>QJPP01007515.1:355000-1075000 GCA_003996215.1 Jaltomata sinuosa | reverse complement strand
TTCTTAGCAAATGCAAGGTCTCAGCTGCGATTGCGAAGAGTCTGACAAAATTGCACTTTGCTACCGTGATGGACTCTTCTAAGATCGCAAAGAAGGAATAAACCTGGTTTGCAATGAACAATAACGAACTTCAGATGAGGATTTTTGCTATTTATTAACAAGTAGAAGTAAATGGGGGTGATCTAAGATGCGGATTACGACTTAATTCATCAAGGTATTGATTCTCTAGCACCCTATAGTGATTTTAGTGTAATTTCCATGAAATCATGAGACTAAAGTAGAATTTGAAATTTTATTTAAACTTAACTTCCTAAAATGAAAATTTAGGGATTTGACCATAAAATTGGATGAGAAATCAATTATAGAATTGGATTCACAAGCTTATAGTAACCCATCCATAATTTGTTTTGAGATTTGATCTGGATGATCGAATGTTGATGACTTGATTCTACTCTAAGTTGACACATTGTTTGATTATTTGCATATATTGAAATTGTTGGAGGCCGTTGGATTGGAAATTCGAATGGTGCTAGGTTGAGGAGGTTTCACCGTATATAAGAGAAGTGAATTGTAACCTATTGACTACTTGCTTTCTCGACGTCATAATTTGAAACTTGCATTATTGGCTTTTAAATGCCTAGTACATTGTGTGTCTCCGATGTTTTAAGCTATGCACCCAGTTTTCCATGTATCTATGTTGCGGCGGTATATTCCAGACGAGTCTCATGTGTTGCAGTGGGATTCAGTTCAGTTGGATGAGAGTTTAGCCTTTGTTGAGGAGCCGGTAGCTATTTTGACCAAAGATCTCAAGAGATTGAGGTCTCGAGAGATCCCGGTTGTTAAGGTCCAGTGGAGGCACCGTCCAGTTGAAGAGGCTACTTGGGAGACCGAGAGAAATATGAGGGCTCAGTATCCGCAGCTGTTTGAGCCTTCAGGTACTTCTTTGTCCTTGACTTTCGAGGACGAAAGTCCTTTTTAGTAGTGGATGATGTAATGACTCTTCTGGTCATTTCCGCGTATACGCTTTCCTTTTCTGTTAGAGCTCTCCTGTAGCGGCCCCGAGTTGTTTATGACTTGCTGGGACCGGTGGTTCGGTGCCCTGGTCGTTTGATTGGTCTTTATGATCAATTCCCTGTCTTAGAAGCTGAGTATCAAAATCGTGCGTATTTGAAAATATTATTTTATTTGAAAGTTGAATTTGATAAAAAGTTATATTTTTATTATTTTTATAAAAAATATTTTAAATGTCTGAAAAATACTTTTGTTATGATATAATTGTGTATTAGTTATTTTATAAGGTTTTTATACATTGTAATACTTTAATGGAGATAGTAAATTTAGTTATGTTGAAAATTATTATTATAATATAGTAGGTTTTATTGGAAATGATTTTCTATTAGTTATGGTATATTTAAAAAGTTATATTTATTTTATCACGAACCTATGCAATATCCGAGTACTTAAGAAATTAGATAAGAATGAATTTGGGGTGTCAACCCATTGTCACGTGGAGGAAGGAGGAAGTGAACAACCACATTTATTTTGATGTGGTGTCTTTCTAATATTTTAACTTCTCTCCTATTATCACTATTATTTTTTTAAGTATAATTGCATAATAGTAAAGGGTGCCATTTACTTCGTGTTTTTTGTTGGTTACTGTAGTGAGTTGTGCTACACATATATGTATTTCCATTTGCTCATTCACTCATTTTCTCCAACAAACTAGAATTATTTCTTATCATATGCTAAACTTGTGTTAAGGAGAAACTATTGCGGGAATTACAATTTACTCAACCATTGATTGAAAATCGATTACTTACGCCAAGTTATTCAAGCCTAAATTACGACAGGTAGGTTACGGTTTATTTTTCCTGGACTCCGCATATATAGGATAAAATTGTATTAATGGGCATCCTTGAGTTGGATTTATTAGGTCGGTACCACAGACCTTGACCATTTTATTCATGCCCGCCTACTTTTGTTCCTCCGATGCTTGTAGTACTTGCCAATACGTTTTATTTACCCTTGTGGTCCTGTGAGGCCTTGTTGACTCTGGAACATAGAAGGTGGGATATTGGGAATGTCCGCGAGTCCCGGGCATAGAATTATCCTTCTAGGCTGGTTATGCTTGCTGAGTAGCTATGGGCCTGTGCAGGGTTGATAGGTTGATTGTGAGCTGCTGGGCAGCTATTGTGTTTGATCATACCATTTCCATGCATATAAAGAGATTTTATCCATGTTTTACTACGATTTTGGCTTCGGGCCTACTGGCACTATTTTCTAAACCTTGCATGGCCCCGGGGGCCCATTTTTTAAGGAAATGAATTGGAAATGGTTTGATTTAACTTGTAAATATTCTTGGGTAAAAGAAGGTAAAATTATGATTTATATCACCAGTTTTACGATTAACGCTAGACTCAGCAGGGCCGGGGTGCTAGTTGAGTTTTCTTGCTACTTGAGATGATTTTAACCTCGGTCGGACCGAGCACCTGAGATGACTTTCTACTGTTTAGACCCGGTTATGTCCGGGCACCCTTGGAGGGGTTTTTGAGATATTTTCCCACTACTTTAGTCCTGGACAGGGTCTGGGCATGCATATTCGAGACTGGGTCTCTATCTTGAACCCGGACTTGCTTCCGGATGACATGTTTTGATTCTGAGTTTTAGTATGGGGTCTGGGACCTCCATGGACCTTGCCATCCGGGCCTGGGGCTTCGGGCTGCGTGTGACGGAGGAAGGGTATACGGCGGAGTAGAGGTATACGGGCAGTGTCCTTCCATGGAACCTACCTGCTGGGCCAGATCGGCACCGGAGGAGGTACATACAGAGATACTATTTCACTTGAGATCTTCATGCATCATATCATTCATTGTTTGAGGCTCCACCCTTGTTTGTTGTTTGTTGATTGTACGCTCCGGTAGTATGGGATGCCGGAGGGTTAGTTTTCACTTGTTTGTGTTCCTCGGTTGTATGGGCGACCGGGGGACTGTAGGTAGACTCTTGCTATTTACTTACAGAATTGTTCCCTGTTACGGTTAAGTATGAAATTGGTTACTGCTAGGCTGTTAGTTTCTGGATTTGAGATTGATATGACTCTGAGCATGCCTATCATTACTCTTTCCCTCTTCTTATGATGTTACCGGTATACCGTCCATTTCATAACTTATTATGTCTACACTGTTATTGCAAGGACCCCAGGTGCGTTGTTTCTTACTTTCACTTGTGCCTATGGTGTATATATTCTGCTTGTTGGCCTCACATGTGGTTCTGTTGACTTCCCTCTGGGCTAGTTCCTGTGTACCTTTTGTTGATTTCTATGACTACTTGCTTCTATTTTGTATGTTACTACGCTTTTATCTTATATGTGCCCAGTCGGCCTATGATACCTACTGGGTACCTTATGCTTTGCATTTGGTGCTCACCCTACCCCCTGCATCTTTTGGTGCAGATCCTAGCGTGGGCCATCGTTGCTAGATCGCTGTGATTCGTGCTTGAAGATCTGTTGGGGACCACTTCAGACTGAGGGTGAGCTCTTGGCGACCGGAGCTTAGCTTTAGTTTATCTTTTGCTTTATGTACTCTATTACCATTCAGAGACATCTGTATACGCTGTTTTAGATCGTTTGTACTCTTTATATGTAGTTCTGGCTCTATACTATGATATCAGGTCTTGGGGTTTGGTTTAGTTTCCGCATATGTATATATATTCCTGTTATCTATTCTCTTCATCTTGTTCCCTTACTCTTGCTTATTAAACTATTCTTACGCTTATTTGTTAGATAGTAGCCCATTACTAACTGTCCTGGGCTATGAGAATTGGTTCGCCTACTGGGGGGTTGTAGGTGCCATCATGACCGAGAAATCGGGTCGTGACAACTTGGTATCAGAGGGGTGTTCACGGGTCGGTTTGAGTTAGTTTTCGGTCAAAATCAAAACCAAACTAATTTAGTCGATTTTTAAATTTCTAAAATCAAACCAAACAAAATAAAAAAATAACCATCGATTCGGTTCTTATCAGTTTGGTTTGGTTTGGTTCGATTTTTTCGGTTTATATCCTAACTAATGATAATTGATAATAATATAATAAATAACAATGACCAAAAGGCTTGCCTAGATGCAAGTCCTAATAACGCTAACTAAGCAAATGTCTTTAAAATCCTATCTTATTTGGCATTGCAAACAACAATTTTGTCCCTCGAATTTGTGAACCAAATGCCAAAATAATAAGCATTAGTAGTACTTCCTATAGGATAAAAATTACAAGTAGATGTTTTATGAGAAAACAACCGCCAAAGAAAACGAGACAGTAATCCTCTAAATTGTAATGCATGAATTAGTATTGGAAAGAACCCCAAAATACAATAATAAGCAATTAAGCATTGGTTTGTTGCGTATTATTTTAGAATGAAAATGAAAAGTGAGATCCTAGGGTTAGAACTTAGACACCTAAAGATTAAAGTGGTGGGCTTGAAGTTGAGGGTTGTCGGATTGGGGCTAAAGTGTTGGGCTTGAGTAATTATGTTATGCTAAAGTTAAGTTCATGATTAAAATATAATAAAATAATTATATTTTATTTATAAATAAGATATAAATAATTATAAAATTTGTATACATAATTTATCAGTTCGGTTTGGTTATTTTTTCGGTTTTTTTTAGTAAAAGCAAAACCAAATCAAATAGTATCGATTTTTAAAATTCAAAATCAAACCAAACTAAATATCGATTTTTTTGATCGATTTGGTGCGGTTTACGGTTTGGTTTGGTTTTTCACCAAACCATGAGCAGCGCTAATTGTGGGGCAAGCACATACTAAGGCATATATGCTATTTTGTGTCAAATACTGTAATTTATAATTGTTTCTTATATGAAATTGTGTTAATTGCTTTTAAAGCTTTGATATGATGAAATCTACATTATCATAATATGATTTATAACTGATTTACTAAATCGAGCATGCTCTTTCTATACATGTTGAGATGCATAACATGACTTGGCGTCGTTCAATTGATATTGTTATAATTGCAGTGTTTTACCTTATGCACATATGTTTATGAGTTGAGACATTATATCAACTGTGGGCAATATTCGATTCAGGCAGAGTCCAGGAATTTGGTATCACTATGAACAATCTGGCGATACGCATAGTTGATTTCGGCCATTGATGAGGCAACGCTAACTGTGGACGATCTGTTGTAATGAATAGTTCAACGCAGATAAGGATGAGCGGTCTGTTGCCATGCATATGTGTCATTTATACTTGTTACTATTCATTTATACATATATTCTTGCACTTATATTGGATGCTATACTTTGTACTGACATGCATAGTATATCTTAGAAAACTTGCTCCACAGTATATGATGGCGGAACGGATCAATGATCTTGCTAGACTTGGGCTCATCTTATTTTTGTTTTTGTTTTGTACAATCCCAAGTACTATTACAGTTGCAGTGCATCCTTGATCCAGTACAAGGTAGCTTGAGATCCCGTTGAGGTGAGCCAACCACATTCAGACGATGATGACATCTCTACTTTTATCTTTCAATTTTCTTTTCAGTAGTCGAGGCATGCCCTCAACTCTAGTACTCGATTTTATCATAGACACTCCTTGATTACATAGTGGGTATTTTGAATATCATTTTACACTTGTATCATCAGATCTCAACTTTCATTGTCTTACGAGGTATTATTGATATTATTCGTTACATTATGATTTTTCTTAGTTTGGAAGTCCTTGAGTTGTTTAAGTGGTGGGTTTTGCCTATTTGACAAGTTGTCTAGGCCTGCATGACCCTTAGTTTTGGATCGTGACACAGATAGAATCATTCACTTGTCTAACCAAATTAGCTCAGAACAGTGAAATTGAAGAAATCATGAAAACCCACAAAAGCAAAGGAAAATTCGGGGTTAAAGCATTTATTCTGTACACAAGAAAATTCTGCGTAGGTTTCTTGCCTCAAGACAGTAAACTGCAACTCCCCACTTCCAAAAGTACGGAGAAGGGGGACTATGTACCAACTGTAATGTCGTCGAATTATGTTGACTACACACATTGTGCTCGAGCAACAACAACAACCAGCAGAACTACGACGGAAAGGAAGAAGGAAGTTCTTAGCTTTTCCTCAAATGGATCAGTATTCCCTTCTGATGTTTTCTCCTCCTCAGGAGGCTGAAACCACTCATTCACAAATTCTATGATCTTCTCAACTATTTCCAACACTTTCTCCTTGGTGTTGACGACGATCCAACTGATTATGTCTACTGTCCCATCTGAATCTGACTTACCAAGACCCTCCTCAGAACTCCCAGCTTGTAAGCCATTATCAGCTGCATCAACTAAAATGTAGAGAAGTCAAATATATCAACTGCACCATTGACAATTCGGAATTATGCTTGCTATAAACAGGGATAAGGGCTTTCTATTTGCTAGTGTGAATAGATAATCATAATCTTCTTACATCCAATCAGTACATGTATATAAGTAAGATCCTAACATACTGCATTCAATAACATAAAAGCCACCAAGTGTGCCAGATTTTCTGCAAATAAGAACAGAAGTACTTGCAGTGATTTCGTTATATTTACCTAGGTTTTTTGAACCATGAATACTGAGTCTATGATTCTACATTATCTTTTCTCAACCAAGGAAAAAAAACAAAAGATAATGATTTTACGATTCTTTCTCATTAAAATTTTGCAAGTAAAAGCTCATAGCTAGCGTCATTTAACATTGTGTTAATATACGCTTTATGCAGGATGCTTTTACTCCTTATGGAGAAAAGTATGCCATCATAACATGCTTAAACAGACGCTGCGGTGTCGTTACAAGTGGAAAATCTTCTTGGACACCTCAACAGCTAGAAGTATAACAGAGGACACTGGTGTGCAGATCTGTCTAGTGCACTCTCTAAGATGAATTACTCTGTAGACTGTATAAAGTACAAACCTTGTTTCAGTGAATCTCTGATTTCCCGAACTGCCTCATTGTTAAGAACAGCATCCCAAACAGCCTTGTCAGATGACAGTGAAATGACCATTTTCTACAAAGATCAAGAGAGAATTTTTGCATCATCAATAACTGATTATGAAATGAAATAACGGATGATGCCCAAAAAAATTAGTACCATTCAGACAATATCTTAGTCTCTTCATTAAGTTACGAAAAACAATAGCTCCATGCAATCTAATTCAAAGGTAACTGCGAAATTACTTCTCTCCAAGAGTTCTGTCGGTTGAGCCAGTGCCTTAATTATTGAAAAGAAATCAAACAGAGGACTGAGATTTTATTTTAAAAGGTCTAGACTACGTCTTGTTGCACAACAATTACAATCAAAGGTGTGATATTAAGCAACTCTTTCTGATATCCATGTGCCGCTAACAGATTTCAAAGACAAAAATCCTGAAGGTGCACTCTTGAGGTACCTGAATAGAAGGTTCAGTCTGCAGCAAGTGGAAAGCATCATATACTCGGTTAGATCCATATGACTGCAACAGTTTTGAATTACAGATATGCATAGACGGTTCAATCCAATCAGACACAGATCCACTGGAAGAGAGTACTTCACGCGTCAGGTTAATTGAACTAGTAAGTTCATCTGTTGTATCCTCATTTGATTTGTAACCAAGACCCTCGTTGGTGGAGTACGAAAAATAGGATGGCTCAAGGACCCTAGGAAGTCCAACAACATAAAGCAGAAGCAAGTGAATATTTACATTTAAGACGACAAAAATAAATATTATTATCTCCAGCCATATATGAGAAGTATATATTATTGGAATATAGGTAAAAGAAAGATAACTTGTAACACATTTGCACTGTCAATGAGTCATTCAGCTAATTAAAGATATTACTGCGTAGTAGAATCCAAAACAGAAAGTCATTGTACTCTCTTGATGTGGACAGAATGTCCCACTACTCATTCTCAGGAATACATGCTACATTATTGAATTCCTCAGGTTGTAATTTAGACCAAAAAAAAAATAGGGGGGGGGGGGGGAGGAGAGCTCAGGCCAGACAAGGTTAGCTTATAACAATAATGCTGTAATTAGGCCGAGTTTTCGCATGATTCTTAAATTAGTTAAGATCCCCATTCTAGTTGAGAGCTCAATGAGGTAAGTTTTCAGGTACCAAAAAATTATAACTTGATTAATATAATGGCACTTGCATAAATTTGGGAGGATTACAACCAAAGGCTTGCAACTTGCAATTTTAAAGTAACAGAGCTTCTTACTTCCTGATACTTATCGATAACTGATGAGGATCACAATTCACCATCACGGCCAAGTTCATCAAATATTTTTTTCCCAACCAAATTGATGTGTCCTGACATTCTGGATATCTATTACCAGTTCGCACCAGCAGAAGTAGGACCTCGCCTTCTAATTTAGCCATTTGTTAATGTCAGATTAATAATCAGGGTGAAAGGGGACTGTAATTGACAGTCTGGGACAAGTTTACTAGCAAGCCCTGTTCATCTAGGACATCACAGGAACCATCTACTTAATTAGAGAAATTCAAAAACCACTTCATTGAGCCTCCTTCTCTACCATATCCAAGGGCAGCCTGGCGACAAAGCATCCCATGTTCGCACGGTCCAGGAAGGGGCTGTACCCGCTGCTTCTACGGCTCAAACTCGTGACCTAGAGGTCACACGGAGACAACTTTACCATTGCTCCAAGGCTCTCCTTCTTTTTTCTACCATATACACTAGGTGTAAAAGAGGGCTAAAGCATTCAAAATTGGTCTTACTTGGACAAAATTTGAGGACAAAGAGATCAGAATAAGTAAAAAAGAAGGTGTGCTAAGATTTGAATTTGGACTCCAACCTGAATAAGGAAAAGGGATATCAAGTAATTAAATCAGGGAGTACTCTTCGATACTAGGTAGTTGATGTATTTAATTAGGTTGGATCTAGTATACCAAAGTATGAAAGTACAGAGAAATGAGAATTGAAATTTCCTCTCTTTTCTCCTAACTTTATCTATAGGTGTTTTTATCTAGCTGCTACCATATTGTTTGTAATTTGCTTGTTTTGTTTAATAAAATCAGCCACCAGTTGTGATGTTTGGGGTTTTGGGGGTGGGGGAGTTCAACATTGAAAGAGCTGGACAAGTTTAGTCACGTTATCATCACTACCACTATCAAAAAGTTGAGTCACATTATTTAGAATGTCCAACTTCAGTATAACTCCCGCATTTAGGAATAGAGGTTTGACAATTTTTTTATTTCCTGAAGCACGCGGCACAAGGGGGGAGGTTTGCCACTACTGCATCCTACTACTCTTGTAGGTAACACTTTTCAGATTTCTAACGTCAAACAAGTTTTTGTTTAACCGTAATCTTTTCACATCCCTTATTAACACTTTCGACGTTGTTTTCAAAATATGTAAAATTTATATTAAAAAATTCATGTCCAAATTTACATCAAAATCAAAAAGTTGTACTCTCCGAATTTGAACAGTGTCACATAATTCGGACGGCGAGTATCATTTACGCCTAGAGCACGCATGACGCACTTAAAAAACAAAAATTGATTCCAATTGACCTCGAGGGCCCAGGCACACGAAATGTGAATATATCCGTACGTAATGGCAGAACTTTTGTACTTGTAAACAAAGCAACTGTTTTTAACGTCGGCATTTTACGGGAAATGAAGAAGATTTGGACAAATAAAGGGAAGCGTAAGAAGGAAGAAAAGGGAACTCACTGGTGAAGAGCAGAAACTGCATGATGAACCTCGTCGGTTGATGGAACAGGACCCAGAATATAATCATCAAATAAAATACTAGTACTGCTATTATTATCGTCTAAACATTCCCAGTCTTCAGATTCGTCTGTGTTATATGAAGAAGAATCCCAAGTGGCCGGTGCAAGGGCAGCAGATAAGGGAAGAGTAGATAAAGGCGATGAAGAGGATAAAGAGAAAACATTACTCGCTTTGTTGTTAAACGCGTGGCTGGTACTACTACTTGTTGCTGTTTTAGGGGTAGAATGGGAGAAGGAATCTTGGGCGGCACCGCTAACACTGCCACCTGTCCTGACAGCTCTTTGAACGGCTCTTAACATGCTGCCCCCGCCGCCGCCGCTGGCAGCTCCTCCTCCACCGCCACCGCCACCACCGAATGACCTCCTCATCATCTTCTCCAATCTTATCCACACCACACTTCACTGCGTGGTCTGTCTATGTGAGGGCTGATATTTTTACTACTAATAGAAATATCTTCCTGATGACGGAACGCAACCGGCTCTCGGAAATTGGAACCTAGTGCGCATCAGCCTTCTTTCCATCGAATTTTTTCCTTTTTTTTTATATTCCAAAAATGCTCCCTATCAAAAAACTTCATTATTAGTAAGGTGTTTCAATAGTATAATTTGGACATTTATTTTATAGAATTTATATCATATTAAATTTTTTAATTATTTTATTTTATATAATCAAAATCAAATTTTTAAAAATTATCTCATCATCTCAATTTTTTTTGATATCGGTATGCTTAGATTAATTTTTGATATTTCTTTTTAAAAAAAAAGTTAAAACACACTACCAGATATACTTGTTTATCACTCTGAAAAAACTTAAGACATTTTTATTGTTTAATAAAAAGTAATAAAATCAAGAAAATAAGAGTAGAGATTCATTCCATTGTTTTATAGTGTAAAATAATATTAAGCAAAGAAAAATATATAATTTAGATCACAAAGCGAGAAGAAATCAATCAATATAAAATTGAAGAACTGAGTCCATTTAAATTAAGTATTCAATAAGAAAAATTTAAATCATAAGAGAAAAAAAATATCTAATAACTTGTAGCTTGTTATTCAAGATCGTTGAAAAACCTTGTAACTTACTAGTTACTACTCGAAAGTCGAGATGCTAGAACTAATTTAGTTTCAATTGGAGTAGTATAATAAGTTTCAGTGTTAGAATTTTGAGTGTTACTTATGTTACAGTTTGTAGTCACATCCATCATCTCGGGTCAAAAGCACAAAATTTCAAACTTAATATACAATATATATTTTAGACATGTATTATTTGGTAAGATTTAATATTTTTTGATTAATTTTTATTAAATAAAAATCTGCCTAATTATTTGATACGGTTATATATTTACATAAAAATCACCAATTTTATTATATTTGAAAAAATTACTTAACTAATCAAACATAGAGAGTATAACTACTCAACACAACTATAATTTAAAAAAATTACATAACTTAACAAGAGTTTCTTTTTTCCCAGCAAATTCTCATATTAAGATACCTAAACCTAATTTCCTCTTATTCTATTCCCTTTGTATCCTCACTCGTCACTCTCCCCTCCTCCCCTCCCACCACACATACACACACCAAGAATGGCTTTAACAACCACCATCGTATGTGGCAGCCCTCCCCCCAATTTATGCCTTCAAGCCACAAATTCGAACTCTAAAATAGATTTGTTGTCCAATGGTGGTGATTGATTTACCGGTAGCTAATCAGAGCAGCGGCGATCGGAGATATAAAAGAAAAGAAGAGGAGTTCGGATGGGCGTTCGCCGGAGGAGAAGAAGATGGTGACGATCGCGACTGGAGAGGATAATAGGGGCGGCGGTTGGTTAAGAGGTTGCATGAGTTTTGCCATTTGGTTTTGGAGGCGATTATGCTAGTATTTCGTCAGAGAAGCAGTGGTGTAGAAGAGTGGATGCGGCGAGAGAGGAGAATTGAGAGAAAGAGGGGCAATAGTGGCGACGCGGCTGGTGTTTGTCGATGCGGTGGAGTTGCTAGTGGATTTGTCGGAGTTGGTGGAGGAGATCGAATAGATGGGCGGCGATTGTGTTCAGGTGAGAGTGAGACGGCAAGGTTGAGGGGATATGATATCAGACACATGTATTAGTTTTTCTGATACCAGATACATGTATCATTGATACCAGATCTATGTATCATGAAATTTTTTCTCTTTCTATTAAAATATATTGGTATAATCAATTGTATTTATGTATCATAAAAATTGTATGTGTATCCGAAAAAATTGATACAATTATTATAAAATTGTATTTCCATATCAGAATAACTGATAAATTAATACATCTATTATCGAAAAAATTGATACAATTATTCTGATACCAGATCTATGTATGTGAAAAAAATTTTGCTTCTTCTATTGAAACATCTTGATACAATCGAAAAAAGTTTATATCTAAAAAATGTGTTATGTTATGTAAATATTAAAACTATCACTAAATTACATAATATAATCGATTTTTTAAAAACATTGACACTCTTAATTATTAACTTATAGATTCGGATCACTAGATAATAGAGTTAATTCCTTTGATGATTATTCAACTTAAAGAGAATATTCTGTCAAAGTTTTTTTTCTAGATTAATAAAATCACTTTCTATTAAAGTTATTTTTTATTTATTTGTTAGAATAATAGAATCACCAAAATATTATCTTTTAACTCATAAAATATAAGATAGATATTTAACATATTATATCATATTAAAATTCTTTTGTTTTAATAATGAAACTTATTTAATCCATGATATTTTCTTTTAAACACCTTGTTTGAATCTTAAATTTCTTTGATAACACTCATTTTCTTTTGATAGTAAAATGAAATAACTATTAATTTAAAAGATGAATACTTTCAATTATCAAGTAAAAATAGACTAAAAGTTCAATTCATTTTGTCAATATAACAATTATTAATAATCTTATATTTCATATAATTATTCTCTGCTCAAGGCAAAAAACAAACAAACATAATACTCCCTCTGTCCATTTTATGTGACAGTTTTCGCTTTTCGAGAGTCAAACAGTTTAAGTTTGATCGTGAATTTGGACATGCAATCTTTTAAGTTTTTTGAAATAAAATTTATATATTTGAAAACTGCATAAAAAGTACTACAAGTCTCAATAATAGATAATTCAAAATATTTAAAAGATATAAAAAAAAATTACGGTCAAAAATAGATTTGTTTGAATCTCAAAATCTGAAATATGTCACATAAATTGGGACGGAGGGAGTATCATTTAAAGTAATTTATTCATATATTCAATTCAAGGCAAGTGAATTTTTTTAAATTGTCTTCATACTCCATCTACTTAAAATATCATTTTTACATAAATGAAGCAGCATTAAGGGTGTGTTTGGTATGGAGGGAAATATTTTCTTATTTTCTCGTATTTGATTGATCAAAAAATTAAAAAATATTTTTTGTTAGGAAAACAAGCTTCTTGAAAATAAGTAAAATGAATTTTTTAATGAAAGTAAGAGAAACAAGTTACATTGTTACCTCCCTACCCTCACAAGTCACAACCCCACCCCACCCCCTAATCCACCCCACACAATTTTTATTTAAATTTTTTTTCTACCCCATCCCCTAATCTACCCCACAATTTTTGATTAAATTTTTTTCTACCTCACCCCACCCCATTCACCCGATTGTTTTTAAAAAAAATCAAATTTTTTTTGTACTCCATCACATCCATCCCAATTTTTTAAAAAAAATAAATTTTAACTTATTTTTTTACCCCCAACTCACCACACCCCCCTTATCCCCTCGCCCCTTCCCAACCTCCACCCTCAATTTTTTTTAAAAAAAATAATATTTTTTTGGTATCCACCTGCAACCCCAATCCAATTTTTTTTAAAAAAATCAATTTATTTCTTTTTTAAAAAAATTGTACCCTACCCCACCTTACCCTAACCCCTCCACCTCACCCACTATCCTACCCCACCCCAATATACCCCCACCCAACCCCCACAGTCCTAACCCACTCCTTAAAAGATATTTTGTATTCTCTAGTCAAACTCTAAAAAATATTTCTTCACTCATTAATTAAAGATTAAAAAATATTTTTCACTCACCAATCAAACTTGAGAAAATAAGTAAGAGACCAGCTTAATTTTCATAAAAATATTTTCTTGCAAAATATTTTTCGAAAACATTTTCCTTCATAAAAAACACGCCCTAAATACCGTTCTTATACCTTTCCAATTGAAAGCTAGATATCAACAAGTTTTCTTTGTCAGCTTACCCCAAATGGATGATATTGACACTCTCTACTAATGTCCCTTCGGGGACATCCGATGGAAAAAAAAACAGTCTCTACTAATCATTACTCCGTTCATCCTTAAATATTTGTAGTTTTACAAAATTTAAATTATATAAACTTTAATTAATATTTAAAAATTATAGTTTTTCTTATTATAATTTATAATAACATTTTGATATAATTTGAGAATTTTAATTTTAATTTAATAATAACAATTAATTTTAAAAACACAAAAGTTGATAATATTTTGAAACGGAGTCGGAGGGAGTGATAAAGGATATCAAAATTAATGGAGATGCTCATAGGTCGATGTGTAAACCATTAAACATGAGAGGTGCTAATATCTTAGTGCACCACCCCTATGTACCTTCAGATTCGGCCAAGTATTTCATATGATGTCGATTAGGAGTTGGTCAAAAAATATAAAAATTTGAAAAAATATATCTTTTTAAGAAAACAAGCTTTTTGAAAAATAAGAAAAATAATTTCTCTAATAAAAGTAGAAAAAATAAGTTGCATTGCTTCTTCTCCATCCTCGCAATCACCACAATCCCACGCTCAACCCCCTCCCACCCCACCCCACTCCCCCACAACCCCAACCCCACCCCCACAACCCACCCCCTCACAATTTTTTTAAAAACTTTTTCTCCCCTACTCCACCACCCCACCCTCCACCTCACTCCAATTTTTTTTAATAAAAAAAAGTTTTTTTTTGTACATCACCCCAGCCCCAACCCCCACATATGACACTCTCAAGTTGGAGGTTAAGAACTTGGGAGAATGCAAAGAGGGCCTGAAAAATATGAATGAGTATTTGAAGAATCAGGTTTTAATATTAAATAAAGAGAACTCTTAATAGAAAACTGAGAAAGAGAAATTCCTAACCGCTTTTGCTAAAAAGATGAAAAATAAAAATGTATAGAAGAATCTTTCAAAATCACCAAGAATCGACAAAACAGCATACACAAGAAAAAGAACATTATGCTTTAATAAAAATTAAAGAGGGCTACAGAAGAAGAAAAAAAGCCCTTGGATGAAACAAATCTTCAGATATGATACTAATCTTTGGCCTCTCTTGGCACATAAAAACATTATTTCTTATTATTTGGTTACGCACTTTAAAGTAATGAATATGTTATGAGCTTCATGATTTTGCCCAAAGTACTTTCACACCCGTCCTAATCTATTTAATTATGTATCGTCTACAAGTGCAAGATATTTATTGTCATATGAGATCCCTAATATGAAATTGTTTATTTAAATCAGAAGAAGAAAATTCAATTGCAGTAGCTTGGATCAACTTTCCACATCTCCCATCAGATATTTTTTCGAGAGAAGCAGTCTTTTATTGACCTCAGTCGTTGGAAGGCCCCTAACAATAGACATGACATCTTGGAACAAGACTAGATCAAGCTGCACAAAAGTTTTAAGATTGAAGTAGAAAACAAAAAAGAAAAAAAAAATTGAAGTAGACTTATTAGCCCACATCCCAAAAAAATCAAAATAGTGAAAGAAGATAATATTACTATAGTACAAAATTTAAACAGATACAATATAAATATGATTACTTACCAAAGTATTGCAAATTTCAAGGACACAATAAAGGTGATTACAGAGCTTTGCATGAAAAACAATTTAGGTACAAGATAAACAAAAAAGATACAAAGAAGAAAGCAAAAACAGAGACAAATAACAATTAAAACAGACGAAACAAAGCAGCAAGGAATGTACAAAGGAAGCAAGAGTGGATGCAGGGAAGTAGAAAATATAACAAAGATAAAAGAGGCAGAGAAATAGTAGCAGACAATGGAAAACATCCTACTCAGAAAAACAAGGAAAATTATATGGTAGAAACACAAAATACCTTTCTATTTTGGTCAATAAAGAGAATGAGAAAACTCAAACAGAGGAAAAAATAACCAAAGGAGAGGAGAAACAAAAAAGAGGTAGAAACTTTGTCCACCAACGAGTGAATAGAAAATAATTTTCATGCAAAGAAGACAAAGGATAAAGATGGTCAACAAGGAGAACAACACACATTTAAAGGTGAAGGCCACCATCAGTTGCGGAGCCAGAATTTTTGTTTAGGAAGTTCGAAATATAAATAAGTAAACACATAAAAATTATGCTATGAAAATTAAAGATGACGCCCGCTAAATTTATCCTGCCTTACCATGCCCTTTTAACATTTCTTTTCATCTTTTGCATGCACCATCAAACCCTTCTTAAACAATATCGTACCTTTTTTTTTTACTTTCACTTTGTAATAACCTGCTTTTTAAAAACTTTCTATTTTTCTCTTTCAAATTAATAACCCCCATCCCAAAAGAAACAAGGTTATTAAATAAGTGTAAAAATTAAATTATTAATATATATTTAGACTCAATAACAATAAAAAATAAAAATAAAAATAAAAAGTATTGAACAATGTCAATATTAATATGTTGAATGATAAAAGTGTAGTGGAAAAGAACGAGCTAATATAACTCAATAAAATAAATTTAAAAATTTAAAAAAATCAAGAATCACGTATATATAAAACTAGTCAAACATAAAAATATGTTGAATAAGCGTGACATAAAACGTATAAAGAAAGATACGCATATGTTTTTTTATTTTATTTTGATTGAGAAGTGTGTTAATATTAAAAATTAATTATAAATTATATAAATTATTTATCAAAAAAAAATTGATATAAATCTATATTTATACTGGGACAAAATAGAAAATAACTAACTACTTATTAAGTAAATAATAATAAATACATAAATGGGTAAATATGCTGACATGTTTACTGCAGGCCCAATTACTCGTTGAAAAAGGAGTTAAAAAGGCCAAAGCCCATTTGCTAATTCATTGAAAAGAAAAGGGGAAAAAGAGTGAAAAAGGAGGAAAACTTTTAAAAAGTTACGGCAAGCAGGATTCGATCCCGTGGGCCGTGACCTCAGTGTGCAAATAAACCCCTTGACCATTGGGCTATACCTTTCAATTGTGCTAAGGGGGTTCATTAAAGAGAATATATTCATAATATTCAAATGTGAACTTACATATACAATGTAATTTTTTGGCCGAGGGGGTTCACGAACCCTCTCACTCTCACATAGATCTGCCCCTGGCCACCACTAGCCCTCCCACAAAGAAGGCTCGGCAACACACAAAAGATAAGCCACTACAACAAATTTGACCTAAAGTCACATTAATTTTAGATCACACTTATAAAACATTGTCAAATATATCTAAGGCCACATTAATCATAAAATAATTGGCAACGCTTAATTTTATGCATTTCTATGCTTTTAAGCATATTATATTTTTAAAATAGCACGTCCATACGCCTGCTTGGTAAATTTTTTATGACCGTGCGAAGCTGAACAAATACACTAGTTAGAAAGAAAAAAGAAAATTTTTGATTGCAGTTTCATTGAGAAAGGATAAGGATGAGAGTTAAAGCTAAAAAGTGGGAAACCATATGATAAGGAATGTTATACCACCTTAATGGATGTTTGTTGCATTGGAGTTATTAGTTAATCGGCCCAGGACTTTGAATACAGGATGATTATGATAGGATATACTATTAACCATGTAATTTATGTTATAGTATTATGTTTTCAATTCATGTAAAGATTATTTATTTTATTTACTTAATTTAATAAAGTCTTTATTTTATAGATCATTGTGTCAACATGCGTGTCCTTTACTTATACAGTAGACGATTTTGTGTATGAAGTTGTTCAACTCATACACGGAAGATTAAAATTGTCGGTTCTTATAAGTTATAAATTATTGTTCACAATCAGAGATAAAGTAGGACAAATATCTTGATGATTGTAGCACAAGATTAAATATAATTTGATCTTGATTATGGGAGTGGTAATATTCTGACTTCTTGTGCTAGTACATTTCGTATGTATTGAACGGACCAAGTAGAGATGTTCGTTTATAATCTGAATATTAGTAAACAACTTCTCTAGTCTATTACATGTACTTATACTCTTAATCTTGATATAATTATTATGATCTATGTAGTTTGATTTATTATTTTGATCTATTAAAAGGTGAGACTCTATTATGAGTCGATGTATTCCTAATAGATTGGATGATAACAAATCGCACTAGTGAAATAATAATTAGTTGATAGAACCATGCCTCGGACTTGAGATAGAAGACACTCCTTTATGGATGCTTATAAGTTTTCACGTGAAAACCCTGCAGGTGGATTTAATATCCGTCATGTGAATAAGTTAAGTATAAAAGTAAATGATTAAATTAATCAATGAATTAAATTTTTTCAGAAATTTAATTTAATTGATTGGTGTCGGTAATTCTAACGTGGAGAGTTAAATAAGGTGTAATGGTTGATTTTGAAATTAAATCGAGGAGTGCAATTACAAATTTTTAGTGGAATAATTTATAATTTATTATGGTATGATAATTCATTCAATTGCGAATTAATATCATAATTAGAAGCCTCAGTTAATAAATCTATTGTCTCTACTATACCTGATTAATTAATCAAATTTTGAAAAGAGAAGGAGTACTCCGGAAAAAGTAAATTATTTTACTAGTCTTCTAAATGTTTGTTTTAACAAAATATATTTTAAATCGGAAAATATTTAAGGAGTATTAAAAATGTTTTAAGGATATTTATGGACAAAATCGTTTTACCCATTTATGGAGAAAAACGTTTTTGCATATTTATGAAAAAATATTTTTGTCTGTTAATGGTGAATTAAACAACGCTCTTAATTGCAAAATTCAACTTCAGTTGAAAATTATGCATAAAAGAGGTGGTTGTCCTTCACAAAAGATTAACCTTTTTTCTGAAAACGAAATCACTTGTCCACCCAAGTTTTGGTTAGAAGATTAATCAAGAAATAGTAGAAGGCTATGGATCGGGGGCAACAGTTCTGGATTCTGTGGTGTCAGCAGTTTTAGATTCCGTGGTGTTAAACGAAATCAGTGAAAGCTTCAACAAGTAAGTATCTTTTGATTTTCGCTTATAGTTATATTATATGTAAATCATGTACGTTTGTGATCCATACCCATGCTTCCGCTGCGTGTTTAAATTGTGTGCTCTAACAATTGGTATCACGAGTCTTCTTACATATAACAAATAATGTAATAAGAATTCCACGATTTCATACATGTTTTGTTAAATGAAATAAATGTATAAATCATGTTCTTGATGGATTTTGATTTTGCTGTTCTCTGAAAAATCAAAGTGTTTCATCAAGTTTGAATTGTGGTTATTTTCTAGCCTATAATTCTGCAATATGTATAGCTTCAATGATATGATATCAAATTAGGATATCTGTTTATTGATTTTTACATATATGAAAATCATGTTGTAAATTATTTTTATGATTTTGAAGTTTTTTTGTTGTTGTTGATTTTGGATATAAATTTCGTTGTTAAACAAAATTTACGATTTCAACAAAATAATTAAAAAAAAATAAAAAAAATTAGTGATTGCCAACGTCAAGCCAATGCCTGGCCGACATCGGCAGATGTCGTGCGGCAGGCACTGGCCGACGCTCAGGCAGCCAGCGCCCAGGCAGGCCAGCAGGCATGCCAGCACCCAGGCAAAGCAAGGCGCCCAGCAGGCATGCCAGCGCCCAGGCAAAGCAAGGCGCCCAGGCAGGCCATCGCGCAGGCCAGCACCCAGGCACGCATGCTAGCGCCAAGGCAGGCAAGGCCAAAAATATTTTTTTTCAAATTTTTTTTTTAGCTCCGATTGGCCTGAAATTTGATAGGTTCATTGAAAATGACCCACTTAGAAATACTCACATATATGCTGTGAAATAGGCCCTTTTTTGTCCATTTAGAGTCATTTTCATGGGTTTTTGGGCATTTTTCTATTTTTTGAAAAATTAAAAATTCTGAAAAAATTATTTTTTTCTAAGCAGTGGTAATAGGGTTCATTCCTTGTGGTTTCCAATGATAAATAACAGTAATTATATAAGTTTACATGCTGACGTAGGTCATCTTCCCCATCGGATAAACTTGTATAGTGTCAATACTATTTTTATCTCTTGTTTTGATAACCTGTTTAAACTTTCCAACTAAGTTACATATTGAATCAATGGACAAGAGAATATATGCATTTTGATATGTATCTAACTTAAATACGATTTGCTCTCTAACTGAGTTGGTACTGTTTTATTTAAGAGATAACATATCGGACATCGCATGTATATTTGCTTGAATAGTTAAGTTTCCCTAACGAATCTAACTGTTTATGTACATGATTATATGTGTGATGTGTTTATTTTAGCATGTCTAATGATCAGTTTGATATCTCAGATTAACCATGACTTCATTCAATCTCCTTAGCTCCATCCTGAATCAAAATAAACTGGAAGGTCCTAATTATGTAGACTGGAAACGGAACTTAGATATTGTCCTTACTGCTGAGGGCTTCAAGTTTGTGTTGGTTGAGGAATGTCCTATGAAACCAGCGGATCCTACTGATGATGAGGTCAAAGCTTATTATAAGTGGGTTAAGGCTGATGAGATAGCAAGATGCTACATTCTTGCCTCCATGGCAAATGTCTTACAGCATCAGCATCAGTCCATGACCTCTGCTTACGATATGCTAGAATCTCTCAAAGAGATGTTCGGTGAGCAAAATCGTGCTACAAAGCAGACGATCATGAAAGCCCTTTTAACCACTAAAATGGCTGAAGGATCATCGGTAAGGGAACACATTCTTAAGATGATGAGTCTGTTGAACGAGCTGGAAATACTTGGTGCAGTTATTGATAAGGAATCTCAGGTGGAAATGGTCCTACAGACTCTGCCGGACAGTTTTCAGCAGTTTTTCTTAAACTATAATATAAACAAGATGGACTTGTCCCTTGTGAAACTGCTGAATGAGCTACAAGAGGCAGAATCTATAATCAAGCAACAAGCCCATCCTGCTGTATTCATGGTTGACAAACCTTCTTCTTCGTCTTCTAAGTCGAAAGGCAATAAGAAAAAGAAGAAGCCCCGTAAGGTTTTGGCACCTGGAGGTGCTACTGGTGGTGTGACTAAGCCTAAGGGTAAGTGCTATCACTGCAAGCAACCTGGTCATCACAAGAAACAGTGCCCCGGCTACCTAGCCAAGCTGAACAAACAAGGTACTTCCTTTTTAAATATCGTTGAAACTTTTTAGCAGCTGTTTCTACCCAGCTTTGGGCTATAGATTCGGGAGCCACTAATCATATCTGTAATTCTTTGCAGGGGTTTCAGGAAACACGATGCCTAAATGAAAATGAAGTTAGCGTGTTTCAATCAAATGGGGAGCCAGCACCAGCCTTAGCTATAGGAAATATTTCCTTTTCGTTCCATGCTTCTAGAACTTTGATTTTGAATAATGTTCTTTATGTGCCTTCTATAAGAAGGAATTTGTTGTCTATTTCAAGAATAATGGATGCTGGTTTTGACATTTTTTTTGCTAATAATAGTGCAATTATTAAGCATCATAATCGTTTTATACTTTCTGCTCCTAGAAAAGACGATCTGTTTATTTTTGATGTGTCTCATAATTTGCTACAATCATCAGAACTTAATAATATTGATAAATCAAATAAGAGAAAACGTATTTCAGAATTGAGTAATACATACTTATGGCACTTACGTCTAGGTCATATTAATATAAATAGGATTTCACGGTTGGTTTCTGATGGACCTTTGAGTTCATTGAAAGTGGAGGCACTTCCAACTTGTGAATCTTGTTTAGAAGGAAAAATGACCAAGAGACCTTTTCCTTCCAAAGGAAATAGAGCCGGTAATAAGTTGGAATTAATTCATTCTGATTTGTGTGGCCCTATGAATATACAAGCAAGAGGTGGTTTTGAGTATTTTGTGACTTTCACAGATGATTACTCGAAATATGGATATATTTATTTGTTGCGCCGTAAATCTGAATGCTTTGAAAAATTCAAAGAATTTAAGATAGAAACGAAAAAGCGACATAATAAACATATCAAAACATTACGATTTGATCGTGGTGGTGAATACCTTTTTGCGAAATTCATTAAATACTTATCAGAATCTGGAATTACATCTCAATATTCTACTCCGGAAATACCACAATAAAATGGTGTAGCAGAACGTAGAAATAGAACTCTTATGGAAATGGTTAGATCAATGTTAAGTTATTCAGATTTGCCTTTTTCTTTTTGGGGGTATGCATTAGAAACTGCAAATTATATTCTGAACTTGATTCCTTCTAAGTCGGTACCTTTAACCCCATCAGAATTGTGGAGTGGGCGCAAGCCTAATCTGCGGCATATTCGAGTTTGGGGTTGCCCATTACATGTGCTGAAAGGGAAAACGGATAAATTGAAATCTCGGACATAAGTATGCATTTTTATTGGATATCCAAAAGGAACAAAAGGGGGTTTATTTTATTGTCCTAAGGAACAAAAGGTAATTGTCTCGATAAATGCTAAATTTCTGGAAGAGGATTATTTAATGAATCATGTTCCTAGAAGTAAAATTGTTTTACAGAAACTAAGCAATAGAATAATGAATAACGAAACACAAGAACGAATTCCCCAAACTATTATTGACATACCATTACGTTCACGTAGTGGGAGAAATGTCAATAGGCAAGAGGTTGCAGAAGAGGTTGCCCTTGAGCAAACTCCTGACATCTCGCTACCTCAAAGTAGTGGGAGTAATATCGAGTAACCAGCAATCATGGAAGAAAACGTTCAAGGTGTTCAGAATGTGGTTCCTGATGTAGCAGATCCTGTAGTGACTAATCGTCGTAGTGAGAGAGTTATTAGAAAACCCGAATGGTTTGCGCTCTTGGGAGAATCATACGATAAAATCCCTGAGGAGCCTAATACAGAACCCCTTAATTACGCCAAAGCACTACATGATAAAGATGCTGAAATGTGGATTGTTGCTATGAAATCTGAAATGGAGTCCATGCACTCAAATCAAGTCTGGGAACTTGTAGAACCACCTACGGGAGTCAAACTCATTGGCTGTAGATGGATCTATAAGAAAAAGAGATGTGTGGATGGAAAAGTGTAAACTTTTAAGGCTAGGCTTGTTGCGAAAGAGTTCACTCAAAAAGAAGGAATTGATTATGAGGAAACTTTTTCGCCGGTAGCTATGCTTAAATCCATTAGGATTCTCTTATCCATTGTTGCTCATATAATTATGAGATTTGGCAAATGGATGTCAAGACGGCTTTATTAAATGGAAGTCTTGATGAATGCATTTATATGGCACAACCAGAAGGTTTCGTGGAAAGTGGCAATTAAAACATGTTTTGTAAACTTAAGAAATTCATTTATGGATTAAAACAGGCATCTAGGGCATGGAATACTTGTTTTGATAATTCGATTAAGACTTTTGATTTTGATCAATGTGAAAATGAGTCATGCATATACAAAAAATGGGATGGAGACAGAGTAGCATTTTTGGTTCTGTACGTAGATGACATCTTGCTTATAGGAAATAGTGTGAGCATGTTGAATTTTGTTAAGGAGTGGTTGTCCTCGCGTTTTGATATGAAAGACTTGGAAGAAGATGCTCATATCCTTGGGATCAAGCTCATGCGAGATCGAAAACAAAGGATATTAGGCTCTTCTCAAGCACTTTATATCAACACTATTCTTGCAAGGTTTAGCATGCAAAATTCCAAAAAGGGATTCCTTCCTTTTAGGCATGGAATTACTCTATCAAAGGATCAGTCGCCCAAAACAGTCGATGAGATAGAAAGAATGAAGGCTCCCTTATGCTTCTTCTATAGGGAGTCTCATGTATGCTATGTTGTGCACCAGACCTGATATTTGCTTTGCTGTAGGCATGGTTAGTAGATTTCAGTCTAATCCTGGTCAAGAACATTGGACTGCAGTTAAGCATATAATCAAGTACCTGAAAAGGACTAGGAATTACATGCTTGTTTTTCACTCTGGCGATCTTGTGCTTATTGGGTATACAAATTCAGACTTCCAGTGAGATAAAGATTCTAAAAAATCTACCTCGGGATATGTGTTTACTTTAGGAGGTGCAGCCATAGTATGGAGGAGTATCAAGCAATCATGTGTTGTCGATTCCACCATGGAAGTCGAATATGTAGCTGCCTCTGAGGCGGCTAAAGAGGCTGTTTGGCTAGAAAACTTTCTAAAAGAGCTTGGAGTGGTTCCTTCAGTTCAAGCACCACTTACACTTTATTGTGATAATAGTGGTGCGATTGCAAACTCGAAAGAACCACGAAGCCATAAAAGAAGTAAGCATATTGAAAGAAAGTATCATTTGATTCGGGATATAACTCAAAGAGGCGATGTGAGGGTTTTGAAGATTGAGTCGAAGAACAACTTGGCGGACCCATTTACAAAGGGCTTAACTCAGAAGGTTTTTGATAAGCATGTGGAAGAAATGGGTGTTAGAGTTGTGAATGCATGGTTATAAGTCTAAGTGGGAGATTGATAGGATATACTATTAACCATGTAATTTATGTTATAATATTATGTTTTCAATCCATGTAAAGACTATTTATTTTATTTACTTAATTTAATAAAGTCTTTATTTATATAGATCATTGTGTCAACATGCGTGTCCTTTACTTATACAGTAGACGATTTTGTGTATAAAGTTATTCAACTCATACACAGAAGATTAAAATTATCGGTTCCTATAAGTTATAAATTATTATTCACAATCAGAGATAAAGTAGGACAAATATCTTGATGATTGTAGCACAAGATTAAATATAATTTGATCTTAATTATGGGAGTGGTAATATTCCGACTTCTTGTGCTAGTACATTTCGTATGTATTGCACGGACCAAGTAGAGATGTTCGTTTATATTCTGAATATTAGTAAACAACTTCTCTAGTCTATTACATGTACTTATACTCTTAATCTTGATATAATTATTATGATTTATGTAATTTGATTTATTATTTTGATCTATTAAAAGGTGAGACTCTATTATGAGTCGATGTATTCCTAATAGATTGGATGATAACAAATCGCACTAGTGAAATAATAATTAGTTGATAGAACCATGTCTCGGACTTGAGATAGAAGACACCCCTTTATGGATGCTTATAAGTTTTCACGTGAAAACCCTGCAGGTGGATTTAATATCCGTCATGTGAAATAAGTTAAGTATAAAAGTAAAGGATTAAATTAATCAATGAATTGAATTTTTCAGAAATTTAATTTAATTGATTGGTGTCGGTAATTCTAACGTGGAGAGTTAAATAAGGTGTAATAGTTGATTTCGAAATTAAATCGAGGAGTGCAATTACAAATTTTTAGTGGAATAATTTATAATTTATTATGGTATGATAATTCATTCAATTGCGAATTAATATCATAATTAGAAGCCTCAGTTAATAAATCTACGGTCCCTACTATACTTGATTAATTAATCAAATTTTGAAAAGAGAAGGAGTACTCCGAAAGAAGTAAATTATTTTACTAGTCTTCTAAATGTTTGTTGTAACAGAATATATTTTAAATCAGAAAATATTTAAGGAGTATTAAAAACGTTTTAAGGATATTTATGGACAAAATCGTTTTACCCATTTATGGAGAAAAATGCTTTTGCATATTTATGGAAAAACGTTTTTGTGTGTTAATGGTGAATTAAACAACGCTCTTAATTGCAAAATTCAACTTCAGTTGAAAATTATGCATAAAAGAGGTGGTTGTCCTTTACAAAAGATTAACCTTTTTCTGAAAACGAAATCACTTGTCCACCCAAGTTTTGGTTAGAAGATTAATCAGGAAATAGTAAAAGGCTATACATCGGGGGCAACTATTCTGGATTCTGTGGTGTCAGCAGTTCTAGATTCCGTGGTGTTAAACGAAATCAGTGAAAACTTCAACAAGTAAGTATCTTTTGATTTTCGTTTATAGTTATATTATCTGTAAATCATGTAAGTTTGTGATCCGTACTCATGCTTCCGCTGCGTGTTTAAATTGTGTGCTCTAACAGATTAAACCAGAAAAAAGAAAAGTACCAAAGTAAACAATGATAAAAACCAACAGAATACTTGATAAAATTAGACAGTACTTGCTATAAAAATTGAAATAATTGTGTATGAAGGCCTTCACAAATATTTGTCCCTGATACCTTAATCTACTGCCTTCATACCTTTACTCATCTAGCAGGAACTTTGTATAAAGTAATTAAAACATCAGTAATTCTCAGTAGTACAACTACAAATTGCCATCACATGGTTCTTAATTTCTTTATTTATTAGCCTCTTTGTTGCTGACATATGCCTGGGGATATCCAGAATCAGGCTTATTAAAGAAGGCTAATTCTTCTTCGGTCAAGGACTCGAAAGGTCCATCAAATGGTGGCAGATTAGTTTCTGTAGGATAAGGCCACTCACCATAACTTGGCTCTACAATTAATTCTTTCTCATCTTTAATGTCCACAAAGTGTATGCCTGAAATAGGAGGAATCATACGCTGTTGAAGATGAGAAGGAAGCATACTGTGATACCAAAAGTCGGCAACAGTCACAAAGCTGCAAATGCCAGGAGGACAATCAAGAATATTTTCAAAAGAGCCAGGTATCACAGAGCCCTGACTGGATGCAGCTAGTGGATGTAAATCATAGTTAAGAGTGTTGCTCGGGACCTCATCAGTGACCACATCACCGTTAGCTTTATGTGTCCCTGTAGAAGTAGGAAGCATTGTTCTCTGATCATTTTGAAGCAGAGGAGCAGGAAACATAGTTTCCTGATCACACTGAGGCTGAGATTTTGCATTAGGTGAGTCAGGGATCATGAAGCCTTGATCAGATGCAGGCAGTGGGTGTGAATCATGCTTATGTGCTGGACTCGTATTTCTAACAACTTCATTTGTTTCTTTGTGTGGACCTGCAGAAGGAGTAAACATATTTCTCCGAACATGTGGAGTCGTAGAAGTAGGAAGCCCAGTTCCCTTGTCATGCTGAGGCCAAGGGCATGCAAGAGGTTTTTCAAAGCTGCAAATCTTACAGGCATCATCAAGCAATTTTGAAGAGAAAGGTGTTGTGGTGACTTGATCAGTGTCACACAGAGGATGTAAATCATTGCTAAGATCATTACTAGACCTCTGATCATTAACTGTGTTGCTTGCTTTCTCTGGGCCTGCAAGAGGAAGAGGGTGAAGCACTATTCCTGATTATGTTGAATCAGCGACTTTGCATTAGCTCCATCAAAAGCTACAAATACCACATTATTGATCAAGCAATTTGAAGAGTGCCTCGAAAACTAATTACCTTGAATTGTCAAGTCCTTGCAAGATACTTCATTATTTGGACCAGCAAATTTTGTGGCTTCCTTTTCCTCTGCTGCTATTAACTTGTTACTCAACTTGAATAACTTGCAAATTACCCACTTTAACAACAGGAAAAAAATTAAAACAATTAGCACCAGAAGGATATTCTCTATTTAATCTTCATTGGAAAAAAGAAGCCGAAACATAATTTCAAATTAGTTTCTTTTCCCACTGGTATCCCAACTCTGCATGAGGAGTTGCTCATACTGTCTGTTGTACACTTCTAATTCAAAATTTTGGTGCATCTTCTTCATGGAACGAGACTTCAAAAAAATAAAACAGGTAAATGACATATCCTCTATGTAATTATAACATAATGGCCCATTGAAGTTCATCCAATTCTAGTGTCTATACCTTTGTGTGGTGTCCATGAGAAACCATAGAGCTGCAACCTATTTAAGGGACAAGAAGTATGTTGGCTCAAGGAAGGATAAGAAAACAGTGAGAAGGAGGGAACTCTTGATTTACATCTCCAAGAGATACATTTACTGTCCCTCAAGTTGTTCCATGCAAGTTCAAGACAGATAAAAAGGGCATCTAGTTCCTCTCTTGGGGGAAAAAACTGGTGCGCAGAGTTGCCTAGTTGGCTTTCACTTTTCCTTGTTTTACAAAATGATGGATACACAACCTCCTGTTGCACTCTTTTCTTCATAGCAACAATTGTATATGCTATCTAGATGGCCATTACCAGTCTTAATTAATTGTGAATATCAATTGTCCTCAAGCTCACAACATCATTATGTATACCTAAACTCCCAACTCTTACAAATATGTGCTATTACTTGATTTTAAAATAAAACACCATACCTGCATGTCATCAGAAGTTGTATTGTTCCATCTGTATTCATACATTAGCCATTCAGTCCTATTCCTATCCTTCTCATGCTTCCCCTCAATGTAGTTTAGTGTCTTTTTGTATCCAATCAGCTTACCATCCTTGTGGACGAGAGAATCTGTTCCACAAGGTTCCCAATATCCGTCATTGTTAGCACTGTTCGATTGATCTCCCTCTGTATACTTCTTGTTTGCTGGGCTCAAAAAGTACCACTCTTTTGCTTGAGATGGAAGGTGCATCTCTGTCAAAATGAAACTAGCTTCTTTCACTAAAGTACAACAACAACAACATACCTAGTGTAATCTCACAAGTGAGGTCTGGGAGGATAGTGTGTACGCAGACCTTAACCCCACCTTAGGAGGTCGAGAGACTGTTTTAGATAGACCCTCGCCTCGAGTAAAGCATTACAAAGCAGTTTGAAAAACAAATAGGAGTGAAGAAGCCAAGATAAAATGCTAAAGAATGCATGACAAAGCATATTAAAAAGGAACAATCATTACAATAAAATAATACGATAATCAAAGTGCTAGAAACATTAAATAGTAACAGAAATGGAATAACAAGAACTCCCTGAGTAATGCTACGACTACTAGTATGGAAGAAAAATCTAGACAACTCTCAACTACCTTAATTTGTATCCTCCATAACCTCCTATCTAAAGCCATGTCCTAAAGCCATGTCCTCAGTAAGCTGAAGTTGCGTCATGTTCTATCTAATTACCTCTCCCCAATACCTCTAGTCCTACCTCTATCTTTCCTGCACCCATCCATAGCCAACCTCTCATACCTCCACACTGGGGTATCCGTACATCTCTTCCTTACAAGCCCGTACCATCTCAATCTCGCTTCTCGCATCTTGTCCTCTATCGAGGCCACTCTTACCTTGTCCCGGATATCTTTATTTATGATCTTATCTCTCCTCATATGTCCACATATCCATCTCAACATCATCATTTTTGCAACTTTCATCTTCTAGATATGGAAGTTCTTGACTAGCCACATTCCCTCTATATAACATACACAATCTAACCATCACTCTATAGAACTTGCCTTACGTTTTGGTGGCACCTTCTTATCACACAAGACTCCGAATTTGAGCTGCCATTTCATCCACCCTGCACCAATGTGATGTGTGACATCTTCATCGACTTCCCTATTACTTTGGATAATAAACCCAAGGTACTTGAAACTTCCCAACTTATGGATG
The DNA here is from genome assembly GCA_003996215.1 of Jaltomata sinuosa. Taxonomy (NCBI): domain Eukaryota; kingdom Viridiplantae; phylum Streptophyta; class Magnoliopsida; order Solanales; family Solanaceae; genus Jaltomata; species Jaltomata sinuosa. The sequence goes on along the minus strand of QJPP01007515.1, from coordinate 1,045,629 downwards.
GATTGTGTATCAAGCCTCACCTCCACATCATCCTCATGCATTACATTACTGAACTTGCACTCCAAGTATGTTGTCTTGGTCCGCCTCAACCTGAACCCTTTGAACTTCAGGGTTTGTCTCCAAACGTCAAGCTTACCATTAACTCTACTGATCAGAACTATGTCATCTCCAAATAACATACACCATGGCACCTTACCTTGGATTCACTATCTCCAAACCAAAAGCAGGACAATGACGACACTATAAAGATTGTGAGATGTAAAATTCTTCTTGATACTACTATAAGAGACGACATCTCCAAGCTTCTTGATCCACTAGATCCAAGTGTTGGAAACAATAGTAGACAATTATACAGATAATGTGTAAGAGAAGAAGACATGAATAAATATTTGGTTGACAAAGTTACATGGTGCTGGTGGGGTAGCATGCCGGTGAGGTAGCAACAGTGTTATCAAAAGCAAAAAGCACAAAAAGCTCTAAGGTCCATTGGGGTTTTAAGCGCAAAGTACAAATAAAGGATGGGATTTAATGAAAAGAGGTGCAAAGGGAGAAAAAATACAAATATATATGTTTAATCCAAGACTAATAATTATAAGCATGAATGACAAATATATGAACAAAGAAATTGAAAAAAGATTACGATAAAATGAAATATCAATTGTTTAGTGTCTCCCCTTCAAAAGAGGCTCATTGATAAGGAAAAATATGTCTTAAAACATTGATGACGACAATGAAGCGCATATTAAGCAAGGCAAGCGCCCAACACATTTTGAGCCTCACTTTAGGGCTTAAGTGTGCCTTTGACAACATTGGGTAGCAGTACTCCGTGGAATTAGTAGAGATGCGTGCAAGTTGGCCTGAACATCACAGTTACTAAGGAAAAAAACATTCACGGCCTAAAATTTATATAGGAACTAAGACAATAATACGCAAGTCTAGACCTCCAACATGCATTCTCTTTGTTGCTCCAAATGGATCCTCTTTACATGATACATCATGCATTTCGAAAACAAGGATACTCTTAATTCGGAGAAAAAGTGGTCTTTCCAAATGTTTGCACGTTAAAGTGCAGCAATCTAATAAATGAAGCTGTTCAAATTTGTCAGATACTAAGCCTTCACCAGGCACATTTACTTAAAGCAGAAGCATGAAAGCAGAAATATTCTGTAACACAGATCCACAAATTAAATAGAAAACAAAAACAGCTTTCACATGATAAACCTTCAGAAAAAAAAGATATTTACCAGAAAATAGTTTTCCCCATACACACACACACAAAGAGAGAGAGAGAGAGCACTATACGAGAAAGCCGCTGAGGATGGTACAAGAAGCAATCAACTTTATGAATAGTTAGATTTGAAAAGGGATCGTCTATCATTTTCTTATAAAGATAATGAATTATCAGCTCTTCATCTGCACAACAGGGCTGATCATCAACCAGCATTTCCAGTTTAGGGATGACTCCAGTGTCCATACAATTCTTGTTCACGTCTGTGATGTCGGCAGTACTATTCTGTTTCCCATTTTCTTCCATTTTTGGATCCTAGTTACATAAGATCAATAGCAAAATGAATGGCTTCTCAATTTATTCAATCTACAACAAAAGAAAAAAGAAAAAGTAATTGGCAAAAAGAATTATAAGAACTAACCTTTGTCGTGGAGCCTCGTCCCTTCAAGATTCTGTTACCCTTGTCCTTTCTTGAGCCTTAAGAGGTCCAAGTTTTATAGTCATCCCGAAGAAAAATGGTAATTATATTTGAATTTAGATGGATAGAATCCTTCAAAAATTGGAAATAAATTTATGAAAGCATTTTTTAAATTTTTTACTCCAAACGGTTGACTTAGGATACTCCAGTGGCTATTATGCGGAGAAAATGAATAAGCAAATTAATATTACCGGTCCTAAAATCCCACTTATCACAAAATTGATTTGAAAAAATAAAGCTGCCTCAAATGCCATTTCACGTGTCGAAATTGTCCAGTTTCCTTCTCTAGTAACAACAGTTATCTTTCCTTTGTTACAAATTCTCTACCCTTTTTAATAAAGACTTATATTATTCAAAATGTGATGGACTAGAATTTAAGTACGTTTCAAATACTATTTCTTTCCATGGTTACATAGGTTTATACAATATTTTCAAGTTCAAGAAATCTTTTCCAAATAACGTTGTATGTAATGTATAAAGAATCTAGATTTTCTTTTTCAAGGGTATGTCCTAGCCAAGCAGCCAGCTTGCGCCCCCAACTCGACTAATCCACCAATAGAGTATCTAGATTTTGCGGTAGGATTTCATTGAAAAGAGACACAAGAATTCATTGCTCAAAACAAAGAAAGTACAACAGGCAATTCAAATCACTATTCTTGAAATTAGATTACAATAAAAATGGAAATCAGCCCCAAAAACCGTAAATGAAGAAGTGACAAAATGGTCAGCTCTAAAGGGCTTTCCCAATTGCCATCTTGCAAAATTTAAAAACCCCAATAACTATTCATTATTCAACAGGGAGACTAATTAGAGTCAAAGAGCCTCTTCGTTGATTCACTCAAATATGCTTTGCTAAGTAAAACAATATTTTAACAGAGAATCGAGGATCAGAATTCACCCTTGCCAACATCCATTCAGTAAGAAAATAACTTTCCTTCGGGAAGCATTTGATAAAGAGACTGTAAACTCAATGGACTTTTCCTCATTCATCAATTCTACATTTTCTACATAGATCAATGCCAAATTCTAACTGAAAAGAGGAGTGATTATGGAGGACATACACAACTAACTTTTCGCTGCATTTAAAGGTGTATTACCCAACCAAAAGAAATCTGCGATGCTCCATAGGTTCCAAAGCATAAAGAGGAAGTTAAAGCAAAGTTCGCCAGAATATCAAATGTCTCCAGGTTCCAGAAAACGTTTAACATCATAGGAATTTCGACCTACTTGATACAATGCTAAGAAGTACACATACACGTTTTCTAGTTGTTCAATCTAGAAGGTCTCTGTAACAGGTTTCTAGGCAGACATATGGATGATATTTGAGTTGAAGTCGATAAAAACAAACATATGAAGTTGAAAAGGTTTCTGGATGTTGAAATTGTTATGATCATGAACTTGAGTTGGAAAAAAATAGTGAAAGTTGAAGATTCGTGGGAACCAGTGTTTCACTTGAAACACACCTTTAAACCAGTATTCCAATATTTCAATTGAAATTCAAATAAAGAAGTTCAGTATTCACAAATACTCATGGAAAAACAAGAATTTGCAAATAGTAGAACTATTAAACTTCAGTATGTGCAAATACTGAAAAAGATTCACGCCGAAACAGACCATCAATAAGGTACTCCATCTGCATTGTTGTAGTTATAATCACCCAACAATGTATGGGAAATGTTTATCCGTATCAATGGTTGTTGCTACATTTTTAAAATTGTCATATTTGGTGATCTAGGTCTTCTGACTAATTAGTGATATCAGACTCTTTGATGATAGGCTAATAGGAGATGCCACACTAAAAGAAGAGTCAAGTCGTCTAGAAAAACTCACAAACCGTATCATATTAGATTTTCTATACTGCATTTTATAACTGTACAAGCTGACAGAACGAAATATACAAGAACTGAACTTCAATGGTCAACTGGTTAAGCACCTAATCCAAATAATTAAAATTGCACTTGTGATCTGTTTGCCAGAACCAAATGATCTTTCTGTAGAAACTTCCACGAACAATTGATGTGTTTTTTGATAATTTTTTCACTTCTCACAGCTGCTCTTTTGGGTCGATCAAAAGTTCAATTCTATCTGACCTACTCATTTTTTCAAATGATATTTGTTCACAAATATTCATTTTCAATTTCAAATTTTTTTTTATGAACAGGGAGTTGAGGTGGTTAGACCTATACCCCGAAAATGTGTGTGTGTTGTTGGGGGGGGGGGGAATTGTTTGGAGAGACAATAGTCTTTATCTCTGGCACTAGTTAATCATAATATAATCTTCCATCAAAGCAAACAGTTATAATTTTTTAAATGACGTTACAGCATATACTTAAAAAATCACAAGCAGAAGAATGATTTAAATATAGCTGGAATATTGAAGATATACTTTGCAGGTACATGAGAAAGAAACTATGATCTTCTGACTGAATTTATTTACAAATAAGATCAAGGGGTCAGAAAAACACTACACCTGATCCATTTGACATTATGCTGCAGATGAACAAATATACCTAGCTTTATGCAATGACTTTTAAATACAGCAACCAAGTCACTTCTGACTTTAGTAAAAAAAAAAATCCATTATGATGCAACCAGTTTTGTAACAGAATGACATGATACAATTAAAAAAATAAGCCAGAAACAAAGAGGAATTCCAGGAAGTGCAAAAGGAAGACTACTACTGGAGTTACAATAAGTATTGAAACACAAATAAATTACTATTTGACAGGGAAAGTAGAGAGCTTGCATTACTTTTACTAACAGTGATACAAATTAAGTAATAAAACATTTGTTTGTCACACGTATGATCAAACTTAATAAATTTCACCAAAGAAAAAGCATTTGACTTGATAATGTGCTTGACACTTGATAAAATTCACCATCACATGCAGTGGCGGACCCAGATTTTAGGGGTTGTGGGTGCCTCAAGGAGGTTCGAACACACATATTGACACCCAAAGCTCTAAGGTTCCGCTTGAAAACCAAAGCACCTAGTTATCTTCTTGATTTTCAGGGTGCTTTTTTGACTCCTACACCAATTTTTATACAACTTGCTTATAATCGTTACATTAATGCAATACACTCTAGTACATTTTACATTCCTATGCTAGATCTTCGAAAATCAATCACTTTACAATATGGGAAATGATCCAAGAGACAACATGTCCTTCTACACAAATATTTCAGAGGGGCAAAGAAGCTCAGCTTGCAGCCTCACATGCAATTTTGTGAGGGATGATAAGCAAAACAACCGTTCTTAAACAAAAAAAAAATACTACACAAATTATACTCTAAAATTAGAGAGAAGGTTCACTTGCTTCCATTATGCCAATACATGCACAAGCCACAAAAGAGAGGATACATTTAAAATCATTATCACACAAAAGAAAAATTGAAACAAAGTAGTAGTATTAACAAGAGAGATTCAGAGAACAAAAAGAGGAGTTAAGAGTGTGACATTACCAGACAAGAATTGTTTGAGTTGAAACTTGTAATTGACCCTCAACCATTTTCACTTGTAGTAATGAACAACTTTCTCTTTGGCACTGAAATAAAGAAGTCATGACTTTCTTGGAAAAGTACTCCTTCAGTTTCCATAGCAACGCTCTGCTTCTTCATATCCTCTTTATACCCAGAAAATTAGAATGAGAAAGAAAAAAGTTGTGTTTGACCAAAGAGAAGGTTAATTCATGACTTGATTTTCAGTGTCTCTTTTCTTCTCCATACAATATCGGGAAGTATCATATAAGCTTTAAAAACTATCATATAGCCCCAATGATTGTTACTGTACAGAAATATTACTTCTTCTCCGGAATTGCAGGCCCTAATTTTCGAATTGAAATAAACCATCGATGCTTGCTTGCCCTAAAGTGACTGACCATGAATACTTGAGTGCTCAAGGAATTTAACTTCTCTGATTTATTGCAAGTTGGTTCTATCGACGTAATCAATTCAATGATCCAAAGGCATAGAGTGATTTCCAATTTTTTCATTTGTTTTCTTATCGGTGTGTAGACAATAAAATTCGGATCGCAAAAAATAATAATCAGGACCGAAAATATCACAACAATTGTAGTACTTGATTGAATATATGAGTGTTACAATCTCTATTAATCCTCTGATTGATCTTTTCAAGTATGTAAATTCAAGGGCCGTTGAGCTTGATCTTGAATTTGGTGGAATTTGATCTTCACTTGTGAATTTGATGAGTTTGATCTTGACTTGTACTTGAATTCAATGATTGGTCTTTTCAAGTATGTAAATTCAAGGGCCGTTGAGCTTGATCTTGAATTTGGTGGAATTTGATCTTGACTTGTGAATTTGATGAGTTTGATCTTGACTTGTACTTGAATTCAAGAGCTTTTGAGCTTGATCTTGAATCTGGTGGTCTTGATCTTGAATATATGAACTTGAGTGCTTGAATGCGGTCTTGATCTTGAATGTATGAACTTGAATGCTTGAACTTATAGCTTATAGAGAAATCTACGAAGCTTGATCCACGAGCTCTCTCTGTCTTCTTGTTAGAATTCAGGTGTCTTTTTTCTGAATTATGGAGGACCCCTATTTATAGTTGTAGGAAGGAGAGTTGTGGTGATGACAGGCTTCTTTCGGCCAATAAAATTTGAGTGACATGACGATATTTGATTGGCCGGAATATGTCACTCGTACATGTGGCATATTTTCATTGGCCTTTGATTTTACTAGGCATACTGCATCATTTTGACACGTGGCATGACCTTATTGGTTTCTCATTTGATTAGGCATGCCACATCTTTTGATACGTGGCGCCAAATTGGGCCTCTAGAATAAGACGACGTCATGGGCTTAACCACGTGGGCTCATCATTTGTAGCTCAATAAAAATTAGACTTTAATTAAATTCATATTTGTTGGATTCAATTAATTAATTCAATTATACTAATCCATAATATTTATTTGGACTCAATTAATAAACTCAATTAACTAATCCATAATATTTATTTGGACTAATATATTTTGAATTTAATATAATTCGAATTTCTTACGAATTTATATTTAATAAAATTTCATCGCGTACAAATGCCTCCTGCTCTAAGACTTGTCGAGATATTTAATCTTTTGAAGACTAGGCTTGAAGTAATAACTTGATGCTTTTAAGGGCAATAAACTCATATATAAAAATATCATGAATTAATACATGCCACACCAAACAAGAACATATCAAGATTTGAATCAAATGTTCTCTTAATGCACTTTTTTCATGTTAAAATTTGGGTCCATACATTTCATATGTTGTGAGATTGAGAGACCATAATAATATTTGTCAAAAGTCTCAAAAGTGGCCACCACATCGTTCTTTTTAAAATTTGGTAGAAATGATTTTGTCATGAGTTTTCTCAAAGTTGATGTAGCTTTTGTCTCATTGAAATATGAATCCATCCTTTGATTTTGATAAAAAGGAGAATTACTATTAATAATGCTTGGTGCATGGCAACCAGCTGAAGCAATTCCACCGCCTCAATCACGTGTGCAGCCACCGCCTTACACCACTTTCGCAGCCACTCCTTTCCTTGTTTCACTACAATTCCCATGAATCCTTTCCAAGTTTACCAAGGATTGGGGAATATGCCGCCATATGGAGCCTATAAATAGCCACATATTTTGTCCTTTTAGTAACAACAACCTGTGAGCTCTGCCCGAAGAACCTTTGATCCGAATTTCAAGTATTAATGTCGAGGTAATTTATTCTTCTCTTTTTCTAATTTTCATCACTCTTTTTTCAGCTCAGCACATTAGTGGTAGCAAATTCATAACTCAAAATAGGAGTGCTGAAATCATGAGCTTCTTATTTCATTGGAAGGAGAACTCTGAAAGCTACAATATATGTAAAGATCACGGCCAAAGGCTTCACGGATTGGTACATATACTTTTTCAAAGTCGGCCCAAATTCTGCCTCGTCCGTCTATTCAGTTTTGCGCATCTGTGGAAGAAGATTTATAACTCAGAGTAGGAGTGCCTAAACCATGATCTTCTTATTCCGTTGGAAAGAGGACTCCCAGAGCTATAATATATGTAAAAAACACGGCCAAAAGCCTTACGGATTGGTGCAGATTTGTCTTCGAAGTTGGCCCCAAATCCTGCCTTGTTTGCCGCTTCAGCTCTGCGCATTCGTGGTAGAAAATTCATAACTCAGAGTAGGAGTGCCAAAATCATGAGATTCTTATTCCGTTGGAAAGAGAACTCCTAGTGCTACAATGTACGTAAAACTCACGGCCAAAAGCCTTAGGATTGGTACAGATTTGTCTTCGAAGTTGTCCCCAAATCCTGCCTTGTTCGCCGCTTCAGCTTCGTGTATCCGTGGTAGAAAATCCATAACTCGGAATAGGGATTCTGAAATCACGAGACTCTTATTCCATTGCAAAGAGAACTTCGAGATATACGACTCGTGTAAAAATCGCGGCCAAAGGCTTTACGGATTGGTATAGATATCTCTTCAAAGTTGGCTAAAATTCTACCTTATTCGCCTCTTCAGCTTTTGCGCGCCTGCGGAAAATTTTGTATAACTCGGAGTAGGAGCATCAAAATCATGAGATTTTTTTTCCGTTGCAAAGAGGACTCCGAGATCTACGACTCATGTAAAAATCATGGTCAAAAGCCTTACGAATTTGTACAAATATCTCTTTGAAGTTGGCCAAATTCTGCCTTATTTGCCTCTACTTGTGATTTCTTTGTGTTGTCCTTTCTTTTCTTCTTCTCTTGTAGGAATTCTTGTTAAAAACGATAGTTCATGAAGAAGGTGATCTTACATCGCAAAGGGATGGATACTCATCCCCGCTTTAAGAAAGGTAAACACAAAAGGTAATCTTGGGAGATTTTTAGCTTCCACTTGTAGACTTGTTGAATTTGAGAACTTCACCTCATAGGCTTGGTAGAGCACCGACTTCAGCCTGCAGAGTTAGCAACTTTGAGGACTTCAAATCCCGCCGAAGAAGCTCATATTCCATAGAGGTTTACCCCCATTGAGCAATCAATATTTGACGAAACTCTGAAGTTTGATAAAAGAGTGCTTGTAGAACTGACTTTTATATGGTAGATCAAGTGGGAACATGTTTTTTTCTTGACACTCATGCGACTGAACCCAGAATGAAATTCTAAGTGCCTACGTACCTCGGTGAAGAGGATCAAGTCATAACGTAGTTCTGAAAAAATATTTTTTTTAAATTTTTTTGTGTCTTAACTTTTGCCTTGGCCGCCTCTTGCGAGGTTTTCAACCTAGCGAACTTTTTGTGTCTTAACTTTTTCCTAGGCCGCCTCTTGCGAGGTTTTCAACCTAGCGTACAATTTTTTTTTAGGGAGCCGTACACAGTTTATACTCTTGCAGGCCAGGAGTGACATGCAGTTTATGCTCGTGCCTTAAGAAGCATCATCTTCACTTCAAGGATAGTACCTCTTCAAGAATTTGGCATTAATGGGACCAATCCTCACGCCATCCGCATCGACAAGCTTATAAGCGCCATTTGAATACGCTTCTTGTATGACGTATGGTCCATCCCACTTTGAGGTGAATTTGCCCCCAAACTTGTATAAAGTGATAATGGGCATTCTTACTGCGAGTACTTAATCTCCAACTTGGAAGCATCTCAAGCGAACCTTTTTGTTGAAAGCACGAGACAAACGGGCTTGATAACATTCCAGATTTTGTTGAGCTTTCAGCCTTTTCTCATCAAGTGCTTCTAATTCTGCAAGACGCAATCGAGCATTTTTTTCTTCAGTGAGCCCCTTTTGAATAGCAAGTCTTAAAGAAGGTATCTGACGCTCAAGTGGTAGGACTGCTTCAACTCCAAAAGTCAGCGAATATGGGGTTGCTTGTGTAGGTGTGAGGTAAGTCATCCTATATTCCCACAAAGCTTATTCCATTCGTTCGTGCCAATCTCTTTTAGACTTGGAGATGACCTTCTTTAATAAGTTGCATAGAGTCTTATTGAAAGCTTCAGCTAGACCATTGGCGGCAGCATGATACATAGAAGATTTACGCTGCTTGAAACCGAAAAGATCACAAATCTTGTTCATCAACTTGTTATCAAATGCTTTGCCATTGTCTGTTATTATGTAGCGAGGAATGCCAAAATAGTAGATGATATTCACTCGGATAAAGTTTGCAACATTCTCCTTCTTCACTTCGTTGAGGGCGACAACTTCGGCCCATTTTGAGAAGTAATCTGTTGCAGCCAATATGTATAAGTGTCCACCAGAAGACTTTGATAATGGTCCAACAACATCTAGTCCCCAAGCGTCGAATGGCCAGGATGCGATAGTCTGGTGCAGTACTTCAGGAGGCTGATGTATGAAATTTGCGTGAAACTGGCAAGCTTTGCATCTTCGAGCATAATCTAAGCAATCTTTCACCATTGTCGGCCAGTAATATCCCATCCTTTTTATGTGGAAGTGTAGCTTTGGTCCAGATTGATGTGATCCACATACTCCTAAATGTGCTTTTTGCAAAGCTTGTACTGCTTCTTCTACCCCCAAACATCGCAAAAGTACTCCCTCAAATGATCTTCTATATAGTGTGTCCTTATAGTAAAGGAAGCGAGGCGCACGACGATGGATGTCAGTCTTTCTCCTTGGATCTTCTGGAAGTATCCCATAACATAAGTAGTCAATAATAGGTTGTCGCCAATCTTCCTTCACGGCTTCAGAAACAGCGACGAGATGCTCAAGCTCATCTTCTGCATGTTCATCATCATTTGGCGGTGGTACTACCTATTTTTGGCAGATAGTAACTTGTGTCTGATCTGACAGGGTTAGACTTGAAGCTAGAGCAGCCAAGGCATCGGCTTTCCAATTTTCCTTCGTCAGTACATGTTGAAGGCCCACATCTCCAAGCCATCCTATCAACTTCTAAACATAACTATGATATGGGCGTAGCTCAGGCTTCTTGACCTCATAACTTCCCAAGAGTTGATTGATCACTAGCTGAGAGTTATCAAAGACTTGTAATTGTAATTGCTTCATATCGACCTCCATTTCAAGCCCAAGTATTAACGCTTGATATTTAGCGACATTGTTGGAGTAGTATTGCTTCAAAGTAAAGGAGTATGGGAGAACCTCTTCTTGCAGGGTGACGAACACCACACCAGTGCCAGCTTCACCTCGATGTGCCTCTCCATAAAAGTACATCTTCCACGAAAGTTGAAATTCAATCACCATTGCATCCTCATCGGAAAGTTCATCGGTTAGCTCCCAATCATCAGGTATCGGGTGATCCGCTAAGAAGTTTGCTAATGCTTGTCCCTTTATAGCTTTTTGAGGGATGTACACGATCTCAAACTGTTGAAACTGGAGGTACCACCTTTCAAGTCGGTCACTAAGGATTAGTTTCGACATCACAAACTTGATGGGATTTGCTCTAGATATAAGACGAACAACATGAGCTTGAAAGTAGTGCTTCATCTTTTGGATTGAGAAGACCAATGCCAAACACAACTTTTCAATTGGAGAATACTTCAACTCATTTAATTTCATCATTCTGCTCAGGTAATAAAGAGAGTTCTTTTTTCCTTCACTATTTTCTTGAGCCAATAGTGCCCCAACTGACCTTTCTTGAGTCGCAATATAGAGTATCAATGGCTTTCCAGGTATAGGAGCCGCAAGGACTGGGGACTTCATCAAATATGACTTGATACTTTCAAAGGCATTACTACAAGCTTGGTCCCACTTGAAAGGAGCACCCTTCTTCATGAGATGACTGAACGGTTGTCATCTTCCAGCTAGATTCGAGATGAACCTCCTTAAGTATGCTAGTTTTCCTTAAAGACTTTTTAACTCATGAATATTGCGAGGCTCGGGCATCTTCAAAATTACATACACTTTAGCTTGATCAATCTCAATTCCTTGATGTCGCACAATGAAGCCAAGGAACTTTCTAGAAGTAACTCCGAAGGCACATTTCAATGGATTCATCCTGAGTTAATATCTTCGCAGCAGTTCAAACACCATTCTCAAGTCTTTCAAGTGATCATTCCTCTTTCTTGACTTCACCACCAAATCATCGACATAAGTCATCAAAGATATTTTACATAGCCCTTTGATATGTGGCACCAGCATTCTTCAGACCAAAAGGCATTACCTTGTAGCAAGAAATACCTTTAGGCATACGAAATGTAGTGAGCTCTTCATTTTTTGGTGCCATGCAAATTTGATTATAAACGGATGAACCATCCATGAAAGGCATCGCCTCATAACCTGTGGTAGCATCAATCATCAACTCTGGAATAGGAAGTGGAAATTCATCCTTAGGGCATGCGTGGTTGAGATCCCTGAAGTCAACACAAACTCGAATTTGGCCATTCTTCTTCCGCACGGGGACAATACTTGAAATCCACGTGGGGTATTTCATTTCGCGATAAAGCCAGCTTCAATGAGTTTGTTAACTTTACTCTCGATCAATGGAACCAAGTCTGGTCTGAAGCATCTTTGGGCCTGCTTAACAGGACGAGCACCATTCTTGACTACCAATTGATGGAATGCCATTTTGGGATCTAAGCCAGGCATCTCTTTTTAACTCCAAGAAAAGACATCCCTATATTCCTTAAATATATCTATATAAGTGGTTTCTTCATCAACTTTAAGAAAGGTGCTTAGATAGGTTGGCCTTGGTTCTTCTTCGGTGCCAAGATTGACTTCATTCAAGGGATGTATTGTGGTCTTCACTCCTTCTTCGAGTTTTGGTTGAGCATCTCCAACATCTTCATCCTCTTTAGGATCACCATCATTGATAGATATATGATGACACCTGGACGTATCCATTATCTCCCCGTCAACCTTCTTTTGAGATGAGTTATCTTGCTCACTCTGGACAGTAATATGATATGAAGAGCCTACACTTTTCTCATCTTCCTCATGTTCTTTGGTATGAACCACAGTGTGAATCCTTACTTTTAGTGTCTCCTCACATGAAACTACTAGTTTCGCCTGTTGCCTCATTCTAGAAGGAATCAAACTTTGAAAATCCCTTTGGACTCTAGGTGAAACAGGCGTTATCAAGCGTTAACAGTCTCTCCAATGCTTATTATTCTTCTTTAATGGACCTAACCTCTCAAACACAGAAGTTCTTGCAGTTGATTTTCTGAGTCTATCAAAGATAGAAGGCTTTTTGTTGGAAATGACAGACTCATCTTCCGCAGTGATGTTGTTGCTACTTGTCCTTCTTATGGAGATACGGACCGGTGGTGGTTGCTGATACCCTAGACCTTTACGTGATTTCCTGGTAGTAGCTTCTGATGGGAGTTTGCCTAACCTTGATGGTTCATAGGCATTATATCCAGCCTTTGCAAATAACTTGTAAGCATTTGGGTCAAAACCTTCACTCGTACGCTTTGTAGAGAGTGTCATATTTTATGGTGGATTCTGGACCACGAACTCTTCAAGCAGTTTCGAGGATAAATTTGTTGCATCAATTCGCTTGATAGGAAGAGTTAGCCCCCCTAGTATATTTTCTTGGATGTAAGATGGTTGGCCTTCTTCTTTCTTCACCTTCGAAGCATAGCGGAGTACATGAGTTGTCCTCTTTTTCAAGGATACGACCTTCCCTTTATTCAGAATAGAGTGTGACTTGTTATGATCGACTTTGACCTTTCCAACAGCCACATCAACTTTTTTGATTGCAAGCTCATCACACTTGGTTGTCTTGGCATCATCAATCTTCGCGTCCTTCACAACGTGACTCTTCAGGTAGAACTTTGCATCGATAAAGTGTGACTCAGCTTCAGTGAATGGCTTGTCATCAACAATTATTTTCCTTTCAATTCCACCTTCAAGATACTTCAAACATTGATAGTAGGAGGATGCAACAATTTTGTTCTCATGCACCCAAGGCCTGCCAAACAATATGTTGTATGAAGTCTTTGCATCGATCACATGCATCCACGCATTTGATTGCAAATTTCCCATATAAATATCTAAACTGATAGAACCTATGGCCCTTCGACCCCCTTGATTGAATCCTTGGATCATCAAATGACTTCAGTAAGTTCTTCAGTCATGATGCCTGGCTCCTTCATTGTGTGAATAAGCAGAATGTTGACTTCAGATCCCTCATCTATCAAGATCCTATTTATCCTCTTCTCTAGCATATGACCCACCATATACAAAGGACGATTGTGTAGTGTTTCACCAAATAGAAGATCATCACCTGTAAATGTGCATATGTATGTGCTTCTTGAAAGGAGAGTCAGTGGACTTCTCGAAAGATGAAGGAGGCACCATCGATAAAGTTTCACTTTTTACTTTTTCTTTGTCAGTATTGAAACATGACGCCTCGATGTTGTCTTGAGCAGTTTTTGCATAGAACCAACTTGGTAGGAATTCTTTCAAAGTCACAGGACGTCGTGGTTTCTGATGGTGATGCACCTCTACTTTTGGCTTTTTCAGATGCACGACTGATTTTTGCTCCATTAGTCTTCTCACCATCCTCCTTCTAATTGGTTTTTCAGATGATATTTTTTGTGGTCTTGTCTTGTTGCGTCTTCGCTTGGTCACAAGAATCCAACCTTCATCATCGTCTCCATCAATTTAGGAGTTTTTATTCTCCAGTGGTTCCTCATTATGCTCTTCGAAGTTGTATATATGGATCAGATCGAATGAGCCAAATGTGATAGAGATTTGATGAGAACTGGCCTCCTTATCGTCAAGCACAATCTTCTTCTCATTGGCTAGTTGCATGATTTTGTCTTTGAAGACGAAACATTTCTCCAGAGAGTGACCCACAAGCCTATGATACTTGCAATAATTTGGGTCATCAATCCTTCTAGCTTCATCGGGCTGCTTCATCTCTGGTAGATCAATGAGTTTTAGCTCGAGAAGTTCATCAAAAATTTCAGGAATGTTAGAATTGAGGAAGGGGTATTCTCTTTCCTGGATCTCCTTTAAAGTCAACTTCTAATTTGGACGTCCTTGAGAAGAAGTCGTCTTCACGCTTTGCTTCTTGCTCACATTTGTGGTGAACTTCACGGGAGACACGTTGACATTCATGGATTTCTTGTTGTCACTTTTGGGGATAAACTTGCTCCATATCTGAGGTTCTTGTTTGCCTTTTCCTTTGCGAGGACCATGAACAGGCACCACATCTTTTCCAGCAGATGATATATTCATCTTTATATCATGAGCACGGGTAGCTAGCTCTTCGAAAGTCTTTGGCTTGATTCCTTGCAAAATGTAGAGAAGCTCCCAGTGTATTCCTTGGATGCACATTTCTATTCCAGATTCTTCGCTGAGTCTATCTTTGCAATTCAAGCTTGCGTTCCTCCACCTATTAATGAAATCGATAATTGGTTCATTCTCCCTTTGGAGAGTATTTGTGAGTTCCACCATGCTCACTGTACGCCTTGTGCTATAAAAGCGATTGAGGAACTCATGCTCCAGTTGCTCCCAATTATCTATAGAGTTAGGCTCAAGATCCGTGTACCAATCAAAGGCATTTCCTTTTAAGGAGAGGACGGACTGCTTGACCAGATAGTCCAATAAGGTTCCAGCATTGTTACATATTTCAACAAAGTGCGCAACATGTTGCTTTGGATTTCCTTTTCCCTCGAATTATTGAAACTTAGAGGGATGATAACCAGGAGGCATCTTGAAGCTGTCAATTCTTGCAGTGTACGGCTTAGCGTACATAAGGGAAGACTTGGTAGAAACTTCATACTTGTCCTTGATAGTCCCTTCAATGAACTCCTTCAGCCGGTCAAGTGGGATCATCCCTTCAGAGGAAACTGGGAGTTCCTTTGTCGGTGGTGCTTGTTTCCCAAGAGTTTAAATATCTTGAACTTCAGGAGCCTTCCCAGGTGCATGGCTCGATTCTGCGTCCATCAATCCATCCATCTTGTCCATCAACTTGTCGATTCGAGACTCCTGATTGTGGACGTGCTTGGTCAATCCTTCAATCATCTTCATCAGATTTGCAAGTTGCTCTTCCATAGATGAAGCATCAGTCACTATCGCTTGCATGATTGTTGGTAAAGTCAGAGAATAACATGGATTGTCGCATAAGTTTATCCTCAATGGGCTCATATAACGTGGTGTGAGTGGGGATGATCCATCGCTTGAGTTGAGGCAGCGGCTTCTCAATCCTTTTAGCAAGATTGCTTCCCCCTCCTGATGCATTGGCGGATGATCTTCCTCCTTTTGAAGATGAAGATCCAAGGACTGAAGTTGTTGCATATGGTACTTGGAGTGTTTGTTGTTCCAACATGTTTGCCTTGCTCCTCGTAATGAAGCTTTCGATGGTAACACCGAGGATGCTTTTCACTTCAGCAGAGAACTTGGAGTCAACAGCCTTGGAGGAAGTTAATTTGGAGTCGATCTTCTTGGAAGCCATTTTGATGTTCTTGAATTTTGATGATGGAAAAGTTGAGATCAGAGGTAGAGATCGTCCCACTGGGCATGCCAAAATTTGTAGACAATAAAATTTGGATCGCAAAAAATAATAATTAGGACCGGAAATATTGCAACAATCGTAGTATTTGATTTGAATATATGAGTGTTACAATCTCTATTAATCCTTTGATTCGTCTTTCCAAGTATGTAAATTCAAGGGCCGTTGAGCTTGATCTTGAATTTGGTGGAATTTAATCTGGACTTGTGAATTTGATGAGTTTGATCTTGACTTGTGAATTTGATGAGTTTGATTTTGACTTGTACTTGAATTCAAGGGCTTTTGAGCTTGATCTTGAATCTGGTGGTCTTGATCTTGAATATATGAACTTGGGTGCTTGAATGCTTGAACTTGAATGTTGAATGCTTGAACTTATAGCTTGTAGAGAAATCTACGGCGCTTGATCCGCGAGCTCTCTCTGTCTTCTTGTTGGAATACAGGTGTCTTTTTTCTGAATTATGGAAGACCCCTATTTATAGTTGTAGGAAGGAGAGCTATGGTGATAACATGCTTCTTTCGGCCAATAAGATTTGAGTGACATGACGATATTTGATTGGCCGGAACATGTCACTTGTACATGTGGCATATTTTCATTGGCCTTTGATTTTACTAGGCATACTGCATCATTTTGACACATGGCATGACCTTATTGATTTCTCATTTGACTAGGCATGCCACGTCTTTTGATACGTGGCGCCAAATTGGGCTTCTAGAATAAGACGACGTCTTGGGCTTAACCACGTGGGCTCATCATTTGTAGCCCAATAAAAATTACTTTAATTAAATTCATATTTGTTGGACTCAATTAATTAATTCAATTATACTAATCCATAATATTTATTTGGACTAATATATTTTGAATTTAATATAATTTGAATTTCTTACGAATTTATATTTAATAAAATTTCATCGCGTACACGGTGTTTATCATCCTTCACATTTTATGCTACCCAAATTGTTACTCCCACTTTATATGATTCACTTTCCTTTTTAGTCAATTTCAAAAAGAATGGCACATTCTTATATTTATACTAATAATTTAACTTTAAAATACTTATTTTACCCTTAATAAAATGATTTTGTTTGCAACAAATTTTAATGTGACAAAAAAAAAATTGCAATCACAAATAAAATATGAAGAAATAGATTTTTATTGATAAATAATGTGAGTACAATTCTGTTCCTCCCTTGATTCTTCTCTCCTAAATATTCTCCATGATTTGAGGGCCGTTAGTAGCGTATTTCTCGAACGTAGGATGATTTTGACCTCTTTATGAATATCCCATGAGTTTATGAGATTTGAGATGCCTCTTCAAGAGAATATGTTACCCTTTAAATAGGCATGATTTAGGGTTAAGGATTGAGTAGCCTCCAAGAAACCCTAACAGAAATTAGACTCATCTTGTAGAGTCCCACAAAATTTCAATGTCTACAAATACCTCCTACTTCGAGGCTTGTCGTTGTGTAGACTTGATGAAACTCAAAGACGATACTTGAAGTAATTTCCATCTTTGCGGTTTTATGGCTCCAGATTTACAGATCTGATTTGTGTGAGAAGGGATGAAGGGCAGATTTGGTCTCACTGAGCGTGCCAGTTTGTTTGCAACAAATTTTAATATGACAAAAAAGAAATTGCAATCACAAATAAAATATGAAGAAACAGATTTTTATTGATAAATAATGTGAGTACAATTCTGTTCCTCCCTTGATTCTTCTCTCCTAAATATTCTCCATGATTTGAGGGCCGTTAGTAGCGTATTTCTCGAACGTAGGATGATTTTGACCTCTTTATGAATATCCCATGAGTTTATGAGATTTGAGATGCCTCTTCAAGAGAATATGTTACCCTTTAAATAGGCATGATTTAGGGTTAAGGATTGAGTAGCCTCCAAGAAACCCTAACAGAAATTAGACTCATCTTGTAGAGTCCCACAAAATTTCAATGTCTACAGATTTACAGTCACACAAATATTTATGACTTATTTTAAACCACAAATTTCAAAAGTCTTTCTTTCCTTTTTAAACTCTGTGCCGAGTCAAACTAACTCAAATAAATTAGGACGGAAGAAGTACATGTTTTGTTTAAAATCTGAATCTAAAAGGTCTAAAATGTCCTTAAACTATGAGGTTCGGTATAATATTGTTCCTCATCCATTTTTTAGGCTAAAATTATTCTTGATAGTAATCTTTTGGGCCAAAAATACCTTCAATATTAATCTTTTAGATCAATTCTGTCATTTTTTCTAATGGTTCCTTTAAAATAAAAATAATTAAATTTTATTTATTTATGACCTAATTTAATTGGCTAAAATTTAAACTCTTTCCAAATAAATAAATAAATAAAAATCATTCATGATCCATATTTTGATTCGATATGAAAACAATATTTAAGAAAATTATTAATTACATGATATCTTCTTATTAACCTATTTTAAATCAATCCTAATTTATTAGAACTCAACTCATAATTGGGGATTCAACTAAAATTCATATTCATGTTGTCTGGTTGGTCATCTAAAAAAATTATTATTTTCAATTAATATAGCATTTTTTATGAATTACTCAATTTTGTCTTGTTCATTCCTTCTTTCTTATTTCTTTAATTTCTTCCTAATTAGGATATTAATGATTCAAACTTGAAATGAACTTACATGTTCATATTCTATTGATTTGTATAATTATCATAGCAGAAGGGAAGAGCGTATAGGAGAAGAAGAAGATTTTTTTATTTTTTTATTTTAAATTTTGGGTATATACATAAAGAAAAAAGTAATATACGTACGTAGTTGCTTAATCAAATTATTTTTTATTGAACTAATTATTTTTATATAAATATCATCGTTATTTTCTTTTTTTTCTTTTATTTTGTTATAAGTTGAAAATAATAATAATTTAGAATGACAGGTAAGATTCAAGAAGAAAAAAGTGGAAGAGAGAAGAAAAGAGTGTGTATGTGTGGGAGAGGGGAGGGGAGGGGGGAGGGGAGGTGAGTGCAGAAAGTAGAGTACTAACTTATTTATTTATTTATAATTTACTATTTAACTGAAAATTATGTCAATCATATGAGGCTACATATTAAATGATTTTAAATTATTTTAATGGAGAAGGGCCTAAATTATTGCTGGACTATGAGATTTGATACAATGTTGCCCTTCATTCACCTTATGAGTGTGAGCCGTTAGAAATAAAGGTATTTTTGGCCTGAAAGATTAACATCGAGGACATTTTTGGCCCTTCTCCAAAATCTAAAATAAGTTATCTTATTTCTAGGCATTTTTTTAAAGACGTAATTGGTAAATTTATTGTCATATAATCAGGTAAAATATATTTGTACGGTTTGATTTTTTTTTTGATTCTGCACATAGCAAAAATTCAGTGTATTGGATTATCTTCTTTTTTTTCAAATCTCATGAAGATTTGGGGTGAATTTGAATTCCTTAATTCTAGCACTGATGATTTTTTAATTTATTATATGGATAGATAATTTTGTTCGTTTGATAAGCAATACTTTTCTTTTCAACTCCTCATTTGAGTTGAGGATACATAAGATGTAGTACTAATTATTATGCACGATAATGTAGTAGGCAGAGGTATTCGAGATTTGAGCGCGACAGAGATATTAAAGATGGACTAAGATTTGAGTGCGATGAAGGCACTAGAGATGGACTAGGTTGAGCGTGGTAGAAACACTATTATCTTTAGTACGTCTATTATTAACGACATAGTTTGGCGTATAATGCTTAAAAACTTAATAATTATGTCTTTCTCATTTTCTCCTGATTAATTATTATTTAGTTATATAACAAATAATTTATAGTTATTACTACAACATATTGGTAAAATCTATATTAGTCATTAAAAATAAAAATGATTTTATTATTATTATTAGAGAAGTTCTATTGTTGTCTCAAACTCGATCCCTGAAGATATCGTCTAATGTACATAATAAATTTAACTGTCGATGGCGTTCATAATTTAGTGATTTGTGAGAATGAAAGAGAAAAGATGGGTTAAGAATGGGGAAGGGATTTTTCTTTCTATGTTAAGGTAGGGGAAGAATTGAAAGTTTGAGGCCTTTTTGGAGGGATTTAATTCAAAAAAGATAGAAGGATTGAAAAAACAAGACAGAAGATAAGAACTAATTGGCAACAATAGTTGTACGAAAATCAAAACATTCAATTAATGGAACCAAATCAAGCACCTAACCTATAAGATGAATCTTCAAGAGGTTAGAAATTTAGATCTTATATCTATCTTCTTCTTTTTCAAATCGCTCAAATTTATATCTTAGATCCATCTTTTCGTAATAGTGCACCCATACTCTCAGAATCTTGGATATGCCTCTGACAAAAATACCCTTAATGAAATAAGGATCTTTTTAATTAAGATACTTGCATTTCAAAAATAGCTACTTTACATTCATAGACTTTTTCTTCCTACTATGAGTAGTCTTTCAAGTTTCACGTAAAGCCTTGTACTTCCACTTTAATATATTCTTGAGCTTCAACTCTTCATTCCAAGATATTTATGATAGTTGGCTTGCATCAAAGCTCGTTTCACCATTTCTGAAATTTGGGAGCTTGAATTGAGGCAATTTTCAAGACAATCTTCTTGTTTTCGAATGGGGAAGAATCTAACCTTGATTTTGGTATTTTCCTGCAATTCCATCATTTAATCCATGAGAGTATACACAGTTCGTACCACTGTACATTCGTTTAAAAAATTATTTAATTTATGTCTTGGAGTGAAAAATTGGGGTTTTGAGCCCTAAGGTGGAATTGGGGTAATTTATTGATTCAAGGGTCGATCAATGATGGGATTTCATTGATTTTTGGAGCATAAGTTTTTTACATTATAGGTAATTCAATTTTGAAGTTAATTTCAAGTTTTAACCCTGGGTTCAGGGTTAACTTCTTGAGTCGGTTTTTGACCTAAAGTGTTATATAGCAATTTGAGTATCGATAGACTTGTATACTCACATAAAGTATGTTTTTATTAGATTGGGAGTTTTCAAGGCAATTAAAAAGGAAAAGATGATTTTTTGTGTGTTACGCGGCACGTTGCTTTACATTTGATGTAGGTTATGACTTACCTTCTAAACTCCGCTTGGGAGATATTATCTTGTATTAATTATGATGGTAGTCCCATACTTTATTTGTGATAAATTCTTATACGGGCACTGGCGTATTGTAAGGGTACTTTATCAGTAAATTTAGTAAAAAAATGACATTTTTATTGTAAAATTTAGGTTGAGACTTAGCTGATAGACAATATATCAATTGTTTTGACTTGTTTAATTGTGACTAGATGAGCCTTTGGTCTTCGTCATATATTTACCAAATTGTTATTATTAAATTTAACCGAAAACTTTCAATAAGATTTTAGAAATCATATAATAAAAACTATATTAAACACAAGAAATAGACCAAAAATAGTAAAAATTACGCCTCAAAAAATTGTGTCAAATTCTTCAAATAAACAAAAAATAAATAAGAGATAAGTATTGAAAACACTTCTAAACTTGGCGCGAATTATTATTTTAGTCCCCAAACTATTGACAGCCTTAAAAACACCCTCTACTTGATTAAGTGAATTTTAAAACACCCTTTGTATGCCACACATGCGTATATGTGAAATTTTATGCTGATGTGGCATACACACACACACATATATATATAGTTAAAAAAATATTTAAAAAATTAAATGTTAAAAATTTAGCAATTAAAGAAAAGAAAAAAATTCTTTTTCTTTTAAAAAAAAATATTTTTTTTCTTACCCCATCCCATCCCCTACCTAGTACCCCAACCCCCTCCCCCCTCCCCCCTAAACTATTGTTTTTAAAAAAATATTTTTAAAATAAAATATTTTTTTTTATTACCCACCCCCTCTAATTTATTTTTTTGGTGTTAGATATATATAAACTCTTTTAGGAAAATCTTTTCTACTTGCATATCGAACACAAGAAAATAAGATTTTCTTGCAAGTAGAAAAGATTTTCCTAAAAACATTTATATATATCTAACACAATTTTTTTTAAAAATAATTAAGGGGGAGGGGGGGTGGTAAGAATTTTTTTTTAATTTTATTTTAAAAATAATTTTGTAAAAAAAAAGTTTATGGGGAGGGGGGTTGGGGTACTAGGTAGGGAATGGGACGGGATAAGAAAAAAAATTATTTTTAAAAGGAAAAAAATCTTTTTTCTCTTCTTTAATTGCTAAATTCTTAATTTAACATTTAAAATTTTTGGAAAAATTACATAAAAGTGCATGTGATAATATTACATTGCAAAATATGGTCAACTTTTTAAGCTCTTACCAAAAATGGCCCAATGTCTATAGAAAAAGAAAGTTATTTTATATCCTTAGCCAAATTGTTACTCTCTCTCACACTCACACAATCCAATCTTCATAGTTGTTCATATTGCTACATCTAAGGGAATATGGGTCTATAAAATTTGTACACCAAGCATATAACAAATTTACATTACAATTTCACAGCTATAGCATGATTTTTTTTGGATGTTCAGCCATTATTGAAGCTCCAAGCTTCAAAATTTGAAAATTAAATTTTCGTAAATAAGTTTTGCTTCGAGTGGGTATGATTGCAAAAGATCGATTATGTATTGAGGAGCATAAATGTGATTTTTTGGATGATTTGGTATAGTTTTGAGGTGTTTTTGGATGAATTTGGTGCTTGAATTCGAGGAAGAAGATGAAATACGTTTAGTTGTATATATTTGTCTATTGTATTGTATATTATTGTATATACAATACAGTCTCTCTATTTCAGTGATTTTTTTCTTCCTCTCCATATTATACACACTTATACAATATAGATACATTGTTTAAACATTGTATATACATAATTATACAATGTATTTAAATTGTATAAGTGTGTATAAATTGGAGAGAAATAAGCAAATCACCAAAATAAAAAGAGTGTATTGTATATACAATAATATACAAATATATACATTGTTATACAAAAAAAATTACTTTACACTTATGGCCAAATTCAGATTTGGGCTATAAAATGTAATGTACTTTTTTGGTCACGAAATTGCAATGTATATTTACTAAGTGTATTTTTTTGAAATTATCCCTATAATTTTTTAAATATTTTTTTGACTATATATATCTATGTGTATGCCATATCAGGAGAAAATTCCACATGTACGCATGTGTGGCATACGAGGGATGTTTTTAAATTCACTTAATCAAGTAAATGAGTGTTTTTAAAGCTGTCAATAGTTTTGAGACTAAAAAATTAATTCGACGCCAAATTTAGGGGTGTATTCAATACTTATCTCAAAAAACAATAACATAAACTATAAATAGGCGTTTGACCATGATAATTTTTCACTATTTTCCGGAAAATTATTTCACTTTTTTCCGGCAATAGTATTTGGCCATAAAAATTCTGGAAAAGTGAAAACACGTGTTTTCACTTTTCTCCAACTCACTTTTTTCACTTTTTAAATTATTTTTTTTTGAAAAAATCTTAAATTTTTTATTTTCATAAAATAACCCCATTTAAATTATATTTTATTTTTAAATCATATTTTATATTTTTAAAAAATACATATTTAAAATCTAAATAATTATTGCAAAAGTTATGACCAAACACAACTCCAACTTTGAAAATTTAAAAAAAGTGATTTTTTTTTTGTTCTCATGCCAAACGATACCTTATCTACGCATTGAAATGTGAGTTTCCGTTACGTATTTCCTACTTTCACAATTTCGTTTAAATTTAACTATCAAAGTTTGAGGCAAATCTAAACATTGCAAAAAGTATTTTGAATTAGATAAGAGACCATTTGGTTAAGCATTTCAAGGAAGGAGATGCAGGCCCATGAACACTCGAGGTGTGGGGAAAAATTATAGAGCGCAGCGACCACAGCAAGGCGATTCCGTTAGATCTCTGCTTCGCGCGATGACTGCAACTCTCTATTGCTTATAGATTTATAGTTAACTGAAATTGGTGGCAATGTCAAAATCATGGAGAGGCGTGTGGTGAATCTCTCTCACTTTCATCTACTTTCAGTAATGGTTGATATACTTAGGTTGTTTAGCTACTCACTTCCTATCAAGGCCCATTCCGACACCTTACTGAAGAACACTATGCCGTAATTTTCTGAATTACTCCTCCTCCTTTTTCAATCTTTACATTTGTTTTCTAGTCATCCTTCACATTTTATGCTAGAGAAATTTTTAAAAAATCTGAAATAAGTTATTCTATTTCTAGGCATTTTTCACATCTCAAATCTTGTGGGACTTCATTCTTTGGGCCGAATTTTGGAAGTTCCTTTAATTCTATCACTGGTGAAGTTTTGGTTTATTCTGTAGATAGACGGAATGTGTATGTTCTTGTGTTAATTTGATGATTTCTTTTGAACTTTTTCAACTCCTAATCTGGGGTGAGGATATATAAGATGAGTAATTTATTATCCATAATGTAGTAGGGGAATATAGAAGTTTCTAAACCTAGTAGGTTCCATGGCAAAGGCTAATGGGACTAGAATGCTCTTTGAAAGGATACATATATTTGATTCTGCTGGTTGTTTAGTTATGATTTTTGCTGCATTATGCCATCACTTTTGAGCTTCAGCCACCCCTATCACCTTCCCAATTTCTTTGCCGTATCCCTTCTACTCTTTCCCTTCCACTTTGGCTCTTAGCGCCGGGAATAACAAAAGAAAGTATGACTGGTCGTTGTAATGGAGTCGGTTTCAAAAAATACTCTGACAGCTGAAGTATGTAGTATAATATAATAGATAGTTAGAAACATTAAGGTTTAATTAGAATTATTGAGACTGTTTTGATATTAATTTAATTCTTGGAGATTGAAGCTTCCTCCTACAAATAGCTTCTCGGTGTGCGGGATACCCCGAACAACCTCGTCCAAATCCTCCCAAAACCACTTTTAATCCTCCTCGTCCAAGCCGGATTGTGGTGCGTGTGCACTAATCATGTTTAAGTAAGTCCTCCAACGACTAGTTTAATCACCATAATTCTGTCGTTCACCCTCCTAACCTCTACCACTAGCTCCTTGAGTTCTCTATCTACTAAAATGCCCTTAGTACCCACCCATTTGGTCTCTTGAACACAAGCTATGTTGATCTTCCTCTTCTTGAAAATCTTCACTAACTCTACAGACTTCCCCGTCGAAGTCCCTATGTGTTAACTCTACAAGGTGATTGGAGAAATTGGCTAACCACACTAACAACAAATGAGATGGCAAGTCGTGTGATCGTAAGATAGTTGAGTTTGCCAACGAGTCTTCAATACCTACCTACCTACCTGGATCTTTTAGAGGCTCTGAACAAGTTTAGTATTTGGGTCCAGGAGAGTATTCACAGGTTTGCAATTTAACATACCCATGTCTTCCAAAATATCATATTCTATCGATGAGATGACAATGCCATTGCCAGACTGCCATCTCAATGGCTAAGAAGTATTTAAGTTTGCAAAATCCTTGGTTTGAAATTGACTTGAAAGATGCTGCTCAAGTTGGGCAATACATTCATGATCATCACCTGTGATAACAATATCATTAACATAAACAATTAGAAAGATCCTTTATAAAAATAACACAAACAATTAGAAAGATACGTTTTCATGAGATGAATGCCTAGAATACTGAATGATCATATTGTTCGATAAATTCCAAATTGTTGGACAACAGCTCGAAAACGACCAAACCATGCTTTAGGAGACTGTATGAGGTCATAAGGGATCAACGAAGTTCACAGGCTAATTTAGTCTCCCCCCCGAGAAACGAACTCTGATGGTTGATCCATATAAACTTCTTCAGCAAGCTCTCTACAAAGGAATGCATTTTTATGTCCAACTAAAAATGAAGCCAATGATTCAATGTTGTCATAGAGATAAGAAGACGAACAGAAGCCATCTTGTCAGTCGGTGAAAAAGAATCACCATAGTTAATGCCATATACCCGAGTATACTCATTGGAAACTAGTCTTGCTTTGAGTCTATCAATAGTTCCTTCTTGATCTACCTTGACTGTGAATATCCATCGACGACCAACTGTGGTTTTTCCTTTAGTTAAAGGAACTATCTCAAGTATCATTATCATGCAAGGCAGTCATTCAAGCATAGGTTGACGCCAACCTGGATACGCCAGTGATTCTGCCACTGTCTTTGGGACTTTTAACTGTGGATAAGCTAGTAACAAAGGCATGATATGAAGGTGATAAACTTTGATTAACTTAGTATAAATGGGAGTTTGACTAGAAGTAGTTCTACTACCTTTTTGAGGTGCAACGGGGAAATATGCGTCATTTGGTGAGTGTTCGACGCCTCAACCGAAGCAGGAGATGTTGCTAGAGTAGGCGATGAGTCACCAGGTGGGCTTTGTGTACCTATATTAGGATAGAAGCATCAACTGGATTAGTAGGTTGAGAATTAGGTTAAGATCATTTGAAATAGACCTTGAATGGTGAAGGTGGAGCTGGAGCTGGAAAAGTTGGAATCGAGAGAACTGTGGAAATAGCTTTCTGATTTAATGGATTAGGAGGAAAATGCTGAGAATTCTCGAAAAGGTAATATCTGCGGAGATCAAGTACCTATTTTTTAAAGGGATAAAAACATGTGTGACCTTTTCGTAGACGAGAATACCCTAAGAAGACAAATTTTATAGCCTTTTGCTGAAGTTTGTCTTTTTCGGGTGTAAGATCGTGACAAAACAAATATAACCAAACACACGTGGAGGAAGTGAGCACAATAGTCTAGTTTGGGTAGAGGACCGAGTGTGGACTCTTGTACTGCAAAAAAGAAGAAGGCACATGATTGATTAAATAACATGCAGTAATAATGACATCACCCCAAAAGCATAAAGGAACATGATTGTGGATGAGTAATGTCCAAGCTGTTTCAATGAGATGTCTGTTCTTTTTTTCAACAACTCCATTTTGTTGAGTGTGTGCACAAGAAGACAAGTGCAGTATGTGTTGTCATGACACAAAGGAAGAAAGAGAAGAAGAGAAATATTTTCTGGATTAGCACCGATGAATTCTTTATGGAAACACCAAAGTGATTGCAAGTTTTAGTACAAAAATTCTGAAAATAGAGAAAATTCGGATCTATTTCTCATTAAAAATAACCATGTGCTCCAAGAATAGTCATCAATTAATGTAACAAAATAATAGAAGCCTAATGAAGAACTGACACGGCTTGGACCCCATATGTTCGAGTGAACAACTTCGAACATAGAGGAAGCCCTATTATTGACAGTTTGGCACGTTTTGGTAAAAAAATACGAGTGTGTTTCCCGAGTTGACAAGACTCACATTCTAACAAAGATAAACTAGATAGACTTGGGACCATCTTTTGCAATTTTAAGAACTTCGGATGTCCCATTTGACTACCAGGGCCGTCTCAACGAGATTAGGTGCCTAAAACCAAACTTCATAAAGAGGCCTTTTATATATATATATATATATATATATATATATATATGTATGTATAGAGAGAGAGAGAGAGAGAGAGAGAAAATAACAATAACAACAATAAAATACCCATGTACTCCTATAAGTGAGGTCTGAGGAGGGTAGGATATACACAAACCTTATCAAGTAAGAATATTGCAAACAATGCAAATTTTCAGTGAAAAAGTATAATATAAACCTTGAATAATAAAACCTAGTTCAAGAATATGAGAAGTTGATATAATGATATCCAAGTAGTGTTATACTGCTTCAATATAATGATAACTTGTGCTATGTTTGAAGTTTGAAGAAGACACCAAAAGCAAATTTAATTTTTTTTATAAACAGACAATAATAGATTTTGCATAATCTAGAGAGTTTGACCGTTTGTAAGACTTCATAATATTCAATAATAAGAGAATAAAAATAGTGAAAGGGGGAATAAAAAGGTAAATATAGAAAGGGAGAAATAATAATGTGGGTTCATATTAGTCGTTATTATATAAATGATACAACAAATAGATAGCTACGTTAAAAAGGATATTATAATTTCCTACTATTCCATTTCTTAATAATTACAATGATCCCCATATTAAAGAAGATAAAAAGTTATTATATATATTTTCTACCCAAAAATTTCTTTTCAAATTTAACAGTACACGAGATTTTTTTTTTAATAATATATATATATATATATATATAAAATGGGGGCTCCACAAAAGTTGGGGCCCCAAGCAATTGCTTTAGCTGCCTATGGTCGAGCCGGCCCTGTTGACTACGAAGCAAATCAGAGGAAGTAACATAAGTGAAAGCGACAGGTGATTTTGGAGTGGATAACTGGTATAATCCGTGTGGCTCGTCTCTTTTTTTAATAATCTAGCCCATACTACGGTCCTACAAAAAAACAGAATCATCAAAGAAGGTTACAGAACAGTTAAGTTTTTGGTTAATTTACTAATGACAATAAGATTATACGGACATTCGGGTGCAAAAGGAATTTAAGCTAAAGGTAGTGAAAGTAGAGGGTGAGCTGCACCTATTCCTTTGACAACAATCATTTGATCCATTAGCTAAGGTAACAGTAGAGAAGGTGATGGAGAATTAAGGGTAGGAAAAAGGTTTATGTTACCAGAAATATGATCAGAACACCAGATTCAAGAATCCGTGGTCCAAGAGATGAAGATGTGTAACATACACAAAGGAGTTACTAGGCTGCACTGTGCAAGCTGTAGATGAGGTTGTTGCTTTGACGTCTGGTACTGAAAAACACCAAAAGCAATTCCGTTCTCTTGCTTCACTTGTTGGGTTCATGTTATTTGATTTTTGCCGAGTCGTGATTCCAGGACAAGCCTGTTGAATCCCAGGGAATGTTGAGCGACATCCTTAAGGACATTGACTTTCACGGTTAGGCTAAACAACTTCAGTTTCTACACCATCTCTGCTAATAAATTAGGCATCCCCTGTCCGTGGATTTTCCTTTGGTTCCTTTGAACAGCCTAGTGTCGCGGACTTAGACTTCGACTAAGCACACTGTGTGACACTTGACAACTTGCTCACACTCTTTGCTATGCCAAGTCAGCCTAAGACACTAGGAATCGCTAAGAGAATGGTAGAAAGAACTCAAGAGGATTGCTAGAAAGATTTTTATTGTAGAGAACTTGATTGATTTTTGCTTAATGATTCTACAAATGGATGCCCTCTATTTATACTACTCATCTAGGGGCTAATGTGTAAATAGTAATTATTACACAAGTTCCTATATATTTACAAATAGGTCCCTTCTCTAGAATTCTCTACATACCTAGAATATTCTAAGGACCTTCTATGCAAATCCATGACATTTTAGGTTCTTCCAAGGGAAACTCCCATATTTCTCTAGAATATTCCACTAATGACTAAACTTCTACCTATGTAAGCCTTCCACATGTGCAACTTTATGCCACGTGGTGCCTAGGTGGCTTGATGACATGGCGGGTCATCACACTCTCCCCCACCTGATGTTGCGACGACCACGGCGCATTGGTGCTGCATAAACTCTCGGATCTTTTCTTTTTCTGTATGGCCAACTTCATGTGTTGCTTGGCTGCTGGATCGTGTTGCATGCCCTCTTTTGATTGTATTCTAAGTTCCCCCATCTCGGTCGGTACCATACGATAAGGGGCGAATGTGGGTGGCTTAGCTCTTGACTCTAACTTAGTCTTTTGATCTTCCTCACTCCTAGGAGGTAAAGGTTTAGGTAGCACCTCGGGTATAACTTCTCTATGCAACGCGACAATGTCTCCTGTGAACCCTGGTCTTCCTCAAGACTTGCAATGGTTTCCATAAATGCCAACTCTCCCTCATTGAGCCCCTTGACTAACTGCATAGCCGAAAGTTGTGCTTCGCTATGTCCGTGCGGCATACTAAACATGGGCACCATGCAAGCTCCTTCTCGTTCCATAACAAAGAGAAGTTGGAGGTAGGGGTCGATCAAAGTATGACAATGTCTAAAGAACTCTTGTCCCAAAATAATATCAAAGATATCCATAGTCGTGACGGTAAGTTTGTCGTACCTTTCCAATTTCCCAATTTAACACTAACATCATTGGCTACACCACGAGCATTTTGTGCCTTGGCATTCACGGTCTTAACGAGGGAGTTGGTTGGGGCGAGCTTCAACTCTAGTCTCTTTGTTGCAGCCTCGGTTACAAAATTGTGAGTTGCTCCAGTATCCACCATTGCACGAGTGGGCTTATTGTTGATGATAAGGTCCACGTACTGATTGCTTTTCTCTTTGGGCTGGCTAGCTAGCCTCGTGATGGCACCACATAGTTGATGTGTCTGCTCTTTTCGCTCGCGCACCACGGCACTAAGACTCCTTAAGTCGGGACAACTCTTAGACTTCTTCTCTGCATGTGCTTTCTTTTCGACATAGCCCTGGTGGCCAATTGACTTCTTGCTATCGAGCTTGTTAGTATCTTGAGTCTTAGGGTGTTGTTGATGAACTTCCTTGTTGTTGCCACAGTCTCCCCCACCTTTAGCATTGCCACCCTTTGACTCATTGTCTCTGTCTTTATCATACTTCTCGTTCCTGAAATCCATCAAAGACTCGACCTCCACTATGGCTTGGTCTACATCTGTGACTCGTCGGCGTTGCAACTCTTGCTTAGCCCAATTCTGCAACCCGTCCATAAAGTAAAACAACAAGTCATCGTTGGAGAGGTTGGATTTGGAGCATAAGGGTGGTGAACTCCTTGACGTAGTCGCCTATGCTCCCTGTCTGCTTCAACTCTTTGCTTCTTGCCTCGTACAAGACATTATTAGGGAAGAATTGTCGCTTGAACTCGGCCTTGAATTGACCCATGTGCTAATAGTGCACAAGCCCCTCTCAGCGTCGAACATCTTTCTTCTCCACCATAGCATGGTAGTTTCCGATAGATACAAAACAATGGTGTTGATCTTGACTTTGTCATCCTTCACTTTGTCATGCCTGAAGTAGTTTTCCATGTGCCAGAGGAAGTTCTCCACTTCTTGTGCATCATGAACACCTTTGAATATAGGAGGCTTGGGAGCCTCGATCTTGGCCTCCCTCGTCACAATAATATTGTCGGCTACCTCGACCACACCAACATTTCCCTGCTCCTCGAGTGCCTCCATCTTCGCCTTCATGGCATCAATAGTGCTCAGCGCCTCCATGAGCTTGCACTCCAAGGAAGTGACGATTTGCCTCAGCTCTATCTCAGCATGTGTACGCCCCTCCAAGTCATTTCGGATGCTCTCGATCTCTTCAAGAATATGCCCCTCGAGAACGCTAAGGGTGCCCTCCACTTTACCCAAATGTTGGCCAAAGATATCGACGGCGTCTATCCCTGTATTAACCTTCATAACCCACTCTTTACCGAGCGAGACGTCCTCGGGCAGGACCTCCACTTCATCCTCGCTCCCCTCTGTGGCAGATGGTTCCTGGGGCGTAAGCCCTTTGCTTGACACAACCTCAGGCAGCACCTCATGGCTCTTGTTGGCGGCATTCCTCTTCTTGTTATGAGCCTTCTTGCTAGCGACATCCTGAGTGATGTTGGACAGTGTGTTAGCAGCATTGAATTCTCCTTCGTTTGCCATTCCCTTAGTTGAAACCTTGCTCTGATACCACGTTGTCACGGACTTAGACTTCAACTAAGCACACCGTGTGGCACTTGACAACTTGCTCACGTTCTTTGCTATGCCAAGTCAGCCTAAGACACTAGGAATCGCCAAGAGAATGGTAGAAAGAACTCAAGAGGATTGCTAGAAAGATTTGTATTCTAGAGAACTTGATTGATTTTTGCTCAATGATTCTACAAAAGGATGCCCCTCTATTTATACTACTCGTCTAAGGGCTAATGTGTAAATAATAATTATTATACAAGTCCCTACATATTTACAAATAGGTCCCTTCTCTAGAATTCTCTACATACCTAGAATATTCTAAGGACCTCCTATGCAAATCCATGACATTCTAGGTTCTTCCAAGGGAAACTCCCATATTTCTCTAGAATATTCCACTAATGACTAAACTTCGTCCTATGTAAGCCTTCCACATATGCAACTTTATGCCACGTGATGCCTAGGTGGCGTGATGACATGGCGGGTCATCACACTAGGGCCTAGCATATGGACTGGAGCCAATTTATTGCCTATTTTACCCTAACACATAATGCCTTAGTTTTACTGTTCAGAGCATCTACAACAACAATAATAACAACAACATAATACCCAGTGTAATCCCACAAGTGGGGTGTGGGGAGTTCAGAGCACCTATAATCTGCAAAGTTTGAAGAGATCAGATAACATGATTATCACTCTAAAAGATGAAGTATCTTATGAACCTTGAAGCATAAATCATAAATGATAATAATGTAGGTCAGTGTGACCTCAAAGCTATTAAATATGATCTTGACAAAGAGTAATTTTCTAGATGGGAAACAGACTATGAAGGTTGCAGTTCCCAATGTTTGGCAGTTATTTTGATGTGTTAAGACTTTTATGATTTAACTCTTTCCACCACCTCTGCCCCACACTGGAAACTTCTTGATAAAAGACTGACTCTACATGTTCTTTTAAAGTCGGAGAATGATACAGTTACCCACACAAGGGGATTCTCTTGAGCTTTCTGGTTAATGTTTGAAAACCATGGTTTTAGCTCTAAACTCCAGCTAAGTTTGTTTGACCAGCAGTATTTGTTGTCCATGTCTAGTTTAATGTGCTAACCTTGATGCCCAGTTTTGCAATTAGCGAGTTAATTTGTTTTACATTTTTCGCGGAGATAGGATTGTTAGCAAATATCTCTTTGTTTCAAATACATTTTCTAGTGCAGTTTCTTGTATGGTACATGGAGACTTCTAGTCATCATGTGTAATTTTATCTTGTATGAGCTCACTGTGCCGTAGGGGCTTGCCTATGGACAAAGCTTTAAAGCTTGGTGTGCCTGTTTGACCACATAAACGGGGCTAACTTTGAAGCCATGCTTTACCAAGCAAGTACCTTTTGTGTTTGTGTTCGTAAGCTTGAGGATTTGTAGACCAATCAGGATGAGGCAAATTCTTCGTCCTCTGAAGGACAACTAGGAGATGTCAATTATATTGCTTGCTAGTTCCTGTTTGTTAAAAGAGACGATCTTCCGATAACCTGACCCCATCTAACTTGGATGTTGGACCACTGTCAATCAAGAAACTACCTAGAAGTCCTTGCAGCAGATGCTGCTGCAGCTGCCTCTTTATGTAAGGGGCTTTTTAGTTTAGAATTATTTGAGTCTCCAAATCATATTTTCAAAAATAATGTTACCGACATGAAATCTCTTTATGCCTTTTAAATAGCTCTCAGAATGTTCTTTATTTAGTTTCAAATAGCCGTGTTCTCTAAATCAAGTATGTACTAGAAGACTCTTACCACTGAGCTT
Organism: Jaltomata sinuosa; assembly: GCA_003996215.1. Taxonomy (NCBI): domain Eukaryota; kingdom Viridiplantae; phylum Streptophyta; class Magnoliopsida; order Solanales; family Solanaceae; genus Jaltomata; species Jaltomata sinuosa. Next base: position 1,012,154 of record QJPP01007515.1, on the reverse strand, counting down.
TTATGGATTTCGTTCTACAAAATTGTGGAATATGGTTATTAGGAACCCAGGCGAACTAAAGTTTTTCGTAATTTTTCCATCCTTGCAACCGCAAACTCTATAAGTTAGATCCTTTATCTTTGGTGCTGGAACATCTGAAGCATTTCTGCATGCTGTTAAATGAGAACCCCAACTCAAAGGCTCAAATACGTTCTTTTTTTATTTCTTTGATATGGGATTTCTTGCTTGTGTTCTCAAGTATTTACCCTAGTGATAAATGTCAATTGTATAAGTTCAGCTGGTGCAATTGGGTTGATTGTGGCAAATTCTATAAATATCCTCATGATATCTTTTTAAGTGTTCAAATTTGTTTATTGCCCAAGTTTTGATGTACCTTTCCTTCTTTTAAAAAAAAGAATAAAAAGAAACTCTTGAGCATTCTTAGTGCTTCAGATCTCGGTCAGAATTAAGGTCACCTCCTCTAATGTGCGAAAAATAAAATTGATCTTATTACTCTATGGAGTGATTTTCTCGAAGATTCCATATATCATATGTAGGCCATTGGTTCTCATATTTCATCTATCAACAGTATAGCACTAGGACAAGCTTTCATTTTAAAGAACTAGTTTCAAAGCTCTGCCAGTATGTTGAGGAAATAGCTACATGGAGCATGGTTTTTACAAGTAGAGGAACGTGTGAGTGGTGAAACTGACTCTAATTGCTTCTCCAGACCTAGTGTCACACTTCATAATGCACTGCATTTGAGAATCTAGCTTAACAGTGTAGATAATACTATTGCCGCCTCTAGTTCCTTGACTGATAGAAAAATGTGGCATTTAGGATCACTTACGCCACACTAGTCATCAGGAGCTATTTCCAGGTATATGGTTGTGAAACTTGTTGTGCTTTGGAGGTATAAAACTGTCGAATTTTTGTTGGTGCTCATGGAATGTAGAAGTTTTTAAGGATTGGAGAAGTCAAATATGCCTTGGTTGCAGACCATGATTATTTTATGGATTTTTCTCACGATTCACCCTTTTTCCTTTGATGGCTGCCTGCTGGTTGACCATTCTGCTTCTTTCTGAAATGATCACTCTAATCTCAGAAAATAAATTTATGGATCGTGATAACTTCCTGAGAACTTTTTGCATTCAGTTCTCCGCGGGAATAACCTGCTTCACTGTAGCAGCCTTTATTATGTACGTAGTGGCTTTAAAACTCTATATGCATGTGACTGTTGAACTGGATCGATGCTATATGCATAGCAGTCTTGCCTCGCAAAATTGATTTCCTCTTATTCTTCTCCTTGTATGAGTTGGAGTCTCTGATAGTGTTATCTTTCTCGATCTTCAGGTATCGTCGTGAGATGACCTTTATTGAAGAAATTATACGTTTCAGGGTGCATGCTGACTGAAGAATAAAGTCACTCTAGCGAGATCAATCTACCACCACCATCAATGCTCAGACTTATGGATGCTCTATCTTGAGGTTCGCTTTGACATGGTACCTCTGCGTGCTGGTAAAAGCGTAAGTTTAGTCAAAACATGATTAACATTTATTCTGTCAACAGTGAGATGGCATTCAACTTGTTAATGCATATCATTCATTGTTGATTGCAATTCAAAGTCAACTTTTACTGGGTATGGGGAATTCCTCTTTTCCGATGTTCTATTTGCTGGTTCATGTTCCTTCTATTTTTAGCTTTTAGATTTGCTTAAGCTGCGAGCAGGTTTGTGAATCCTTTGGTTCAAGGGAAAATTGAAGCGATACGGGACTCCATGATATAATTATTCAGATCAATTATTTGGCCCTTCTCCAGTTCAGAAGGATGTAAATTTTCTGGTCCAATTTAATGAATGATAGTACACTATTAATGACTTAACCCATCTAAAGTATATTTACGAAGATTAGCCTTTAACTCTTTAGTTTACTTTCCAGCTTAGTTCAAATCTCCTGATGTGAGCTGGTGTTCTCTACTTCTCTTTACATTGATTGCAATATCATTATCGAGTTATACAAAGTAATTTGTATTGCATAGTCATGCTTCAATGACATGCACCTTGTGTTTAACATTTGTATTTTACCAAAGTTCAGTTTTAATCTTTGTGCAGGTATAAATATCATAAGCAATCTACTCTTCATTTCCCCTTGCTGTTGCATGTGACACGCAGAAACCAGAAACCATTCTCACCTAAATGATATAAGGGGCATAGAGGTATCAACTTTCTGGTGCTTCTGCTTTCATATAGTTCTTTTCAACATTTGTTCAGTTGGAGAACCAACAAAGTGATACTAAGAATGCTGCATTACTACGTCGTGGTTTTGTTGCATTACCATCATATCTTTGCTTCAGTTTCTCTTCCTTTGTATTTTCGAGATCAAGCTGAGCTTCATGCAGAATTATTGAGGTGGAATCTAAGGTGTAATTACTATACAGTAACAGAATAAGTTCCTATGTTCAAAATCTGTTCAGCGACGTTGCTATTTGTTTATTTATTACCTAAAAAAGTTCTGTTCAGTATCATAGGATGCTGCATATGTACGGGTCATCCTGTATAGATTTTCATTGTACTCATCATGTCAATTCTCTTTTATCATTGTGTGGACTGCCTCTAGATACTTTATTTGGTTCCACTTGTAGATAAAATCGCGCTCCCACTTTATGCAACTTCACAGACTGATCCTCATAGTGAAACACGGTCAAATAGAAATGAAGTATGATGGAATTTAAGTCATGGGAAACAAGTGATCATAGGGACTCCCATGGGTGTATGTCTAATGTCCCTACAACTTTTTTTTAATAAACTCTGCGAGTGACCTGCAGTGGCAACGTAACGTTTTATGATTATATGCTTTGAAAGCTTGAGCAGATAAAGTAGCCAAAGTGGGGAAGTGAAGCTTGTGATGATTAAATAGACTTAGCTCTTTGGCCAGTATCCAAAGGATAGGAAAAAGTGAACAAACTTAAATTTTCTTAACATGCAATGATTATTAGTTTGAAGTTTTGATCGTTAGGTTGGACTTATTAATGGAATTCATGCAACCTTGCTTGAAATTGCAAATATTAGATGGATTCCATGAAGACATAATGTATCTTTTGATTTCTAAAAGCAAAATAACAAGAAGCATTAGGAAACCATGTAGAAACAAAAGTGGTTTTGTAATCCTAGTCAATAATAGGGGTGTTTTTGTTTGACCACTCAATCCCTATAGAGGTATTCTGATGGTGTATTTTATCTTACAGAAAATACTTGTGAGAGATATTATGCTAAGAGCTTGTACCTAGGTAGTACTTTTTTATCCAACCTTTAACTTAAGTCCACTATGGTGAAATTAAAAGTTCTTTAATTAACTGTTAAGGATTTTCACCTAAGTTGAACTCTGGTGTTATTACAATGTCAGAGAAGTCTTACATATGTCTTACACCAATAAGTCAATAAATGTATGACATAGGTCTTGTATACATGCTTTTTAATAGTATATTTTCAGTTTGATTTGTGATTTTTAAAATTAATTGTTTAGTTAGATGTAAACAACCCGTCTTGATGTATGGTACAGTTTCATCACTAGTTGCATGGTATATCTAGGGGGGGAAAAATAAACCTGCAAATGCAAACAGTGAGTGGATTTCCAGTGAACACTTTTTGTTCTCCACTATAACTGTTGTATGGCTGCCAAAAGCTTCACTTAATTATAGGTCTCGTGGTTAGAGCAATTATGTTTCTTCCACATCTATGAAAATGCTACTCTAGATAATGTATAGGAGGCAATAGTCATTCTGCATGCTGTTAGACTTAATCATCCATCCTCAAATTCATCTGTTTAATAGAAAAAGGAAAAAGGAATTATCAGAGTAAATTTTTGAGCAACACAAATGGCAAATCGAATTCATATGTCACACATGCAATGATTATAAATAGGAAAATAAGAACATCGTGATGCCTTTACCTTTTCCATTAGCTAAGCATGTCAATTGTATTTGGAGTGATTCCCAACAACCTTCTCAATTTATTAGTTTCCAATAGCCCTTTTTAATTTATACATACTTTAGAAGCTCCAAATCATTTTCTTGTCTATTTATACTTTGGAAACCGATGGAGGTGGGATTTTCCACTCCAATATATCTTCACTTTAAAGCAACTTTATTTATGATATAACATGAGATGTAATGATATTTATGGGGCCTTTCTTTGAAATCCTTTTTTTTTGTTCTCATTCTCAAAATTTCTTACCACACTCCCTACATTGAAAAGGTTTCAAAATGGGTGATTATGAATTTACTTGAAGTCACATGCATGCCTTAATTACTTTCTTTTATTACCTATCTAATCATAAAAAAAAGTAAGCATATTTTAGAGTAAATCATTGCTAAACAAAGAACTCAATAGCCTAATTCTGTTGACAAGTCATTCGAGAACGAATTTGGTGAGACTACTCTAATCTTATTCAACTTGTAATATTAGGTTAGGGGAAATATTTATTGACTTAAGATAAGGTCTCTCACATGCCAATTTCACTCAGCTTCAAAGGCTAATGATTTTGTCCTCCACTAATAGCAAAGGAAAAGTCATTTTATGTGATAAATAGAAAGGGCCTACTCTCTACTTTGTGTGTGTGAGAAATGAAAATTAGCCCTAGAGTGGCCCCAAGGTTGGAGGAAAGTTATGACTGTGAAGTCAAACCACTAGGACTCACCTTTAGTCATGCTTGGTTATGGTGTCTCTGTTGGAGTGTACACTGTTGATGCAGCCTGCATTTTTGTGCAGTGAAGTGGCTAGCCTTGTGGTCCTTTTCTGCTTGCTAGCCTTTACTAAACAACTTGTATTCAAGTCGATTATATGAATCTTTATTGATCATGTCTTTGTTTTAGTATTATAGGTGGTACCGGTTTCAGACAACTTGCTAATTTTCCAAACCATGTACAGAAGCTGTTAACGAAGATAGTAACCCTGCCTAACTCAATTTGCTATGAGTGAGCAGTGGTGGAGTAACATTTATTAATTGAAGAGGTTTAACTAATCCTCTTCGCCAAAATTTTTTATTGTGTATATAAGTAAATTGTTTTTGTTTGAGATATATGTCAACTATTGAATTTCCTAAACATGAGATTGTGCCTTATTGAATTTTCTTGATAAAAATTCTGCCTTCTTCATCACGACTTACGAGTAAGCACAAACAAATATCACCTAGCTAATAAGATCTGAATTCTTGCCACAATCTACCCCTTTTTGCATTATGCAAAATGTTGTGTGGATTGTTCACAATTTATTTCTTAGATTTACAGATGACTACTATACTATACTCGCAAAAAACTGTAAACATACCAGTTTTAAGTAGACATAAATATAGACTGTCATGGCTAACAATAAATTGGACCACAACGTTACATCTATAGCTAGACCTCCTAAGAAGGTACTCTTTGTTTGTTCCCTATATATGGTTTTTTGAGAAGGAGAAAGTGCAATATTTGTCGTTTAGTTTATGTTATTATTAAAACTAGTTAGTTGGAACTAAAGGAACTTTTACTCTTCTCCTTTTCATCTTATAATGTGTTTAAAAAGTTTTTTTTATGTAAAAGGTTAAAGGGTTAATTGTACCTTTTACATTTTATATCCCCTCCTGTGCAGGTAATGTTAATCTTCAGTTACAGGCATTTTAATAGTTGTGATTGCTAAATTACCTTGTGGAGGTCTAATTAAGTTGACAATCCAACTAATTTTAGAGGGTAGTGGGCCATTTAAACAAATTGTGTACAAGACTATAAAAATATATGATTATTTTCTTGAGAAGAGAGATGGAATTTATTTTCCATTCGAATGGACATGCATGCACTTAGTGAAGACAACTTACGCGAAACATCTGAGAAAATTGTCAATTTCAATACTCGTCAAAGTATTCTTATATTATTAAATTGAAGGAGCCATCAATCACAATATATTTAGTTGATTAATTGAGTCTATTTCACCTGGTGTTGTAAATAAATGACATGCTATTGAGTACTCAAGCATTTTTCCAACTAATAATTTCCTTGATTCCTGAGGAGAATAGTTGTACAACAATTTTTGAGGAACCAAATGACGACTCATGATGTAGTTGAACCAAAGACTTTGCATATTTTTTTAGTCTGCTTTCCTTTTTTTCCTAATTGGAGGGGATGTTTTATTAATCAAACTGATTTAATTAAGTAATTTATGATGTGAGAACACGTACTAATGGATCATGGTTAAGTAATAGAAGTCTACATAGCAAAAAGGCTTAATACATAGCCAGTTCCTTAAACTTCCATTTAGACACTCGAACTAAGTCTCGTTTCAATTGAACAGCTCAACTCCTAATAAAGTGTTTCAATTAGACACTTTCGGTTTAAATTTTGAAAAAACTTTTTCGCGTGTTCTCATTCGTATATTAGGTAGCTAAGTTCACCACATACAATATGTATCTCCTTTAATTATACGTATCAACTTCGAGCAGAAAACACTTGGGGTCTTATGGCTTATTGAGACAAATCTGCATAATTAAAAGAGATTACATTTTTATGTGGTTAAAAAAAATTGAGAAAATATCTCCTTTTAAGACGATTATCAAAAAAATCAGAAAATATAACAAAATTTATATTAACTGCATTTTGAAGACACATAAAGTTTAAGGGCTAACTATGCATCAAGCCTAGCAAAAGTATGTAAATGGACGTAATTTTCAACTAGGTAATTGATCATATATATATGGAAGGCTGGCCTTTGGGAGATGTTTGTCTAATTGAGGACAAACCCAATTTACACTACACGGGTATTTTCAACTAAAAGTCTTGCTTACACTACAATAGAAATAGGTTTATTTTTCCACTCCTTCCCTCCCTCCAAAATTTGAAAAAGAAAAATTAAGAAGTATTTCCCAAGATGGAAAAAAGACATATAGCAGCAGCAAATAAAGATGTTCACTGAATGGGATGTGGTTCACCACTCTGTAATCTGTACCCTCCATCCCCATCAGCATCACCATCAGCATGTATTTCTTGATTCAGTAACTCAAAATTCCTTTGCTGGTGCGTAGCGTAGCCTAGGCCACTGTGCCACACCACGCCACTACAACCTATAAAGGCACTTACTATTGGGGCCCTCCTACAACAATGGAACTGCCACCATCAAATGCCATATCAATAAAAAATATATCCATTCGTTTTAATTTGTTTGTCTTGTTTTAACTTGATATGATATTTATGAAAGTAAAAAAGACTTTTGAATCTTGTGTTTTTAAACTAAAGATATGTTAAATGTATCAAAATATCCTTTAATCATGTGGTCTTAAACATGTCAAGAGTTGAAATTAAAGAGTTGTTAAAAAAAAGGGACATTATTTTTAAAAAAATGTCATTCTGTTTGAATACTATAAAAAAAAGTGTCATATAAATTAAGACGGGAGAAATACTATTTTAAATTTTTAATTTTATATGTGAAACTCTAGATTATTATCTTTTTGTGAATTTTAAATTTTCCCCAAATCCCAATAGACACAAGCGGATGGAACCTATGTATAAAAAGGGATCAAATCACTATTTCGAGCATGCAAATATAATAAAAGTATGTAAAAATAATAAAAGTATGTAAAAATAATAAAAGTTTTAACAAATATTGAGTTTTGAATTCATAAATTCAAAAAATACATGAATCAATATAAAAAAAAATTCAATCTAATTATTACACCAATCGAATATAAATTTTGAATTCACCCACCAAAATAGATGAAACTACATTTACTATTGAATTATCCTTGTACACACGTAGTAGTATAGTACCACTAGTAGATTTGTCGAGCACTCTCATCTGACACTCTCATTGCAATTTTTTATGGAAGGATTTGTTGTTTAGTCATGCCTCATGCTCAATCTTTCCTTTTGCGAGGTACGACCACGAATATTATATCCCTTCAATTATTTATCATGTATTTCTAATAATAATTATCTTAAATTTTTTATTATTTTATAAATTTAAAATAAAATTAATTATTTTTTTTATTTTAATTATAACAGTAATTGTTCTTAAAGATTACAAATAATTTAATTATGAAGTGATGACACATAAATAAAGTAAATATTCAATGAAAAAAATTATATTCTAAGGTATAAATAAGGGTAAAAGAAACTCATCTTAATTAGTATTTTTTTTAAAAAACATGTAAAAAAAAAATATGACAGATAATTTGAGATGAGACAAACACGATTTTTGAATTTAGCATCAGATTAGAAGCTGGCTGTCATAAAAAGAGACAAATGCGACCCTTATACTATTTTATGAACAGGACGGCTCAGTTCCTTTATGAATCGCCTTTGGCTGGACATTGACATTTTGATTTAAATCACCTTAGGTCTAAGAGTTTGTTTTTATCCCTTTTAAATCACATTGTTTAATTTAAGAGTAAAAATTAATAAGTCAACTGCGCATAATTGTAGTAACATATAAAATTAATTGGTTTATTTATGAGTCTCAGTAGTTGAAATTTCAATAATTGCATGAACTGAATACTGCTCAGTTCTATGGTTAATTTAGCATTTAATTAAATATGTATATGTCATTTGCGACTATTCTTGCACTTTTTAAAAGTATTCCAATCTGGATAGATGCAGCATTGCTTTTGTCATTTATCCTACTGCTACTTTTTACATAAAAATTGTACTGCTTGTAAACTATTTAGCAAAATATTCCTTAGCCTGAGCAAATTAAAGTACAAACAATTAGGGGCACTGTAATTCAAACATATCATTTTTCTTTTTAAGGATAATCGGACCTTCACATAATTTAGGGACGTAAATAATAGAGAAAACATAATTTCAGAAGGATAATATGACTCTCACATAATTTAGGTATGTAATTGGCAATTTCACCATAACTCATTTCTTCTTCCGCTCAATTTGTCATTTCGGAAAAATATGAAACTAAAGCTAACCAGTAAATCAGAGTTAATAATTAGTCTTTTCATTGGGTGGCAATGAAATCCATAGAAATCTCAATTAATTATTTTTTGTTATTTTAATTTTAGTAGTAATTATTTTTAAAGACTACAAACACTTTAATTATATGGTGATGACACATAAATAGAGTTAATATTCAATGAAAATAATTATATTCTAAGATATAAATAAGGGTAAAAGAAACTCATCTTAATTAATATTTTTTTAAAGAACATGTAAAGAAAGAAATATGACATATAATTTGAGACGGGACAAGTACGATTTTTGAATTTACCATTAGATTAGAAGCTGGCTGTTGTAAAAAGAGACAAATGCGACCCTTATACTACTATTTTATGAACAGGACGGCTCAGTTCCTTTATGAATCACCTTTGGCTAGACATTGACATTTTTTATTTAAATCACGTTAGTGCCAAGTCAAAAAATGACAAGTAAAAGTGAACGGAGGAAGTATAAGCGTATTCTTCTTTCGCTCAATTTGTCATTTCGGAAAAATATGAAACTAAAGCTAACCAGTAAATCAGAGTTAATAATTAGTCTTGTCACCTCTCAGTAGGATTTGAACTCAGATGAAATTCTGACCATCTATCAGAGGAAAAAAAATGAACGAATCTTGTAGAATTCCCAAGAAATTCTTCGATTTCTTCCGGAAATAGATGATTAATCATCTGCTTCTCATGTTTCGTGAATAACCGGTACATTAAAGAATATCCAGAAAGGTATTTCGAGAATCGGCCTGATTCTATCTCTTTTCGTTCCGTTTGAAGAAAGAAAGGATCCTCGTTGGGTGGCAATGAAATTCACAGAAATCTCATTAATAGGGTGTTTCAGGTTTGACTAAAGCTTATAAGTTGATTAAATTAACTTATAAGTACTTTTTAAATTTTTTAATGCATTTCGTAACATCAAAAGTTGCTTATATAAGTACTTTTGGCGTATGATGTGTTTCCTAAACACGAAAAATTGCTTATAAGTACTTTTTTGGCTTATTTATGCGTTTAATAAATACTAAAAATTGCTTATAAGAAAAATCAGCTTAAAGCCATAAGTTGATCATCCATAACTTATGACTTTTCAACTTATAAGTATTTTTAGTTTGATCAATTTTTTTTTCCTGGAATAGTTTTCTAATTCTGAAAGTATATTTTCCAAAATAAAATTTCTAACTTTCTCCTCACGAATATCCATATGTATATGTCGTAAATTTCATAAATAGCAAATATGAACCCATAATTAAGGAGGAGCTAGCAACAATTTAAAAATTACCAGCGATAGCAACAATTTCGACAACATATTGTCATTTTAAATGTATTTCACGCGTTTTGTAATAATGAAATACAAATACAAATTGAATACGAGAGAGTAAATTTCGGGTAACAATTTCAGTTAAAAAAAGAAAAGATTTTTAATGATTACTAATCTCTCCTAATATTATGCGTGTGATCTGGAAACTTAATAAAGACTAAATCTTTAATGAAGATTCAGTTAGAAAAGGAAAAAATCTTTAATGAAGGTTTCATTTTCAAACATGAAACTTGAATCAAAAAAATTCAAACAAAAAAACGTTATTCCAAAATTCATGTCTTCATCAAAATGATGATTTTTGATAATAAGTAAAATATTTTTAATTGGAAGATCATTTTTTTAAAGTTAAATTTCAGTATTGAAATAAAGTTGCTCGTTTTTTTTTTGTATTATATTTTATATTTCTTTGTATCAAACGATACATTTTATATAAATTTATCATTTTCTTCCTGATTTTTTTCTCTTCTATCTCTCTTTCTCTTTCTCTTTCTGTTCTCTTTCTCATTTTTTTGTATTTTATATTTTATATTTTTTTGTATCAAATAATACATTTTATATAAATTTATCATTTGTATTTGGATGGTTTAGTCGTGAATATATATAATTTATCATTTGTATTTGTATACAAATACGTATATGCATTATTTGTATTTGCTTGAATCTATCATATACAAATATGCAATGTGTCATTTGATACAAATGTCATTTGTATTTGTATGTCAAATTTATCATTTGTATTTGTATATAAACAAGTATCATTTGTATTTTTATGGTTCAAGTTGTATAAACATGAATCGTTTGATACAAATGTATCATTTGTATGGTTCAATCTGTATCAATAAATACAAATACAACTATTCATAAGAAGAGAATCAACAATTCATTTTCAATTATTTAAAAATACAAATAATACAATCAACTACAAATACAAATAATACAATCAACTACAAATACAAATACAAAATAAATAAAATAACAGGAAAATATAAATGATGCAATCAACTACAAATACAAATGATGGTATAGATACAAATACAAACATAAATTAGTGTTAATACAAATACAAAAATAAAACTTAAATCACTCCAACCACTATCGAAATCACCAGGAAACTATCGAAACCACCATAAAACTTATCGGGACCACCACAAAAATGTAACATCGCTGCCTATCAATCAAAATACAAATATAAAACTTACGTCACCCAAATCACTGTCGGAATCACCGCAAAAATGAAATATCACTGTCGGATAGAATTTCAAAAAGAAAAAAAGAAATCTGCCGAAAATGAAACATCACTTCAGATCTTTCGAATTTTTTTTGTCGCACCGCCATCAGTTCAGATCTGCCGCAAATGAAACATCACTTCCAGATCTAGCCAAAATGGTGGAGAGAGTAAAAATGGGAGAGAGGAGCGGCCCTCCACCCTTACTAATAATTTTAAATTGAATACGAAAATGGAAGATAAGAAAAAATGTAATGAAATCGATTAAAATATTGATAATGTTGATTACCTAATTCTATGGAAGACATGATTTTGAGAGAGAAAGAGGTTGAAATTGTGAAGAAAATGGTAATGAGGATAATTGAGAGATTTTGAAAAAGTAGGAAAAAAGGTTGAATTCAAAAGAAAGTGGAGAGAAATTAGGAGTGATATTAGGAGTCTGGTTCTCTTTCAAATGTATTTGGAGTGTAACTGATGGCCCCACTATAAATATTATTATTTTTACTGTGGATAGTAATTATTTTAAAGTGTTGTTATGAATCATAGTTAAGGGCTTAGCTTTGTTATGCCATGTAGTTTTCTCTTTCTTATTTTCTTTGAAAGGACACTTTAAGATTTATATTTTTTTGTAAAAAGTGTGAGAGTTTTATTTATGGGATAATTTCAAATATATATAATAAAGTAATTAAATTACAATAAATATAGCTAAATTTTCTTTACAAAAATAAATAGCCCAAAAATGAACTAGCCACAAAAAAAAATAGCCGCATATATATGTAATATATCAATAGTGTATAAAAGTTACGTAATATATCAAAATTATATAAATAGTGTATAAACGTATATCAATATTGTATAAAAGTTATATAATATATCAAAATTATATAAATTATGTATAAACGTGTATCAATATTGTATAAATAGTGCACAAACGTGTATCGATATTATATAAATGATGTATAAACGTGTATTGATATTGTATATAAGTTATGTAATGTATCGATATTATATAAATAGTGTATAAACGTATATCGATATTGTATAAATGGTGTATCGATATTATATAAATAATTATGTAATGTATCAATATTCATATTTATAAAAAAATTAAAAAATCAAGTTTTTTAAAAAAGTTTAAAAACTTTTTAAAATTTTCATATTTATACATATAAATAAAAAGTTTAAAAAAACTAGCACTTTATCCACCACCACAGCCAGCCTCCACTTCCTCCCGTTTCTCTATTTTTTTCGGCCAAGCTCCAGATAAACAAACAACCACCGTTCTCCTTTTTCTCAATCCAAATTTTAGATATGAGTTGCTTTTGATATTCCAAGTCTTTTGATATATTATTCATTTAAAACGATTCACGTTTACGACATGTCAAATTTTAAAAATTAAATTTTCAAGAAACTTTAATGGCTGAAAGCAACGAAGAAGAAGAGAAGAAGAAAGGAAAAAGTAGAAGGAAGGGAGAAGAAGAAGAAGAAGTAGTAGAAAGGAAGAAGAAGAAAGGAAGAAACTGGAACGAAGAAGAAGAAAGAAATAGAATTGAAGAAATAACTTACAATTATTAGCACAATTAGGCTATTTTGGGAAATAACATTAGCCGAACGGCTATTTTAAGAAATAAAATAGGCCGAATGACTATTTTAAGAAATAACAAATAAGGGGGACTATTTTTTTTGTAAAAAATTTAATACAATGGTCATTTTGTCTAATTTTTCCTTTATTTATTTTAGAAAAAACAAGCTTATCAACACTTTTAATCAAAATTAACTATTTCTATATTATTAATTTCAACACTTCTATTTATACATGTAAATAATTATTTATACACAAACTTATCTCTATTTGCCACGTAGCAGTCTAAGTCTTCTTTTTAAATTAACTTTTTACACTAAAAACTTTATATATTGTACCATTATTCCTCCGTTATACTTCTTCCATTGAAGAACTTGGAGTTCAAGGAAAATCGCCATTGCCATTGATTTGAAAAGGTAAGCTCTTTTTTTTTTCCAAATATGTTCTCTTTATTCATTTTTAGTTTACTATTATAAATTTAGAGCTTCTAATTTCTTCTTCAAATTTTCTGTTCAAAAATTAGGGTTAGCTATGAAAGAGGTAAAATTGAATTTGAATAACATCTGTATAGACATCGAAGATCTAATGTTGAATGCAGAGGTGCGATGCAGTCATGGTATGTTGCTCCCTTTGAAGACTTCTTGATCCGATAACAATTTGGGTAGAAGATTTTGGTCTTGCCCATATTATGCTTCAAAGAAGTGTAAATTTTTCGCTGGAGAGATGGTTTAATTGATGAACGATCGAAGTTCATTATTTCAAAGTTAGTGAAGAAACTGAAGGACATGAATGAACAATTGGTTTTAAATGTGAAGAAAATGAAGGAGATGGAAGAAATGGATGCTTTCAATGATAATGAAATTGTAGAGATGGAAGAACAATCTGCCTCAATTGTGAAGAAAAAAGAGGATATGGAAAGAGAATTTTCTTTCCATGATTGTGAAAACGTCGAGCTGATTCCAAATGCAACAGAGAAGCAGATAGAATTGAAGAAGAAAGGGACCAACTACTTTAATAGAATTTTTATGGTCTGCCTCCTGATTTGTGTTACTTTTTGGATCAAAAGGTTAATGCAGATGAAAAATCTGAAGACTTGCCATGATCAATTGCCATTATAATTCTAGTATGTTTGAAGTTGAAGTATTTTGTGTTGTGTTTAATGAAAGTTAGGAAGTATTGTAATAAGAAGTTGTCTTAACTAATTTTGTTTAATGTATGGTGGAAACTAAAGAACTTGATTCTGTTGAATGAAATATATATTTTTGTGGTAATTCAAGCTTGTTGGATGGATGTAAGCGTAGTAAATGTATGAAATAGTAAACATAGTGTGTCAATTCATATTAGCAAGTGCAAGTCATACAAAATTAGTGCATAAACTACATAGAGATGTAACTTTCAAGTGCACCATCACAACTTCAATTGCATCATCCATATCAAAACAACCATCTTAAACTAAATCAGTTTGTTTGTCGAAAACTACCAACATCACAAAAATACCCATCTTAAATCAGTACTACATCAGTTTTAATAGAAAAAACTATCAACATCTTAAAACTATTTCCATGGTTCTTTAGATTGTTAAGAAGTCACTTTATTCCTTTTGTTCACTCTCATCTTATCCCTCATCACTTCAAGCTGGCTTGTTGTGACTGTTGCTTTGCCCTTCCACCTTACTCCAGTCCTTGGTTTGAAACCAAGGTCCTCAGTAACATCAGCAGACCTTACTTTTGATCCAGCACCAGTATATAATATCCTATTAATTGGCAGGCCATGCTGTAGATTGTAATACAAATTTAACTTTATCTCAATTTATAGCACTTACATTGTAGGTTGTGAACCCATTTTCAGCAATAAAAACACCCATTCCAACTGTCCTAGGCCTTCTACCAGGTGCTCCTCTCTTGCATGTATTAGATTGAGTTTCAACAGGTTCAGTAGGTGAATTTGGTGGAGCAGGTACACTATAACTTGTTGGATTTTCAAACCACTCATAGAAAGATGTCCTGCTAGGCATTCCCATGCCACTAGCAGGAGTCCTACCCCTACCCCTGCCCCTACCTCTTGCAGGTGATTCAACTGCTTCAGATGTTCTTCCCCTGCCTCTTCCAGGTGTATCAACTGCTTCAGATGTTCTTCCCCTGCCTCTTACAAGTGTATCAACTGCTTCTGATGTTCTTCCCCTGCCTCTTTCAGGTGTTTGAACTGCTTCAATATCAATAGAAGTAGTTGTTGTCTTTCTTGGTTTTCCTCTGGCTTTTGGAGGTGTTTCAACATCTATAGAAGTAGTTGTTGTCTTTCTTGGTCTTCCCTTGGCTCTTGGAGGTGTTTCAACATCTATAGAAGTAGTTGTGGTCTTTCTTGGTCTTCCCCTGGATCTTGGAGGTGCTTCAACATTATCGGCAGTTGCCTTTCTTGGCCTTCCCCTGGTTCTAGGGAGTGCTTCAACATTATCAGCAATTACCTTTCTTGACCTTCCCCTAGCTCTAAGAGGTCCAACAACATTGCTTGATTCAGCCACATTACTTGGTCCAGCTACATTAGTTGGTCCAGCAGAATTCTTCCAAAAAGTAAAAAGAATTAGAAAACAGTTACAAATAATCATTCCAAAAAGTAAAAAGAATTACTAGTAATGTTAGAATACACATCTTTAAAGGTCAGCCTCTTTTGTTGTGGTTTCTACCATGACAAATGCTACAAGTCATGTAAACTCCTTTTCTTGACAATTTTCCACTCTTCTTTGTTTCAGTAGCCTCTCTTCTCCTAACCTTTGCTGGCTTGCCTGACATAGGTTTAATGACTGGTGGTTCAACATGAGGATTCGTTGAATCTGACCACATTGGTCACTGGTTGAAGAAAATGATAGTAAGTTCTGAGATAAGTCTCCTTACTGTAGCATTTATCAACAAAATTAATTAGTTCCCATTTCCTGTGAAGTATAGCAGCAACGGCATATGGGCAAGGTATTCTCTTGAGCATCCATGACCTATAACTACATATTGTGTTCCTCACATCCACAATATGTGTATATGGTCCATCAGAAATTTCAAATCTTCTCTCTCTGTTGAAGTCAATATGACATCTCATTGACTTCTCTATGTTGTTTTCTAGTACTCTCAATGCCATTGGAGATATATTGGTTAATCAAGTTTTTGGAAACTTACTCAATTCACCTAGTCTTGTCATTACCTTCACCCTTATCTCTTCAAGCATGGTGATAATAGTTTTATGCCTTGATCCTAAGATCCAAGCATTGAAACTCTCAGTCATATTGTTGTCTATATTATCACACTTAATATCAGTCCTAAAGTACAATTTATACCAAGTTTTCACCTTATAGTATAGTAAATATGGAACAATGTCTTTGTTACCAAGCATGGCCATTTTGTGCCAGATTTGCCTTCATTTGTCCTTCAAAGGTGTTTTTGCATATTTCCAGAACTGATTCCTTCTTGTAGACCTCTGTATGTCTTCCCCCAATTGGCTAGGACATGTCTTGCACACATCCTGTGTTCCATCTGTGGTAAAAATTTCTTCAGCGTTGCTACAAGCCCCTGAAAATGACAAGTCTCAGTTACACATAATAATCAATAAACATAATCATATGAACAAAAGTAAGTAAAACATCATACCTTTTGCATGTCTGATATAATTGTGTAATCTCGGCCATCTCATAAGCTCAAATCCTCTATCAATAATTTCATAAATCATGTCCAAGTGTTCTTATTCTCATACTCTACTACACCCCAAGCAATAGGCAACATTTGATTATTGCCATCTTTAGCCACATCAACCAACAGTTGCCCTTTAGTTACCCCCTTCAAGAAACAACCATCTAAACCAATGCATTTTCTGCACCCACTCAAAAAGGATTTCTTCAAAGCATCAAAGCAAATACAAAAACTTTGAAAAATCAACTGCTGAAATTTGAATATCCTCATGTTTGGTTGTTCAGTAATCCTATCCTTGTAATGGCTATACAAGAAGTCAGAATTGCACATGTAATTTCTAGTGGTCCTGATACACCTATGTTTAGGATTTTAGGTTTTAATTATAAAGTCATTGGTGGCTTGTCAAGACTAGCATATAACAACAATGGGCAACCTTCCCTACACCTGACTCTAACCTTTTTGGGGTCATTGATAAATTTCTCTAACTGAACACCCTTTTGAACAAAATATTTGGTAACAGCCTTCCTAAACTCTTTCACATCCTCAAATACCATCCCCAACTGCCATACCACTTTTTAGAAAATTTATCAAAAATTACCCTTCTACTAGCCCTCCTTGAACTCAACTCATCATCTGAATCAGATTCAACACTAAAACAATCAAAACTACAATATACAGGCTCATCTCCAGCAACTTTACCTTTCAAGCTTTTATCAAGAGGCTCTGTCTCATCAAAGCCCAAATATGGACCAACTTCACCAAGAGGAATTTCTTCAGAGTCATTTGGTATTCTTTCTCTTCTTTTCCTTCTTTGGTATGTCTTCCTTTCAACCCTCAAGTTTATGTCCTCTTCACGTACATCACTCTCATATTCAGCCTCATCTTCATTGAACAAACCTTCATGGTCTGATTCAGAACTATTTTCAGTTGATTGGTCAGAGTCAAGAACATGAAAATATTCACCAACACCAGTAGATTGAGTAGTTGCTGGTTGAGTAGGCTCAATAGGTTCAGTAGATGCAGTTGTTTGGGGTTCAGAAAAATGAACACCCTGACCCCCTTCTTCATCACCTTTATCCCTTTCTTCAACACTCCTATCCCCTTCTTTATTAAAAGCAATCAAAGATTCTTCATTGGTACTAGTGTATTCCAACAAAGCAATGGTATCATCTATTTGATCAACCATGTGGCAGACATAAACTTCAACTACATCCCTATTTTCAAAGCTTTGAGAAAGTTAACAAATGTCCCTATCAGTTTGGATATCTACAAGAATATCACTATTAGGTGGCCTAACAAAAAAGGAGCAATTTGTAGTATACCCTAGATCTTTTATATAGTCTCTTAACTTAAAATAGGATATCATATCCATATCCACATCCAAAAATTCAGTCACTTGTCCATCCACATAATCTGGTTTTTTACTGCTAACATTCAAAACTCCACCATGATAATATCTCAATGTTATCAATAGAAACGAACTCATTCCTGAAATTATGTCATATTCACAGCATAAGAAACACAACAAAATATATAGACGGGGGAGTGTACATTGTATAGCATGGTACAAAATCAAATTTTTTTGGGAAAATAGATTATTCAAACTCAATAACACATAACGTAATCAATCACACATATAAGCCACAATTTACATTAGGAATAATCCCCAATTTATTGATAAACCCTAGAATTTCAGTCGACAAAATCAATAATCATGTAATCTAACTAAACCCTAAATTTTCAGATGAAAAATGTAATTTTAACTTTATATTAGTGACAAGGAACAAGATTAACTTGGTAATTTTGTCGAACACACCACTAACACACACCCACGAACACACCCACCAGTAATTCAGATTTTGTCGAACACTAACCACCAAGATGCAAGCAACAACGTCAAGAGTAATGAATGATTTTGTCTTTTGAAAGTGAAAAGTGAAGATTTTGAAAAGATTTGTCTGATTTTGATAGATGAAACGTCAGGTTTAGATGAAAGATGGAGCTTTGTGAAAGTTTGACTGTAGATGAAACATTTTGAGTGTTTAAAATAATAATATTTGACTTAATGAACGATTTTCTCTTTTTAATTAGCGCGTGAAAGCACTCTCTAACGTTTGACAAAAAATTTTCTCCAGCTAAGCAGATAAAGGCCATAAAAATACACTAAAAAAATGTTCAGGGGGGTCATAGGACCCCCGCAAAGTTGAATTATGTTATAGCAAATTCGGTCATAGTTCAGGTGTGTTTTGAACCATTTTCCCTATAATTAAAGCAAATCTATGCTGCTCTTGGATTTATAGTTCTTATTATCTGGAGCTTTTCTTTATTAAGCTAAATTTAATTAAATAAATATTTAATTTAATAAATATGTATAACAATTAAATGCAACGATAATATATTCTCTAGTTAGTAGTAACTTATTTTTGTTACATGATCCTAGGCGAAAGAAATGCACTCATTCAGAAACAAAGTTAACGCAAAGATGATAAAATAAAAAAATTGAAAGTTGAACTAATAAGAAGTTTAATAAACTTAAATCCTCTTTGTCCGACTAAACTTATAATTAGCGGTATCAATGATTTTTAGAAAATCAATTTAACCAATCGAATTGAATCATACCGAATCAATTTTTAGTGTCTTTTAATAAAATCGATGATTTTTGTATAAATTTATAATTGTAACGAATAATTAGGTAGTTTTTTTATTTTATAAAAATTAATCGAAAAATACCGGATCAAATCAAACGGAATAATACAAGTGCATAGTATTTTTTACAATCAAATTTTAAAATAATAAAATATTAAAATTTTGCTTCAGACCCAGCCTCCGGGGTGATGAAAGTGACTACGAGCAGCAACATATTTAACACTCAAAGTCCTAACACTGCAACTGATTGTACTACTCCGATCGAAATTAAATTAGTTCGAGCATCTCGACTCTCAAATACTAGTAAGCTACAAGGTGTTTCAACGATTTTGGGTAACAAGCTACATATTATTAGATATTTTTCTTCTTTTGTGATTTAAATTTCTCTTATTGGATATATACTTAATTTAAGTGACTCACTGATTGAGTTTCATCTTGATTGAACTTTCCTGCTCGTGTGATCTAAATTATATTTTTTTTGTCTTTTCTTAATATTGTTTTACACTATTGTAAAATAATGGTATGAATTTATATTCTTATTTTCTTTCATGTTTTCTTAATTCATCACTTTTTAAACAATAAGAATGTCTAGAGAGCTTTTGCCAAAGTCATACATAATTATACATGATATCGTGTTATAACTTTTATAAAATTAATTAAACCGTACTGATACCAAAGTAAAATCGATATGATAGAGCGATTTCAAAAAGTCTAATTTTAGTTATATAAAATAAAATAATTAAAAAATTAGTATGATATAAATTTAAAAAAAATACCCACTCGAACCGTATTATTGACACTCCTAATTATAATATTTCTTGATAAACGTTATATATATTTATAGATGCATTATAAATTAGTAACTAGTTAACTTCTTCTAATTTTGGAAAAAAATTCAAATGTTCACTCAAATTAAAAAAATTATGGAGCGCAAAGTTTAGAGATGGCAATAGGGCGATACGATGCGGGGGCGGGGCATATTTTGTCTCCATCCGCAAAAATTAACCCGTTCCACACTGCACCGCATAAGGACTTTAACCCGCGTCCACCCGCCCCGCTTCGCCCCGCCCCACCCTCAAGCAAAAACTTTTATTTTATTGTTCCAACAAAGTTGCATTCAAATTTCAAATTATAATAAGTTTTGCCCTATGAGAAAATATAATTATACGTTAATTATACGATGATTCTATGTTTACCATCGATTTGGTACAATTGAATTTGTAGGTGACTCAAGAGCATGCGCTACGATTTAATCTCGCTTGGGCTATCGATTTGTTAGCGGTTAGAGCATTTAATGATTAAGAAAAAATGATAATAATAAAAAGACAGTAGGTAATAAGTAAAGTGAACGAACTAAGCTAGCCAAGACCATTTATGAGAGCTATCGAGAGCATAATCGCGCCGCCAAAAGGTCTTATGTAAATAAATAAAGAACAAAGTGATAAACATCAATGGAAGCTTAGAGATCAAGCAACTAATATTGTATTGATGCTGAATATGAGAGAGAAAATCGGGTTCCTTTTACAAGTGAGTAAGGATCACTATTTATAGTATACAGGTTAAGGCATTAAGCCAGCTACGTTCTAAGGGAGTTCTGCCAATGTGAGGACGCCACCTGTCCGGTTCATTAGTGGGCTGACTGGTAGTCTCCTATGACTCTATCCTGTAGGGGCTTGTCCGCGTCTCTGACACTTTTATCTCATGCTTGTCATTTTGTGCCATTTTACCAATGATGATGGAAGAAACTTCTTTTACCTCGGGAGGTTGCTCTAGTCACGACGTTCATTGTGGTGTCCACGCGCCCAAATTATTCACTCGACTACTTTCGCATGTCCTCGTACCAATTTTACCTCATACAATACATCAAATATTTAATATCTCTGTACCAAGCATCCAAAAAATATCCCTATAAAATTGTAGGAATTAAGATTAGAATCGAAATTCTATAATTACTCAAATTATTAATTTGACTAATAAAAATAAATAACTTGCAAAAGTTAGCTATAGTAAAATTATCAAAATAAAGTATAATTATTTTAAATTTAAAAGTTATATGAACGTATTTAGATAATCTTTTTAAAAATTATTTAACAGAGTAAGAGTGAGTGTTTACATGACCGAATTATAAGGGGAAGGGCGGATTGTGGGATGACGCCTATGAATCATGCAGTGGGGTTCACCAGTCACGCGAGTGACGCGTGATGAAGCACGATTAAGGGAACAACAACAACAACAATCATTTCCAAAAGCAAAATGGGCCTGATGAGTATGAGGGAGACAAAGGGACCCCTCCTTCCTTGTAGGGCCCACTTCATTCTGGCCCACCACCTCCTCTCTAACTAGTAGGCTCTATAACTTTTTTGAGTAATTTTCATATACAGTGATAATTCATTTTTGAGAAAATTACATAACACACTAATATTAGAGGCCTAATTATGCTTCATGCCGATAGTATAATTCAATTACATTCCTTGTCAATTAGTCAAAATTATCGGTATATGCAATTATAGCCTCTCCTTCTCCTATCTCTACCCCTCTCTCGCCACTCTCCTCCTTCTCTACCATTCTCGCTCGCAACTCTCCTCACTCTCTCCCCTCTATCTCTCCCTCTCCTTTCCTCTCCCTGATCCAAATCGACTGAATACAATTTGTATTCGATTGTATTCGTTGTATTCGTATTTTTGTAGAGGTAAATGACATCCTTTCAATGCTTAATTGAAAATTGGGTATATATCCTTTTTTTTTTGAATTTACGGTGTTTTGTCTAACAGAAAAAAGACAAGCTTGTACAAAGGTGATTCGCTATGTATTATTTAAGAGTGAACAGAGTTCAAGGTGCCCAATAAAGAGGGAGGAGCTAACCCAATTGATCACTGGCAAGAATTATCGCCAAAGAAATCTTCCTGCTTTTGTCATAAATGAAGCCAAATTGAAACTGAATACAATTTGTATTCAATTGTATTTGTTGATACAACTGAATACAAAATTGTATTCAGTTGATACGAATTATTATTTTGTATTCGTTGATACGAATTGTATTTTGTATTCGTTGATACACATTGATACAATTGAATACAAACTGTATTCGTTGATACGAATTGTATTTTTGAATACAAATTGAATATGATTGAGTATAATTGAATACAAATTGTATTTTGTATTCATTGATATAACTGTATTTATATACGATAGACTTAAACCAATACAACTGATGCATATACTTGATACAATTGAATACGATTTGTATTGAAATACAATTGGTGCGAAATACATTTAGGGCGAAAAACATTTAGGGCGAAATACAGTTGGTACTAGAGAGAGAGATAGAGAGAGAGAAGGAGGGGGAGGGGGGGGGGGGGGGAATACAAAATACAAAAAGGGGGAGAGACAAAGAGAGATATAACAATATATAATACAAAGAGGGAAAGAAAAAGTGAAAGAGAAAGGGAGAGAGACAGAGAACGAGAGAGAGAAAAGAGAAATAGGGAGAGGGAGGCGAGAAAGAGAGAAAGAGGGAGAGAAATAGAAAGAGAGAGAGATGGGAGGCGTGTGAAAACAGAAAGAGAAAGAGAGAGGGAGAGGCGACCCTTTTTTTATTTTTATTTTTATTTTTTGCTTGGCATTTAAATAGTTGGTATGAATTGTAATTAACAAAGTATTGGTATGAAGGGCTCATTAAGTTCATTAAGGTTGGCATTTTTTAAATTTGCTCTTCATTTTTTACTTACGAAACATAGCTATAGTTTATGTATTTTTGGAAGGGATTTTTATAAAAATGTACTATTGTAATTTTTTTTAAGAAAATGGTCAAATGTATACCGTATGTATATCATATATATAGGCAAATATATATGTAATGTATCAGTCGTGTATAAATTGTGAATATATGATATATAACTATGTTGTAGAGATGTATATAGATTCATATATATATTGTTTATACAATACTTATACATTACATCAAGAGAAAGTTATGGAAGGTAAGAAAGAAAGAAAGAAAAAGGAAGAGAAAAGAAGCAATATACATTGCGGGTGCAATAACAAAGGTAGAATGACCATTTTTTTTTGGCCGAATGACCACTTTTTATAGTAAAAAATGAGGGGGGTATTTTTTAAAGAAATTTAACTCAAGGGATATTTTGTCTAATTTTTCCTTTTTGAAATGTAATAATAATTGATTTCATAATACAACGGAATATGTATTTATGCAAAAGTGAAATACACAATATTAATGTCACTGTAATTTTACTATATGATACTTTTATTTTATGAGATCCATTTGTATTATCACCAGAAGTCATCCCAACCACCACAAATGTGGCTGCATTTCATAAGATACACATGTATTTCAAGTTTGAAACAAGGAGATACGTGTATTGATGTATTTGCTACTAAATTCGAATTCTAGCTATGTATTGATTTAAGAAAAATAGCTATGTATTGTAATTTTTTATAAAGTATCGCTATTTCTAGTAAATTTGCGGCTATGTTCATTGTGTTGCATAATTTTAACTTTTTTTCCAGAAATTTTTGCAATGTTATAACCAATTATTTAGTAAATAATCTTGTTTTTAAGTATTTTTCGTGACATTTATGAATCTTTTATACCACGATTTAAAGACACTTTTTAACCAAATAATAACTTAAAATAATATACCAGAAGCAGTTAAGCATGAAAATAAACTATGGAAAGAAAGTTACAAATTGAGAAGAAAAGAAAAGAAATACTTTCAGAATTATGGTGTAGACATCAAAGTTTTATCAAATTTAAAGTAAGATTCGACAAAACTTTATCTTCAAACTCTAAGATCTGTTAAGATTTTTTGAAGACTACTTTACCCTAAACTCTAACTCAAACTTATAAATTATGTCATGTAAAAGTAATTTTTAGTACGACAAACAAGATACATTCTCCTACTAACTCTCCCCACCCTGAACAATGTGCTTTGACAATTGTTTAACTATTTATATATAGTCATTCTTTTTAAAAAAATAATAATATAAAGGTTAATTATCGTGTATATAAGAACAAATATTAAATATTATGTTGAGCACGAATAACGCACGTAAATTCTTGAACTATATGGTCTTCAAATTAACTACTTGTCTGCCTTTCTATATATAGTCATTCTTTTTAAAAAAATAATAATATAAAGGTTAATTATCGTGTATATAAGAACAAATATTAAATATTATGTTGAGCACGAATAACGCACGTAAATTCTTGAACTATATGGTCTTCAAATTAACTACTTGTCTGCCTTTCTTGCATAGAAATGGCATAAGGTAGCCGCTTTTAGCATTCATATTTAAACATATTCAATTTAAAAATAATTATATAAAATTTTAGTTAATTTAACAAATTTTAAGTCATTCGTGTTTCTTCTTCTTTTACGAGTACAGAAAAACGTGATGTCTCTATCCATCTACACTTGAAGGTAAATTTTTTAACCATGTAGACGTCTCAATTTAAAATACAACTGAGATAATCATTTTTGGCTTCACATAGATAGACTTTCAGGTATGAAGTATTGAACTAACATAGCCTAACTTCACACCTGAAGATAATATGAAATTTTTGAATTGTAAAAATAGCAACGCCTCAATACCCTATAAAGGAATTAATTAGAAACACTTTACGAGGTTGGATTTAAATTTGAATGTTGTCAATTCCTAAAATCAAAATTTCTCCCCTTGTACTCCACCCATTCACTTTTACTTGTCACTTATTTTTTAATTGGATTTCCACTTTTACTTGTCATTTTTGACATATCAAGGAAATATAATTTTTTTTCTTATTTTACCCTTAGCATTAATTGTTTATTCTCCAAACTAATTTCAAGATACAATAATAACCATCAATTAATAGAGATACTATGATAAAATAACTATGTTAATAATTATTTTATTAATGGGTATGCCAAGTCAAAAAGTGATAAGTAAAAGTGAACGGAGGAGTATCAAGAGTCAATTGACATTTGATGTATTCATTGTCCCAACTGTTACTTCTACAATTCATCTTTTGAGGCGATGATCAATGGCATTTATAACATCAAAAGACGCAAATCTTTAGTAATCTCTCGGCAATTTTACTTCTCTATTGTATTAATTTTTTTTTACTTGTTATTTTTATTAATGAATTATTCTATAAATTATTTTTCAATATCTAAAACTATATATTAATTAATATGGGTGTATGGGGTAAAATCGATACGAAGACACGTGGCAGCAATTAAACGAATAATTTGGGCACGTGATCATCACAATGCGAGTGTCCCCTCGAAGGCAAGAAAGTTTCCTCCTCCCGTCGCCATCGGTGATATGACACAAAAAGACAAGCAGGAGACAAGAGTGTCAAAGAAGTGAATGAGCACCTATAGAGCAGAGCCGCAGAACCCCTCTAATGAACCATACAGGTGGCGTCCTCGCATTGGCGGAGTCCTTAGAACATAGATGACCTAGTGCCATATCACTACAAAAAAATACAGGATTATCCACCACCAAAAACCGATCAAAAGTTGTGGGTAATCCTGAAAAACCGACCAAAAATTGTCCAAATTTGTTTGGACGATAAAGTGCTGGTAGGTAATTAAAACCGTCCAAATGAGGTCGGTTTCTGATTTTCTGTACCGACCTCATTTGGACGGTTTTAAAAAAATAGGCGATTTTTTAAAAAAAAATTACCGACCAACTTTGGTCGGTTTGTTAAAATTTTATTTTGATAATATAAATAAAGTATTTAATTTATTAATATATTATTTTGATAATTTATTACAAAAAAGAAAATTGAAAAAACCGTCCACATTTGGTCGGTTTTTTCAATTTTATTTTTTAATTAATTTTGATAAAACCGTCCACATCTGGACGGTTTTAATAAAATTAATTAAATTTTTTTTTATCAAAATCGACCACCTTTGGTCAATTTTAATAAAAATATATAAAAATAATTATTAAAAAAATCGACCATTTGTGGACGGGTTTTCTGGTAATTTAACCAAAACCGTCCGCAAGAGGTCGGTTTTTTGGTAATTTTACCATAACATACCGACCTCTTGTGGTCGATTTTCTTGAAAAAAAATAGCAGCATAAAGCTGCATTTCTTAATTTCACCTGCTCAAAATCCACAAAAACATCAACCCAAAGCAGCTCAAAGAGCTGCCAACACATCATAATGATATTTACGCTACACAATTTCAAATCAAAGTAAAATTCATTCGAATCAATCTAAAATACGATCAGAACATCATCAAAATACGTCTAAGAAGTCTAAAGATAAACATAAAGAAGTATTCATACATAAACATGTCTAAATATGAAATCTAATCATTCCTGCTCCTCCTCATCGTCCTCCTCTTCATCCTCTGTAGTGAACTCATCAAGTGGGCCTCGACCTGCCGCACGTCGTCGTGCATCATCGGGACATGGAGGGATAAAAATCCCAGATTGTAAGAGTCGATCTAGCTGGGGCTGAAGCGACTGCAACTTCTCGTCCCTCAACCTATCCCTCTCGACAACAACAACATCCCTCTCGGCAACAACAACATCCCTCAACCTCTCCCTCTCGGCATTAGCCGCAAGCTATTTATTCATAGCAGCTATCGTAGCCCGCATTTAATCTCTATCATCTACGCTAGAGGAGGAGGATCCACAGTGCAAATAAGACTTCGGTTTCTTGGAGGCCTTTCTAGGGAAACCTAGACTGAACCTCTAATCGGGTCACCTGCACACTCTTTCCAAAGCTGCTCAACTTCTTCTTGTAAAAGTGGGGTGTCCTGACTTTCAGAAGGCCGAGTACTATTGTATTCTTCAATCTTTTACAAATACTTATCCTATATTTAAATTGAGGCAAGTAATTAATAATAAAAAGATATCAAACTATTCAAACTTAATATGAAAAGATGCAAGTAAATAACATTAATTGTTAAAAAAAAATTGTAAGTTTGAATGAAGTTCTTACATGTGTCTCTTTTGCACGTTTCTCAATCCAACAATCTTCATCCGTTGAGTTCTTCTTATTCTTCTTTACGTAGAAGTGCTTAAGATACTCCTCATGAGTTAGCTCCCTACTCAACTCTCTTTCCTGCATATAACAAAATCATCAATATCTAAAAATAAGAACTTCTAAAAAAAAGCACAGAAAAAAAACTATTGAATTATGAAAAAATACGTACCATTTTTCTCCGGCTAGCAACCCGGCTGAGCTCCACCAGTATGTAAACAACCTCCCTTCTTAGACGCTCTGGCTTTCTTCCCAAGCTCGCTCCTGATAACGGAAATACAACAAACAAGAAGAAACGAAGGAAAAGATATGAGAATTAATAACTAGGAATTGAAATTATGGGCAACAAGGGGCTAAAACCCTCACCTCCCAATTGATTCCAACAACTAGATACTAATTCAACTCAACTAATCAAGGAAACCTAAATGAAATCCACAAGTGGGAGACCTTCGATTAATTAAGTAAAGAAGTTAAACTAACAATCAAGAGAGTCACCCTAATCACTCACTAATTCCTTAAGGGAATTACACTAAGCCTTACACTAGCAACTACAAGTTTAGAGTATCAATCTTCAATATGCAAAAACTAGTCTTCCAAAATGAAGAAAAGCTACTACTTATACTAGGGAATAAGAAGACACTAGCTATTACAGTTTTGCCCTTAATGAAGTAAGGGCCTTGTTTGGTTGCCTTCTTTTGGGAATTCTTGAATTCCTCCTTCCACCTCACTTTAATGGACCACCCACACATTGTATGCTTTCCTTTGCATGAACATCGTACGTGTCATCTATACCATCCATGCTCGTGTCAACCATGCTATCCATGCTAGTATGATTCTCCCCTTCTTGAAAATGATTCGTCCTCGAATCCAAACCTTAAAGACACATGAGAAGGACAACAACCAAAACATCCTCAAAGCATGAGGGTTAGTACAAGGGTTAGCAACAATATCACCATGCCAAGGAGGCACAAATTTGAGATATAACCAAATATCCTTTTCTTCCAATAAAAGCAACTCATCATACAAGGTGCAAAGGTTTTGGTTATGATAAACATCAAGAGACAAGGCAAACACAAAGGTCTTTGTGGCATCAAGTATCATATCTAACGTTGGAGCCATAAGACACAATTATTTCATTATCTCACAAGTAGGCCACACCAAAAGTGGTGCAATCACCCATAAGGGTTCATTCGGGTCAAAAAAGTAAAAGACCCACATATCTTCACCTCCATACAAAATAAATCTCACACCACTACGGATATCATCATAAGCAAAAAGGTAGTAGAGAAAGGTGTTAAGCTCAATATTCTCATCTAGGGCATGCCAAAAGATAAGGACACTGATAGATAAGAAGAGACATTTTAAGCACAAAACAATCCTCTCTATAAGACAACTTTCCAAAGGAAGAAAGTGCACCAACAAAGCCATGCTACTAGAATAGTCGAGGGATTTATTAGGAGTCAAATCACTCCATGCCAAATAATACTCCCAAGGAGTTGGGGTCCCTCCTATCATAGAACCAAACATGCTTCCAAAAGTTCCATTTGAAACTTCAACTTGTCCAACCCTATGAAGGTGACAAGGAGCTTTCAATATCCATGGACTCTCCCAAAAATAAATAAGCAACTTAGCATCCACTCGAGGGTTCTCAATTGCAAATACACACTTTAAGAAAAGAATGTTAACAAGATGGCATTCACAATTTGGAACATAAGAGGACGAGATTAAGCATTTCAAGTACACTTCATTATTATTCCTCAAACAAACTCCCACAAAGAATGGATAAACAAATGGAGTCATGCTTTTAAGAATCCATCCTAACACCTCAACTTGTCTAACCACATAAGTGTGACAAGGAGTAGAATACATAAATCGGGCATCACGAATGCACCATGGATTCTTTCCCAAATAATAACTATGGTTGGCATTCAAAACATGAAACACACATAACTTAAGCATATCCAAAACCAACCATGAATACATTGGAGCTATATCATCACTCTCATGGTAGGGTATGAGGTCATACAATTTCCAAAACCTACCTACCATAGGAAAAATGTCATCATGACTCCAAGGATTGCTTGGAATAAGAGGGGAAGGGTACATACCTTGAAGACGGGCTTTTGAGTCTGCATTCTTGTGCACCACACTTGGTTTCCCAAAGCTTTCCCTCCAATGCATCATTTTGGACCCATAGACTTGGTCTTTGTGTTTCTTCTTAAGAGTTGACTTTCTAGGTAGCTCTATTATTAGGCCTTCAACCCTTTGTTCATGAGGGACCTTGTTCGGATCCTCCTTTAGAAATATTTGTCCATGAACCTGCAAAAGAGAAGGGATGGTACTAGGCAAAATGCTAGCACCATGGTTAGTAGGTAACAGGGGATTGGTATTGGCAAGTCCCAAAATTAAGTGCTCCTTGTGCACCTCTTTTAAGTCACTTCTTGGCTCATCAATCTCATGCAACTTTCCTTCTTGAGCCAATTCTTTCTTCTCCTTTTCAAGTTCCTCTCTCTTAAGTACTTTCTGAAGCTCCCTCATTATCTTGTAATCCTCACTCACTTGATAGGGTGTTAAAGGTACAAGAATGTGCCTTCGTCCTCCAAATACAAATGAGTATTTATTGGACTCCACTTGATATCGAACATCCCTACCGGCTAGCCAAGGTCTACCAAACAACATATGACAAGATTGAATGGGCAAAACATCACATAACACCTCATCTCGATACTTGCCAATGCTAAAATTCACAACCACTTGTTTGGTTACCTCTACTTCATAATTCTCAATGAGACATTGAAGTGTGTATGGCTTGGGGTGTCTTTGTGTAGGAAGCTTCATTCTATCAACCATAGTGCAACTCACCACATTAGTACTACTCCTACCATCAATGACCAAGGAACATACCCAATCCATCATCTTGAACCTTGCATGAAATAGGTTCACACTTTGATCAAGTTCCTCTTTAGAAAGATCCCCCATGATTCTCTTTAGATCACAAGAAGAGTTCAAATCCTTCTCCAATTTCTCATCAACAACATTTGAGGTTGCTTCATCATGCCTAACCTTAGGTTCATCATAACCATTCCCAACCTCATACTCTATCACATTTTTAGCACAAGGTTCATCACACAAGATAACATTTGACCTCTTTTGTGGACAATTTCTAGCAATATGTCCTTCACCTTGACACTTACAACATCGAATGATAGAAGTTGAAGAAGATTGAGGTATATCATGATTACCTCCATAGGCTTGGTCTTCCCCTTTTGTGCTGTAGTTAGCTTGAATAGCTTGACTACCATCTTGGAACATTGGAAGACTCGCCATGTTGTCACCCATCCCATGATTTGGAACACCTTGACCACCATATCGATCACTTCGATCTTCACACCTTCCTCCTTCATTCCTATACCTATCTCCACTATCCCATTTTCCTTGACATCTCATGATGCCTTGGTTCATACCAAAGCCTTCGGGTCTTTCCCACCATTCATTCGGGCTAACCTCTTCACACATTTCATCATAAAGAGGGTTTTGATAATAGATATCTTGGTAGGGTACTTGTGGGTAGTGTTGTTGGGTTGGAACATAAGGTACATGCAAGGATGCATGTGATATATTTTGTGGAGGTGCTTGGCTTCTATCTTGGTTTTCCACAAAAGGACTCCTTTGTGGTGGATGATATGGTTGTGTATTTGGATGTGGGGTGACTTGCCTATCATAGCTTGGGTTCATTCGGAAT
Source organism: Jaltomata sinuosa (assembly GCA_003996215.1). Lineage (NCBI taxonomy): Eukaryota > Viridiplantae > Streptophyta > Magnoliopsida > Solanales > Solanaceae > Jaltomata > Jaltomata sinuosa. The sequence goes on along the minus strand of QJPP01007515.1, from coordinate 981,043 downwards.
GTAGTTTGAGGGTAGGTTTGGTTCCAATTTGGTTGGGGGTAGTATAGGTTGAATTCTTGACCCGAGGTCCTTCTTGTTTCTTCACTTTGACTTGTCATAAGGAACCTCCTTTCATTCATACTATCCATCCTTGTCATAAAGTAGTTTCAACCTCCCTTGACACATTGAAATTCGTCCCCATGTTGTTCACCAAGCTCCTTCCTCCATGGTTATAAGGAAAATGATTAGACATTGTACCTACAAAAACTCAACAAACAATATTAGTAGAAAAAAAGCCTCACATCACTCGTATGTAAACTCTCAACTCATCTTCTATGGCGTCGTCTCAAAATTGGTAGTGAACTAGCTTCACTCAATCAACTCAAGGTCACCTATCCTTTGTGGAGGAGTAGATTCTTGTGACTTTTGAAAGAAGGACGACTTGAAAGACTCTAAACGGACTTGAATCAAGAAATTAATCAACGAAACAAAACAAGAAAAGAAGAAGGAAGAAGCACGAAAGAATTCGGACTCAAGAATTAAGTAACAAAAGTAGGAGAAACCACTTGTTGTTGCTTAATTTGGAGAATCAAAGAGATGATTTGATGTTTAAAAACTAGTTAACAAGTAATTAAAGATGTTAATTAGATGTTAAATAGTTGAGAAATCGAAGAAAAATGAGTGTAGAAGAAGAAGTTTGAGGTTCCAACACTTAGAAAAATTTTGGAGTCTTAAAAGTTCCAACACTTAGAAAAATTTTGGGGTTCCAAAATTTGAGACCCCTAAAAAAAACTAAGTATAGAACCTGCAGATTTTTGCTCTCTGAAATTGGGCAACACGCGCTGACGTGGCTGCTGACGTGGCAGGTCCACGTGGATTTTTTTTTTTTTTAAATTCCACTTGTGGATCCAACAAACATTTTTGACCACTTTGACTTGGAAAAAGTTGGATCAAATGTACCTTTTGGCTTCTTCTTCTTCAAGATGTTCTTGATGAATATCAAAAACACCTAGAACACCAAGAACACACACTAAACACCAACACCTTCAAATGAGCTCGGAATTGGCTCAAATTTTAGGATTAGCTTCCCCTTAACGTAAGGAACAAACCCCAATGGTTTTTAAGCTCCAATTCCTCCTCAATCAATAGACCCACTTTCAAAGTTTGTAAAGCTTCAAAAGCTCAAAACTCTTTAATGGCAACTTCACTTCTACAACTCCAAATCGCACGAAATTTGAAATCTAGACTCAAAAAACACTAGGGAATGAAGATCTAGTGTCAAAAACAACAAATCAAAACAAAAAATTGGTTTTTTTTTTTGGATGATTTTTTTTTTTTTTGTGAACCTAAGACCTAAGAATTGATGGAACAACTCTTAAAACCTAAGCTCTGATACCAAATGATAACGGGAATACAACAAACAAGAAGAAACAAAGGAAAAGATATGAGAATTAATAACTAGAAATTGAAATTATGGGCAACAAGGGGCTAAAACCCTCACCTTCCAATTGATTCCAATAACTAGATATTAATTCAACTCAACTAATCAAGGAAACCTAAATGAAATCCACAAGTGGGAGACCTTCGATTAATTAAGTAAAGAAGTTAAACTAACAATCAAGAGAGTCACCCTAATCACTCACTAATTCCTTAAGAGAATTACACTAAGCCTTACACTAGCAACTACAAGTTTTAGAGTATCAATCTTCAATATGCAAAAACTAGTCTTCCAAAATGAAGAAAAGCTACTACTTATACTAGGGAATAAGAAGACACAAGCTATTACAGTTTTGCCCTTAATGAAGTAAGGGCCTTGTTTGGTTGCCTTCTTTTGGGAATTCTTGAATTCCTCCTTCCACCTCACTTTAATGGACCACCCACACATTGTATGCTTTCCTTTGCATGAACATCGTACGTGTCATCTATACCATCCATGCTCGTGTCAACCATGCTATCCATGCTAGTATCAGCTCCTCTTCAGAAACGTCAGATTAGTTAGCTAGTAATTTAATAAGCCACTCCAAAGAGATGCCAACACCCATTTAGGCTTTTTAAGCTTCGTCCGAGCATCATAAAATAAGCCATGTAGTCTACTAGCGACTCTGGGATAAAAATTATCAGAGATGCGTTGTTCATTCTTGGTATCCCACTAGAAATATTTCTGCAATAAAACTTCATTTATAAGATGCAATCTTTAAATGTAAAGTGTGTTAATTGATAAAGTTTTTACCCGAAATTCATTAAACATTTATACTTAGACATGTTTCGGTACCTGTAACGACTGGGTCCGTCGTTACGGGTAGTCCGAACGTGCCAAGTTTTAGAGTTAGAAAACTCTGAATTTGGGGATTTGAAATTCTGCGCTAGGCTAGTCTCGGCCGGTTTAGGGGCGAGGTATGGTCTAGAGAAAACCGGGTAAGGATTGGGTTAGATGTCTTGTGTTGAGCTAGTTTTCCTCGTAGCTAATGCATAGAGGAGTCCGGGGGACTTTTCAGAATCGAATTCAGGTAAGTTGAACTCCCGAAATCATGATTTACATGAAGGGGTTGTTTCTGATCATCGGGGAAGCAAGTGTGTTGTAAAATGGGTAAATTTTAGAGATTTCTAAACTTTTTATCTGTGATGAGCGCAATGGCTCCGCCATAGTGACCTCTGCTGTAGCGGAGAAATTACCACTACAGCGGAAGTCAACGTCGGTCAGCCTCCGCCATAGCGGATGACTCCGCTATGGCGGTACCTTTAGCAGAGCGGACCATGATGGTATTTAATGCAGAAACATTCCCCAAAACGTTCAGTTTTCACAATTCTGTTTTGGGAGAAAGGCAAGGCAATTTCAGGTGATTTTCCTCCATTTTCCATTGTTTTTCTTCCCTAAGGTAAGGTTTCTACTCCCCAATCTTCGTACTACTTTTCCTACGCAGTTGAATTGCTAGGATGGAACTTGAGAAAATGTTAGAATAACCTAGGGATGGTAGAATCCGGGGAAGAAGGGAGATTCTAGGCATGAAAGTTCTTGGGTAATGTTAAAAGTAAGGTTTTATGATCGTATGTTGTTAAATTCTCTATTTTTATCCGTGATAATGATAGAACTAGGGAAATTAATGGCGGGAAACCCGGGAAAAAGGGTAGAATGATCATGGTTGGTCTGGGGTTTCAGATTTGGTGTAATCCAGGTAATACGCAGGCCTTGTTCATTAATTCAAGTACTTGTATGAAAGAAATCCGGAACACGAAAAAGCTCGGGTTGAGTAGAGCTTGGATCATTTCGAGGTAGGTAATGGCTTACGATTCCTGTGAATATTGTATATTTTGTACTCTTATTTAAGTGTTTGTATGAATTGCATGACTTAGATGAATTGTGTAGAATGTCTAAGGGTCCTGTTTTATAGTCTGTGAATTGAACGGTGTGTTGCTTGTTGGTTTACAAGTTGTTTGTTCGTTATTTTGACTGTGGATTATTGACATTCGGTTGGCTCAGGTACCATGCCTGGTACGGGTATACTAACGGTTGGTTCGGGTACCACGCCTGGTACGGGTATAACAAATGGTTGGCTCGGGTACCATGCCTGGTACGAAATACTAACGGTTGGCTCGGGTACCACGCCTGGTACGGGTTTATTTACTGCATCATTGCATTGGTATTGTTGAATTACATTGATATTGTTGCATTGCTTTTGCTAGTATTGGTTCCGTGAGTGGACCAGGATATCTTTATTGAATTGTGATATTCATTGGTGGTCCTTGAGTGACCGAGAATCCTGTTATATCTGTGTAGTTAATCTTGGATTAGGCCGGGTTGTCTGTTTAACATTTAGGTGTTGTTTAGAAGGGATCCCAGGGTGGATCCGGGCTAGGCAATAAGGATGATTTATTGAATTATGTGATTGTAGCTTAGAGTTATAAGAAGTGGATTTCATGTGAAACGAGCTAGGTAGAGACTTGTAGTCCAGGGGAGCCTATTGACTTGTTGCATGTTTTCCGTACTTGTACTAGATTTGCTGTACTGAATTATACAATGTTTATTTGGAACTGACTGATGATCCTACCAGTACACAGTGGTGGTGTACTGATACTGCACTTGCTTTTCTTTCTTGTGAGTATAAAAAATCTTTCAGCGGCTGAGATGCGACATCATCTGTAGTACCAGCGTTTCCAGTCTTCAAGGGTGAGCCGCTTCGATCGAGCTGCCTTGAAACTATCATTAGAGTTGTAGCCCATTTATTTCGGGCTGAGACTAATTCTGTTATTTTGGGGTTGCATCCCCGTGCTCTAGATATTGGTAGGTGTTTGGTACTGCGACTTTCAGATTCTAGGGGGTAATTTCCGCATGTTTATATTAATGAAGCTGTTTTATTATTATTGAATTTCTAGTTACTTTTATGCACTGGTTTTGAGCTGCTAGAACGATTAAGTTTGGGGAAGTGATGGTTTGCTCACCCGGGGGTTGGGTGAGTGCCACTCAAAGTAGTCTGGGTCGTGACAAAGATGGTATCAGAGCCCTAGGTTCGTTGATCTCATCGTACCAAACAAGTCTAGTAGAGTCTTGCGGAATGGTGCAGAAACGTCCGTACTTTTTTTCGAGAGGTTATGGGGCTTTAAGAAAACTATCTCTTCCTTCTTTACTTCGTGCTATAACTTGATTCCAATTGGTATCTGGTGATACAAATTGGTATCTAATCTCTTTCAATCTTCTGTCTGCAGATGGTTAACACAAGGAACAACAGAGCTAGATCAGCGGTCCCACCAGCGGGACAAGTTGTCCGTGATAGAGGCAGGGGAAGGGGCAGAGGACGAGGTAGAGCCGCACCGGCCAGGGGTGGAGCTCAGGATGCTGCTGATGCGCATGAGGCGACCCCTCCCTCACCTCAGGAACATGTTGCTGAAGATGTAGAAGTTGTGGCTAAAGATGGTGAGGCGCAGGAGGAGGCGACACCGGTTGGGGGTGCAGGCCTCCCTACTATGACACCAGAAGCCTTTCAGCAGGCTTAGAATATTTTGAGTGGGTTGGTGGGTACTGGAGCCATACCCGCGGCTTTTGCAAACCAGGCCTTGGACCCTCAGCCAGCGGCTAGTACAACACCTAGGATGGATACAACTTCAGGCACGAATGATTTCTTCAGGCCAATGCTAGGCCCAGTGATGACAGGAAATGAGCATGAGATGCTGACCAAGTTTCTCAAGCTGAAACCTCATACTTTTCAGGGTACTGATAGGGTGGATGCTTACGAGTTTATCTTGGATTGCTATGAGAGGTTGAACAAGTTGGGTATTGTACGTCAGCATGGGTTGAGTTTGTTACATTTCAGCTGCAGGGTGATGCCAAGCAGTAGTGGAGGTCTCATGTGGAGTGTCGGTCTTCTGTTCTACCCCCACTGACTTGGGAGCAGTTCCATGCTTTGGTTTTAGAGAAGTACGTACCCCGTACTTTGAGGGACCAGAAAAACGATGAGTTCTTGAACTTGGAGTAGGGTAGCATGTCAGTCTCTACTTACGAGGCTAAATTCCATGACTTGTCTCATTTTTCTACACAACTGTTGGGTTTCGAGGAGGAACGGGTCCGGTTGTTTGTGAAAGGTTTGAATACTGAGCTACATGTACTGTCATATGACTTCTTTAGGAAAGGGCTTTAATGATGTGGTGGATTATGTGAAGCAACTTGAGGGAGTCAGGAAGACGGGGCATGCTAAGGCATTAGCCAAGAAGCCCCAGAATGAGGGAAATTATGGTGGCTCGCATTCCAGGGGTCATAATCAGCAGGTATACTCAGCCCGTCCTATTCAGTCAGCTCTGCCAGCTGCTACAGGTGGTCGTCAGGGAGCTCATAACCAGTTTTCAGCTCCTAGAGGCCAGGGAACGTCTTATACGTCAGCTAGCAGGCCTACACTTGACCGTGGTTGCTTCTATTGTGGTGATCTGGGCCACTTTAAGAGAAAGTGCCCACTCAGGCAGACACCAATAAGGGTCAGCAGCAGCCTAGATCGGTGGTCCTGGCAGGTAGAGGCGGTAATGCTAGAGGTCGTCCACAGAGTGGGCGAGGAAACTTTCAGGGAGGTCAGGGAGACAGAGGGAATGGTAGCGCGGGCAGGGGTGCAGCGCAGCCGACCCGAGAAGTTGCTCGGATTGATGATCGGGCTCATTGCTATGCTTTTCCAGAGAGGACCAAGGCAGAAGCATCAGATGCGGTGATCACAGGTACCATTCTTGTCTGCGATAAAATGGCTTCGGTATTATTTGACCCAGGTTCTACATATTCTTTTGTATTTGTGAGTTTTGCATTGGGTCTGGAATTGACTTGTGATATCCTTGATTCCCCTATTTATGTTTCTACCCCGGTTGGAGAGTGTGTGATTGTGACTCATGTTTATCATGACTGTTCTGTTGTGTTTGTGGGGTTGCATACTTGGGTAGACTTAGTAATCCTGGATATGGATGATTTTGATATTATCTTGGGCATGACCTGGCTATCCCCTTATCATGCTATGTTGAACTGTAACACCAAGACTGTGGCTCTAGAGATTCCGGTCAAGGATAGACTAGAGTGGGAGGGTGTGTACAGGCCTAAGCCAGTTAAGGTCATATCGTTTGTTCGGGCTAGAAAGCTAGTGGGAAGGGGGTGTCTAGCCTTCTTGGCTCATCTCCGGGATGATAGTATGGAGTCCCCATCTATTGAGTCAGTTTCGGTGGTTTATGAGTTCCTAGAGGTATTTCCAGCGGATTTGCCTGGTATGCCTTCGGACAATATAGACTTTTGTATTGATTTGGAGCCAGGCACTCTTCCCATTTCTATTCCTCCATATCGTATGGCTCTGGCAGAGTTAAGGGAACTTAAGACTCAACTGCAGGAACTCCTAGATAAGAGATTTATCTATCCCAGTGCTTCACCTTGGGGTACTCATGTGTTGTTTGTAAAGAAAAAGGATGGTAGTATGCAGATGTGCATAGATTATAGGCAGTTGAACAATGTGACCATCTGGAATTAATACCCTCTACCCCGCATTGATGATTTGTTTGACCAGCTTCAGGGTGCATCAGTGTTTTCAAAAATCAACTTGAGGTCGGGGTACCATCAGTTGAGGATTAGGCCTGAGGACATTCCTAAGACTACTTTTTGGACTCGGTATGGGCATAACGAGTTCCTAGTAATGTCATTTGGTTTGACCAATGCACCGGCAACATTCATTAGTTTGATGAATGAGGTATTTAAGTCGTATCTAGATTCCTTCGTGATGTGTTTATCGATGATATTTTGATCTACTCCAAGAGTAGGGAGGAGCATGCTAGTTATCTCCATATTGTGTTTGACATCTTTAGACTCCAGAGGCTTTATGCAAAGTTCTCCAAGTGTGAATTTGGATTGACTTCAGTTGCGTTCTTGGGGAATGTAGTGTCAGAAAAGGGGGGTGATTGTAGATTCCTAGAAAATTGAAGCGGTCAAGAGTTGGGTCCGGCCTAGCTATGTGACTGAGATGAGGCATTTTGTTGGACTCGCAGGGTACTACCGGAGGTTTGTTAAGGATTTCGCGTCTATTGCTACTCACTTGACCAGGCTGACACAGAAAGATGTACCATTTGTGTGGTCCGTCAAGTGCGAGGAGAGCTTCCAAAAGCTCAAGACACTTCTGACCATGATTCCTGTATTGTTCTTGCCGGTTGAAGGTAAAGATTTTATTGTTTATTGTGATGCTTCATATTCTGGTTTGGGTGCTGTGTTGATGCAGGACAAGAATGTGATAGCCTATGCATATAGGCAGTTGAAGGCGCATGAGAGGAACTATCCTACTCATGACTTAGATTTGGCAGCAGTGGTCTTTGCACTCAAGATTTAGAGGCACTATCTCTATGGTGTCAAGTGTGAAGTGTTCACTGATCATCCCAGTCTGCAGCATGTCTTCCCTTAGAAGGATTTGAATTTGAGGCAAAGAAGGTGGATGGAGTTATTGAAGGACTATGATGTGACCATTCAATATCATCTGGGTAAGGCTAATGTGGTGGCAGACACATTGAGCCGTAAAACAGTTAGCATGGGTAGTTTGGCTTGTTTGGGGGTGTCCAAACGGCCACTAGTGTGTGAAATTTAGGCCTTAGAGGCCAAATTCATGCATTTGGGTATTTCAGAACAGGGTGGGTTGTTGGCCAACATTGAGTTCAAAGCCACCTTCATAGAGGAAATAAAGGCTAAACAGTTTCAGGACCCGAAACTGAGTAAGCTTTGAGGTAAGGTAATATCTGGGGAATCCAGGGACGTCACGTTAGACTCTGGTGGAGTACTAAATTTCAGAGAAAGGATTTGTGTTCCTCGAGTTGATGATATGATTCAAAAAATCTTGGCGAAAGCTCATGGTTCGCGGTACTCAATTCATCCGGGTGTGACTAAAATGTACAGGAACTTGAGGCAGCGTTATTGGTGGCCCGGAATAAAAAGGGACATAGTTGACTTTGTGTTCAAGTGTCAAAATTGCCAGCAGGTAAAGTATGAGCACCAGAGACCTGCAGGACTACTTCAGAGGATGCCCATTCCAGAGTAGAAGTGGGAAAGGATAGCCATAGACTTTGTGGTGGGTCTTCCCAAGACATTGGGGAAGTATGACTCAATTTGGGTCATTGTTGATAGGCTGACCAAGTCCGCTCATTTTACTTTGGTCAGGGTAAATTTCAATTCACAGCAATTGGCTAAGATCTACGTGAAGGAAATTGTGAGATTGCATGGGGTGCCACTGTCCATCATTTCAGACAGGGGTACGCAGTTCACCTCTAAATTTGGGGTAAGCTACATGAAGAGTTGGGTACGCAACACACTTTTAGCACCGCCTTTCATTCTCAGACTGATGGTCAGTTGGAGAGGACAATCCAGGTGTTGGAGGACATGCTGAGAGGATGTGTGATGGACTTAGGGGTTCATTGGGACTAGTTTCTACCGTTGTGCGAGTTCTCATACAACAATAGCTATCACTCCAGCATTGACATGGCACCTTTTGAAGCGCTGTATGGGAGGAGCTGCAGATCACCGGTTGGTTGGTTTGAGGAAGGAGATATACAGCCTTTGGGAGTGGAATTGGTAAAGGAAGCACAAGAAAAGGTAAGGGGCATTCAGGCCAAGTTGTTGGCTGCCCAAAGCAGGCAGAAAAAGTATGCAGATCGCAAGGTCCGAGACATGAAATTTCAAGTTGGTGAACAAGTATTGTTGAAAGTGTCACCAATGAAGGGAGTTATGCAGTTTGGTAAGAAGGGCAAGCTTAGCCCTCGGTTCATCGGTCTGTTTGAGGTTCTAGAGATTGTGGGGCCAGTGGTTTACAAGTTAGCACTGTCGCGCAGTTTGTTGGGTGTCTATCCGGTGTTCCATGTATCAATGCTTAAGCAATACCATGGGGATGAAGACTACATCATCAAATGGGATGAGGTGCTTTTCGATAAGAATCTTCGTTATGAAGAGGAACCATTGTTGATTCTTGCTCGGGATATCCGGAGGTTGAGGACAAAGATGATTGATATGGTAAAGGTTCAGTGGAAGCATCGTCTGGTTGAGGAAGCCACTTGGGAAACTGAGAAGGACACGCGGGGCAAGTACCCTCAATTGTTTGAGAATTCAGGTACTATACTTTCTTTCCTTTATTTTCCATAATTTTGGGTCTGATTGTTCGGGGATGAATGATGGGTAAATTGGTATATGTTGTAATGACTGGGTCCGTCGTTACGGGTAGTTCGATCATGCCAAGTTTTAGAGTTAGAAAACTCTGGATTTGGAGGTTTGAAATTCTGGGCTAGGCTAGTCTCGGCCGATTTAGGGGCGAGGTATGGTCTAGGGAAAACCGGGTAAGGATTGGGTTGGATGTCTTGTGTTGAGCTAGTTTTCCTCATAGCTAATGCGTAGAGGTGTTCAGGGGGCTTTTCAGAATTAAATTCGGGTAAGTATAACTCCTGGAATCGTGATTTACGTGAAGGGGTTGTTTCTGATCATCGGGGAAGCAAGTGTGTTGTAAAATGGACAAATTTTTGAGATTTTCGAACTTTTTTTCCGTGACGAGCGCAATGTCTCCTCCATAGCAGCCTCCGCTGTAGCAGAAAAATTACCGCTACAGAGGAAGTCAATGTCGGTCAGCCTCTGCCATAGCGGATGACTCCGTTACGGCGGTACCGCTATAGCGGAGCAGACCGCTATAGCGGAGCATGACGAGATTTAATGCAGAAACATTCCCCTAAATGTTCAGTTTTTACAATTCCGTTTTAGGAGAAGGGCAAGGCGATTCCAGGCGATTTTCCTCCATTTTCCATTATTTTTCTTCCCTAAGGTAAGGTTTCTACTCCCCAATCTTCGTACTACTTTTCGTACGCTGTAGAATTGCTAGGAGGGAACTTGGGGAAAGGTTAAAATAACCTAGGGATGGTAGAATCAGGGGAAGAAGGGGAGTTCTAGGCATGAAAGTTCTTGGGTAATGTTGAAAGTTCTTGGGTAATGTTAAAAGTAAGGTTTTATGATCGTATGTTGTTAAATTCTCTATTTTTATCCATGAAAATGATAGAACTAGGGAAATTAATGGCGGGAAATATGGGAAAAAGGGTAGAATGATCATGGTTGATTTGGGGTTTGGGATTTGGTGTAATATGGGTAATACACAGGCCTTGTTCATTAATTCAAGTACTTGTATGTTGTTTTAGACCAAGAACGAGAAAGGAATCCGGAACACGGGAAAGCTTGGGTTGAGTAGAGCTTGAATCATTTCGACATAGGTGATGGCTTACGATTCCTGTGAGTGTTGTATATTTTGTACTCTTATCTAAGTGTTTGTATGAATTGCATGACTTAGAAGAATTGTGTAGAATGTCTAAGGATCTTGTTTTACAGTCTGTGAATTGAATGGTGTGTTGCTTGTTGGTTTACAAGTTGTTTGTTCATTATTTTGACTGTGGATTGTTGACATTCGATTGGCTCGAGTACCACGCCTGGTATGGGTATACTAACGATTGGCTCGGGTACCACGCCTGGTATGGGTATAACAAATGGTTGGCTCAGGTACCACGCCTGGTATGAAATACTAACGGTTGGCTCGGGTACCACGCCTGGTACGGGTTTATTTACTGCATCATTGCATTGGTATTGTTGCATTGCATTGATATTATTGCATTGCTTTGGCTATTATTGGTTCCGTGAGTGGACCGGACTGTCTTTATTGAATTGTGATATTCATTGGTGGTCCTTGAGTGACCGAGAATCCTGTTATATCTGTGTAGTTGGTCTTGGATTAGGCCGGGTTTTCTGTTTAACACTTAGGTATTGTTTAGAAGGGATCCCAGGGTGGGTTCGGGCTAGGCAATAAGGATGTCTTATTGAATTCTGTGATTGTGGCTTAGAGTTATATAAAGTGGATTTCATGTGAAACGAGCTAGGTAGAGACTTGTAGTCTAGGAGAGCCTATTGACTTGTTGCATATTTTCCGTACTTGTACTTGATTTGCTGTACTGAATTATACACTGTGTATTTAGAACTGAATGATGATCCTACCAGTACACAGTGGTGGTGTACTGATAATGTACTTGATTTGTTTTTTATGAGTACAAAAAATCTCCCAGCGGCTGAGACGCGACCTCATCTGTAGTACCAGCGTTTCCAGTCTTCAAGGGTGAGCCGCTTCGATCGATCTACCTTGAAACTATCATTAGAGTTGTAGCCTATTTTTTTTGGGCTTAGACTAATTCTGTTATTTTGGGGTTGCATCCCCGTGCTCTAGATATTGGTAGGTGTTTGGTACTGCAACTTTCAGATTCTGGGGTGTAATTTCCGCAGGTTTATATTAATGAAGCTGTTTTATTATTATTGAATTGCTATTTTACTTTTATGCACTGGTTTTGAGCTGCTAGAATGATTAAGTTCGGGGAAGTGATGGTTCACTCACCCAGGGGTTGAGTGAGTACCACTCACGGCGGTCTGGGTCGTGACAGTACCGTGCCCCAACTCGGCCAGACACCTTTGTAGTGTCGAGAGATGCATTTGTAGATGATCTTTGTAATTTTATTATCTGGATTGAACCTTGAATACAAGATCAAACATTTAAGAGGTTAAATGAAAACTTAAAAAATTTAACATGTAGAAAGTTAATTATTATATATAGTTAATAAAATCATACTTGTCTTGGTCAGGCTCGATGAAGACCCTCCGGGAATCGTGTCTATCGCCTTGCTGAGGTCTCTGTACACCTGAGTAGCCTGTAGGGGGAGTACTCGCACGCGTAAGGCTTTCTTCTCGGAGACGAAGAGTGGAGAGCCCAATTGATCCAGTAGTGCTAACTGACCTACTGTTGCTAGCTGATGGTATGATAGACGATGGACCTATATGTGTATAATAATCATCGAGGATGGTGTAGGCCTGTGTAGGTGCCACGATGGGGGCTGATCGAGTCTGAAGAAAGGGATCAAGTGGATGAAGTAGACCCACCTATATAGGAACACTCTGTGGCTGCTAAGACGACCTACTATATGAAAGTAGGGCCATATGTGGGATAAACTCAGACTGGGATTCATGAATGTGAACCCCTGTGGGCCTTCTAGGATTAGGAGGTTCTTTTTACTTTTGGTCTTTTTGACCTTTAATGTCTTTTTATTTTCCTGATCACTTACCATCTACATTAATTAAAAGGCAAAATATAATTTGTGAAGATATATATATAGATTATCATTTATATGAAAAGAAATACGAGGAAATATTCACTACATTAGTCACTTTGCTTCTAAAAATAGTAGTAATGAATATTAATTAATACAACAAATACAAATTATACAAACATCAATAATTAAAAATAAAGAACACATGCAACAAACTAATTATATTGTTAATCCTCTTCTTCTGAAGTTTCCTCATCATCTATCCATTCATCCTCTTCGAAAGTTTCCTCATCGTCTATCCATTCAGCCTCTTCTTCTGTTGGTTGCTCATTATCCATATTTGCTAACATTTGTATCTCTTTTGGACTAACTTCTTCTAAAATGTGTTCAGTATGCTTCAAATTATCTTCTAAATCAGTATCCACAACTTGGTGAACATTCTCTATTTCGTTCTGATATGCAATATTCAACATATTCTCAACTTCCACCCACCCTATAAGCTTAGTTTTGATAACAACCCACCAATTAGACTTGTCCGTACGCAACGGATAAGGAGCATAGTACACCTGCTTAGCATTTTGGGCAATAATAAAAGGATCATAAGCCCTCAACAATCTAGTGTTTTTAACTTCAATGATGTTATATTTCTTAAATTCTCTTGTGCCTATGTTTGGGGTTGGATCAAACCACTTGCATCGAAAAAGTACTATTTTTTTACTGGCCAACCAGAATACTCCAACTCTAGAATCTCTTGTAGGACGCCAAAATAATCAACATTGTCATTTTGGTTTCCATCATCACCTTTAACTCAAACACCACTATTGTTAGTTTTTAGATGCTTTAAGTATTTCTCGGTGGTAAATTTAAACTCATTTACAGTATACTGAGTCATTGTATGAACTTCAATTGGTCCATAAGAGATATCCTTCAACATTTGAGAGTATGTGGATGGATGTGGCGAATTGTGCACCTATATATAGTTTGTAAGTTAAATATAATGTTAGTTAAAGGATAAGTGAAGATTTTAACTTTATTATGTGATTATAATAGCACTTACCCAATTACTATACCATAATGTAAATGATGGATTCACTTGATCTTGGCCAAATTCGCTCACAAAATAACTGTTCATTCGCAATTAGGCATTAGTTTCCTTAAGATAATCACAATTGTATATGTTGTGTAAGTATTTAATTTTCTTACTCTAAAAAGGGTTGAACTTCCGGGCAATTCAGCAAGACATGTAACGCCGTGACGTTTTTCTCTCTTTTGGTAAGTAAGCGATGCTTAAGCTTTTTTGCACGCTATCCTAGTTGATTGAATATTGATAATTGATCAAGAGCAGGGTCATTCTGAGTGTCTTGATGTCGATTTGGTCTATTTCTCAAACATGACACTTGATCTTCAAAGTAGTAAGAACAAAAGTGGGTTGTTTCTCTAGCAAGGTATGCTTCAACTATAGAGCCTTCCACCCTATTTTTGTTCTTAACACCTCCTTTACTTTTGCCAATGGTCTTGCAAAATTATATGTTAGCCATGTAATTTATAAGAAATAGCTATACATTAGTCTATTATTATTGCTTACCGTCCATTAGAATACATCCACCTAGTTTGAACTGGACCTCCCAGTAAGGCTTCATCGACAAGGTGAATGAGAAGATGTTCCAACACATCGAAGAATCCAGGTGGAAGGATCTTCTCCAACTTATTGGTGATAACAATAATATTTTCAGCCATCCGAACTAGATTTTCTACTCTTAAAGTGCTAGAACACAATTCTTTGCAGAACAAACTAATCTTTGTCATCAATTTTCATATTTTTTCAGGCAATTCACTAAAAGCAATTGGAATTAATTATTCCATATAAATGTGATAGTAATGACATTTCATCCCATGTAATATTTCATGCTCCATGTCAACCCTCTTCCCTAAATTGGAGGCATATCCATCTGGCATCTTCAAACTTTCTACCCACTCACATATTTTTTGTTTTTGTTCCAATGTGAATGTATAACTAGCCTTGAGCTTAAAGACATTGTTATTGACAGACTTTTGCAAATGTAGCTCTGACCGTCTATAGTGAATTGGTAAGTCAAGTCTAGCCTTAATATTATCCTTTGTCTTGTCATTCACATCCATCACGGTGTTGAACAAGTTATCAAAATAATTTTTTTTTAATATGCATGACATCAAGATTATGCCTAAGTAGATTATTCTTCCAATATGGTAACTCCCAGAATATGCTTTTCTTTGTTCAATTATGTGAAACACCATATCCATGAAATTTATACAGTTTTTCCTCGGTAACCTTTGGCAAATATTCAACTCTCTCCCAAATATCATGACCAATTAATGTTCGAGGTGGACCATCCCATTATATTTTATTCTTTGTAAACGCATACTTCATTCTTCTAAACTCATGATTATATGGCAAGAATCTACAATGATAATCAAACCATGAAGTTTTTCGATCATGTTTTAATCAGAAGGATTTAGTATTTTCCATGCAGTAGGAACAAGCTAACTTTCCAGTTGTCATTCACCCAGAAAATATTGCATAAGCAGGGAAATCATTAATAATCCACATTAAAGAAGCACGTAAATTAAAATTTTATTTAAGTGAAATGTCCCAGGTTTGAACTCCCTCAGACCACAACAGTTTGAACTCATCAATCAAAGATTGTAGGTACACATCAATCTGATTTTTTGAATTGCGTGGTCCAGGAATAACACAATTCAAATATATATATGGACTCGTCATACACATCTCAGGTGAAAGATTGTACGGTGTAATAAGCACAGGCCAACATGAATATGATGCAGCTCTAATAGATAAAAGGGTTGAAACCATCGACACACAAACCCAACCTAAAATTTCGTGGTTCAGCTGTAAAATCTGGATACTTTCTATCAAAATTCTTCCAAGCCTCTTCATCAGATGGATGACACATTACACCAGGTGGTCTTCTATTTTCATGGTGCCATCTCATTTGGGGAGCAGAGCATACAACCTCTTCAACCTTGGTATAAGAGGTAAATAATGCATCGCCTTAATACCAATTTTATTTTCACTAGTACCACGCTTATAACAAGGGTGTTCACAGAACTTACAAAACTTTAGATCGATATCCTTCTTAAAGTATAACATGCAGCCATTTTCACAACAATCAATTCTGATCGAGGAGAGTCCTAACTTAGACACCAATCTCTTTGCCTTATAGTAAAACTGGAACCTCTAGATCAGGGTCAACTAATTCCTTAACAAGGTCTACCATAGAGTCCATTGCTCCTTGAGCAACATTCCAATCAGATTTGATACTTAAATATCTAACTGCAACACACATTTGAGAATGTGAACTCCCTTCATAGAAAGGACGACTAACATCATGCAATTGTTCATAAAAACTATTTGCTTCTTCATTAGGAGCTTCTTCTACATTTTCCCCAAAATCAAAATTGGAATGCATTCCAAAAGCATCCTGAACCATTTCTGACATCCTATAATCTTGAACATTATTAGGTTCCGCATACCAACTACTTTCATCAACAACAAAGTTACTAAACCTATTGTCAACTTCACCATGACTAGTCCAAACTGTATACTCTGGAGTAAACCCAACTCTATAAAGATGGCTCATAAAAATTAATTCTGTTTCATAGCTCGTACAATCACAATCAACACAAGGACACAGAAATATTCCACAATTTAAAAAGCAAGATAGTGTCTTTACATGGTTTATAAATTGAGTGACAACATCCGCAAATTCCTCTCTCACACCCATTCTACCAGGATTACATCGTTCATATATCCAACTACGATCAGTTTCCATCTACACAAGAAAAGGCAACATTAATTTCAATTCACTATACTTTACTATTTTAAGTATATCATTCAAAATTTTAAGTCACTAGTTCAAAATTTTAACTTAATACACTTCACTATTTTAAGTCACTAGTTCAAAATTTTAACTTAATAAACTTCACAATATTAAGTAACTAGCTAGTTCACAATTTCAACTTACTACACTTCACTATTTTAAGTAACTAGCTAGTTCACAATTTCAATTAACTACACTTCACTATTTTAAGTCACTAGTTCACAATTTTAACTTGCTACACTTCACTATTTTAAGTCATTAGTTCACAATTTCAACTTACTACACTTCACTATTTTAAGTAACTAGCTAGTTCACAATTTCAACTAACTACACTTCACTATTTTAAGTTTAAAAAATTCAACTTAATACACTTCACTATTTTAAGTCACTAGTTCACAATTTTAACTTAATACACTTCACTATTTTAATTAACTAGCTAGTTCACAATTTCAACTAACTACACTTCACTATTTGAAGTTACTAGTTTAAAATTTTAACTTACTACACTTCACTATTTTAAGTAACTAGCTAGTTCACAATTTCAACTTACTATACTTCACTATATTAAGTCACTAGTTCACAATTTCAACTTACACACTTCACTATGTTAAGTCACTAATTCAAAATTTTAACTTAATACACTTCACTATTTTAAGTAACTAGCTAGTTCACGATTTCAACTAACTACACTTCACTATTTTAAGTCACTAGTTCAAAATTTTAACTTCATACATGTCACGACCCAACCTACCGGGCCGTGAAGGCGCCTACTGATACGCCCAAATTACAACTCCAATTACGAAGCGTAAGCGGTCGCTGTCAAATATAGAACCCAACTAAGGTTGGGGTCGATCCCACAGGGAATAAGGTGCAAATCAAGTCGTTAGTGACTTAGTTGACTAGTAATCGATAGTTTCCGGTAATTTGGGGGGGGGGGGTTGTGTGATCAATATTTGAACAAAGCAAATAATAATTTACGAATTTCAACGAGTAAAAATCAATATGAGAATGAACTAGGGAAGTGTTCACCATGGCGTCGTAACTATTTTGACTCAAAGCTTAACCGGGTTCTTTCTATATGTATATCACGATGTGATTGAATTAATGGTATCATCTAAACGTTTCTCAACCAAATAGACGAATTTCCTTTTCAACTTGAAAAGGTGAACTTTCTTATTTCAATCCTAAACATCAAGTAGATTAATCTAGTTACAACATTAATCATAAGACGAGAGTTGGTAGTCTCGAATCCTCGTATTTAATTAAATTTCCCAATTTTAATCTCTTTGCTCAAGCAAATTAAACCTAGGCATGTCCTAATGTTTGCAACCACTAGAAAACATTAATAATGAATGATTAACCACGTGACAACATATAAATTGAACCCAACGCTACCCGGAATCTACGTTGTTACTCTTGCCATGGATCCCACAACCCTAGTTGTTGGGAGTTTAGCCACTCATGCTAGCAAAACGAAGTAAAGAAATCATAGTATTCATATGAGAAGAAAGAATTCTTACAATAGGAAATTACTACTTCACTTTGAACTTCGTAAAATCCGAGCACCAATGGTGAAAATCCCAAGAACAATGGAAGGAGAGGAAGAAAACATTTTTGTGTCGTGTTTTCCTCTCTAAAACTAGTCCAAAACGTTCGCACAAAATATTAGTTAATGAATAAATAAAATAACCCTAACACTGGGTATTTATAGCAGTCCAGGAAATAAAGTCCAAAAATAGAATTTTCAGAGTCCCGCTTAGCGTTGACGGGTCGCTTGACGGACCGTCACCCATGAGACTGGCCGTCACTCCAAGCCGTCGCCACTATCCAGTGCATGCTATCCTTTAAATCTAACTTGACGGTTTGGCTGACGGGCAGTCACGGGTGTGACGGGCCATCACGCCAACCGTCGCCACTATCCAGTGCATGCTCTCCTTGAGCTCTAACTTGACGGCTTGGCTGACGGTCAGTCACGGGTATGACGGGCCGTCACGCCAACCATCGCCACTATCCAGTGTCTCCTTTAGCTGCTGCTAGGTTTGGTGGCTCCCCTGACGGTCAGTCACCTGTGTGACGAGCCGTCAGGCCCTCCGTCAAGCCTAACCCGTGTTACTTAGCTTGAGTATTTTTCACTTCCTTTTTATCCTTGTCTCCATTTCCTGCAAATACAACATAAAAACATCAAAAACTTGCGAGTATTCTTAGTTAAAGGTGTCAAATGTGCCGTAGAATACCGGCACATCAACACCCTCAACTTAAAACGTTCGCTTGTCCTCAAGCAACATGACAACAGAAATAAAATGACGACTCAACTAAGAATACCAACACATATCTCTAGCAAATCATGGACACTTAACAATTTATTAAATTTAAATCAAGCCCCCCCGGTAGCACACAAATGTATGAAATGCTAATCTTGCAAGGATCCAAACATGTCATTCCGATATGATAGAATATTGTACATACACACACAACAGCTATCCCAACAGTCTATAGATAATATAGAAATCTTGGTGCCCTCACCACAAAGAAGTCCCACACATAAGATTTGGGATTAGGTAAGGCGCTCACACTCACAAACGATTTCAAACAATGCACATGCGATGCCATAAGCTTGCCCTTGCTATTCTATTTCAATTTTTCAGAAAGCCGCTCAGGATCACTACATGACTTGTTTTGGCTTGTAATGAGGCTTCGGGTGTAGGTAGGATAAGTTTTGCAAATAGTGACTAAACCCTCCTTGGAATCACCGACCTACTATTTCCAATTAACTTTACTTCGTCCCTCCTTATTCACCTTTTTATTTCCTTCTTTCTAGCTACAGGTGCGGCCTCTTTATTTTGACAATTCTTTTTCATCTCTTTTTCGTTTCTTTTTCTTTCTTTTCTTAGGCACACACCCGAAATTTTCATTCCATCCACAACCAATCTTATCCATCCTATTTTTCTTATCATTTACCTCTATAGTAGCCACCCATAACTTAGGCTGATTGCCTGAGTTGAGGTGCACGATGTCCAAGGAAGGACCAGGGCCAAACTAGGGATTCAAAGTTAAAAAGAAACGGTGACAGGTTATTGAAAGAATAGGGTCAATTATGGCTCAAACAGGGATCAAAAGGATTATTTGCATTTGAACGGTTTTATAGGCTAAGTGGACTGCACACAAAAAGGGCATGTGATCCTTTCCTAAGCAACCAACTTCAAGCAATCAAAAAGTTCTTGATGCATGCACAGAGTAAGAATTTATAACAATAAGCTCACACACACTTGGCACCAAGAAACCATACCACTACCAACTATCAAAACATCAGCTCGGCTTAAGCATAATTATTACAATCACAATCACACAATGACATTCAAGGATCCAGAACAGTCAATCGTTTCAAACATAAGTATAAAATCAACTTTTTCAGAGGGGGCTCCTTTTAGTTCACTTTTCAAAAAGCCATGCTTGCTATAGACACCAGAAAACAACACAAACAAAATTTAAAATGACAACCTAAACATGTCAGTTATACTAGATAGCACACCGGAGGGAAAAGAAACACGGCAACAAAAACCCTCGGTGGTAATACCCCTACCCCTAACAAAAGAATCTAGCATTGTCCTCAATGTTCAACGAAACAAATATACAGAACAAAGACATAGGGGTACCTGGGAAACCTAAGTTTTGGTATGAGGATCAGTGACACCGGTTTTGGCTGGCGTACGCAGCTCATCAACATCTGGAGTCTCACCAGACTCCGGTACTGCACTGGATGATGCCTCACCTGCTTGGGCACACACTCTTTCCTGCCGCAGCTGCTCGTCTACTACCGACCGCTGCTTTGCAACCTCTAACTCGTCCTCCTCGGCTGATTTCTTTCTGTGCTTTCTCTTCTTTGACTTCTTTACCCCACTTTCACCTGCTTGGGGTTCATTAATTTTCAGTGGCCGACCCATCAAATCTACTATCGTGGTTTCTTCTTCCAAGTCCACGAACTCCGAAGTCTCATCATAAAGCACTTTTTCTTGCTTGAGGGCGGTGATATCATCTTTTACCTTCTTTAGTTCCACATCAAATCTTGCCAGGTCCGGGATGCTCATTTCATTTAGCCTTGCCTCCATCCGGGTTTCCATCGAATCGACTCTTGCACGCAGCCCCTCAAATGGCTTCAGAGCCTTCCGTATTGCTTCATCAATGGTGGGTTTGAACAAGTCTGTCCAAGCAGCAATTTGTTTATCCATCTGTTTCTGCTTCTGCACCATTTTAGCAAAATTTTGGGGATTCATGTGATATTCCGGTGGTAGAGGAGGCCTTGCTGCAGTGCTAGAGCTTTCAGCAATAGCTCTCGTTGTTTGTGAAGTCTTTGGATCAAACACCGCAAGTGGCATATCTGTGCCTGATGGAGTGTCGGTTTCCTCGGAGGTGGTTGTGGTTGATTCCTCAAAGATCTGAGGCTTATGAATCCTCATGTCAAACTTAGTGTCATCCTTTGATTTGTCAATATTTTGCGTGGATGATGCTGTCACTTGCTCATCTATACCGTCCAATATCGGTACCTCTGTACGCCTGCATAACTCAGTAACCATACACGGGAATGGCAAAGAAGAAGTGGTTTTTATGGCCCTGGTCCTCATCTCATCTGTAATTATCATTTCGAAGTTGATGACGTACCCGGCTATCAAACTTGCCACAAGGATGGCTCTTCCTCATCCAAATTAGCATCTCTACCTGTGGGAAATAGCCTGTACCGCACCACAGCCCACCAAAACTTTGCTACGAAGCTTAGTGATTGCTTCAATATCCGTCCCCTCTGAGTTAGCCAAGATGGTGAGCCATCAGTCAATGTTTGTGCTAACCATGGTCTCTGCGAGTATGTGTTGCCAATCTTGTCATGAAACTCTGGCATATCAGGTGAAGGAATGTATTCAGGGACGAAGAGGACTCTGTTAATCGTCTCTCGGGAGATGTTCACTTGTTTACCCCGAACCGGAACCCTGTCCTGCCTTGGTGCTGATTTAACCCCTTTTCCTTTCTCACATCTGCTCTCCAACAGTGCTAAATAGTTGGCATAGAATTCTCGGACTAGTTATGGATAATAGAATCCCGGAGGTGAGCTCATCCACTCAAGCTGGTACCTCTGGAACTGTGTCTGAAGAACTGGGTATTCTGGCAGATCTGTGGTAATAATTTGCACTTCTTCAGCTATCGGTCTTTTGTGGCTCCTCGACATTGTTTTCGTAAGACCATCAAGATAGTGCTTTCGGGTACCCTCAAATCCCCATCAGATTGATTCTCTATCCATGGGTGCCCCTCCTGCATTTTTAGTGGTCTCAGTACCACTTACATCCTCCGGACTGGGGCTGGAGCTACCACTTCCTTCGGATCCACTATCACTCCCCGACCTACTGCTAGATGACCCACTCTCCTCTTCAGACTGGGAGACTTGGGTGTTTCTTCGTTTGGATAGCCTAGTCTGGTAAGCCAGGGTTTCAACTGCTTCTTCTTCGCTACTCGATTCATCTATTAGGGTCCGAGTGGTAGCGGTTATTTCTTTCCTCTTTTGTGCTTGACCGCGAGGTGGTTGTTGTTTGGGGGCCATGTACCTGCACGGGAACAAGTTCGAACACATGAGAACAGGAAAACACTAAACTATCGCCACTGTCTCGGAGTAACGGTATGGGTTATGGTTAGTCACATGGGTGACGGACCGTCACACCGGCCGTCACTCTAAGACCGTGAATTGTTTATTGTTGACGGTTTGACTGACGATTCTTCACATGTGTGACGGGCCGTCATGCCGACCATCAGGTTGAGAGAGCGTGTTTTACTCTCTTTGAGGCATTTCCTCGAACACCTTGTGCTCTATTAGAGGTTTTCCCATTCTTTGTGGGATTTGGTTTCACAAAGTCACCACCCATCATATATTTAATCTCATAGGTTACTCAAGACTTCACCCATGTCAGATTTATGATTTCAAACAACAACACCACTCATACTCAACAACATTTACATTACCATAATTTCACAAATATACAAACCCAACAATGTCCTCCGGTATTTTGTCATAATGCTACTCAATAATTCCAACGAGGAAGAGTTTAGAATCATACCTTGATTTTGTTAGTGAGAAGAAAACTTCTATTCCTTTTTGATTTACAAGAACCGATGGACAACCCTATTCTTCGACGGGAAATTATTGGTTCTTGCGTTTTGGACGAATGGTGAAAAAGGGACGATGGGGATGTGGGATTTGCTTGGGGAAGAGAGGGTTTTGGTTTTAATGGAGGGTTGGAGTTTGAGAGTAGAATATGAGTGGGAAGATGATGAAGATGATTTCAATATATTCAGGCGGGTTTAGGTGAGGAGTGGGTCGGGGAACAAAAATTTAAAACTTACCTGATGTGGTGGCCCAAGTGACGGTCCGTCAACAACCTGGCGGTCCGTCACTTGGTGCGTCTTACATAAACAGTGAGCCCTTGTGAGTGCCTTGGTGACGGCCTGGAATGATGGTCCACCAAAGCTGCGACGATCCGTCACTCTTACCGTCACCACCAAATAGTAGGGATAAATATTTGTCCAACTGTGATGGTTTGTGTGACGGTCCATCGTACAGTTGATGACCCACCAACAGGAACCGTCACTCGTAGACAGAACATGCTGTTACGTCCACCTTTTTGTACCTGCACACTCAACGCACAAATTAACCAATTCTAACAAATCAAATTTTTCTAAGATCATAATACAACAACAATTCATGGGTTGCCTCCCATACAACGCCTGATTTAACACCGTGGCACAACGCGGGTGTCTTGATTACTCAGACTTCATCAAGATACACCAGAGACAGAACATGTACCTCCTCCGGGAGGCCCAGATATTTCTTTACCCTCTGCCCATTGACTTTGAACAACTCACCATCCCTATTTTCGAGTTCAACCACACTGGATGGAAACACTTGGTGAACTTTGAATGGTCCGGACCATTTGGATTTGAGTTTTCTGGGAAATAATTTGAACCTGGAGTTGAACAACAATACCATGTCCCCAACCTTGAACTCTCTTTTCTCAATTTTTCTGTCATGGTACCGCTTCATTCGTTCCTTGTAGAGAGCGGATCTCTCATATGCTCGCAATCGAAACTCGTCCATCTCATTCAATTGTTCCAACTTTAGTTCCGCTGCATCTCTCCAACTGAGATTTAACTTTTTGAGCGCCCAAAGGGCTTTGTGCTCAAGTTCCACGGGCAAGTGACAAGCTTTACCAAAACCAAATTGGTACAGAGACATACCTATTGGCGTTTTAAACGCTGTTCGGTATGCTCAGAGTGCGTCATCCAGCTTCCTTGCCCAATCTCGCTGGTTCACATTCACAGACTTTGCCAATATATCTTTAATTTCACGGTTCGACACTTCGACTTGCCCGCTTGTTTGGTGGTGATAAGGTGTGGCTACTTTGTGTTGCTTCACCCCATATTTTGCTAGAGCAGCCCGAAAAACCTTATTGCAAAAATGTGACCCTCCATCACTTATGATTGTGCGAGGGGTGCCAAATCGGGCAAAGATGTTTCTTTTTAGAAAAGCCACCACACTTCTCCCTTTGTTATCTGCCAAAGCCACCGCCTCTACCCACTTTGAAACATAATCCACCGCTAGCAAGATGTAACGGTTCCCATAAGAACTGTCAAAAGGGCCCATGAAATCTATCCCCCATACGTCGAACAACTCAACCTCCAAAATAGTGGACATGGGCAACTCTTGTCGGCGAGAGATTGCTCCTCTTCGTTGGCATTGATCACAGAACTTGGCAAATTCATATGAATCTTTCTGGATTGTCGGCCAATAATAACCACACTATAAGATTTTTTGGGTGGTGCGATTACCAGCATGATGCGCTCCAACTGGGGACGAATGACAAGCTTGCAAGATGCTTGTCATTTCCACTTCCGGTACATATCTCCTTACTATGTTGTCAGCACACAACCGGAATAAATACGGCTCATCCCAGAAAAACTTACTTGCATCATGGAGAAATTTCTTCCTCTGGTGGAAGTTCAACTCCTCCGGGATCATGTCACTCACCACATAATTTGCGAAATCAGCGTACCAAGGCACCATATCAAGTGACGCGGCCATCACCTGCTCATCCGGGAATGCATCATCAATCTCCGCTTCATCTACTACTTTCTCTTCCCTCTCAAGCCTGGACAGATGATCCGCCACCTGGTTTTCACAACCTTTCCGATCTTTGACTTCAATGTCAAATTCCTGCAACAATAGCACCCATCGGATTAGTCGAGGTTTTGCATCCTTCTTGGTCATTAAATACCTCAAGGCTACATGATCTGTGTGCACCACCACTTTTGTACCAAGTAAGTACGCTCTGAATTTCTCAAAAGCGTATACAACAGGCAACTCCTATTTTGTCACTGTGTAGTTCTTTTGCGCCCCATTCAATGCTTTACTAGCATAATAAATGGGGTGAAAAAGTTTGTCTCGCTTATGTCCTAGAACAGCTCCAAGTGCAACACCACTTGCATCGCACATTACTTTGAACGGTTTGGACCAATCCGGGGCAATTATAATAGGAGCATCTACTAACTTTTCTTTCAGGCACTCAAACGACCTCAAACACTCAGCATCAAATACAAACTTAGTCTCTTTTTCAAGCAACCTGTACAAAGGGTTAGCAATCTTAGATAAGTCTTTAATGAATCTTCGGTAGAAACCGGCATGACCAAGAAAGCTCCTTACACCCTTTACTGAGATGGGTGGAGGTAGTTTCTCGATGACTTCTATCTTAGCTCTATCCACCTCTAGACCTCTCATAGATATCTAATGCCCTAATACAATGCCTTCCTTCACCATGAAATGGCATTTCTCCCAATTCAGCACGAGGTTTGAGTCTTCACACCTTTGCAATGCTTGACCCAAATTAGTCAAGCAATCATCAAATGCATCACCCACCACCGAGAAGTCATCCATGAAGACTTACAATGTGTTCTCCACCATATCATAAAAGATAGACATCATGCATCTTTGGAATGTTGCAGGAGCATTGCAAAGACCAAAGGGCATGCGTCTAAAACCAAACGTACCGTAGGGACAGGTGAAAGTGGTTTTCTCCTGATCTTCCGGGGTGATAGATATTTGGTTGTACCCCGAATATCCATCCAAGAAGCAGTACCAACCCCTTCCAGCTAATCTATCCAGCATCTGATCCATAAAGGGCATGGGGAAATGATCACGGAGAGTCCAGGAGTTTAGCTTTCGGTAATCCATACAGACTCGCCACCCCGTGACAGGTCTTAATGGAATCAGCTCATTCTTTTCATTAGCTACCACAGTCATTCCTCCCTTCTTAGGAACACATTGCACTGGGCTTACCCATTTGCTATCAGAAATTGGGTAAACCACTCCAGCATCGAGCCATTTGATGATTTCTTTCTTCACCACCTCTTGCATTGGCGGATTTAGTCTCCGCTGGTGCTCGGTGGCAGGATTGCAATCTTCTTCTAACTGTATCTTATGAGTACAAATACCTGGTGGGATGCCAATAATATCTGCAATGGTCCAGCCGATTGCTCTCTTGTGGCTCCTCAGTGTGGATAGTAAAGCTTCAACTTGTGATTCCACAAGGTCTGTCGCAATGATTACAGGTAAGGTATCGTTTTCACCTAAAATGCATACTTCAGATGGTCTGGCAACTCTTTCAACTCTAATATCGGCGCTTCCTCAATAGAAGGCTTTGCAGGAGGTGTCGGTCTGTTCTTCAAGTCAAGATCTAATTTCTTTGGGGCGTAACAATATGACCCCATTCCAACCACAACATTTACAATTTCTTCATAATCTTCGATGTCATCATCATCGAAGTTCATCATGACCGCTGCCAATGTCTCTACAGCAAGTCGCTCTTCAACAGAAACAATCATATCATATTCGGCAACAACATCAATAACCGAGACAACATTCATGTCCCTCGGTTGCCTCATTGACTTGCACACATTAAACTTCACTACTTCATCGTTCAACCTGAAAGTCAACTCATTGCTCTCCATATCTACTAATACTCTTTCGGTTGCCAAGAAGGGTCGTCCCAAAATAATAGGGACTTTAAAATCCACTTCGCAGTCCAAGATTACGAAGTCTGCCGAAAAAATGAACTTCCCCACCTTCACAAGCACATCGTACAAAATACCCATCGGCCGTTTAACTGATCTATGAGCCATAAATAGTCTCATGGTCATCGGTTTGGGAGCTCCTAAGCCCAACTGCCGGTATATGGCTAACGACATCAAGTTTATGCTAGCCCCCAAGTCACAAAGAGCTTTTGCAAAGTTAAACTCCCCTATGGTGCAAGGAATAGTGAACACACCCGGGTCTTCTTTCTTTTGGACTAGCGACCTTGATGAAATGGCGCTACAATGGTGGAGGTTGTCTTCCAGTTCAAAACTTACCAACCTCTTCTTTGTGATCAAGTCCTTCATGAACTTGGCATAACCGGGCATTTGTTCAAGCGCATCCACCAGAGGGATATTCACAGAGATCTGCTTGAGCATGGTGATAAACTTGTGAAATTTCCCATCTTCCACCTTCTTTTTGATCCTCTGAGGGAAAGGAGGAGGAGGCTTTGGCATCTGTTTTGGAAGTTTCTCAACTTCCTTGCTCTTCTCCGTGGGCAATTTAGAATCATCATCTACCAAAATGGGTTTTTTAACCTGAACACCCACACCCTTATCACTTACCTTTTCATCAATACTGAGCTCATCTTTGTCAATAACATCATCTTTCTCCTTTTGAATTATCGGATGTGCTTCTGGTAATGTCTTACCGCTTCTGGTGGTGATCGCCATACAATTTCCGTCATTTCTCGGGTTTTGAATGGTGTCACTTGGCAATGTACCAGTTTTCCTTTGATTTAAAGACGCCGAGACTTGATTCATTTGTTGCTCTAGCTGCTTTATTGAGGTGGAATGAGAATCCACCAACTGACTTATTGATGATAATTCAGACTTCATTTCCTTGACTCCGGAGTCAGTAGATTCCACCTTCAACAACATCATCGCCATCATATTCTCTAATTTGGACGTCCCTATCTCATTGCTAGCTCTTTCTCGATTACCAGGTGGTACGTACAACCCACCTCTATCAGTTTTATTTTTCCAGTTCCCCTGATCACGATCTCTGTAGCCAGCTTTTTCATAGTAGTTGTCCTTCTGATAATTTCGACCTTGGTTTCCTTGGCCATTAGCCTGGAAACCCCTTAAATAATTAGCCTCCTCATCAGATTCAAACTCTGCTGCTCTACCTTGGGAACCCACAGCTTTAACTTTCTCCATATCTCCTGACAGTAAATGTTTTGTCAATAAATCCATTTGCGTTTTCAGATGGGCCATATCTTGGTCCCGTTCTTCCTCTTTCCTGTGCTGTTCCGCTGATATACCGACTGCATAAGTACTAGCAGCTACCTCTGTATCCCGTGTATGCCAAGCCCTGCTGGTTTTAGTGAGCCGGTCCAAAATAGTTGTGGCATCGATAAAGGTAAGACCCATAAACGCTCCACCTGCTGCATTATCTAGTGTCGGCTTGGTAGCCGAATTCAGTGCCCTGTAGAATGTTTGCATTAGGAAATATTTGGTCAACTGATGGTTCGGGCGTTGTGTCAGCTTCTTCTTGAACCGCAACCAAGTCTCATGAGGTTGTTGTCTGAAGTTGCTAATTTCATCCCTCAACTGTATCATCTTAGAGGGAGGAAAGAACCTTTCTAGGAAAGCTCCTTTCAACTCTCCCCAGGATGTGATAGAGTCGGGGGTCAGCTCTGTCAACCATAATGCTGCCTCATCAGACAGCGACAACGGAAACAACCTGAGCCTGATCACTGTTTGACTTACTCCAGGCAATTCGAACGACTTGCAGATACCGACAAAATTCATCAGGTGTCGATTTGGATCATCACCAGCCACACCACGAAACAACCCATG
The DNA here is from genome assembly GCA_003996215.1 of Jaltomata sinuosa. Taxonomy (NCBI): domain Eukaryota; kingdom Viridiplantae; phylum Streptophyta; class Magnoliopsida; order Solanales; family Solanaceae; genus Jaltomata; species Jaltomata sinuosa. Next base: position 952,631 of record QJPP01007515.1, on the reverse strand, counting down.
CAAGTTCAACAGCTGAATCATTGTTCTAGTAATGTTGAACTTGGCCCCGGGCACTAGCGGAGGAAGAACAATGGCGCCCGTTGCGCAACCTCCATCCAGGTCGATATCCTCATCATCATCCAGAGCATATTACCTTGGCTGCTGTCGACCTCTACCTTGCTGTTGTGGTCTCTGATCTGCTGGAGCATTATTGTTAAAAATATCAGCCGGGGTGCCCTCACCCACTAACACCTCATCATTCAATTCAATATCGTCCTCAAGACCACCAGCATTCAAATGTTGTTGGGCTTGCTGAGCTGCAGCGAGTCTCGCTGCCTCTTGTTGTTGTACATTCATGGTTCGCCTTAACGTTTTAGCAAGCTCGGGATCGTAAGGTAATATTGGTTCACCCGAGCATCGGGTACTTGGCATGCACAACTCTGTACCATGTAACAAACAAAAACAACAAACAAAAGTAAAAGTAGGAAATATGACTAAGAGTCAAATAAACACACCAGACTTAATAAACAATCGTATTCCCAGGCAACGGCGCCAAAATTTGATACGCCCAAATTACAACTCCAATTACAAAGCGTAAGCTGTCGCTGTCAAATATAGAACCCAAATAAGGTTGGGGTCGATCCCACAGGGAATAAGGTGCAAATCAAGTTATTAGTGACTTAGGTGATTAGTAATCGATAGTTTCCGGTAATTGGGGGGGGGGGGTTTGTGTGATCAATATTTGAACAAAGCAAATAATAATTTACGAATTTTAACGAGTAAAAATCAATATGAGAATGAACTAGGGAAGTGTTCACCATGGCGTCGTAACAATTTTGACTCAAAGCTTAACCGGGTTCTTTCTATATGTATATCACGATGTGATTGAATTAATGGTATCATCTAAACATTTCACTACCAAATAGACAAATTTTCTTTTCAATTCTCTCGAACTTGAAAAGGTGAACTTTCTTATTTCAATCCTAAACATCAAGTAGATTAATCTAGTTACAACATTAATCATAAGACGAGAGTTGGTAGTTTTGAATCCTCGTAGTTAATCAAATTTCCCGGTTTTAATCTCTTTTCTCAAGCAAATTAAACCTAGGCATGTCCTAGTGTTTGCAACCACTAGAAAACATTAATAATGAATGATTAACCACGTGACAACATATAAATTGAACCCAACGCTACCCGGAATCTACGTTGTTACTCTTGCCATGGATCCCACAACCCTAGTTGTGGGGAGTTTAGCCACTCATGCTAGCAAAACAAAGTAACGAAATCATAGTATTCATATGAGAAGAAAGAATTCTTACAATTGGAAATTACTACTTTACTTTGAACTTCGTAAAATCTGAGCACCAATGGTGAAAATCCCAAAAACAATGGAAGGAGAGGAAGAAAATGTGTTTGTGTCGTGTTTTCCTCTCTAAAACTAGTCCAAAACGTTCGCACAAAATATTAGTTAATGAATAAATAAAATAACCCTAACACTGGGTATTTATAGCAGTCCAGGAAATAAAGTCCAAAAATAGAATTTTCGGAGTCCCGCTTCGCGTTGACGGGTCGCTTGACGGACCGTCACCCATGAGACTGGCCGTCACTCCAAGCCGTCGCCACTACCAGTGCATGCTATACTTTAGCTTTAACTTGACGGCTTGGCTGACGGGCAGTCACGGGTGTGACGGGCCGTCACGCCATCCGTCGCCACTATCTAGTGCATGCTCTCCTTGAGCTCTAACTTGACGGCTTGGCTGACGGTCAGTCACGGGTGTGACGGGCCGTCACGCCAACCGTCGCCACTATCCAGTGTCTCCTTTAGCTGCTTCCAGGTTTGGTGGCTCCCCTGACGGTTAGTCACCTGTGTGACGAGCCGTCAGGCCCTCCGTCAAGCCTAAACTGTGTTACTTAGCTTGAGTATTTTTCACTTCCTTTTTATCCTTGTCTCCATTTCCTGCAAATACAACATAAAAACATCAAAAACCACAAAAGGTTGCTCAAACACTTGCGAGTATTCTTAGTTAAAGGTGTCAAATATGCCGTAGAATACCGGCACATCACCTACTCTAACCCCCTAGATAGACGAACCCTTACCACCCGTCCAACAGGTAACTTGCGGAAAAAAAAAGATAAACCATTAAATAACCTCATCCTTAACATATGAAAAGCATTTCAACCTTTATGACATAAGGAAATTTTTTAATAGAAACTCGAAAAATAGTGAGCAGTTTATAACTAGAAACACCCCTCCCTAGGACCTAGTCTAAATAGGTACAAGAACTACTACAAGATGATACAAAGTGAAGAAGACACAACTCCCACCATAGAAACAAGAAGCAGGAGCTGTTGGAGAATCATCGTCATCCTGAACCTGTGAAACATCACCAACCCTGCAACCAGACTATACCAAAAGGTATAGCAAGAGTAGAATCTGTACAAACACACGTACTGGTAGGCATCATCGGTCCACCCGAATCCACTCCTACCATCATATAAGAAAAACAGGGAAAAGCATGAATTTAACAATATAGTCCCATCCTCCAACAATCTCCCTTCTAACTTCCCAAGTCATACAACCATAGACTTCCCAAGTCATACTAACCTTAGACTTCCCAAGTCTCATCACTAGCTCAACTACTAAGTCCTGACCCAGACTACCACTCAGGTTACTCTACCAATTCCTATGACCAAACATTTTGGAACAACCCAACAACTATCAATCCAGGCCCGCTACCCTCATGGCACTACTCACAATTATCCGGACCTCTCAAGGATCCCGAAGAAATCTCCACTACAGTAATACCCCCAGCAATACAACGCCAGGCTCACAGTCATTCCCCTAGCTTAACAACCACATGTAACCCACTTTTATATGACTAGGATCAGCAAACACAACATAACCAACAACCATCCTATATATATATATATATATATATATATATATATATATATATATATATATATATATATATATATATGATCGAGACCCACCGTGGGATCCCCTCTAAACAACACCTAAGTGTTAAACGTGCATCCCGATCTACACCAAGACTAGATCAACCAATTAAATAGGATTTACGGCCCTTCAAGGACCATAAGCAGATACCACCACTCAATAACACAACCCGGTCCACTCAAGGAACCAATACCAAATAACACAATACAACAACACCAATGCAATAATGCAGTAAACTAAACCCGTCACAGGCGTGGTACTCGAGCCAACCGTTAGTATTTTCCCGTACCAGGTATGGTACCCGTGCTAACCATTAGTATATTCCATGCCAGGCATGGTACCCAAGCCAACTAAATGTCAAACTATCCACAGTCATCACAATGAATAATCAACTTGTAAAACCAACAAGCAAAATACATAGTTCAATTTACCAGACTGACAAACCGGACTACTAGACAATCCTAATCAATCCCTAAGTAATGTATCTCATATAGTTACATAGATAAGAGTACACAAAACACGCAAAGCATACATGAATCAAACCATCACCTACTCCTTTCCCGGGTAGATGACTCAGCCCAACCTTCACCCGAAGATCAATCCATTCACCCCTTACAAATCTATAATGAGCGATTTTCCCTTTTTAGTATAAACTAGCAACTACATGAATTCTGCAAACTTTACCTAGGCCAAAGCAGAATGGGAATAACTCCCCTTAGCCTTTAGTACAACTAAAAACTACATCTCATGCCATTTACACTCCCAAAACCTCACATAGGAGTTTCTCATTTCCATTACCCGTAGTTCCCAAACACTTTCCCGGTTCCTCAAACCTTTCCGACATTCCAGTCTCCAAGCCTATCATCTTATTCTACCAAGACACTTAAAATAGCCACATTATACGTATCATAAGACCAGTCATTAATCCATACAATTCCTAACTCACACATAACAAATACCAAATCCGCCAGACTCCGTGCCCGGAGGCCTAAACATGAATTCTCCATTCTACTATATGATAAGTGCAAAATGTAAATAGGTCTATCTACTCAAATGAAAACCTAGCCTACCTGGATGCCAAGCAGCTGCAACAGTGCATTCTTGGCTCCGTGAAGGCGCTCTCGACTGGATAATGATCCTTGAATCCACTATTCCACGTCACTCCATCCATAACCCCTCCTCCTCATGGTTCCCTAGCCTTGGAGCAGCATGGGAGGGTTTTTGGAGAAACCCTCATATATTTTCTAACTGCGGAGGAGAATCTTTTTAATAAAATCCCATTCTGAGGCTACCGCCTCCCATTGTTTTGCTATAACGAATGGTTTTCTGCCATAGAGGTAGCACGATGGCAGATAAATACTACTATAGTAGAGTGACATCATCCTGGATGAATTCAGAAATCTAAAAATTTCTAGCCACGTCGACCCCACTTACTTAAAACATATTTTTAATAGTTTCTCCAATTTTACAAAATCAAAATATTTATATAACGACGGACCCGATCGTTACAACAGATACCAATTTACCCATTGTTCATCCCCGAGTGATCCCAGAATAATAACAAGACGAGAGGGACTAGCTCGGAACTTCCACCGCCCAAGTGACCACGTAATTAATGAACCTACGCAAGTTGCCAAACCTTCCCTTAATTAGTCTGACCGACAAGAGGGAAAAAATTAATATCATCCCATCCTAACGTGGAATTCATGAGCCTCTCAAGGAAAATTACATGTGTCCCCATTTCGAGCACCCAAGAAATCCGGGGTCTCATGTCATGTCGGGATTGACGAATTTAAAAAGACCCGTGAGAACCTTTTCTTACCAAAAACTAATTTTTGGTCCACTATGGCAGATAATATACCACTATAGCGGGACTGCCAACCGCTATAGCGGTTGACAACAAAATGAAATAGGGGAGAAATGGATTTCACCTCTCATTCTCCCCATATTCCTTTCAAAAATACTTCGCTCTCTCCCGATCACTCAGCTCTTGACGTCGAAAATCTCAGGTAATAATCAAATTTTCTTACTCGCTTACTCTCTTGCATGATTTGTTCATGTTTATGGTAGAAAACGTGGAACTTTGGTGTATATTGAAGTGGGTTTTTGAACTTGAACCTCAATTGGACTTTTATTGAATTCTCGAAGCATAGATGCTTCCCTTATGTTTACAATGCCTCCAAGGAATTCTAGGCGTAAGGATTACGCTATCATTGGCCAAAAATGGGCCAAAAAAATAGGGTGGAATGTAAAAGGTTGTTCTTAAACAAAAGTGGTGATTTGGATAATTTATAGGGGTTATAATGCCCAAATATTTGTAGAAAACAGGAATGGGGAACTTTGGGTAGGTAGATTTGAACTTTGGATGTCAAAAATGGAATTTTAGACTAAGGGGCGCCATTGTTGCACCTCTTGAAGGTCTGGGATGATGAATACTGCTATAGCAGTTGGGATCCACTATGGCGGTCCTGCTACAATGGACATCTCCCGCTATAGCGGTCTCCGCTATGGCGAACGTCGTCCACTATAGTGGAAATCCGCAGAACAGTAGCCTCCCAGGCTACACTTAGGAAATTTTTTCCTCCCCCCCCTTTTTGCTCTATTGCTCTTCTAATCCCGCTCCCTCATTACCTTGCAGGATAACACAACTAAATGGCTGAAGGACAATGGCCCGAGTATGATTATGATCATTTTCCTAATGAAGCTAGTCGGGAGAAGTTCATGGACTACCGAAAGTTCAGATTTTGCTACGAGAGGGGTTGCAAAATGACTGGGTGGACGGAAAAGCATCTTCCTTCCACTGTGGGATTCAAGAGTTTGGCTGGGGTCCCTTGCTAGTGGCTTCCCCTCCCGCGCTAACAGGCTGGGTGCGGGAGTTCTATGCTATCCTCCCCACCGTCCATTGGGATGAATCCAACCCTACCATCAAAATCTGAGGGGTGGATGTTCCCGTGGATGCCCAAACCATAAACGAAGTATTAGGGGTACCCCACATCTCCAATGAGGCATAAGAGGCTAAGTCCCAACTGTGGGACATGACTTGGATGAGAAATACTTTTGTGGAACCTGAGTTCAGAGATAAGGTATACTGGGTCAGTCCTGAGGGCATCACTAGTGTCTAGTTCTCCCTCGATGCTAGGAGGTGGCTGAATGTGGTGTCCAGAAGGATCTGTCCATCGGGAAATAAGACTGATGTGATTTATGCTAGGGCTCTGGTTGTTTCTTTTGCTATACAAGGTATCATAATGAACGTGGGGGAGCAAATCATCTCCGAGTGGAAGGATTTCTATGAAGGTTATAAGAAGGGCCCCTATCTTCCGGGTTTGGTGTCGGAGCTGTGCAGGCGAGATGGAGTGCTTGAGGAACATACTGATTCAGAGGTGACTATGGACAAGCCCTTTGACCCTATCTGGGTGAAGGACATCTCTAAGAAGAAGAGGAAGATGAACGAGGCAGGAAGCAGTCAGCCGGTTGAGGAGGCCGATGATGATGATGATGACACCCCTGTCCCTTCCCAGCCCGAGCCCCCGATCACTCGTGCCCATTTGGAGGAGAATATGGCAGCTATTCGGAGATTCATTGAGGGTACTGATGCCGGAGGTGCAGCCCCACCCCTTCTGCTCAGGACTTTGCAGCCCTCCGCAGGGAGTTAGAGGAAGAGAAGAAGAAGAGGCGATCCTAGGATTGCATGTTAGCCCGGATGTGGAAGACCGTTAAGGTTATGTTCTCTTGTGTCACCCCGGGCCAAGCGCTCCCCGCCCTTGAGCCTGAGGATATGCAAGAGTTCCCCTTCCTGAGCGATGATGAAGCTTAGGACCTCCCCCCTCCCCCTTTTTACTAGACACTTTTTACTGCTTTTGGGTTGCCCCCGTTTGGGGCTTGTTAAGACAATATTTCCCTTCCCCTCTTTCCTTTCGTTTTAGTACGTGGATGCTAGTTTTAGACACTATTTCCCTTTTTACACATATCATATTAGTCATACATATGTTTTCCTTTCTTTACACAGTGATTCGTAACTTAATTCATGCTTTTACATTGCCCCCGGGGAGGAATGAAAACAGGGGAAAATAGAGCAGGCTTTCTGCCTCGCGCTCTTCCGCTATAGTGGTGGTCACTCTGATATAGCGGTTGACTTCCGCTATAGCAGTCCAACAGTAATAGTATAGGAAATTTGGAATTTCCCTAAGGTGTATCTCTCCCCCTTCCCGATTACCATTGTCTAGTCCCGTGAATCCCGCCGTGGTCTTAAACCATCCTTAAGACCATTCCTGGCATCAATGCATAACAATTTAGCATAAAATACAATCAATCACAAGGATTCACAACAAGCAGTTGTCCCCGATGATATCTTCCCGCCATTACGCAATAATGACTCCCTTGTTCCCATGGTTCCCAACCAAGTCCCAACTGTCTTGAAACTGAAGCTTCCCTACAGTCACAATCCCCAATCCCTTATCATCTTAACCAATGATAAGCCCTTTTTAACATGCAACACCACTCTTTAAATCAAGATATTTAACCGTTAACCACAGCCTAAGGTACACAAAATTTCCCACTTAATGACCCTCTGCAGACTCGATATGCAAGACAGATAACAATTTACACACATTCCAAGTAAGTCACACCAGAATTATACAACACAACATTCCAACTTCATGTCACAACCAAGTAGAACCACAACCAAATCAAATCACAACCAAATCAAGTCACATAGTTTCGCCATTTATTCGTACCATGGATGACCATTAGCCGGTTATCCATGCTTGCCACAGCCTCTCAGGCCAGATACCAATTGGAACCTTCCCAGCTCTAATTTCTCTTGCTTGTCCAGCCGTAACCGAAGTACAAAGACCTTCTTTACTTTGCTGAGATACCAATTGGAATCGAGAGATATCAATTGGAATCAACCCATACAAGCAAGTAAACGAACCGCACGAAAGAATGAAATAAGAGAGATGTTTCCTAGAATGCCCCATAGCTTCCCAAAGATTAAATGTGGATGTCAACACACCAATCCGTAGGACTCTATTAGACACCTTGATCTTGTACTGGGAGACCGGTAACCTAGGCTCTGATACCATCTGTCATGACCCAACCTACCGGGCCATAAGGACGCCTACTCTAACCCCCTAGATAGACGAACCCTTACCACCCGTCCAACAGGTAACTTGCGGAAAATAAAACATAAACCATTAAATAACCTCATCCTTAACATGTGAAAAGCATTTCAACCTTTATGACATAAGGAAAACTTTTAATAGAAACTCGAAAATAGTGAGCAGTTTACAACTCAAAACACCCCTCCCTAGGACCTAGTCTAAACACGTACAAGAGCTACTACAAGATAATACAAAGTGAAGAAGACACAACTCCCACCATAGAAGCAAGAAGTAGGAGCTAGTGGAGAATCGTTGTCACCCTGAACCTATGAAACATCACCAACCCTGTAACCAGACTATACCAAAAGGTATAGCAAGATTAGAATCAGTACAAACATACCTACTGGTAGGCATCATCGGTTGATCCGAATCCACTCCTACAATCATATAAGAAAAACAGGGAAAAACATGAATTTAACAATATAGTCCCATCCTCCAACAATCTCCCTTCTAACTTCCCAAGTCATACAACCATAGACTTCCCAAGTCGTACTAACTTTAGACTTCCCAAGTCTTATCACTAGCTCAACTACTAAGTCCTGACCTGGACTACCACTCGGGTTACTCTACCAATCCCTATGACCAAACATTTCTAACAACCCAACAACTGTCAATCCAGGCCTGCTACCCTCATGGCACTACTCACAATTATCCGGACCTCTCAAGGATCCCCAAGAAATCTCCACTACAGTAATACCCACTAGCAATACAATGCCAAGCTCTCAATCATTCCCCTAGCTTAACAACCACATGTAACCCACTTTTATATGACTAGGATCAGCAAACACAACATAACCAACAACCATCCTATATATATATACACGACCTGGACCTACCTTGGGATCCCCTCTAAATAATACCTAAGTGTTAACGTGCATCTCGGTCTACACCAAGACCAAATCATCCAAATAAACAGGATTTTTGGCCCTTCAAGAACCATAAGCATATACCACCACTCAATAACACAACCCGGTCCACTCAAGGAACCAATACCAAACAACACAATGCAACAATACAAATGCAATAATGCAGTAAAGTAAACCCATACCAGGCGTGGTACCCGAGCCAACCGTTAGTATTTTCCCGTACCAGGCATGGTACCCGATCCAACCATAAGTATATTTCATACCAGATGTGGTACCTGAGCCAACCGAATGTCAAACCATCCACAGTCATCACAATGAACAATCAACTTGTAAAACCAATAAGCAAAATACACAGTTCAATTTACCAGACTGACAAATCAGACTACTAGACATTCCTAATCAATCCCTAAGCAATGTATCTCATACAGGTACTTAGATAAGAGTACACAAAATACACAAAGCATACATGAATCAAACCATCACCTACTCCTTCCCTGGGTAGATGACTCAGCCCAACCTTCCCCCGAAGATCAACCCATTCACCCCTTACCAACCTATAATGAGCGATTTTTCCTTTTTAGTATAAACTAGCAACTACATGAATTCCACAAACTTTACCTAGGCCAAAGTAGAATGGGAATACCTCCCCTTAGCCTTTAGTACAACTAACAACTATATCTCATGCCATTTACATTCCCGAAACCTCACATAGGAGTTTCTCATTTCCATTACCCGTAGTTCCCAAGCACTTTCCCGTGTCCCCGAACCTTCCCGACATTCCAGTTTCCAAGCCTATCATCTTATTCTACAAAGACACTTAAAATATCCATATTATACATATCATAAGACCAGTCATTAATCCATACAATTCCTAACTCACACATAACCAATACCGAATCCATCAGACTCCGTGCCCGGAGGCCTAAACATGGATTCTCCATTCCACTATATGATAAGTGCAGAATATAAATAGTTCTATCTACTCAAATGAAAACCTAGCCTACCTGGACACCAAGCAGCTGCAACAGGGCATTTCTGGCTCCGTGAAGGTGCTCCCGGCTGGATAATGATCCTGAAATCCGCTGTTCTGCGTCACTCCAGCCATAACCCCTCCTCCTCATGGTTCCCTAGCCTTGGAGAAGCATGGGAGGGTTTTTGGAGAAACCCTTGTATGTTTTCTAACTGAGAAGGAGAAGCATTTAATAAAATCCCGTTCTGAGGCTACTGCCTCCCATCGTTTCGCTATAGCGGATGGTCTTCTGCCATAGCGGTAGCGCTATGGCAGAATAAATACCACTATAGCGGAGTGACGTCAGCCTGGATGAATTCAAAAATTCAAAAAAGTTTAGCCACGTCGACCCCACTTACTTAAAACATATTTTTAATCGTTTCCCCAATTTTATGAAATCAAAATATTTATATAACGACGGACCCAGTCGTTACAATACACTTCACTATTTTAAGTCACTAGTTCACAATTTCAACTTACTACACTTCACTATTTTAAGTATATCATTCACAATTTTAAGTCACTAGTTTAAAATTTTAACTTAATACACTTCACAATTTTAAGTAACTAGCGAGTTCAGAATTTCAACTAACTACACTTCACTAATTTAAGTCACTAGTTCAAAATTTTAACTTAATGCACTTCACTATTTTAAGTAATTAGTTCACACTTCCAAGTCATTATACTTCACTATTTTAAGTCACTAGTTCATAATTTAAAGTCATTATACTTCACTATTTTAAGTCACTAGTTCACAATTTTAACTTAATACACTACAATATTTTAAGTAATTAGTTCACAATTTCAAGTCATTGTACTTCACTATTTTAAGTAATTAGTTCATGAATCCTACCTTCTTTATATGCATGATGATGATGTTCCAAACACAATTAGTAGCCCAACGACTCACAAATCAACCTATCGGCCCTGCACAGGCTCCAATCGCTCTACAACATACATAACCAGCTCTATAATCGACATATCGATATTCAGGACTCACGGACATTCTTTAATAACCCACCATATATGATCTAGAGGCATAATCAAGGCCACACAGGGCCACAAGGGTAATACTTTTTTTTGCTCAGAAACGAAAGTTTTATTTATTATAAATACTCAAGGTTCATCCATACATAAGGGAATTAATCTCAGTGTTTCAGTTCCATTAGCATCTCTATCAATAGTTTTAGTTACAAAAGAGGGAGATGCTTCAAAAACATAGAGTTGATTTAAGTTAATATTTGGATCCTCAAGCTTCCTTCCGTAATTTGCTAATTTGTCCGCTGCCATATTAGCCTCCCTCAGAATGTGCATCACCATTGGTTCGTTAAGTTGGAGGAGCAATGATCTGCAATCAGAGTAAATGTGTGAGTACTGGGAGGTTTTAATATAGAGTTAGTTAAGTAGTACCTGCGAGTCTGTTTCCACTATTAGTGGATAGTATTAAAGCTTTGTGCTAGTTTCAGTCCATGGAGAAGAGCCAGTGATTCAGCATGGAGGGCATTTCTAGCCTTTATTTTGCAAGCGAATCCAGTGATCCATTCTCCTAAGTGATTTCTTATTACTCCACCTGTACCTCTAGTGTGTAAGTTAGGCTCGAAGGAACCATCTATGTTGAGTTTAAAAGTGCCCTCGGGAGATTTATGCCAAGCAACAGGAATTATATAATAGGGGCAGAGTTTTATGCGATTATAAGTTAAGTGGTAAAATTCAAGTGCATGGAAGCAGATATTGTGGAGAGTGGATGCATGATTGCTACTATTTTTATTTGAGAAGAGAAGATTGTTTTTGTTTTTCCAGACATTCCAAAGAATAACTGGTGTTAAAATGGAGATAGGAATAGGGGGAGAGTTGCTAAAAGTGATGCAGTCCTTTGCGACACACAACTTACGTATATTATTTAGGAAATCTTGGGGGTCTATAGGTATGTTAAAATTTCTCCATATGTGAATTGCGTTTGGGCATTCTGCAAAGACATGGGTGGTTGTTTCCTCAATGTTTATACAAGAGGAGCACGAGTTAGAGTTGATGATGTTCTTAAGGTGGAGGGAGGATGTTGTGAGGAGTTTGTTTGACGTAAGTAGCCACATAAAAAATTTGATTTTATTCAAAGCATTAACTGTCCAAACCCACTTATTAATGGAGTTTGAGTTATTATTATTAGTGATGAAGTGGTGATAAGCACTTTTCGAATTAAATTTTCCGTCTAAGCTCAGGTTCCAAAAGAGAGAATCCATTTTTGGTTCAGATTCTTGTGTGTAAGTGGTCAGAATCAAGTTACTAATGGGGTTTTGGAGAATGAAGGATATGTTTGATAGGATCCATTCGTTATTATTAAGGATGACATTTACGGTGAGTTGAAGGTCCGGACGGTTTAGAGGTCCATAAATATATTGTCTAAGGTTAGTGGAAGAATGTATCCAATTATCTTCCCAGAGGTTTATTCTATTGCCATTACCTATGTTCCAGGATAAGCAATTTTTAATAGATTGGTAGATTCGTGAAATATGTTTCCATATATAAGAGTCGTAGGAGAGTGATTTAAAGTGATTATGGCCAAGATTAGATTTGGTATATTTCTTAGTAAGGACCTTAACCTAAATATGGTTTGGGTTATTTAAAAATCTTCAAGTAAGATTGGCAAGAAAGGATTGATTTTTGGCGGTCGTTTTTTGGATTCCCAGGCCTCCTCTATCAATAGGGTTTGTAACGGTGTCTCAATTAACTAAGTGAATTCTTCTTTTGTCAGGAGTAGATCCCCATAGGAATTTTTTTTGGATGCGATCAATGTGGTCTCTAGTGGTTTGGGGAAGTAAGTTACATTGCATCGCATACGAAGGTATAGCTGCAAGGACAGATTTTATAAGGGTAGTGCGGCCAACCAGTGATAAGAGCCGAGTTTTCCAGCCACTAAGCTTGTTATTCATACGGTCAATAATGTATTAATAGTCAGATCTTTTTGGATGAAGTTTTGTAATGGGGAGACCCAAGTATTTTCCTATACGCTCAAATTGTTTGATGTTCATCATAGTAGAGAGAGTATCTCTTTCATGTGACGGAATATTTGCTGAGAAGATAATAGAGGATTTGTTGAAATTTATTTTTTGTCCTAATTGTTCAAAAAGGGTATTGAAGATATGAATAATAGTGGTAGCATTTTGTGCATCAGCTTTAGCCATAAGAACAATATCATCTGCAAATAAAAGGTGTGAAATAGGCATTCCAATTCTTCCTACTCTAATAGGATGTAATACTTTTTCCTTTATAGAGAAGTTAATAAGTCTAGTAAGTGATTCCATACATATTATGAAGATATAAGGTGATAAGGGATCTCCTTGTCTTATTCCTCTCATAGGAGTGAAGTAATTTGTAGGTTGACCATTGACAAGAATCAAAATGGAAGACGTAGATATACAAGACATGATAAGGGAGATTATATTGTTAGGAAAATTAAGAATAAGAAGTGATTGTCTAATGAAAGACCATTCTAATCTATCGAAGGCCTTTTCTAGGTCGATTTTAAGGAGCATTTTACCAAATTTTCCTTTAGCTTTTGGAACGAGTGAATAGCCTCTTGAATGATAATGGCATTGTCTACTGCTCATCTTCCCGGAATGAAGCTACATTGTTGGAGGCATATAATATCGTTAAGGTAGGGTCTAATTTGATTTACAATAATTTTTGTTATGGTTTTGTAAATGGTGTTACAAAGGCTAATAGGTCTATAATGGTTGATTTGCTATGGGTTTTTAATTTTGGGAATAAGACAAATTAGAGTTTTGTTAATTTCAGAAGGAATGGATTCGGAGGAGAATGCATTCATGCAGGTATTAATGATTGCATCTTTTGTATCTCTCCAGAAATGTTGGAAGAATAGAGGGTGTATTCCATCAAGTCCTGGGGATTTAAGAAGTTGGAAAGAGAAAATAGCTTCCTTAATTTCCACTATATCTAGGGTTCTACCAATAGAGAGTTTTTGGTCATTTGTGAGATCATTAAAGCAAGTAGAAGGCCCTGCTAGGCTGCTATGGTCTAGTTCTGTGGTGTAGATTTTTTGAAAATGTTGGAGAATAGTATTGTTTATGGCATTGGGATCGAAATTCCAATTTCTTACGGAGTCGGTTAGGCCTAGTATTTTGTTTCTACATCTCCTTTTTATAGTGGTAACGTGAAAGAATTTAGTGTTAGCATCACCTTTATTAATCCATTGAACTCATGATTTTAGTTTCCAAAATTCTTCTTCTCTTTTAAGGATTTCATTGAAGTCGTAGATGAGGGAGTTTTCTAAATCAATATGGAATTGGATTTTATTGGCTGAGTTCATACGCTGGAGACCATTAATTCTTTTGAGAATTTTATTTTTTTGCTTAAATATGTTCCCAAAAGAATTTTCATTCCAGTCAGTAGCAGTTTCGGTGAACTTTTCTAGTGCATTTTGATAGTTCCTATTATTATTCCAAGTAGTTCTAACGATCATAGAGAAGTCCGAATGTCTCATCCACATGGTCTCGAATCTAAATATGGTATTTTGTTTGGGTTTCTTTTAATACAGTTTAAAAGTATGGGACAATGGTCTGAGTGTGTGCGCAGTAAGTGTATAACATTTGAATCTGGAAATATGGTTACCCAATATTGATTGCTAAGGAATCTATCTAATCTTTCCATGATGAGGGACTTGTTATTTTTGTGTTTATTAGTCCAAGTAAATTTTTGCCCTGTGAAGTCTAGATCTATCATGTTCATGGAGTCTAAGCATTGTATAAATCTAGAGCATTTAGAGTTATTTATACTTTTTCTGCCAATTTTCTCGGCAGCATTAGTAACTTCATTAAAATCACCACAAACAAGCCAAGGACCTTTTATGATGGTAGCTATATTTGTTAGACTACTCCATAAGATTTTTCTAAATCAATAAGTATTCTTAGCATATATAAAAGAAAAAAACCATTTAGGTGAGTTTGTGCTTACCTCAATTGTTGTGTGAATTTCTTGTTCAGTCAGTACAAAAAACTCAATTGTAATTTCTGTGCTCCTCCAAAAGATAGCAAAAGTATTTTACCATGTTCCTCCATTCTTGTCTCCGTGAGCGCAAGAACATTAGGATTATACATATTGTCTAGGATGCGTATGTTATTCATGAAGGTCACATTGTGGCCACCCCTACAATTCCAGAGAAGGATCTTCATTGATAATTCTTCTTTCAGTGTCCCTCCTGGTGCAAGAGACATTTCCAGGTTGGCAATCTTGTGGTCGTGTTCTACATTCTCCCAGCTTCCATTGGCTTTCATAGTTGGTACAAGTAAGGCCACATACCTTGCTATTATCTGTGAGTTGTAGAAATGTATATCCAGAGATGTCTTGGTTATTTCCTGTGGAATTTTGATGAGGAGTTTCTTTTCTGGATCTCCTTGCATGTCTAAGGTCAGTGAGTTTCTCAGATAGAGAGTTTGTATGTAGTGATCTAGGATGCTTGGTTCCTCTTCTCTCATTTATGAATGTGGTTCCGTCATGTGGATTTATGGAACTATATGATCCTCCATATTCTCGTCCTCCTCGTTGGGCATGGGACCTTGGTTTTCCTGGTTAAAGGTTTGCATGTTGTGGATTTATTGCAAAGAGGAGTTTACAAAGCTGTTTAGTTGGAGTATAAAGGACAAGTGCTGCAGGTTCAGGTTTGTCCATGCAGCTGGTTAGTGGAGTGTATGATAGAGATCCAACGTGGTTAATTCCTAGGTCAACTCCAGTTGGTTTGTTGTGATTCGTATTAGGCTGCTCGTTAGCCTCTCCTCGATCAAATTTGGGAGAGAGTTGTTCAGGCTCTGGGAGTTGCCCTGGCTTTGGTTAGTTCTTTCCCCTACTATCTCGATGGGGTAAGCATGGACTGCATGGGGAAAGGTGGCTAGAAGATGTGGGTTTTGGGTTGTGAAGGTCTGGTCGAAGGGAGTGAATGGGTTTGTGAGGTTCTGGAAGGCTGGGTGACGTGGAGTATATGGTGGCCTCTCCATCATCTGGGGAAATTGATGAGGGTCGTAGGAGTGAGTAGGATGATACTCCATGGGGAATGTCGGTAGGGGATGAAGGTTGTTAGACCTTGGCATGTGATTGAGAGCTTGGTGATAAGGCATTTGGCGGTGCTCTTGACGATGGGATTGGTTGCGGTAGTGGTGATGGGAATGGTGGTTGTTGAATTGAGGCATGGTTATTGATTTTAGTGTTGAGAGTTTGAATACAAGATACTGGCATATAGGAGGTATTTTTAAAGTCATAACTATGAGGGTGAGTGTTTAGGTTTATGGGAATAGTATCGGATAGTACTTGGTGATTTTCTAGTACTTTTTTCCTGTGCAAGCGACGTGAAGTGTGGAAGATCATATGTGATGAGTTAAATAAGAAGTTTGTATTAGTATCGACTTGTGAGTTGGTTAGTTTGTTTAGGACTAGATTAGTTACATCAATAGTAGAGGAATTTTCTGTTGAAGAGTTGTTGGTATCTTGAAGTTTCTCTAAGAGTATGTTAGCAGGTGTGGACGTGGGGTTTTTAATGTTAGGGGTATGGCTAATTCCTTGATTTGAGGGATTTGATTGTAAGGTAATATCTACTTGTACTTTATGTTTATCTATATGGGTTATAGGGTATGTCATGGGGGGTTATCAATAGGGGGCTGAATATGAGGGTTAATAGGATGAAGGGGTTCCACGTTGGTGTGTTTAGGATCATTCATTGAGTACTTGGTGATTAAAGTTTTAACAAATCCCATGTTCGTACTACTTGATGACGTGGCCTTAGAATTGTTCCCTAGCTTGGGTGTATCTGCAGTTGTATTCTTCAAACTCAATGGACTTGGATTTTCTTTGTGAATTGGAAGTATATGTGGGGTCATTGGTGCGTTTTTATCCAACCGTGGGGATGTTGGATTTTTTTTGGCAGTTATAGGGAATTGTGGGGATATTGTACTTTGTTCACTTTTTGCTTTGGGGTGGGAATTTATTGGGTTATTTATGGCTCCTTTGTCTTGCTATGGTTGGTGAGAATTTTCCATAAATGGCTTTTGACTAGGTTCTTTTTTCTTTTTAGGATAAACCATTGTTTTCCATTCCCCATCGGTGCTAGGAGGAGTATTGATATTTGTAGTATGAGGTTCTTGTTTTGGTTTGGAGGTAGAAGGCACGTCAACTTTGGGGCATGTGTGTACTAGATGACTAATTCTTCCGCATAAGGTGCATAGAAGTGTGGATGGTTCATAATGGATTTTTTTGGAGGTGAGTGCCAATCAAAACATCCTTTGGTAGGGATTTTGTGAGCGGTGCAAGTATACAAATCTTAGCGTATCTTCCTCGTGCAATATTCATGGTGGCAGTGTTTATTTTTAAAATTGTTCCTATTTGGTTACCTATCCTTTGAAGAATGGTTAGGTCATAGAATTCAGTAGGTAGTTCAGGTAGGTGTATCCATATTGTAGAGTAGTTAATATGGGCTAGTGAAAGATTGAATTTTGGTTCCCATTTGCGTACGGAGATGAATTGTGAGCCCAAGAACCATGGTCCTTTGTGAAGGATTTTGTCGTAATTTTTCGATTTAGATAGTTTGAGTATATAGAAATCCTCTCCTAAGTCTGTTAAGTGGATTTTTTCTGTGGGTTGCCAGATGGTTTGGAGTCAATTTTGGAGGTAGTTGTATCCCACCGTTTTCCCAATCACTTTAATGATGAGGGCGTGCTTCCAAGGTGTGTATAGTCGAATTTTATCTTCAGCGGAGATGGGGATGAAATTTGGATGGTTTTGAGGGTTGTCGTGTTCATCAACAAAGCTAATATTTTCTAGGCTTTGGGTTACGTAGTTTATGTCGGGGTTGTTAATCTTTAATAGTAGAGATTCTAGAAAACTTACTTTAGTTGGTAAGGGATCCTTCTGTTTCTTTGTACTCCTATGCAGTAGATCAGCTTCTTGCTCAGTCATGTCTTGGTCTTCCACTTCCATGGCTTAGTGAGAGAAAAGCTACTTCTTTGTACAATTCCACAAGGGTAATACTACCAACTAAAATGAATACTACAACCATACGAGTAAAATAAGACGGACAAAAATAAAGCGGATAAGGTCTGGGGTGCCAAGCTAATAAAACCCAACCCAAGGATGCTAATTAGTACTAAGTGTCAACACTAGGTGGACACAAATTGATCTTGCAAGAATTAATTTTGTCATTAGTAGGATCAACTAGTGTTGACACTTATGCTAATCAACCACATTATAACCAAATTAAAGACTAAGTGTCAACACTAGGTGGACATAAATTGATCTTACAAGAAAATTAATTTTGTCGTCAATAGGATCAACTAGTGTTGACACTTATGCTAAACAAACACATTATCACGCTAATAATTAAACAAACTAAATTAATGACTAAGTGTGAACACTACACAAGCAATGACAATATTAATTTCAAGTCACTAGTTCCCTATTCCAATTCATTACAACTCATTACTTCACAATTTGAACTCACTATACTTCACTATTTTAAGTAACTAATTCACAATTTCAAGTCATCATACACTATTTTAAGTAACTACTTCATTATTTCAAGTCAGTAGTTCACATTTTCAATTCACTACTTCACATTTTCAAGTCACTAGTTCACGATTTCAAATTACTAATTCACAATCTTATTCACTACTTCACTATTCAAATTCACTACTTCACATCCAACATATCCAACAAACTAGTGAATAATTTCAACTCACAATTATGCCCAATTTCAACTCACAAATACATAACTATAAGTAAGAATCAAGTTACTAGCTCAATTTCAACTCACATTATGCTCAATTTCAACTCACATTAAGCTCAATTACAATTCACATTAAGCTAATTACAACTCACATTAAGCTCAATTATAACTTTTTCAACTCCACAACTCAATATATTTTTCACAAAATTCAACACTCCAAGTCCTACCAATTTTCAATAATTTTGCAATTACACTAGCATAAGTTCATACACTATTCTAGTTAACAATAATAAACCCTAATTAAATAGTAAATCCTAATTTAATAAGTTCATAAATTAACAATGATAAAACCCTAATTTAATCACTATAATTGATTAACAAATAAATTAATAAAATTAGATAAAAATGAATTACCTTGAGGGAGTAGTCATCGGAGCAGCAACGACGACGGATGGCGGCAGCAGCAAGGCGGCAGCGGCACCTCCAACCCGCAGCAATAGCAGCAATCCGCAGCGAAAGCAGAACACTGGAGGGAGGGGGCGGCGATGGGAGGGGGACACCGGAGGAAGAGGGACGCTGGAGGGAGGGGGATGCAAGAGGGAGGAAGGCGGGGAGATGGGTGGCGAGGGTAAGTGGGAGTCGGGAAGAGATAAAATGAGGGTGTGAGTGTGAAAAGTGTTGACCTAATTGTATAATTAATTTATTTTTTTTTGCAAAAATCGACGAATTGTGGTCAGTTTTACTAAAAAAATATTTTTTTTAAAATATTTCTGCAAAAACCGACCAACTGTGCTCGGTTTCACTAAAAATAAATTAAAAAAAAATTAAAAAAAATCCGACTACCTGAGGTCGGTTTTATTAAAGTTTTAAAAGAATAAATAAAAAAATTATTTAATCATCAACGTATTTCATAAACTCGGATACATTATTGGTTAATTACATTACTCAACAAGTATGTTACTATACGACGTATTCCATACTACTTGGATAAAGGGATTTTCGATTGGTTAATTAATTAGCTTTTGAATATGTACTATATATATACGTACATCACTAGACGAGAAATATGTATTCAAAACGTCAAATAATTTATATATATATATATATAAGACTTGGTTAATTACATTTCTCAATGATCGTATATTACCTCATATGTACGTAATACAATGTATTCCATACTACGTACTTGGATATATGGATTATCGATCGGTTACTATATACGTACATCACTAGATGAGACATATATTCAAGACGACGGACCGATAATATAAACAGGACTTGGTCAATTACATTACTCAACGATCGTCATTGTATATTACCCCATATGTATGTAATACAATGTATTTCACTACTTGGATGGATTAATGATTAGGTAATTTTCTTTTGAATACGTCATATATATATATATATATATATATATATATATATATATATATATATATACGTACATCACTAAAGAACGAGACATATATTCAAGACGACAGACTGTTATAATATATCGGAATTGGTTAATTATATTTCTCAACGATTGTATATTACCTCATATGTATGTAATACAACGTATTCCATACTACGTACTTGGATATATGGATTATCGATCGGTTACTATATACGTACATCACTAGATGATACGTATATTCAAGACGACGGACCGATAATACATATAGGACTTGATTAATTACATTACTCAACGATCGTCATGGTATATTACCCCATATGTATGTAATACAACGTATTTCACTACTTGGATGGATTATCGATTAATTAATTAGCTTTTAAATACGTACTATATACGTACATCACTAGACGAGACATATATATACAAAACGATGAACCATGAACATATAGGACTTGGTTAATTACATTACCCAATGATCGTATATTAACTCATGTGTATGTAATACAATGGTATTCCACTACTTGAATAGATTATCGATTAGTTAATTAGCTTTTGAATACATAATATATATAAATGTACATCACTCCATACTACTTGGATCATTATCGATTAGTTAATTAGCTTTTGATTATGTACATAACTAGATGAGACATCTATTCAAGATGATAAACCATTAATATATAGGACTTGATTAATTAAATAAGTCAAAAATTATATATGTACATATTACAACGTATTTAATATTATTGTTATGTTAAGAAATAATAATATATATAAAAAATAATTATATATTTTTTTTAAAAAAAAACTGACCCCAAAAGTGGTGGATTTTATCAAAATAAATAAGAACAAACCAACCAAAGGTGGTCGGTAATATTTAATAAAAGATATTTTTTTAATGGAGACAAAACTGTCCAAAAGTGGACGGTGTTTATAATAATAAAATTATATATCATAAAAAACCATTCACAAGTGGACGATTTTGTTAATAATAAAAATATATATTACATATTATATAATAAAATTATATTTATATGTATATTATAAATTTTAAAATAATATATATTATATTTTTTTTATTTTTTTTACTATAACCGATCAAATGTTGTCGGTTTTTCAATAAATTTTTTGCCGGGAAATATTTCGACCATTTAAGGTCGGAAAATCATTTTCCCGCTATTTTCTTTTAAGAAAACCGACTTGGTCGGTTTTGTAGTTAAAAAAATACACTAAAACCGATCACGTTGGTCGGAAATTACCGACCACGAATTTGTTGTCGATTTTCTGTGGTGGATTTTGCTGTTTTTTTTAGTAGTATTTTATACACTATAAATAGTAATCCTAATTCACTTGTAAAAGGATTTCGGTTCCGGTTTCGGTTCCGGCTCCATTCTGCTCTCCTCCTCTCTCATTCTCAATATCAATATAATACTAGTTGATTGCTCCTTAAGCTTTGTTACTGTTCATAACTTGTTCAATACTAGTTTGTTCTTAAATATCCCCTGGAGGCTCGATTCTGTTCCTGGCTGCTCTCGAGAACGTCCTCAGCTGCTCTCGAGAACGTCCTCGGCTAGTTAAGTTTGTACACTTTACTTTCTTCCCATTTTCTAATTGCCGTTATACACTGTCTTTTCTTTGTTATTGTCTTTCTTTGATTATCGAACACACTAACTATTAAAAAATTAATAATATGAGCGAGGTTAAATCATAACGCATGCTCTTGACTCACTTATAAATTCAACTATACTAAATGCAACGTAAATAGTTTGGCGCTCACTGTGGGGCCAGAGCAGTTGTGTGGGTTTAATCTCACTCATCTCTTTGCTAGTTTGTTCGTTTTGTGTCCTTATAGATCTGTGTTAGGGTAATGGTTAACGATGGAGGACAGGTTGAGGAGGTGTTGACTACTCCCGATGCAACGAAGACTCAGCCCTCAGGACCAACCAACTCTAGCGGCCAAACGACCTATCTTGATGAAGAGAGTCCACACATCAACGTGGATCTCACAAAAGGAACACTCAAAAGAGGGGTTGTGACCTCTGCAACGAGGATGACAAACCCGGCGAAGAAGCGAATGACCTGAGAGACCTTCAACAAATCCTCAAAAGCTTCGCTGAAGGGCAGAAGAAGCTCATGGAAAGAGTGGAGGTCCAAGGTAAGCGAATGAACGAGCTTCAAAGAGGTCCAACCTAAGAAACTCCAGACTCCTCCAAAGAAATGAAGAGGATGACGAAGAAGATGAGTTCGAAGACAGATTTGGAGGACGAGAAGCTAGAAAATCAGGGGGTGAACCTGAAACCTCAGCCCTTACGCGAGCTTCTGTAGTAGAGATATTGAGGGAGGAGATTACGAACAGAATACAGAGCTCCATACTTACATGAACCGGATCCCAGGAGTTCCTCCTGTAGCCAAAGGGTCAGACTCGAAGAGCTACGTGAAAGTGCCCTATAAGGCTAGTGCAGTGACCCGGCCTATATCGAAGAGGTTCAAGATGCCCGCCATAATTAAATACGATAGTACTACTGACCATCAAGAGCACCTTTTGTTCTTCACGACAATGGTAAATGACAATGATCTGACAACGGAGGAAGCTGAGTCGGTGATGATGAAAAAGTTTGGCGAAACCCTCTTGGGCAGAGCTCTGGCCTGGTATTCTCTCTTACCCAAAAACTCTATTGAATCTTTTAACATGTTGGAAGATAACATTCTTAGAGCCCATGCTGGAGCATTGAAAGTGCTCCCTCGAAGAGGGGACATCTTCAAGATTGAGCAAGGAGACATAGAACTCCTCTGAGAATTCATCGATAGATTCAAGGAGCGGATACAACTATCGATAGTGCCAGAAGAGTGGGCTGCAGAATCTTTCATAAAGGGACTGAATCCCGAGAACTTAGTTGCTTCGTTCAAATTGAAAGAAATCCAGACAGAGTTCGAGACAACAACATGGGATGAAGTGCACAGTTGATATGAATCTAAGATGATTGCAGGTGAGTCAGAAACAATGCCTCTCGAGTGTGGAACAAAGCAAAGATTAAGATGAACCCCTAGTATAGAGGGGAAAAACCTCTCGAAATGCTCTTTAATGGAGTAACCCCAAAAGTTTTGTCACAGGGGAGATACATGTCATACACGGCAGACTCGAAAGCAATTTTGAGCCAAACCGCGGGCCCTCACTTCTCAGTCTCTCCTCGACTTGAGAGAAGGGACTTCCAGCGGAGGGGCCTCTAGGATAGGGAAGCTCATAAACCTGTGGTATCAGCTTTGAGATTATCCTCGTGTGAATAAGTATACATGAGATAGACACTTAGATTAGAATAGAGGTAAACTTGGAGCCCAAGGAAATAGTATATTGTTTCTATTCCCTCCGGACCACTTTAGTTGTCACCTTTTTGTCTTGCACACCCCTTACAAAACTATGTAATTTGACCATTATACCCTTACTTAATCTTTCAATCATGTCTCTTTAATCTTTCTACCATAAATGAAAAGTGTGTTCTCTTTGATTACGATCAGATTTTTATAATTAAGATTTGAAACAATCAATAAAGCAATTAATGGAGTTGAGTTTATCTAAGAATCACTACAATTTTCTATACCAAATTGGTCAACATTTACTCTCAAGAACAATTATTACCAAGGGTAAAATGGGTAAAACATACTTCAATTGAGTCATGATTTTGCAAAGTGACAAGTATTGTGGTCCATCTATTTTTAGTAAGGACAATGTGTAAAGTAATCCGGAAGGAGTATATTGTTGAGATATAGAATGCCTTTACAGATGAAAGGAGTAAGGTATTATAGGTTAAAAGGGTGAGACCTTAGCCAACAAAAAAGCTACACTAAAACCCTATAGTACCAAGACTAATGAGCTTGTGTCATGTGACAATGTCGTTAGTGGCACCAACAAATATTCCTGCCATAATCAGGTCCGGTCGAGCTCGTCCGCGCACCTGCAACTCCTGTCATCTTTGTCCCCTTTGTTTTTTCTTCCATGTCATGAGTGGTACGAATATCTTCAGCAATCTTTCACCGAGAATGCCTCCCCGAGGGGGCAGTCTTTTCACGGGGGCTTCTCCGAGCTCTTATCTAGCACGTGTCTGTTCCCGTTGCACCATGTGGCCCTGACAAGTTTTCCCCAATACACTAACACGTACCAAATTTTCAGTCATTCGTAATTAACTACAATTTTTTCTCTATAAACTTGATCATCCCAATTTACATTATAGTATTTGGACAATATTTTGAAGTGAAAAAGGAAAAAGCTCGTGCTAAGTTTTGTATTTGGATATGAAGTACGGAAAAAATGTGAATGTGGAAGATTAGTGAAGTGCAACTTAGTCGGCATTTGAATAATGTTTTGTTGAAGTTGGAAAACAGAGGATTCGGAAAATGGATTTAATTAATTTTGGATGCAAATTAATAAGTAGATCCACTAAAGCTGATGTAACATGCAAATTAAAAAATTCTGATGATTTTTCAATGAATTTGTGCACTTTCGGGCCAAAGTGATTTTAAAGTAGATATGCCTATAGTTAAGTAATTTTTATGAAATGAAAAATAAAAAGGAGGTAGCTTTTAAGTTGATATAAATATAAGTTTTGTGTATTTTTTTTTTTTTTTTAACTTTTATCAGTTTTCGCTTTGTGATATGAACCTATACTTAAGTGAACTCTCCCGCGAAATTTACCCTCTTTTCTTTATAATCTTGATGAGTCGAATTAGCAAATTGGGCTGGAAAGAGCAATTCTTTATGTGGTGTGAATCGTTAATTGAATATAGACCTAATACATAATGTGTTATTTAACTTGGATTCGGCTGACATTTATGCCTTTCAATTTGAGTGTGCGCAAGTAAACACTTAAAGTTTATATAAAATTGAACAAGTAGAAATACACATTCTATGTGGCATAATACACATAAGATGCCATATAGGACGTAAATTGCCACATAAAACACATATATCTACTACTTCAATTTTATACAAATTTAATTATTTAATTTTGCAACTCGAAATGATTGTATTCAGTTTGGAGCAATGGAGAGTGACGACAACGTTGCTCCTCATACGCATTTTCTAGTACGGAACCGTTGTCCCTTTTTTCCTTTTATTATTCGAACTTTGATTCTTTTTCTTTTTGTTTGTACGCTAAGAAGTGCCATAAGGTGTGTGCTAGCCTAGTAACCGTTTTACTTGTGAGTTATGTTTGTTTGTTTGTTTGTTACACTTTTTTAATGGAAATTTGGCACATACATAATACCAGATTTAACTTTAAATTTCAATGGCATGAATATCATGCATGTTGTCACTTGCTTGCCTTGTCCTCCTAGCTCCCACATGATTTATTCACCATCAATATGAATAAGACAACTAGTGTCTGTTACAACCTATCACTTTATCACGATTATTATGCTAATGATCAATCATTTCAAAGATACCTTCCTTTTGGTGTGTAGGTATCGTTTTACCCGAATTTTCTATACGAATTTGAATTAATAAAAAAATTAAAATAGGTTCAAATATCGAATGAGAAAAAAAAAGGTGATTGATTATTTTGGCCAAAATTCTTTTCCAGTAAAAATAGAGAAGGTATATGATATAAGTTAAAGAATTGAGAGTACAGGCAAGCCTCTGTATACATCGAAGTGAGCTAACTCAAATTTGTATCATGCCGACGTTGATAATTTTTCTTTTTTACACGATTAGGCCATATTTTCTATTGTGGTACAAATAACTATATAAATGAACAAACAAATTGATCATTCAGTTATTGATATTTTGATTTTAATTCTATAATATTTGATTAAACATGTTTTATCTTAATTAATCAGAATGTGCAGTTTCGATTTATTTTCTTGTGGATATTCACACATTTACGATAATCGTTAGTCATTTTATCACTTAATTATTAATTCATGAAGTTACTCATATATTTTATCCCTTTCCCTTTAAGTTGATAAGTATACCTTAACAAGAGGTGGGCAAAAAAAATGATGTAATACTATGAGTAAAAGTAAAGTAGAATGGTAGGTGACAAAAAATACTAAGCTATCAGCAAAAGTACTCGTATAATCAAAGTATACAGATTCCTCATTTCGTAGAGGGAAAACACAAGAGAATCATTATGTCTATTGAAGCTTAGAAACATTAATGATACAAAGTAGCAATTTCCCATCATTTAAGAGTTTACAAAAGTAAAAAAAAAGAAGATGTAAAATAGCTGGAATATAATGCATCCAGTTCCTCCTCTCTTGTGTTCAAAATGTCATCATGGTCATTGTTTCATGTCACCCCGTTAGTGTTTTCAACGGATTGGTTTTTTGATAGTCATTCAATTTTTAGTTGTTATTTTATAAAGTTATTTTCTTTGTTTAAAAGAATTAAAATGAAAAAAAGATAATTTTTTTGAGATAATAACTATTCCTTCTATCCTATATTATTTGTCCACTTTTTTCTTTACACGTCCCTTAAAAAATCATAAATACAAAGGATATATTTACTAATTTGCTTTTTAACTTTTTCTAATACACTTTATCCATCAATACCTAGATTAATAATGGAGAACTTTTTTCGAAATTTGATATTTATATTTTCAAAAGAATTAATTTTAAAGGCAAAATGAATTTTTTTTAATTAATTCTATTTTGATTTTGTAAATTGATTAATAATGGAGAAACTTTTTTGGAACTTCACAATATTTATACTTTTTTGGAACTTTATAATTTTTTGGTTTTGTAATGAGTAATTTGAAATAAATATTTTAATAATGTGAGTGAATAAAAATATGAGACGAATGGAGTATCAATTGAGTAACCATATGAAAAATCAATCTTGCTTTTAATTAGTTGTATTACTGTCTCCGTTCGCTTTACGAGAATCAAACTACATAAACTTTAACCAATATTTTAAGATTGATCAAAGTCCATATAGTTTGACCGACAAAAATGACACACCACGAGTAAAGTGAACGGAGGGTGTAATCTTTACAGTAAATTTTGTACATTTTCTAGACTTTGAATTTCAACCTCGGTACAATGAAAATTTCTTACTTGAAAGTAACAATATTAAATGTTAAAAACAGTCCTCTAGTAAACTTAACAGATTTAATGAATCCCAATGTACTACAGTAGTATCTTTGAAAAGGCCATACTTGTTCACATAGGAGTAATGCGTTATTTATTTATTTTTTTCTTTTGTAGGTTCCCTCCCTCTCTTTTCTTCTTTTTGTTTTTCCTTCTTTGCTTTGCCTTTAAGAGGAGATCAGTAGTGGATAATAGATTCAAAATCTTATACTAATAAAGTACTACTACTTCAATAATGGACCATTATAGATGTTGTTTGTATATATACAATTGTGACCACATTGAAAGATGATTGATTATGATTAATCAAGTTAATATTAGAGGCACCTGAGGATTAAATAAACATTTTAAAGGATTAATCAAGTTAAAGATGTATATATGTGGTGGTCCTTCTGGCATGGGCCAATGTCACAAGATGCTTTCTTCTGCTAGTTCAAAGTGGAAATAAAAGGAAAGAAACAAAGAATTACAAAGAGGAAGCAAATTAGATTAAAGGAATAATGTGGGGAAGTGAGAAAATAGAAAACAAACTTTCTTGGATCCTGCGTGAGCCACTATTATACTCCCCATTTCATTTTATTGATCCCTATATCAAAACTTTTATTTTTATTTTACTTGTTCATTTAGAATTTCAAAATATCATCAATAAAATTAATTTAAAAAAATATATTTTTAATAATTTTTTTTAAGAATTATGTCAAGTCAATATAGGTCAAATAATATAAAACGGATGGAGTACAATTTTTTTTTGGTTGGCCAAAGATAAAGGTACAAGGAATGATGCAAAAGTGGTGGGGGGAAATTTAAAAAGAAAAGAGGAATGAAATCTAAGAAAACCAAAAAGTATTTCAAGAGAGCAGAAAAAGTGTGAAAATACTGAGGAAAGAGAGACGCACAAAGAAATTAAAGCAAAAGAAAACAGAGCAACATATACATTTTATCATTATCAAATAGTGATGAATTGTGTGAGTATAGAAGTATAGGAGTTACAAAACAGAAGCTGCAACAGAAACTAAAGAAGAAGAAGAAGAAGGAATAGTACAAATATTTATCAGATTTTTGGACTTCTTTTCTCTCTCTTCACACCAAACACCAAACAAAACCCACTTAAGGCAAACTAGTCATCATGAAACACCCTCTGTTTACAGCACTCCTAAAAAGCATTTCTTAACAATCAAAACCTTCCTTCCCTTAAATTTACCTCTCCATTTCTCAACCATTTTCCACCATAACCCCCCAATAGACCATAACCATGAAACACTCCCTTCCTCTCTTTCTTACTACACTTTTCTTCTTCTTAACAAGAATTTCGCTTGTTTTCTCCATTACCACCTCAACTAGTTCAAATCTTCCTCTACAACTCATTTCTCTTTTAACTTTAAAGTACTCTTTCCATGATCATCACAGCATCTTCAGTGACTGGGATCCCACCCTTGCCTTCTCTAGACCAGGTTCTCATATTTGGTGTTCATGGTCTGGCATCAAATGTGACAAGAAAACTAACCAAATCACCTCTCTTGATCTATCATGGCGCAATCTTTCTGGTACAATTCCATCAGATATCAGGAACCTTGTACACCTTCACCACCTGAATTTGAGTGGAAATGCTTTTGAGGGTCCTCTCCAAACAGTCATTTTCGAATTCCCTTTCCTCAAAACACTTGATATTAGTCACAACTCCTTTAATTCTACGTTTCCCTCTGGTGTATCAAGACTCAAGTCACTAACACACTTAAATGCCTATAGTAATGATTTCGTAGGCCCTTTGCCGGAAGAAGTTGTTCAGTTACCCAATCTTGAGTACCTTCACCTTGGTGGAAACTATTTCAAGGGTGTAATTCCGAAAAGTTATGGTGGCTTTTCAAAGCTGAAATTTTTGCACTTGGCTGGAAATTGTTTGACTGGTCCTGTTTTGGCTGAGTTGGGTTTCTTGAAGCAGCTTGAACATATAGAGATTGGTTACCAGAATTTCACTGGAGTTGTCCCTGCTGAATTTTCTTTTTTGTCAAATTTAACCTATCTTGATATCTCACAAGGCAACCTTTCTGGTTATCTCCCTGTTGGGCTAGGCAACTTGACAAAGCTTGAAACTCTGCTTCTTTTCAAGAATCACTTGTTTGGTACGATACCGCTGTCTTTTGCCAAATTGACATCGCTGAAATCATTGGATTTGTCCGACAACAATCTCTCAGGAACAATCCCGGCAGGGATTTCAGGATTCAAGGAGCTTACCCTCTTGCATTTGATGAACAATAACTTAACAGGTGAAATCCCACAAGGCATTGGTGAGCTTCCTAATCTTGAATTGTTAGCTCTATGGAATAACTCACTCACTGGGATTTTACCACAGAAGTTGGGTTCCAATGCAAGGCTACAAAAGCTTGATGTCTCTTCAAATTATCTCTCAGGTCCCATTCCACCAAATCTTTGTCTCAGCAATAACTTAGTTAAACTTATCCTTTTCTCAAACCAGTTTATTGGTGAGCTCCCTTCTTTCTTGGCAAATTGCACTGCATTGTCCAGGTTTAGAATTCAAAACAACAGACTCAACGGCTCAATTCCATTAGGCTTTGGTTTTTTGCCCAATTTAGCGTTCTTGGACTTGAGCAAAAACAATTTCTCTGGTCCAATTCCAAATGATTTTGGGAATTCCGTGAGAGTAGAGTATTTGAACATATCGGAGAACTCATTCAACAGTGAGTTGCCGGATAATATCTGGAGTTCACCAACTCTACAAATCTTTTCAGCCAGCTACAGTGGCCTTCTTGGGAAAATCCCTAACTTCAAAGGGTGTCGAGCTTTCTTCAAAATCGAGCTGGAAGGAAACAATCTTATAGGAAGCATTCCATGGGACATTGAGCATTGTGAGAAGCTTATCTGCATGAATTTTCGACGAAATTCGCTCACGGGAATCATTCCTTGGGAAATATCTGCAATTCCTTCCATATCAGAGGTTGATTTGTCTCACAATTTTCTCACTGGAACCATTCCTTCAAATTTTGCCAATTCCAGTACCATAGAAAACTTCAACGTATCCTACAATCAGCTCACTGGTCCAGTGCCTTCTTCAGGCTCAATTTTCTCAAGCCTACATTCCTCCTCCTTCATCGGAAATGAAGGCCTCTGTGGTACTGTCATTCAAAAGCCTTGCCGGACTGACGGGCTCGCTGCCGGAGCAGTAGAAGTCAAGCCACAGCCCAAAAAGACAGCCGGCGCAATTGTCTGGATTATGGCGGCTGCATTCGGTGTTGGGTTGTTCGTCCTCATCGCTGGCAGCCGCTGTTTCCACGCAAAATACAGCCAGCGATTTTCAGCTGACAGAGAAGTTGGCCCGTGGAAGTTAACCGCATTTCAAAGATTGAACTTCACGGCGGATGATGTACTTGAGTGTTTGACAATGACAGACAAGATCCTCGGAATGGGTTCAACAGGGACAGTGTACAAGGCCGAAATGCCAGGCGGAGAGACCATAGCGGTAAAGAAGCTATGGGGAAAACACAAGGCGGCTGAAATCAGGAAAAGGCGAGGAGTTTTAGCTGAGGTGGATGTGTTAGGCAACGTGAGGCACAGGAACATCGTGAGATTGCTAGGCTGTTGCAGCAACAACGAGTGCACGATGTTGCTGTATGAGTACATGCCTAATGGTAGCCTAGATGATTTGTTGCATGGTAAGAATAAGGATGCTAATTTGGTGGCTGATTGGCTAACTAGGTACAAAATTGCACTTGGGGTGGCTCAAGGAATTTGTTATCTTCATCATGATTGTGACCCAGTCATTGTTCATCGTGATCTTAAGCCTAGTAATATACTTCTGGATGGTGAATTGGAGGCTAGAGTCGCTGATTTTGGTGTTGCCAAGTTGATTCAGTGTGATGAATCTATGTCGGTGATTGCTGGATCTTATGGCTATATTGCACCTGGTGAGTTAGTAATATTCAACTTTGCTAGCGTTTGGTCATAGATTGTGGGAGTAGATTTTGAAAATTTATCTTCAAATATCTACTTGACCATGAAATTTGATCAAATTTTGAAAATCCGATATTCAAATATTTCAAGTTGCTAACCAGTCTTTGGGATTTTCACTCACAAACTTCAATCTTTTTCCAAGTAAAATGCATGTTCAAATGCAATGGTAAAAACTCAAATTTTCAAGTTTTAATTTCAGAATCCATGAGCTTTTTATCTTCTTTAATTAAATTACTAATGGCAGGAATATTTGTCTGATTCCTTGATGGAATTACATGATTGTTTTGGAGTTCAAGTTTTTACTTGGGCGGCTTATTGTTATCCAAAAATGTTTTGTTCAGATCGGTTTAGTTCGTTCTGCAGGGTGACGAAAAAGGGGTGACTTGCGTGCTAAACGTGGTGTCATGTCAATAGCATGATGCATTTTTGAGTGATAGCATGATATATATTCTTGTCTTTTGTCCACTATTGTTGTTAAATCTTATTTGCCCACACAATTGTCAAATGGCTCAACTGCTTCATACTAGTGGAATCTTCTTTTAATCATAACCAGATCTTGAAGGCACTAATTCATTTTTTTGAATTTGAGCGCCACAATATGGCATCTGATCTTAAGTTGAATTTTTTATTTGGAATAATATTCCTGTCTAGTTTATTGTGGTGAGAGATGTCATTTAAAATTTTAAGTAAAGTGTCATCAAGTATTTCTTTACTAATATCTCTTTGTGACAATTGGTGAAAATTTAGCTTAAATATATTTTAAAACTATCTTTAAATATTTAGACTTAATTTAATTAAAAAAACATAACTGCATAAAACTTATCAAAGCTACTGTTTAACTTAAGGACGGCGGCACCACCTCTCTGTTTTTGCAGTTTCTCACCATGACTTTGTGGTGCTTAAGAAGGCATGGCGCACTAGTTGCGCGTGAATAGCTCCCTTAGCCTTTAAGCTTTTGTTTTTTACTTTTTGTTATTCTTTGGACCCACCAAGATTTTGTCTAAGCTATATATCTGAATTGAACTGAGACT
The DNA here is from genome assembly GCA_003996215.1 of Jaltomata sinuosa. Taxonomy (NCBI): domain Eukaryota; kingdom Viridiplantae; phylum Streptophyta; class Magnoliopsida; order Solanales; family Solanaceae; genus Jaltomata; species Jaltomata sinuosa. Next base: position 920,461 of record QJPP01007515.1, on the reverse strand, counting down.
CTGATTAACCCCTTTGATTTATTAGTACTAGTACTACATTCCTTGACTTTAATCTACAAAGTCAACCATTTTGGGCACTAGCTGACAAAGTGTTATGATAAAAAATTAAACTATGCAGAAATGATCTTATCTTTTCATATTTTATAGATTTGATATTATAGTTGGTGTACTCTTTGAAATAAAAAAAACACATTTAGTTATTATACTAAATATGTTTGTGTGTGTTTGTTGATGCAGAATATGCATACACATTGCAAGTTGATGAGAAGAGTGACATCTACAGCTATGGGGTTGTGTTAATGGAAATTTTATCAGGGAAAAGATCAGTGGAACCAGAATTTGGCGACGGAAATAGCATTGTGGATTGGGTTAAGTCCAAGATCAAGACTAAAAATGGTATAAATGACGTGTTGGATAAAAATGCTGGCGCTTCATGTCTTTCGGTGAGGGAGGAAATGATGTTGTTGCTGAGGGTTGCATTGCTGTGTACTAGCCGCAACCCGGCGGACAGGCCATCGATGAGGGATGTTATATCTATGTTGCAAGAGGCTAAGCCTAAGAGGAAGTTGCCTGGAAGTGTGGGCGCGGGTGACAATGCAATTGCTGCAATACCTTTGGCTCAGAAGGCCAATGTGGAGTGTTGATATAATAGGAGATTTGGGTTTGTTTTGATTTTCAACTTATTGAATTGTGGGGGAAGATTGGTATAGGAGGAGTTAAATAGTTTTCTTTCTTAGATTTCTGCCTAATAGGAAATTCCCTAGTTTTGTAATTCCAATGTTGTGAGACATTAGAATTGAAACTATGAAATGGGTATCTTTTCTAACAAATCTTCGATTAGTAGTAATAACTTGATCTCAAATTGTGACTCCCATTTCAGCTAATTATGTTAAAGATACAAGCTACTCCTCTGTTAGCAAATTGGTTAAGATGGATACTGAAACTTTCTTATTGATTTGTTTTTCTTAATACACGTGGAAGGAGAAAAGGCCTAAAATATTCCATTATTTTTGGCTTGGACTCGAAATCATCGCTTGGAGCACTAATAATGCATAATGTTTATTAAAATTGTACACTTTTGATCACTCTCCAAAGACTCGTTAAATTTAACAGTGACGATCACGTAAGCAGCAAAGAGATGAAACTCGTTCTTCTTGACAATACTACAGCTACATTACTTGTATATTCTTTTCCTCGTTTATAATAGCACTAGCTAAACTATTTCCTCCTAAGCTAATGCGATCGAAATTATTGTGTCAACATTTTCAACTGAACCATGCTCTACCTCGGATGCGGTGGACCAAGGGTGGTCGTTCATGTAGTCAAGGGTGCTTACGATTTGATTAAAAACTTATCCAAATGTAACTTGAAAAAAGTAATTAAATAACCCAATTTTTATTTGGTTTTGGTTTGGCTTGTATTTAAATTTTTTTAAAATGAAAATATTTGGTTTGACTTTGTTTAAAACAAACTGAATCAAAGTGATAAAATATATACACAAATTATTTATATATATATTTGTCAATAATGTTAAATATTTTGTTTACTTTTTCATGAAAATTTTAGTTATCTCTAATAGGTTAAGGAACTATACACCTTAAGTTCATCTTCCAAAAGAAAGTCATGAATCCAAACTTATTTATTCAAACAAGCAATTATGAGATTTATCTATATATTTTTTGGTAGTTCTTACAAACTTTATTCACTTGATTAAAACTTATAGATTCTAACATATTTTTTTCACAATACAAAAAAAATTATAGCCACCACAATAAAATATTAATAACTGATTACAAACTGTAAAGGGATGGATATTTCTTTTCTAATTATATTGTAGGAAAAATACGAAAGAGAAATACCATTAGATTTCTTAAAAATGAACAGAAAATGATCAAACCGATGAATATAAATTATATTTAATTTGGTTTAAGTTTAATAATTAAAAACTAATTAAATTAATTTAATTTTGATTTTAACCAAAAATCAACCCAAATTGAACCATAATCACCCCTACATGTTGTAGAGCTCTTTTATAGCCATGAAAGGCTTCTTCTATACCATAATTAATTGATTCTAAGCCATGCAATAATCTCGCATGCTTGTTTCTATTGTCAAAGGATAACCAATCCAACTAAAGATGTGTTTCCTTGACAAAGATTTCATTTTTATAAAGTCTTTTCTGTAGTGTTGGACGTACTCTCAAGCAATTAATTTTTTTTTAGTCGTATTGCATAATAAACTCTCAACCAAAGGTTTAAATCAATAATTCCTCCCAAGAACTCTTTTTTCCTCTTTCTTTTTTCTTTGGTAAATTAGGATCAGTGATCAGTTTTTTGTGAGGCTGAACGTTGAATTTTGTTAAAATTTAACGAAAAGCTTAGAAAATGATAAAAATTGCACCACTTTGATAAATATAGTGTATTATGAGTGCTCCAAGCAAAAGAAAACATAGATGATTTTGAGAGTAGCTGGGTATAAATAGGCAGGTAAAAGACGAGTAGGCAAATATACGGGCTGTATCGGTCAGCTTTGAACTGTCGAGTGACGATTGCTCTATCTTTTAAGAAAGGACGTGGGGGGCCTGTCTTGTAATAAATAAAGAAGCAGGAGAGTTTTGCAAAAGGCTACAATTTTTGTATTACATTGATCATCTTTAAATACATAAAGAGGAGCTGGGATTGCTTAATAATATAAATGAAACTAAATGAAAAGAATCAGAAGATTACAGAAAATAAGGGATATTAACAAGATATGAAGATCTAAAAGATTGCAAAATCAGAAAGAATAAAGGGAAGAGATACCGATGATTATCTTTCCTTGTTATGCCCCCGCAAGATAGGCGGTGGTTCAACAACACCTATCTTGGATCGATGAGAGAGGAAACTGGCAACAGGTACAATCTTTGTAAGAGAGTCAGCTAGCTGCAGAGAAGATGGAACATGACGGACAGTGAGAGACTTATCTTGAACCCGCTCCTGAACAAAGTGATAATCCAAATCAAGATGCTTCATACGTGTATGGAAAGCTGGGTTTTGGCAGAGGAAAGTGACACCAAGGTTGTCACAATAGATGGTTGGTGTGTTTGGAGTGGCTTTGTACTCGGCTTCAGTGGAGGAGCGAGCCAATGTCCGTTGCTTCTTAAATGACCAGCTGATAGGAGAGCCACTAAGTAAGACAACATATGCACCAGTGGAGCATCGGTCATCAGGATTCACACCCCAATCCGAATCTGAATAAGTGATGAGATTTAATGGTGCAACTGGTCGAATGAGTAAGCAAAGGTAATTAGTACCTTTCAGATACCGCAACACCCTTTTTGCAGCTTGCAAATGTTGATAAGAGGCTTGTGCATGAATTGAGATAAACGGTTGACAGCAAAGGCAATATCAGGCCTTGTGATAGATAGATACTGAAGAGAACCAATGAGCTTCCTATACATTTTATAATTTGTAGGCGGAGATCCGTCATCTAATTTCAAAATGGCCGAGGAAGCAAGGGGAGTACGGACTCCTTTGGCTTCCATCATGTTGAAACGCTGGAGAAGATCTATAATATATTTCTTCTGAGAGAGATACAGACTTGTGGATTGGCGACAAACTTCAACACCGAGAAAATATGTCGAAGGAGATAAGTCCTTGAGAGAAAATTGACGATCCAATGCATCATTAACATGGAAAATCTTGGATTTTGAAGATCCTATGAGTATGATATCATCCACATATATGAGAAGAAATACAACAAGTCTGTACCACGGAGAATGAATAAATAAGGATCTGATTGTGAGCATACAAAACCAATAGAAGCAATAAAGTTCTTGAACTCGGTATACCATGCACGAGGAGCTTGACGAAGTCCATAAATTGCTTTGTGAAATTTGCACACATGATCAGGATGGATTTTATCAGTGAACCCAGGTGGTTGATCCATATAAACCTCTTCAACTAGATTTCCATGGAGGAAAGCATTATTAACACCGAGCTGATAGAGAGGCCAGTTGAAGTACACAACAAACGTCAATAGGAGATGAATTGTAGTTGGCTTGACCATCGGGCTGAAAGTAGAAGTAAAGTCAACACCTGGCCGTTGATGAAAACCCTTAGCTACCAATCTTCCTTTGTATCTATCTATCGAACCATCTTGTTTGTGTTTAATTCAAAAAACCCACTTGCACAATTACATTTTGAGCCTGAGATTTAGGAACTAAACTCCAAGTTTTGTTTTTAACAAGAGAGGCAATCTCCTCACACATAGCATCCCGCCAAGGAGCATGTTGAACTACTTGTTTATAAGTTCAGGGAACCACTGATATGTCCGTAGAAACAACCAAAACAGAGTAGTCCATAGGTTTTTTGGGTTTAAAAATATTATGCTGAGAATGAGTAGAAACACGAGTAGGTGGAAGGGGAGTAGAACTTAACTGTTGCAAAGGAGAGGTAGGAGTATCTTCACTCAAGGCAGGAATGGCCGCTGAGGATGATGGACTAGTCTCTTTATTGTGGTTACCAGAAGGAGATATGGAATGTGAATTTTGTTGCAATAGGGATGAAGGAGATGATTGCGGTGTGTTTTTCGTCGGTAAAACATGAGCTGGCATGGGCACTGATGGAACATCTGTTGGAGGCACGGGGGAGATATGGTTTCAGAGTGACATTGGTGAGTGGTGGTTGAGTTATCAAGCCAGGAATGTATTTCTTGTGGTGTAGCCTGAGGTAGCCCGTGAGGACTAGAGGCAAAAGGGAAACTATTTTCCTGGAATATTACATGACGGGAGAGGAATATTTTGGAATCATATGGATCAAGACATTGGTAACAGTGATGGGTGACAGAGTAACCAAGAAAGACACAAGGGCAGGAATTGGGTTTCAATTTATGGTTATTATAGGGTTTTAACCATGGATAGCATAAGCAACCAAAGGTACGAAGAGAGGAATAATTGGGGTTGATATGAAAGAGGGCTTCGAATGGAGACTTTCCTTGAAGGATAGGTGTGGGCATACGGTTGATTAGGTGAATGGCAGTTTGACAAGCATAAGACTAGTATTGGAGAGGCATAGAGGCTTGATGCAGTAAAGTTAAAGTTGTCTCCATGATATGTCGATGACGACGCTCGGCAGTACTAACTCTTTGGGGTGTATAAGGGGGTGAAAACAGATGTTGAATGCCCATGTTAGCCAGCCTTTTAGTTAAGCCTTCATACTCACCACCACCATCTGAATATACAGTGAGAATTGTGGAGTTAAAAATACCTTTCTACCAAGAGTTTGAAATTAATGAATATGGCAGTCATATCATATTTGTGCTTGAGTGGGAAAAGCCATATATACTTTGTAAAATGATCAACAAATATGACATAAAAGCGAGTACCATTGTGAGAAGGAATGGGAGACGGTCCCCAAACATCAGTGTACCAAAGTTCTAATGGACGAGAGCTAGTTAAGGTGGATGTAGAGAATGATAAACGGTGACTTTTATTACAAAGACAAGAATTACAGTTCTCTTGAAAGGAGGAAGAAACAAGTAACTTATATATGGAAACAATGGAATTAAGAACTTTAAGATGTGGATGACCAAGACGACGATGCCAAAGTGTACGAGATGAGAGATTTACAGCAGTGGTGAAGTAGGTAGCTAGAGTTAGAGAAGAGCCAGTCTACTCATAAATACGCGTCCTATTCGAGCCTTGAGCGAGAGGTGCTCGCGTTCTCAAATCCTTCACAACAAAGAAAGTAGGGAAAAATTCAATAAAAGTTTTATTTTGCTCACAAAATTAGGATTGCGATGAATAGTTGGAGCACGTAAAACTTCTTTTAGAACAAAGTTACGAGAGGGAGTGGGGAGAGTAGTATGGCCTGTGCGAGTTATTTTAATACTGTTACCATCACAAACTATAACATCATCTGTCCCTGTGTACTCAAAGTAAGCTTGTTGATTCTGAGTATTTGAGGTAATGTGATATGATGCACCAGTATCCATGACCCAATTTGGATTGGTGGATGCAGTAGTGGATGAAAAATTAGCCTGCGACTCATTCATATTATGACTTTGAGAGCGGCAAATGCGAGCAATATGTCTATATTTGTCACACAGTTAGCACTGAACTTGAGATCTTTTGTTGGAGTTTCGAGAGCGCCAATTATTATTGGAATTCTGGTGATTATTGTTTATGCCCTAATTGGGGTTGTTTTGAGGGCCCGACCAATTACCACCAAATTGGTTCCAATTGCCGCCAGATTGGTTGTTTTGATTATTGTTTTGGTATTGTCGATCAACTTATGTCGAACATTGATTGAACTGAGCAGTAAAAGGTGGTACCTTAGCCTTGGGTGTGTAAAGAAGGAACAGTTCTCGGCTGCTGAGTTTTTCAAAAAGCTCTTCATAGGTGATGGGGTTTTCACGAGCACAGATGGCAGAGCTAATGGCATCATATTCTTGTCCAAGGCCACTGAACACTTTGATGACAAGTTCGTCATTATTAATAGGAGATCCGACAATGGCAAGTTCTTCTGAGATAGCTCGAATCTCATTGAGATATTGAGCAATGGACTTGGTTCCCTTCATAAGGCAACTGAGAGAGTCACGAAGACTGTAAATCCAGGTTTGACTTTTGTTGGCATATTGTTGCGCTAATTTTGTCCAAGAAATGTGCGCAGAGGGGCTATGGTAGGATCAACATACGTAATAAGAGCATGACGAAGAAGGCTGTCTTGGCGCCTCCATGATTGATAGTTTGGATCAGTTGGAGATGGACAGGGAAGGGTACCATCAATGTAAGAAAGTAGATCATAGCCAAGACAGAGCATCGAATTGAACCTTCCAAGTAAGATAATTGCTGCTGCCAGCAAGTTGTATAGGCAGCTGGGTAGGTTGATTGATGGAAACAAGTTGACCTCCTTGACTTAACAGATTCATGACTGTTTGAGAGGGGGAGATTACCCGAGTTTTGGTTACTGGTAGCAGGATTGGCTAGAGTTAGCACAGCCAGAGTGTTGGTGTTCAAGTTATTGGACATGGTGGCTGACAAGAAAGATAGAGAATGGGATTGAAAACTCGTTAGAGCGTAAGGTGCTCTGATACCATAAAGAAGCAGAAGAGTTTTGCAAAAGGCTACAATTTTTGTATTTTATTGATCATCTTTAAATACATAAGGATGAGCTGAGATTGCTTAATAATACAAATGAAACTAAATAAAAAGAATCAGAAGATTACAGAAAATATGGGATATTTACAAGATATGAAGATCTAAAAGATTGCAAAAAATCAGAAAGAATAAAGGGAAGAGATCCCGTGGATTATCTTTCCTTGTTAATAAAGGGATACTCTCTTCTATGATGCGCTATATTATTGTGTCATATTCCTTAAGGAGTGATCCAAAATTAATTCACGTGGCCATACCCACCAAAAGACAAAAATAATGGACTATTTTAGGCTTTTCTCCACGTGGAAACACAAACTAACTAATTTAATTCTTAATCATGTTTATTAATGGCTAGTCTTGAAATTTTTTTCTTCAAAAGATGATACTTTCTCCGTTCTTAAATAAATGATCATTTTTTTTTATTTTGTTCCTAAATAAGTGATCATTTAGGCTTTCAAGAATAAATTGATCATATTCTTTCAAATGTGCCTTTGTTTATATAATCAAAAATCATTAATTAAATAAGATCACATTAAATGTACAATAAAATTTAATTAGGGGTAAGATAGTAAAAAACACATTTTATTTTCTAAGAGTGAATAATTTTTTAAGGGGTGTGCTCAATCTAAAATGATCATTTATTTAGAAACGGAGGGAGTATCAATGATACTGTGTCATTACTACTCTTTAAGTTCTATTTCGATGAAAATAAGCTCTTTTTCCTTGGAACTCCGAAGTCAAACGATTCTTACTTGTTACTTTTATTTTAATTTTTTTACTTTCTCAGTTTCATTTACTTTCTCTTTATATATTAAAAATAGATATTTTATTTTACTTATCCATTATAGTAAATTAAGAGAATTTTATTACATTTTCATACTTCTTTTAGGATTAAATAACTATATAAAATAATAATAGCTAAATTTATAGTTTCAAAGCATCATTAATAATGTTAATTTAGTAAAATACATCTCTAATTAAAACTTTCTTAAGAAATATGTCAGATCAACATGAGTCAAATAATATGAAACAGAAGAAATAACTTCCTGTGATCTCAAATAAACTAAATTTGTTTCAAATATTTAAAATTTTAGAAAAATAAAATCATCTTTTACTTTCTTATTTCAAATATACTACTATTTTTACTTGTGGAGTGTGACTTAAGTACGACATTTAAAGAGAAACTAATATGAATTTAAACAAATACTTTTATGATTAAGAGTATCAAATGTTTTTCTTCAGAGATGTGCATAAGCCTGTAACGGGAGAATAATATGACACAATGTAAAAGCTTATGTTATGTTTTCCTTGCTTGCTCGACTCGTATGCCCTCCCTCCTAGAGCCTTGTTTGGATTGTCTTATTTTTGTTGTTTTTAAATTAAATTAATTTTTAAGCATTTTTATAGTGTTTGTGTAAAGTAAAAAATTACTTTAAATATTTATTTTAAGCTAAAATAATTAAAATAAGTCAAAAATCATAAGTTACAATTCTTAACTTATGGCTTATTGCTTATAAGCTATAAGATCATCCAAACAGACCTTTAGAGGTGAAATTCTTTTTTTTGTTTCTTATCCGGTGTCTGATATCCATTTTGAGGCTCAATTAATTCAGATTTGCATTGGAAAGTCTCACTTTGAAGGTAAAGCACTCTCTATCAAAGACAACTCCATATCCAGGGCTCGAATTCGAGACCTCTGGTTAAGGGTTTTAGAGGTGAAACTCAATCAATTGTTGTAATGACTTAATCTTTTTCTTCCTATAATAGATATTTTGTAGAGGAAATTTCAAAAATACCAGCCCAATTGAAATTAATTGGGCTTTTATATCAACATTTTGCTAATTCCAATCCATACCAACTATTTGAATGCTAAGCCAAAAAAAAACCAAAAAAAAATAAAATCCCTCGTCTCATTCTCTCTCTCTTTTTCAGTTTTTTTTTCCTGTTTCTCTCTCCTCTTTCTTTCTCGCCTTTCTCTCCCTTTTTCTTTCTGTTTTCTCTCTCTGTTTCTTTCTTTTTTCTTTCTGTTTCCTCTCTTTTTCTCTTTCTTTTTTCTTTGTATTTAATACTTTTACCTCTTTCTCTTTCTTTTTTCTTTGTATTTAATATTTTTACCTCCCTTTTTGTATTTTGTATTTTCACACTTCTCTTTCTCGTTCTTTGTCTCTCTCCTTTTCTCTTTCACTTTTTCTTTCCCTCGTTGTATTTTGTATTGTTATTTCTCTCTTTGTCTCTCTTCCTTTTTGTATTTTGTATTCTCACCCCCTTCCTCTTTTTTTTCCTTCTTTCAGATACAATTGTATCAACGAATACAAATATAATCCGTATCAATGAAATATAATTTGTATTCAATTATATCAACGAATACAAATATAATTCGTATTAACGAAATACAATTTGTATTTAATTGTATCAACGAATACAAATTCAATTCGTAAGCGAAATACAATTTGTATTCAGTTGTATCAACGAATACAAATACAATTCGTATCAACAAATAGAAAACACTATTTGTATCAACGAATACAATTTCTCTTTATCTCCTCTTTGTATTATATATATTACAAATACAAATACAATTCGTATCAATGAAATACAATTTGTATTAAATTGTATCAACGAATACAAATGCAATTCGTATCAATAAATAAAAAATACAATTCGTATCAACGAATACAATTTCTCTTTCACTCCTCTTTGTGCTATACATATATGTTATATACAAATACAAATATATCAATTGAAAATTGTATTTAGAGAAAAGGAGAGAAACAGATGGAGGGAGGAAAAGAGGCAGCGAGAGGGAGGGAGAGGGAAGAGAGGGGAGTGAGATTGGGGAGAGAGGGAGGAGAGTGGCCAGCGAGATTGGGAGAGAGGGAGGAGAGTGGTGAGAGAGATAGATGGGAGAAGGAGAGGCTATATACCAATAGTTTTGATTAATTAGCAAGGAGCGTAATTGATTTAAACTATAGGCATGGAGCGTAATTAGGCCTCTAATAGTGGTGTGTTATGTAATTTTCCCTGCTTTGTATTGGTGAATTTCTTCCTGGACCTTAATTGTGTATGATTCATGTTTTTCATTAAATTTTTATTCTATTGCATTAAAACTACTACTAATATTTTGTGATGAAAAAGTCACTCAATTGTTTTTAAATAATCGTGGTGACCACTTCATTGATCACTTGGTCTCACGCTTGAACGCTCACTTAATTTTATTTGGGTACTATGAAAGTTACTAAAATAATTTCTACAGTAAAGGTCATTGACTTTTGCCCAGATATTACAGAAAGTCGTTCAGAGCAAAAAATAGGACAATGTTTATGTTACTCAGGCAAAATTGAGTGACTTTTTTGTTACTAAAAACATATTTAATATTTTTTTTCGTGTTACTTAGATAATTTGTGTGATTTTTTTATAGAAAAAAATGTTTCATGATTTTATATGTTACTCAGGAAAGATTAAATAATTTTTTTTTTACAAAAAATAGTGTAATGATTTCAATGTAAAAGTTAAGGAAAACTTACATAGATATGTCATATTAAGAAAATATTTACCATTTATAGTAATACCATTTTTTTCACTTTATACTTATAATACATGCACAATACAATTTTAATACACGGAGAACAATTTATAAAACACATACAATACAAGTTTTATTCATGGATAATACAGTCACACACTTTAAGATACTTATAATACATAGTGTAAAATTCTTACCAAACAAGCATAATATATTTTAAGACACTTATAATACATCTATATTGCATGCATAATTCACTTCTAATACATAGTACAGATTTCCCTGGTATCATAGTATTGCTATAGATGGTAATAAATAAAAAGTATATTTAAAAACTATAATTATTTATTAAAAAAGTACTCATCAAGTAATTAATCCAAAAGTTAACTAACAACGTGTTACTTTTATTTGATGGAAACAATGTTATTTTGAGTGCCATTAGTACTATTTTTGTTGTTATCCACCTTTTATATGTTGTAAGCCTGTAAGTAGACTCTATTTTGTGCATAGGTTAATTTCTAAACTTCCCTTCCTCTCAAAAATTGACCTACTTTTATTGTAAAATTTTTACTGGGTATGTTATTTGAATGTTGCTATTTAATTTGCACTTTTTTTTTTAAAAAAAAGTGCTCGTTTATTTACTTTGGAATACTCACATGTTTGAACTCTGAAGTTCATGCATTTATGCTTGAATCAAGAAAAAAATAGCTAAACTTCAGTCGTATGTGCATAAACTTCAAATAAAAATGACTAAAGAATTTAGTGATATGTGAATGAAGTTCAAACAAAAATGACTTAACTTCAGCCATATGATCGTATTTTATATTTATTTACCTTTTTTCAATAATGAGAAATAATGTAAAAGAATGCTATTGTCGCCTCACATTTGCTCTCTTTGTTATATTATTTTGAGTCTTAAATATGTGAGTAACACTCGTGTTTGATATTTTGTTTGTGTAGACTTGTTTTGTAGAATTTGGAGCTCAAGCTAGATAAAAAAGGATCAAAATGGGGCAAAAGCAACTAAGGAAAGATCGACGTCACAAAAGCGCACAAGAGGAGCACATAATGGCAAGCCTAAGCAGTTGCCGCGCCACTGCCTGCTTTCCCTTTGTGGCACGGATTTAGCACTATCTCTGAAGTTGGCCGTCTGTAATTGTCGAGCCACTCACCCACTTTCCTCTTGTGGCACAAATTTCACTTGGTGTTTGAAGATTTTCTACAAGATAGGCTGCGCCACTTCCCGTTTTTCTCTAATGGGGCGAATCTGTGATGTTCTCTGAAGTTTGGTTTGTTGCTGAATCACTGGCCCGCTTTGACCTTGTGGCGCGAAAGTTTGTTTTTTCAATCCATTTTTAATTGATTTATTAAAAGCTCTAGGGCCCCTAGACTCTATAAATAAGACTCTTACACGTTTTTTAGAGTTAGTTCTGATTTCGTGAAGAGAAACACTAAGGAAAACTCAAGAACAAAGTGTTAATTTATTTTCTTTATTTTTATTTTCATTATTATCGTGAAAATTCATGAATTCTCTTCTAAAGAGAATCACGAGTAGCTAAATTCTTAGCATCTAGGGTTGTGATTGAATATGAAAGTTGACGTTTGATAATCGTATATTTGATTCAATTTTTCATTTATTGAGTTATTTATCTTCACTTGATCTTAATTATTTGATTCTTTGACCAATTATTGAATACTATCTATGGTGCGTAGATTGAACTAGGAATAGGGAATCTATGTACGCAATAAGGGAAAGTAGGGCTTGATTGTGAACTCTATAGTAAAGAGGGAATGATTTGCTAACGTGGATAGGAATATAACCGTTAGCCTTGTCCAATTGATACGAAAGATAAATCATATGTGCTTCACTATCGATCGACAACCATAAGATTATATGCGTTACGAATAGTCTAGTAGACCTAGAGTTATTGATTTTTTTTTTCAATATGGTTAAAATCAATCCGCAATTAGTAACTCAAAAAATTAATTAAATGTATGACTTGATAACTCAACTGAATTGTTAAAATACCACGACCCCGGATCATCTCTCATCTAAATTTTGTTAAACCAAATCTTCGCTTGTTTCACGTCTCATTAGTAAGTTAAATTCAATCAAAAGTAGTAAATTCTAAAACTTTTGCAATTATTTGTTATCCGCTGAGTAGTTGCAATACGAGTTCAAATTAGAAAATTAATTCAAAAAATCCCCGTAGGATCAATAACTGGAGCAACCTCATATATTACTTATACGACTGCGTATACTTGCGTATGCGTTATTCACAATAAATATTTGGTGCCATTGCCGAGAATTTATTAGAAATTGTTATAGTACCTTGAATTTTGATTACACTATTCAACTTTGGTTTTGTGGATTATAGGTTATAGGTTGGTTTATGCACAACACTAGGAGTCGAGGCAATCCTTTGATTCCATTAGACCCAGAGATCGAAAGAAACCTTCGAGTACTAAGGAGAATGGGTGATAACACGAATCAACCCAGTTGATGGCAGTAGAGATGATATGCCCCCATCTACTGCGCCTTCAAAACATGTTCCTGTGTTAAACTTTGCGAGGCTGAATTAGCAGAATGCCTCCAAAGCATAGTGAAGCCAACTATCACAGGAAATATTTCTCTTAGAGAAGACATGGTGCGATTGATACAAAACACTTGCCAATATGAGGATAAATCGTATCAAGACCCACACAAGCATCTGCAAGAGTTCTGTTTTACAAAAAAATGATTTGACTTGATTAAATTTAAAAACTTTAGAAAAATTCTCAAATTCAATTAAAACACAGAGTCGCCACTTAATTAATTAAAGAAAAATTAAGAAAATCTTAGAAAAAAAATCTTTAAAGACTTAAAACAGTGAAAGACTTTAAAAACCAGAGATTTGAGGTAAGAGTTCACATGAGTACTCTTAGAAGGGTGTTAAGATACCAATAGTATCCGCTAACACACGATTATTCGTTGATTTAAAAAACTCTTATTCGATGACTAGCTAAGAAAAGATCTTGATTTGAATAGTTAATAAAAGGCTATTACTTTTAGAATTTTTTAACTTAACTAAACGATATTGGGAGATTTTTGATGACCGTGTTCTAGAGGTTGAGACATGCTAGAGTAAAAGCGTTGACTACAGATCTAGAGGGTGAGCACTACTTCCCAGGCTGCCTGGATCCTCCACGAGTTGTTGTCCTTCTTTTGAACAATGGAACTCAGACTACTAGTTTGTTTTAGTGTTTATTGTATATCCTAGACAATGTTTTTGGTTTAGAGTTCAGTACGATGACTTTCAGTTTCTGAGGATATATTAGTTGGTTTTTTCCGTATTTTCTTTCATTTATATTAACTATTGACTTCATCATGAATTAAGCAAATTGTGTTTATATCTTTTAAAAATTGGCTATGTCTGAGAGTTGGGTTCGTTTAGTTGGTTCTCCCACCAGAGGATTAGTGTGGGTGCCACTCAAGGTCCGGTCAGGTTGTGATAAACTTGGTATCAGAGTCTCAGGTTCGTTGATCTCATCATACCAGAATGAGTCTAGTAGAGTCTTACTGGTATGAAGACGTCTGTACTTTTTTACAGGAGGCTACAAGACTTTAGAAAACCTTAACGTTTTTCATTCCTCGTGCTATTACTTGATTCCAATTGGTATTTGGCGATTCAAATTGGTGTATAACTCTTTCACTTTTGTCTTGCAGATGGTGAGAACACATTCGTCTGAGTCTAGAGCAGCAACATCCAAGCTGGTAGTTGAGCCTGCAGTTTGTGGTAGAGGTAGAGAGTGAGGCAGAGCTAGAGGAAAGAGGGGTGGTTCACTCGCCAGGGGTGGATCATGAGCTGCAGCTCATGCTTGAGAGAGGTCAGTATCTCTTCCCCATTAGGAATAGGCTCCTGAGGTGGTAATGGAAGAATAGGTTCTTGTTGAGAATGATGAAGCAACACCGGTCCAGGAATTATGGGCAGCACTAGTTCAGGGAAGTGTATCACATATTCCTATGTCAGTAGATGTGATCCAGCAGGTCCTTAGCTTCTTGAGCGAACTAGTAGAGAATGGGGCTACTCCTTCCATGCCCATGGTGTACTATCCGGTAGCCCAGCATGCTGCAGCTATGGCTCCATAAATAGATGTTGCTTTCGAGGCAGGTATGTTCCCACGACTAGTGACAGGCCCAGTGATGACTGGTAGTAAGTATGATCTATTTTTCAAATTCGTAAAGATGAAGCCTCCAGTATTCCATAGGTTAGAATTTGAGGATGCCTATGAGTTTATTATTGACTGTCATGAGTGGCTACACAAGATGAATATTATATAAAGGCATGGGATTGAGTTCATTTTGTTTGAGTTACAGGGTGATGAGAAAATATGGTGGAAAGCTTATGTGGAATACAAGCCTATTGTGAGTGCTTTTGATGACTTGGAGCCAGTTCTACCAAGTCTTTCTTGAGAAATATACCCCACACACTTTGAGAGACATGAAGAGGGATAAATTCATAAACATTAAGCAAGGGAGTTTGTCTATAGCAGTTTATGAGGCCTGTTTCCATGCTTTTGTAACGACCCTTTTTCGTTGTTATGGGTAAGCCAATCGCACACAAATCTGGGTTAGAATTTTTCCAAAATTGGAAGTTAAAAATTTCATGCTAGGATAGTTTTGGACAAAATCTGAGTGGGGTATGGTCTAGGGTAATCTAGGAATGGATTATATAAATGTAATGAAGTTTAGCTTGATTTAATGTTAGCTAAGATAACAAGGAATCCGTAGGACTTTTTGAAAGTGAATTCGGGTAAGTAGAACTCCTGATATAGAACTTGATGTGAAGGGGTTAGTCCGGGATGTCATGATTTGAGGGTGCATAGCAAAAAAAGGAAAAACTAGGAGAAATATCGAGTTTCAACCTTGCCACACCCGCTATAGAGGGTGGAAGTCTGCTACGGTGCTGCCGCTATAGAGGAATAATTCCCATTATAGCGGGAGTCAAAGGCGGTCAATCTCGCTATAGCAGGTGGATTCTTCTATAGCAATGCCGCTATAGTGGGATTGGATTTCTATAGCGGGGTAAATCGTTATTAATTCAGAAACTTTCTAAAAAATGATCATTTTTAAAACACTTTTTGGGGAAGGTTTAGGCGATTTGGCAATTTTCACCTATTTCCACTAGAATTCTTAGTAAAGGTAAGTTATTTATCCCCATTAATAAGTTTTTTCATATTTTTTGACCTTGATCACTAGTTTATAGGTCTCGGGGAGGGTATAACTTGACCTAGCTATAAATTCTGGTGCAAGAGGGTAAATTGGGTATAAAACATTTGGGTTTTAGTTAAAGATTTATTATTTACTCTTGCATGACCATAATTCACTAATGTAACTATAAATTGGTAGTTTTAAGGTGAATTATGATGGAAAAGCCCTAGAATGGGTGGAATGATCATAAAATTAGCCCTGGGGTTTGGGATTAGGTTGTAATCCTCGATTTTATAGGTCATTCAATTGATTATGTGTTTACATTCCTGTTTTTAGACCACAATCAAGCCAAGGTTGCAAGAAATGGGAAAGCTCAGGTTGAGTAGAGCATTTTAAGCTTGAATTGAGGTAGATGATGGTTTAAATGTAGTTAAAATCCAATTTGTGTTATATGTACATGATAACTATTTTGTAGTATTACTTGTAAAATGCACGTTCAAGAAAAGTTAATGACTTTTTGATATCATGAGTGTTGATCACATGCAATGATTATTTAACTGAAAGCTTGTTGGTTTTTACAAGTGTTATTTCTATTATTATTGTGGTTGTGATTGTGTTGATATCTGTCATTATTGTGGAATGTACCAATATTTAGACATCTCCATGGAATTGGTTAATATAAGGTTGGCAGACACTTGATATCTGGGATTTGGTACATGGATAAGAGCTCGTCCCTTGCAGGTCATGGCTAGTGGGCGACCATATGACCCTTAGCATGTGTGTACAAGTATTTGGTGAGTGTGACAGTTTATTGAATGAACCAGAGATTATGTGTTTCTTAATTATGTTGGTTCCTTGAGTGAACTGGGCTTAACTATTTACTTGGCATATATGTTGGTTGCTTGAGTGAATCGGGTTTAACTGTTTATTTGGCTTACATGTTGGTTTCTTTAATGAATTGGGCTTAAATGTTTACTTGGAATACATGTTGGTTCTTTGTGTTGACCGGGTTGATGTGCTTAAATCCTAAGGTGGTTTCTTTATGTGAACCGGGATGCATGTTAATTGCCATAGTTGTTGTCTTAAGGATCATTGGGTGGTCCAAGTTACTTGCAAGAGGTGACATGTTTATGTGTTGTCTGTTACTTGTGTAGTTGGGACATGATTATATGATTGTTAAGTGTGGATTGTTGACTTGAAGTCTTGTTGGTGGTCATAGTTTGACTTGACTTGTTATTCGTTGACTCATATTGACTGAATTTTGTGTTGTACATTCTTACAAGGTTAAGTGTTATGAACTTGGAGTAGAGTTGCATAATAAGGTATCATGATTTTCTTGTTGTACTTTGGTGTGGTTGTATGCTCATATTTCTCATTTTGGATTGGCCGATGATCCTACCAGTACACCGTTATTTCTTGTGTATTGATACTGCACGTGCTCTTCTTTTGTTGAGTACAGAACATTTTCCGATGACTGTTTCGAGACCTCATCTGTGAGACAGACGACATCCGAACTCAAGGGTAAGTTTCATCTTCTGGGCTACCATGAGTTCTTCACTTATTTTCTGTTCCATCATTTCAGATTTAGATATTATTATATTTTGGAGTTGCATCCCCTTCTTTTAGACAATTAATAGAGTTTTGGGTACGATGACTTTCAAATTCTAGGGGTGGTTCATTTTCGCAAACTTGTTCTTATTTTTGTTTAAAGATATGAATTATTGGTTTATTTAATGAGAATTGCTTTAGTTGCCTAATTTTGGCTAAGTGTTGATTTGTTAGCTAGTTTTCCTATCGAGGTTTTAATGTGGGTGCCACTCACAACGGGTTTAGATTGTGACAAAGTATATAAATTCGGATAAGGCCCAATATTGCCTGTTTGCAGGTGTCTAGAATATAAATTCATGCAGTTTGGTGTTTTAGAAAGGGATGGAGTGTTGGCTAGTATTGAGGTGAAGGCAACATTCCTTGATGAAATCAAGGCCAAACAGTTTGAGGATGGGGAATTGAATAAACTCCAAAATAAGGTGTTGTTTCGTGAGACTTCAGATGCCACATTTTATGCATGTGGAGTAACGTGGTGTAGAGGGCGAGTACGTGTTCCTCAGGTTGGTGATTTGATTCAGAATGTTCTAGCAGAAACTCATAGTTTGCGATATTCTATTCATCCTGGTGTAACCAAAATATACCGTGGCTTAAGGCAACTTTATTGGTGGCCTGGGATGAAGAAGGACATAGTGGAGTATGTATCCAAATGTCACAACTGTCAGCAGGTAAAGTACGAGCACCAATGGCCTGTGGGTTTACTTTAAAGGATGTCCATTCCCGAGTGGAAGTGGGAAAGGATCGCTATGGATTTTTTGGTAGGTCTTGCTAAGACCTTAGGGATCATGACTCGATTTGGGTTATAGTGGATAGGCTGACTAAATCAGCCCATTTTATTCTGGTTAGAGTAGACTACAACTCTAAGCCATTGACCAAGATCTACTCAGGGATATAGTGAGGCTATATGGTGTGCCATTTTCCATCATTTCAGATAGAGGTTCGCAATTCACTTCTAAATTTTGGGGCAGGTTGTACGAAGAGTTGGGAACCCAACTCACTTTTAGCACATCCTTTCATCCTCAGACAGACGGACAGTCAGAGAGAATGATTCAGGTGCTTGAGGACATCTTGAGGATGTATGTGATCAACTTCGGGGGCCATTGGGACCAGTTCTTGCCATTGTGTGAATTTTCATACAACAATAGTTATCACGCTAGCATTGATATGGCTCCATTCGAGGCACTTTATGGGAGTGGGTGTATATCACCCATAGGATGGTTCAAGGCTGGTGATGTCAAGCCTTGGGGCACTGAATTGGTGAAAGAATCTCAGGAAAAAGTGAGATTCATCCAAACCAAGTTGTTGGCAGCCCAGAGCAGGCAAAAATAGTATGCAGACCGTAAGGTGAGGGACATGTTATTTCAGGTTAGTGAACAAATTTTGTTGAAAGTGTCACCTATAAAAGTAGTCATGAGGTTTGAAAAAAAGTGCAAACTTAGCCAGTGATATATCAATCCATTCGAGGTTCTTGGCAATGTGGGGCTGGTAGCGTATGGGTTGGCATTATTGCCAAACTTATGAGGGGTCCATCTGGTGTTCCATGTAACATGCTTAAGTGATACCATGGGGATGGGGATTACATTATCAAGTGGGATTTAGTTTTGTTAGATAAAAATATTACTTATGAGGAGGAGCCGGTTGCCATTGTTGATTGGGATGTACAGAAGTTGAGGAAAAATGAGATTAGATCGGTAAAGGCTCAATGAAAGCATCATCCAATTGAAGAAGCTACTTCAAAAACCAAGAAGGACATGCGGGACAAGTACCCTCACTTGTTTGAGGACTTAGGTACTCTTTCATTCTTGACTTGGCTCATTTTCTTGTTTGGTCATTCGGGGATGAACAATGAGTAAATTGGTATCTGTTGTAACGATCCTTTTATGTTGTTACGCGTGAGCCAATTGCACAAAAATTTAGATTGGAATTTTTCCAAAATTGGAAGCTAAAAAATTTAGGCTAGGGTAGTCTTGGACAAAATCTGAGTGGTGTATGGTTTAGGGAAATCCGGTAATGGGTTGGGTAAATGTAATAAATTTTAGCTTGATTTTATGTTAGCTAAAATGATAAGGAATCTGTAGGACTTTTTGGAAGTTAATTTGGGTAAGTAGAACCCCCGATATCAAACTTGACGTATAGGGATTAGTATGGGATGTCATGGTTTGATGGTGCATTACAAAAAAGGCAAAAGTGGGAGAAATCTCAAGATTCTGGCTTGCCTCACCTGATATAGCGGGTGGTAGGCCTCTACGGGGCTGCCGTTATAGCAGAATAATTCTTGCTATAGCTAGAGTCAAAGGCGGTCAATTCCACTATAGCGGGAGGATTCCGCTATAGAAAGATTGGGTCTCTATGGTGGGGTATATTGCTGTTAATGCAAAAACTTTCACAAAATGTTCATTATTTCTAAAACACTTTTTGGGGAAGGCTTAGGCGATTTAGGGAAATTTTTACCTGTTTTCCACCATAATTCTTTCTAAAGGTAAGTTATTTATCCCCATTAACTAGTTTGTCGATTCCTTGACCTTGATCTTGGGGAAGGTTTAACTTGACCTAGCTATAAATTCTAGTGCAAGAGGGTAAATTGGGCGTAAAACCTTTGGGTTTTAGTTAAAGATTGGTTATTTACTCTTGTATGACCCTAATTCACTAATATAATCATAAATTGGTAGTTTTAAGGTAAATTTATGGTGAGAAAGCCCTAGAATGGGTGGAATAATCATGAAATTGCCCTTGGAGTTTGGGACTAGGTTGTAATCCTCGATATTATAGGTCATTGGGTTTATTATGTGTTTACGTTCTTGTTTTTAAACCACACTCAAGCCAAGGTTGCAAAAAACGGGAAAACTCAGGTTGAGTAGAGTATTTCAGGTTTGAATTGAGGTAGGTGATGGTTTAAATATAGTCAAAATCCAATTTATGTTATGTGTACATGATAACTATTTTGTAGTATTACTTGTACAATGCATCTTCAAGAAAAGGGAATGACTATTTGATATCATGAGTGTTGATCACATGTAATGATTGTTTAACTGAAAGCTTCTTAGTTTTTACAAGTGTTATTTCTATTATTATTGTGGTTGTGATCGTGTTGATATTTTTCATTATTATGGAATCTACCGGTATTTGGACATCTCCACATTATTGGTTAATATAAGGTTGGCAGACACTTGATGTCTGGGATTTGGTATCTGGACAATAGCTCATCCCCTGTAGGTCATGGCTAGTGGGCGACTATAAGACCTTTAGCATGTGTGTACAAGTATTTGGTGAGTGTGACAGTTTCTTGAGTGAACCAAGAATTATGTGTTTCTTGATTATGTTGCTTCTTTGAGTGAACTGGGATTAACTATTTACTTGGCATATATGTTGGTTCCTTAAGTCAACAGGGCTTAACTGTTTACTTGGCATACATATTGGTTCTTTGAGTTGACTAGGTTGATGTGCTTAAATGCTAAGGTGGTTTCTTTATGTGAACCAAGATGCATGTTAATTGCAATAGTTGTTATCTTAGGGATCCTTGGGTGATCCGGGTTACTTGCAAGAGGTGACATGTTTCTGTGTTTTCTGTTACTTGTGTAGTTGGGACATGATTATATGATTGTTGAGTCAGGATTGTTGACCTAGAGTTTTGTTGGTGGTCATAGTTTGACTTTACTTGTTATTTGTTGACTCATATTGGCTGAATTTCATGTTGTAAATTGTTACAAGGTTAAGTGTTAAGAACTTGGAGTAGAGTTGCATGATAGGGTATCATGGTTCTCTTGTTGTACTATATTATGGTTATATGTTCATATTTCTTATTTTGGGTTGGCCGATGATCCTACCAGTACACCATTATTTTTTGTGTACTGATACTGCATGTGCTCTTCTTTTATTGAGTACATGGTATTTTCCGGTGACTGTTTTGAAACCTCAACTGTGAGACAGATGACATCCGAACTCAAGGGTGAGCTGCATCTTCCAAACTACCATGAGTTCTTCACTTATTTTTTGGTCCATTATTTGGACTTAGATGTTATTACATTTTGGAATTGCATCCCCTTCTTTTAGACAGTGAATATAGTTTTGGGTATGATGACTTTCAGATTCTAAGGGTGGTTCATTTCCCCAAACTTGTTCTTATTTTCGTTTCAAGATATGAATTATTGGTTTATTTAATGAGAATTACTTTAGTTGCCTAATTTTGGCTAAGTGTTGATTGATTTGTTGGTTCTCCCATCGGGGGTTTAGTGTGAGTGCCACTCACGAAAAGTTTAGGTCATGACAACTTTGACCTATTAGTCTTCGCAGCTGATCAGTACTAAGGAGGAGTGGATCCACTGCTTTGTAAAATATTTGAACACAGGGCTACAGATCTCAGCTTTGCAGGTGGCATCTTCTGGTAAGTCCTTGCAGGAAGTGGTTGAGTTTGTTAAGAATGTTTAAGAGGTGAAGTTAGAGAGTCAAGCTAATATGGTTTCATAGAAGCGCCAGTCTGGGGATAGTTTCAGTAGGCAGTACTCGAAGTGTCAGGGCTCGTGGGGATACCTTGAGCTCCCTATTCAGTCGTCAGTGTAGGTCTGCATTGGGGGTCCATCATGGACTAATCAGCCTCTGTAACACCCCAGAACTTTCAAGCCTAGATTCAGCTCAGAAAACCAGAAAGAAATAAAATTTTAGAGTGTCAGTCATTCCACGAGTCAAATCCACTAGCCGTGGAACAGTCCATGATCGTGGTCTAGACTCATGGAACTCAGAACAGAGACCAGCCCTTCTGAGATCAGGACCACGAATAGGAATCACAGAGCATAGAAGTTTTCACGGGTCGTAGAAGTTGCCCGTGAAAACTTCCTACAGTTGAACTCCCAGGATCCATGAGTGGGATCCACGATCCGTGGAAATTTCCACGAGTTGTGGACCACCCTCTTGGAACGCCTTTCCAGTAGCTCCAAAAAAGGGTCCCAGGATCCATGATTGGGATCCATGATCCATGGAAATTTCCATGAGTCGTGGACCACACTCATGGAACCCATATCCAGTAGCCTAGATTTCCTGTACTAAGAACCACGAGAGGGTCCCATGAATTGTGGATGGTTCCACGGGTCGTGAACCTAAGTCGTGGAACTCAGACCCGCAGTTTTACAGTAAGGCCCAAGAACCACGACAAGGTTCCATGAGTCGTGGAAGTTTCCACGAGTCGTGGTTACCATCCGTGGAACCTGAGTCGCGAATTTCAGTAGTTTTCTTTTAAAATTTCCCTGGAGTATCTCAGTCTTTTCCCTGCCCTTTTAATTCCGAACCTTAGTTGTTTTGGGGGATAATTAAAAGGATTTTCACTCTTATTTCCCTATTCTCCCTAAACTAATCAGACCTAGTAAAATTTGGGAAAAAGGAGGCGACAGTTCTCTCAAGAACAAGCAAAAGGCTTCTTCAAGCTCAGCCCCAAAATCCAAGGGATTTCTCCATATATTATCCACTAGGTATGTGGGATTTCACTAGTGGGTTCCTTTCACCCATTAGGTCCCTAGATTTCATTCAGTCCTTCTGTTTCTCATTAAAATATTCAGACCTAGGGTTCCTAAATCTTAGGGATTCCCTTCAATTCAAATGCTATTGTTTAAGTGTTATTAATTATATGTTTCTTGGAGAATTAGCATAGTCGCATGTACAATATTCAGTAACACTAGCTTGCACTAAAATTCAGTATTTATAACTTGTACTTGCTAGGCAAATAATTCAGACAATCATGCTTCAGAATAGAATGCCATTAAGTTTCAGTATATATACATGTTGCATTCTCAGATGATTATCAGTATTTGAGCTATCCAGTACTTCATTTTGCATTTGATTGCCTATACATTCAGTTGGGAGTAGGCTTAGTGCCGAGTGGACGAAGGGATGAAGGCTCTGCTGTCATCTTTAGACTAAGACCTTTAGTAGCAGTCCTTAAGTCCCAGAACTACGGCGCCACCATAGGAATAAAGGGGGTCATCTGTCAGCTTTAGGATGGTCACCCTTGTCCCTTCAGGACATTAGTTTAGTGGATCCACGTCAGACTTGTCTGTACCCCTGACAAGGTATGAACACCCTTCCATCCAGGGTTGCAGGTTGGCTCTGCAGTTAGCTCATCTTGGGGTATGTCGGTTAATAGTAGCTCCCACAATCAGACTCATGTTGCATTGACCTTGTATCTAGTTATTCAATTCAACATGCTATATCCTCACGATAGTTACTTGGTCATTGCATTCAGCTTGTCTATCAGCTTATGTTCAGTATGTATTTCTATGTTCAGTCTTATTTTATTGTATAGCTTAGCATATATCCTGCATTCTCAGTACATTCAAAGTACTGACACATACTTTTATACTACATTGTTGTATGATGTAAGTTCAGACGCTCAACATCCGGACCGCATTTAGATCAATTTCTTGTCCTTACTCAGCAGCTCCAGTGGTTAGTCCCCATAGTTTGAGGACGATAGATATTCTTATTTATTTAAGTTTTATATTTCAGTTTCAGACTATTAGAGTTAGCTGGGGTCATGTCCTAGTAACTCATATCAGTCGAGGCTTTCAGATATAGACTAGATTCAGCTATTGAGTTATTAGTGTTATTTCTTTTTTCAGACTTCATTATACTCTTATATATATATATGCATATAATATATATTATATTATAATTATATATATATATTATAATACTATATATATATATATATTATATATATATATTTCACATTCAGACATGTTTTAGGCTCTTTACCACTTCAGATATTAAATTATCTTCGATTTCCGCACAGTGTATGTTTTATCAAAAATTGTCTAGTTATGCCAGACCATGGGTTAGCTTGGGGTCACTTGTGACACTAAGCACCATATCGCATCTAGGGGGTAGCCTCGGGGGGTGACAACATCCTTCTTGATGATATCCAGAAGGTGACAGATATTATGGGTGTCACTCCGATTGCGAGTGCAGATTTAGCCGCCTACCAGATGAAGGGAGTGGCTTATACTTGGTATCAACAGTGGAAGGAATCTCATTGTACTAATGCAGGACCAGGGGATTGGAACCACTTCAAGACTACATTTTTGGTCAGATTTTTCCCACTTGAGCTCAGGGAAGCCAAGGTCCAAGAGTTCATAAACTTGAAGCAGAATGATATGAGTGTGAAGGAATATGCCTTCAAGTTCACCCAGTTGTCTAAGTATGCTCCGACATTGGTAGCCGACTCCAGGGCCCGTATGAGTAAGTTCGTATCTGGTGTGTCCGATGACGTGGTCAAGGAGTGCAAGACTGCTATGCTGATTAAGGAGATGGATGCTTCCATATTGGTTACTTATGCTTAACAAATCAAGGGGGAGAAAATCAAAGAGAGGGGATGAGACAGTAAGAGAGCTAGAACAGGTGACTTCAACTACTCTCAGCAGAGGTCAAAAAGTGGTAACCGCTCTTAATTCCATAAGAGATCTTTAGCCCAACCCCATCTTCTGCAGTGCTCCAGTGCCTAAGTCAAGACAGGACTGACGGGATAAAGCGCCAGGATCTAAGTCCCAAGGTAGTGTCACTGGAGGAAACACTTATCCAGTCTGCAAGAAGTGTGATAGAAACCACCTAGGGAGTGTATGGCAGGCAACAATAATTATTTTGGGTATGGCAAGCCAGGCCACAGAATGAGGGATTGTCTAGTAACTTCTCAGAAGGGCAAGGATGTTCTCCCACAGAATCAGGTCAGTTCTACAGCAGCTCCAGTAGGTCACCCCACTCAGCAGGGTGCCTCATCTGGTACATGTGGTGGTCAATGCCAGAACAATCTTTATGCTCTTCAGACTCGACAGGACCAGGAGGATTCTCCCGATGTGGTTACGGGTACGTTACAAGTATTCTATTTAGATGTTTATGCATTATTATACCCAGGGGCTACACTTTTTTTTGTAACTCCTTATATAGTAGTGAATTTTGGTGTTAGTCCAGAAATCCTCCCAGAACCCTTCTCAGTCTCTACACCAGTTGGTGACCCAGTTATATCTAGATGGGTATACAGAAATTGCCCTGTCACAGTTTCCCAGAAAGTCACCTCAACCGATCTTGTAGAGTTAGAAATGACTAACTTTGATATTATTCTAGGCATGGATTGGTTACATTCCTGTTATGACTCAGTTGATTGTAGAACTAGGATCGTTCGATTCCAGTTTCCAAACGAGCTAGTCTTAGAATGGAAGGGTAGTACCTTAGTGTCGGTAGGTCGATTCATCTCTTACCTTAAGCCAGAAAAATGATTTTCAAAGGTTATATCTATCATCTTTTTTGAGTTGAGGATTCCAACTCTAAAACCCCAACTCTTAAGCCAGTACCAGTGGTGAATGAATTCCCAAAAGTATTTCCAGAAGATCTTCCCGGAGTTCCTCCCAAAAGAGAAATCGACTTCGGAATAGATCTCCTTCCAGATACCCAGCCTATTTTAATTCCTTATTACAGAATGGCTCTAGCTGAACTTAAGGAATTAAAAGAATAGTTGAAAGACCTTCTAGATAAGGGCTTTATCAGACCCAACATCTCTCCATGGGGTGCTCCAGTGTTTTTTGTGCGTAAAAAGGACGGTTCCCTCAGGATGTGCATCGACTACCGTTAGTTGAACAAAGTCACAATCAAGAATAAGTATCCCATCCCTAGGATTGATGACTTGTTCGACCAGCTTCAGCGTGCTAGTTGCTTCTCTAAGATAGACCTCAGATCCGGCTATCATCAGCTCAGAGTCAGAGATAGTGACATTCTGAAGATGACCTTCAGAACTCGGTATGGTCACTATGAATTTGTAGTTATGTATTTGTGACTAACGAATGCTCCTGCAGCTTTCATGGACTTAATGAATAGGGTGTTCAGGCAGTATATCGACTTGTTCGTCATTGTCTTCATCAATGATATACTCATATATTCTCGGAGCAAGGAAGAGCATGCAGACCACTTGAGAGTGGTGTTGCAAACTCTCAAGGATCGCCAGCTATTCGCCAAGTTTAGTAAGTGTGAATTCTGGTTGAAATCAGTTGCTTTTCTTGGTCATGTGGTGTCTGGTGAAGGCATCTGAGTTGATTCTCAAACGATCGAGACAGTAAAGAACTGGCCTAGACCCACTTCTCCAGTAGACATCAGGAGTTTCTTGGGTTTGGACGGCTACTACATGAGATTTATTAAAGGATTTTCATCCATAGTTGCCCCATTGACCAAGTTGACTCAGAAAAAGGTCAAGTTCCAGTGATCAGATGAGTGTGAGAAAAGCTTCCTATAATTGAAGACCAGGTTGACTACAACTCCTCTTTTTACTCTACTAGAGGGTTCAGATGGCTTTGTGGTTTATTACGATGCATCCAGGGTCGGCCTGGGTTGTGTTTTGATGCAGCAGGGTAATGTCATAGCCTGTGCCTCCAGAGAGCTTAAGATTTATGAGAAGAACTACCCGACTCATGACCTTGAGCTTGAAGCAGTTGTGTTTGCCCTAAAGATTTAGAGACACTACTTGTATGGCGTTTATGTTGCAGTGTTCATAGATCATAAGAGCCTCCAGTATGTGTTCACCCAGAAAGAGTTGAATCTTCGTTAGAGAAGATGGCTTGAGTTCCTCAAAGACTATAATATAAATGTGCTCTAACATCCGGGTAAGGCCAATATAGTGGATGATGCCCTCAGTAGATTGTCCATGGGTAGTGTGTCACATATTGAGGAAGAGAAAAAGGAACTAGCCATAGATATTCACAGGCTTGCTCGTCTAGGAGTTTGCCTTATGGACAAGACATATGGTGGTGTGATAGTCCATAATGGGTCAGAATCTTCATTGGTAGTAGAGGTTAAAGGGAAACAGGACAGTGATCCCATATTACTTCAGTTAAAAGGTGTAGTGCATCAGCAGAGAGTAGATGTTTTCTCCCAAGAGGGAGATGGTGTGCTTTGCTACCAGGGTCATTTATGTGTACTAAATGTGGGTTAGTTGAGACAGCAGATCCTTACAGAAGCCCATAATTCCAAATATTCTATTCATCCCGGTGCCACTAAGATGTACCATGATCTATGGAAAGTCTATTGGTAAAACAGTATGAAGAAGGACATTGCAGATTTTGTGGCTAAGTGTCTCAACTGTCAGCAGGTTAAAGTAGAACATTAAAAACCAGGAGGTGTGACTCAGGATTTTAGCATTCCTACTTGGAAGTGGGAGGTTATCAACATGGATTTCATTACGAGTTTACCTCATACTCACAAGAAGCATGACTCTATTTGAGTGATAGTGGACAAGGTTACTAAGTCAACTCATTTCTTGGCTGTCAAGACTACAGATTCAGCAGAGGACTATGTCAGACTCTACATTAGTGAGATAGTCAGGTTGCATGGGGTTCCCTTGTCTATCATATCAGATAGGGGTCTTCAATTTACATCTCATTTCTGGAGATCATTTCAGAAAGGTCTTGGTACTCAGGTGAATCTCAGTACAACATTTCATCCGCAAATGGATGGTCAGGCAGAGCATACCATTTAGACTTTAGAGGATATGTTGAGAGCTTGCGTGATTGATTTCAAGGGTAGTTGGGATGATCACCTACCTCTCATAGAGTTCGCCTATAATAACAGTTTCCATTCAAGTATTTAGATGGCCCCATATGAGGCACTTTATAGGCGTAGATGCAGGTCACCAGTTGGTTGGTTTAAATTAGGTGAAGCGGACTTAATTAGGCCAAATTTGGTTTATAAGGCTATGGAGAAAGTTCAACTCATTAGAGAAAGACTAAAGACAGCTCAGAGTCATCATAAGTCCTATGCAGATTTGAGGAGGATGGACTTAGAGTTTGAGATCAATGATTGGGTCTTCCTGAAAGTATCACCCATGAAGGGGGTGATGAGATTTGGCAAGAAAGGGAAGCTCAGTACCAGATATGTAGGTCATTACAAAATCTTGAAAAGAATTAGTAATATGGCTTATGAGTTGGAGTTCCCAGCAGAACTAGGACCGGTTCATCCAGTCTTCCATATTTCATTGTTGAAGAAGTTAGTTGGTGATCTGGCTCCGATTGTGCCTTTAAAGAGTGTGGCCGTGAAGGATAGCCTCACTTATGAGGAGGTTCCAGTTGAGATTCTTGGTTGTCAAGTTCGTAGGTTGAGAAATAAGGAAGTCACTTCAGTGAAGGTTTTGTAGAGGAATCAGTCAGTCGAGGGAGCTACTTGGGAAGCAAAAGTAGCCATGATGGCCAAGTACCATCACCTCTTCCCTCCCGATTCAGTTTCAGCTTGAGGTAATAATTCCTCTCCGGTTTCTCAGTTTACTCTTGTGTAATTCAGTCTCAGTATCTTGTTCTCTCAGTTAACCTTGCATTTCATCATATTTTGCATATCCATGGAACTCAGTGCAGTTAGATATCAGTTTCTAGTACTCAGTTTGTAGGGATTGCAACTCTTTCCTTCCAAACTCAGTTTTTTGAGTCTTCATTCGAGGATGAATGATCCCAAGGGATAGATATTGTAACACCACAGAACTTCCAAGCCTAGACGCAGCTCAGAAAACCAGAAAGAAATAAAATTTTCAAGAGTCAGATTGACGAGCCGTGAAACAGTCCATGAGTCATGGAATGGACTCGTAGAACTCAGAACAGAGGTCAGCCCCTCTAAGGTTAGGACCACAAATAGGAATCACGGACTGTATAAGTTCCCACGGGTCATAGAAGCTTCCCGTGAAAACTTCCTACAGTTGAACTCCCATGATCCACGAGTGGGATCCATGATCTGTGAAAGTTTCCACGAGTCATGGACCACCCTCGTAGAACCCCTTTCAGTAGCTCAGAAAAAGGGTCCCAGGATCCACGAGTGGGATCCATGATCCATGGAAATTTTCACGAGTCGTGGACCACACTTGTGAAACCCATATCCAACAGCCCAGATTCCCTGTACTGAGAACCACGAGAGGGTCCCATGAATCGTGGATGGTTCCATGGGTCGTGAACCCAAGTCATGGAACTCAAACCCGCATCTTGAAAACAAGGCCCAGGAACCACTACAGGGTTCCATGAGCCGTGGAAGTTTCCACAAGTTGTGGTTCCTATCCGTTGAACCTGAGTCGCGAATTTCAGCAGTTTTCTTTTAAAATTTCCCATGGGTATCCCAGTCTTTTCCCTACCCTTTTAATTTTGAACCTTATTCATTTTGGGGGATAATTAAAGGGATTTTCACTCTTATTTCCTTATTCTCCCTAAACTAATCAGACCTGGAAAAGTTTGGGAAAAAAGAGGCGACAATTCTCTCAAGAACAAGCAAAAGGCTTCTTCAAGCTCAGCCCCAAAATCCAAAGGATTTCTCCATAGATTCTCCACCAGGTATGTGGGATTTCACTAGCGGGTTCCTTTCACCCATTAGGTCCCTAGATTTCAGTCAGTCCTTCAGTTCCTCATGAAATATTCAGACCTAGGGTTCCTAAATCTTAGGGATTCCCTTCAATTCAGATGTTATTGTTTAAGTGTCATTAATTATATGTTTCTTGGAGAATTAGCATAGTCACATGCACAGAATTCAGTAACCCTAGCTTGTACTAAAATTTAGTATTTATACCTTGTACTTGCTAGGCAGATAATTCAGACAATCATGCTTCAGAATAGAATTCCATTATGTTTCAGTATATATACATGTTGCATTCTCAGAAAATTATCAATATTTGAGATATCCATTATTTCAGTTTGTATTTTATTGCTTATACATTCAGTTGGGAGTAGGCATAGTACTGAGCGTACAAAGGTATGAAGACTGCTGTCAGCTTTAGGCTTAGACCTTTAGTAGCAGTCCCTAAGTCCAGAACTACGGTGCCACCATAGGTATAAAGGGGGTTAGCTGGCAGCTTTAGGTTGGTCACCATTATCCCTTGAGGACATCAGTTTAGTGGATCCACGTCAGACTTATTTGTACCTCTGGTAAGATATGAACCCTCTTCCATTCAGGGTTACAGGTTAGCCCCACAGTTAGCTCATCTTAGGGTATGTCGGTTAATAGTAGCTACCACAGTCAGACTCATATTGCATTGACCTTGTATCCAGTTATTCAGTTCAGCATGCTATATCCTCATGATAGTTACTTGATCATTGCATTCAGCTTATCTATCATCTTATGTTCAGTATGTATTTCCATGTTCAATCTTCTTTTATTGAATAGCTTAGCATATATCCCGCATGCTCAATATATTCAAAGTACTGGCGCCTACTTTTATGCTACATCGTTGTATGATGTAGGTTCAGGCGCTCAACATCCAGACCGCATTTAGCTTGATTTCCAGTCCTTCCTCAAAATCTTCAGTGGTGAGTCCTCATAGTTCGAGGATGATAGATATGATTATTTATTTAAGTTTTATATTTTAGTTTTAGACTATTAGAGTTAGCTGGGGGCTTGTCCCAGTAACTCATATCAGTAGAGGCTTTCAGACATAGACTAGATTCAGCTATTGAGTTGTTAGTATTGTTTCTTTTTTTAGACTTCATTATACTTTTATATATATATTTCATATTCAGACATGTTTTAGGCTCTTTCCTACTTCAGATATTAAATTGTCTTTTGTTTTTGCATAATGTATGTTTTATCAGAAATTGTCTAGTTATACTAGGCCATGGGTTAGCTTGGGGTCACTTGTAACACTAAGCACCGTGTCGCGTCTAGGGGGTAGCCTCGGGGCGTGACAACCTCCATCTGATTTTGGTGAGCACCTTACTTCATCGGCCTTGGTACAACATCCTATTAATGATCATGCATGTTTTGAGTGTGGTAAGGTGAGACATCTGAGGAGGAATTATCCTCGGCTCCATCAGACAGTCCAGTAGTAGGCTCCAGAGCCAGGTACCAACAGGTAAAGGGATGGCTTTGATAGGAATCATCCACAGGGTGGGCGGGGTGGTCACACAGCTGGTAGAGGTGGCACCCAGCCTAACTGGGGTGGTGGAAATGGTATATTAGGTGATCATCCCAACAGGGGCGATGTGCAGGCGAGTGACAAAACCCACTTTTACACTTTTCTAGGTAGACCAAAGACGGAAGCGTTGGACGAGGTGATCACATGTACTATTCTTGTCTGTGGCCGCATGACTTTGGTTTTGCTTGACCCTAAGTCTACTTTTTCTTATGTGTCTGCTGGATTTTCTGAGAGTTTTGATATGATATATGAATTCCTTGATTTTTTTGTTACCGTATCTACTCCAGTAAGGGATTCCAGGCTTGCCCTATTATATTTGTGGGGAGGAAAACCTTTGCAGATTTAGTAATCTTAGACATGGTGGATTTTGATATCATCCTAGGGATGAGTTTGTTCTCTCTGCACCATTCTCTCTTGGACTGTCATGCTAAGACAGTGACTACGGCTATGCCTGGGTTGGATAGGTTAGAGTTGGAGGGTAATAATAGCCCTGCTCCACTGAAGTTTGTGTCCTTTCTTCGTGCTCAGAGTCTAACAAAAAGGGAATGTTTAGCCTTTGTAGCCCATATTCGGGACACTAGTTCTGATGTCCCAGCTATTGAATTAGTTCTAGCGATGTGTGAATTTTGAGAGGTTTTTCCTATAAATTTTCCTGGCATGCCACCTGAGCTTGAACATGCGTCCTTTATCATCCCTATAGGATGGCACTGACTAAGTTTAGAGAGCTTAAGGATCAGTTGCATGAGCTACTAAGTAAGGGGTTCATCCATCCGAGTGCCTCCCTGTGGAATGCTCTAGTGTTATTTTTTAAGAAAAAAATGGTAATTTACGCATATGCATAGACTATAGGATAAGGTTACTATCCGTAACTAGTACCCTCTTCCTTGGATTGATGATCTATTTGACCAATTACAGGGAGCTTCAGTATTCTCTATGATTGACCTAAGGTCTGGTTACCATCAGCTAAAAATCTGACCTTCACACATTCCTAAGACTGTATTTTAGACCCGGTATGGGTACTATGAGTTTCTTGTGATTTCATTTGGGTTGACTAACGCCTCAACTACTTTTATGGGGTTAATGAATGAAATCTTCAAGCCTTATCTTGACTCATTCATCATAGTTTTCATTGATGATATCTTAGTATACTCTAAAGTGAGGAGGAGCATGGTAATCACCTGAGGATTGTGTTAGCATTGTTAAAAGAAAAGGAATTGTATGCAAAAAATTTCAAATGTGAATTCTGGTCGTCTTCAGTATCCTTCTTGGGGCATGTGATTTCGAAAGAAGGAGTGATGGTTGACCCACATAAAATATAGGTAGTTAAGAATTGGGCTAGACCCACTTCAGCGATAGAGGTTCATAGTTATGTGGGGTTGACAGGTTACTACCGCAGATTTGCAAAGGACTTTGCATCCATTGCAACTCATCTGACACGCTTGACTCAGAAAATGTACCATTTGTTTGATCAGATGAATGTGAGGAGAGCTTCCAAAAGCTCTAGATTTTGTTGGCAACAACTACTATCCTTGCCTTGCCGGTTGAAGGTAAAGACTTTATTGTGTATTATGATGCCTCACGGTCTAGTTTACGTGAGCCTGTCAACCGAGCTGGGTTAACCCGAAACCACTTTTAGCTTGAACCAGACCAAACCGGTGTAAAGGAAGCTGAGCTGGGCTATTCTACCTATTGGGACCAGTATCAGCCAGTTTATTTTTTGACCCGAGACTCAAAATGTGTTAGCCCGATATTGTCAAATTATGAACAGTACCGGTTAACCCAGTCCAGGCCAGACCGGTCAACCCGATTACACTTATAGTCTACAAATATTATTAACGTTAGATACTTATTAACAACTAATAAGTAATAACTAATAAGAATTAAGACATAAATATTAAGCATTAATTATTAACTAAAAAATTATATTTAATAAAATATACTTCTAGAATTTATTTTTTTAAATATTGATTATTGCTTACTAAAAAATATGTAGTCATTTAAGACTTTAAGTTTGTATTCTTAATTAATATTTTTTTAAAAAATAATATTATTTTATTAAAACCTGGGCCGGACTGGTCTGGACCCGGACGGGTCACTTCTAACCCACTTCAGCCCAAACTAGTTGAATTCGATTCCCACAACGCGTAATCCAGCTCGATTTTCAATCCGGCCGGGTTCATTTTTCATTGAACTGACTCAACCCAACCCAACCCATTGACACACTTAGTCTTAGGTGTTGTGTTGATGCAGGAACAAAATGTTATTGCTTATGCTTCAAGGAAACTCAAAGTGGATGAGAAGAACTATTCTACTCATGACTTAGAGTTGGCAGCCGTGAAATTTTCTCTCAAGATTTGGAAGCACGACTTGTACGGAGTCTGTTGTGAAGTGTTCACAAACCATCGTAGCTTGCAGCATGTCTTCAAGCAGAATGACTTGAACTTGAGGAACTGGAGCTGGATGAAACTACTTAAAGATTATGACATCACTATTCTATATCATCCGAGAAAAACTAATGTGGAAGTTGATTCTTTAAGCAGGAAAATTGAGAGTATGGGTAGCTTGGCCTACCTGAGCACTAACAGGCATCCGTTGGCTAGAGACATTCTGGCTCTAGCTAACACTTTCATGAGGTTGGAGGTGTTCGAGCAGGGTAGTTTACTGGCATGTGTCAAGGCGAGGTCCTCTTTTCTTGATCGGATCAAGGGTAGGTAGTTTGATGATGTGAAATTGAGCAGGATTTGTGATAAGTGTTACCGGGTGAGGCCAAGGAGGCTATCATTGATGATGAAGGTGCCCTGTGAATTAAAGGGCGAGTTTGTGTGCCCTGTGCTGAAGATTTAATTCTCACCATCTTATCAGAAGCTCGTAGTTCAAAATATTTTATACATTCGAGTGTGACCAAGATGTACCGAGACTTGAAGCAACACTATTAGTGGGGCAGAATGAAGAAAGATATACTAAACTATGTGACTAAGTATCAAAACTGCCAGCAAATGAAATATGAACATCAGAAGCCTGGTGCTACACTTCAGAGGATTCCCATTCCTGAGTGGAAGTGGGAGCGAATAGCCATGGATTTTGTGGTCGGTCTTCCTAAAACTTTGAAAAAGTATGATTCGATATGGGTCATTGTTGACAGATTGACTATCACGACTTAAATCACTGTGAGTGACACCCACACTAAAACTCCTAGTGGGAGAACCAACTTAACCTGATAACCATCCAATACTTAACCAAAATTAGGCAACCAAAGAAATTTCATTGATTAAATCAACAATCCATATCTTAAAGAAAAAATAAAAACAACCTGCAAAAATAAAAACCCCTAGAATCTGAAAGTCATCGTACCAAAACTCTACTAAATGTCTAAAAGAAGGGGATGCAACCCTGAAATAAAATATTATCCAAGTCCAAATGATGGACCAGAAACAACTGAAGAACTCATGGTAGTCCAAAAGATGTAGCTCACCCTTGAATTCAGATGTCACCTAACTCACAGTTAAAGTTTTGAAGCAATCATCAGAATATGCCATATACTCAATAGACGAAAAGCACATGTAGTATCAGTACACAAAAAATAATAGTGTATTGATAGGATCATCGACCAATCCCAAAATGCGACATATGAACAAGTAACCATAACATAGTATAACAAGACAACCATGGTTCCCTATTATGCAACTCTAATCTAAGTTCATAGTCATCAACCATGTAACAAGCCAAGTCAATTATGATTACCACATAGACTCCAAGTCAGCAACTTGACTCAACAACATAAGTCATGTCCAACTACACAAGTAATAGATAATATAGAATCATGTCACATCTCGTAAGTAACCCAGACCACTTAAGGATCCCTAGGACATTAACTATGGTAATTAACATGCATCCCGACTTACATAGTAAAACCCTTAGCACTTAAGCACATCAACCCAACCACTCAAGGACCAACATGTATGTCAAGCAACAATGAATCATGGTTCACTGAAGGAACCAATACATATGAAAATCAAGTAAATCTATACACACATGCTAAGGGTCTTATGGTCGCCTACTAGTTATGACCTGCTAAGAACGAGCTCCTGTCCATATTCTATAGCAGCATGGTACCCGAGCCAACTAATAAATTATAGATATTGTACCAGCATGGTAACCGAGTGTCACGATCCAACTACCGGGCCATGCGGTCACCTACTCTAATCCACCTAGATAGGAGAACCCTTACCACACGAACTAACAGGCAATGCGGAAAGGAAATAACCATTAAGTAAGTCCATTTTATACATGAGAAATCCTTTTACAAATATTTGGAAAATCTTTATACAACAACTTTCGAAAAATAACAACCTTTAGAACTTGCGGATATTTACTAACAATATAACGCAACCTCCCAGAACCTAGTCTAAGCCGGTACAAGAACTACTACAAGATGAGCTTATAACAAAAAATGGACACAACTCCCACCATAGAAGGAAGTAGGAGCTGCTGGAAGATCACCGCAATTCTGAACCTGTGAAACATCACCAACCCTGCAACCAGACTATACCCAAAAAGGTATAGCAAGAGTAGAATCAGTACAAACACACATACTGGTAGGCATCATCGGCTGACCCGAATTCACTCCTACTATCATATAAAAATCATGATAAAATGCACAAGGTAAATGCTTCACCCCTTTTTAACATCACTTTTATCAATCCCCCCCTTTCGGAACTGACCTTTCTAACCTTTCACCGCCAACTCCACCACCCTAGCCTTGACCCAGGCATCTAGGACTTTCCTAGTCTCACTCATAACTAGACTTCTCAAGTCGCCTTGTCACCTAGACTTCCTAAGTCTCACTTTAACCTTTACCCCAGTCAACTACCTTGACTAAATATCCAGACTTAATCCGGCCAACTGCCCCACCAAATCACTTATGCCCGTAGTATTACCTACCATTGTCCGGACCTTTCCAGGACCTCTAGGACAACTTTTCAACCTGTTTATATTAACCAGTAACTACACCCTAGACTATCAGTCTTCCTCCCAATATACCAATCATATAGAATCCTACTAACGACCATTGACACCTTTAATGACAACAACAGAGTTACATCTACGTCCCTTTTATTACATCACATAACCCGGACCATCCAAGGATCCTCCATCTACACCTAATTATTCAACAGACTA
The DNA here is from genome assembly GCA_003996215.1 of Jaltomata sinuosa. NCBI lineage: Eukaryota > Viridiplantae > Streptophyta > Magnoliopsida > Solanales > Solanaceae > Jaltomata > Jaltomata sinuosa. Next base: position 883,929 of record QJPP01007515.1, on the reverse strand, counting down.
CCCCGGTCTACACCAAGACCCACCCTTAGCTTATTAACCATAATAATTCTTGAACGCCATTAGTACACTTAATGACAATAATTTGTGAACTTATAACCTCTTTTACATAGTCCGGACCCACTCGGATCTCCCTAACACATCTAGGTGTTAACATGGCAAGCCCGGTCTACACCAAGACCAACTAATAATTAACATAATAACCCGGTTTACACCAAGACCAACTAATAACCAACATAATAATCCAGTCTACACCAAGACCAAACTAATAACCAACATAGTAACCCGGTCTACACCAAGACCAATTAATAACCAATATAATAACCTAGTCTACACCAAAACCAAACTAATAACCAACATAATAACCCGGTCTACACCAAGACCAAACTAATAACCAATAGAATAACCCGGCCTACACCAAGACCAAACTAATAACAAACATAATAACCCGGTCTACACCAAGACAAAACTAATAACCAACATAATAACCCGGTCTACACCAAGACCAAACTAATAACCAACATGATAACCTGGCCTCTCAAGGACCAAAAATGCAATAACACAATTCATAAACACAACCCAGTTCAATTAGAGAACCATTAATAAAGATGCAATAATACAATAAAATAAACCCACATCAGGCATAGTACCCGAGCCAACCGTTAGTGTTATCCCATACCAGGCGTGGTACCCGAGCTAACTGTTAGTATTCCCGTACCAGGTGTGGTACCCAAGCCAACTGTTAGTATTCCCGTACCAGGCGTGGTACCCGAGCCAACCGTTAGTATTCCCGTACCAGGCATGGTACCCGAGCCAACCGAATGTCAAACAAATCCACAGTCACAAACAATGAATAATCAACTGGTAAATCAACAAGCAAAATACACAGTTCAATTCACAAGATTGTTAAACAGGACCTTTAGACATTACTAAATAATTCCCTAAGCAATGCAAATATCAGAAAATTACTTAGATCAAAGTAGACAAACATACAGTTCATACAGGAAGCAATAACCATCACCTACCCAATTTTGGGTACACTATGAACCGTTAAATCTCGTCTGGAAACTAACCCTGAATCACCCCTTTAAACATGCCATTAGATACCTTTATTCCTGACCCTCCTCCTAGGACCGAGAAACAACATGGGAAAACCTCCCCAAGCCTTAGAAACACAACCATTACGATATTCTAATTATACCAATTCATTTTCTGAAACTTCCGTTCCTTGCACATTAGTTAATTACTAACCCTTTCTGGTTCCCCAAACCTTCCCGACATCCAGTCCCTAGATTTCATTAGCAAAACCATACCAAATAAGTAAACACCCAGAATATCACAAAGCACTGTCACAAATCTACTATTTCCAGTTCAACCAAACAACCCAACAATCTTCCTCCAGACTCCGTGCCCGAAGGCCTAGACATGGATTCGCCCTTTCATTCTACATAATAAATAGGAAATGAAAATAGGTCAAGAGTCTACTCAACAAAAAACCTAGCCTACATAGATCCCAAGCAGTCGCAAGATGCAATTTCTGGATCCATGAAGGCGTTCCTTGATGGATGACAGGGCCAAAATCCATGGTTTCGCATTCTTTCAGCCGGAATTCCTCCTCCCCATGGCTCCCAAGCTTTGGAGCAGCCTAGGAGGGTTTTTCGAGCAACCCTCATCTGTTTTGACTAAAGAATAGAGAATGGGATTATAAAACCCATTTCTGGGCTTTCTGGTTCCATCATTCCGCTATAGCGGACTGCCAATCGCTACGGCGATATAGTTATAGTGACCTAAATCCCGCTACAGCGGAGTCAATTTTTCAGCACAGACAGTCTTCAGTAAAACAATCATAACTTTTTACTCGGGAAGCGGATTGATGAACGGTCGGTGGCATTGGAAAAAAGACTCAGAGATCTTTAATACCCCTAACTCCTTATATTCTAGGAGAAATGCACGTTTCAATTTGACCCTAGTTTGAACTTAGCCTGAAACAAAATTGGTAAGGAAACTTTCAACTTAACTTTGTGCTAGGAGTATTGTAAGACCTTAGTACATACCAAATGTACTCTCATACTAAGGAATTAATCCTAACTCTTATTACGAATGAGAGGCACCTTCCTTGATCCCAGATATTTTCAGTAACGACAGAACAGATCGTTACAACAGATACCAATTTACCCATTATTCGTCCCCGAATGATCTCTAAGGCAGAAGGAAAAGAATGAACCAGCCCTTAGAACCTTAACAATCTACCACAAAAGTGTAGAAATAGCCTTACACGAACCACCAAACTCTCAAATCCCCTGGGTGTACCCAAGCTCAACCGAAATTTAATTTGATTCTGCTCTGTCAAGGAATTTCTTCCTTCTAGCTGTACGAGACCAGTTAGATTACTCCTCCTCGAGTGCCCAAGAAATCTGGGGCCTCATTAAAATACTAGAGCAAAAGGATTTCAAACATAACAGACCAAAACTTAATTTCTATGCTACGAGGAATCGAAACTCGTTGTGGCGACCCAGCCTGCTATAGCCGTCAGCACTCCGCTATAGCGGTAATTTTTCCACTATAGCGGAGGTCGCAATAGCGATGTGTCAACTGCTATGGCGGTTGACACGGGACAGAAAGTCATAAAGCTCCCCAAAATTGCCCATTTTACAATACACTTGATTTCTTGACATTCTGGAATAACTCCTTCATGTCAACCTTTATACCGAGAGTTCTACTTACCCAAATTCAATTCCTAAAAGTCCTCTGGACTCGTTTATGTCTTAGCTAAATGGAAAACTAGCTTAATATAAGACACATTACCCAATCCTCACTCGGATTGCCCTAGACCATACCTTGCTCAGAAATCGTCCGAGACTAGCCTAGCATTACAATTTTTAACTCCTAACCCGAGAAAAATCTTAACCTGGGTAATTACACCCTAAACAATGATATACCGAATATTATATTACCAAACACTACACCGTGTTTTCCCTTTGGGACTTCTACCTTATGACACTTTTCACCCTTCCATGATCAAAATATAAGGATAGACCATCTTGAGTATAGCAATAACCAATACACCATTATGGGTTTCATCAACGCATAGATTTTCCACCATCTCCGTTTATCGCCCAGGGATACTAATCCTTATATTCATGCACTAGCTCAACTAGCGATTTAAAATAATCCAGGAAAGAAAAACAAAACAAGGGAAAACAGGAGAGGGATTATGCCCCGCCCATCCTGCTATAGCAACTTGCACATCGCTATGGCGACCTCCAACAGTAGCAGCCCAGAAAATTTTCCATTTCTGCAAAATTTCCTCATTCCCCTTCCCTGTTTTCACATTAACACATGAAATCACGTTACAGTCCTTAAATATAACCTCAAGACCAACCTCAACTATGCCTAGTTGAGAATTTAGCACCACATTATCATAAAATCAGTTATGAAACACCCCAGAACCGCACACAATATCACATTCCCGCTATCATGCACTACTAGTCCCCATTTTCCCTTCCTATGGTTCCCAACCGATCCTGACTGTCCCAAAATTGGAGCTTCGCCACAGTCATCAGTTTCTTTTGTCCCCTTACCATCTATACCAATGGTAAGTTTATACCCGAAGGTAATACAAATCATTCCAATTAAAGCATACCGCAATTTATCCCTAAAGCAAATCACAAACTTTTAATCCAGAATAAATTCAATGAAGTCACAATTATAAGTTACCACAAAAATTTTCTTACCGTAATTCCCGCTATCAATCAATAATAGCCCTTTTCCCCATGGTTCCCAACCAAGTCCCTACTGTCCTGAAATCGGAGTTTCCCTACAGTCATAAAACTTGTTCCCTTACCATTTTTACCAATGGCAAGTTCATTTCCGAATTGTAATACCACTTTACTGATCACTTCAAGTACACATAGAAAGTTATTACCAACCAAAGCACACAAAATCAAGTTATGACTCCTCCGGGACCAAAATATTCACAACAAATCAAACAATTGCACACCATACATTTGCAGTTATTCAAACAACATTGATACACATAAGCACAATCTCATGTCTCAAGCTTAAACACTCAATCAAATCAGTTTCATTACCTTTTATTTGCCTCATGGATGACCGTTAGCCAATCCATCCATGCCTTTACATAGCCTCCTCGACCAGATACCAATTGGAACCTTCTCGGTTCTAATTTCCCTTGCTTGTATCATCTCAATCGGAGTCAAATGACATCTTTTTTCCTTGTCGAGATACCAATTGGATTCGATATATACCAATTAGACTCAACCCATACAAGCAAGTTACAAACCGCACGAAAGGAATGAAAGATGAGAGATATTTCCTAGAATGTTTCATAGTTTCCCAAAGATTAGATGTGGACGTCAACACACCAATCCACAAGACTCTATTCGACATTTTGCTCTTGTACTAGGAGACCAGTAACCTGGGCTCTGATACCATTTGTCACGATCCAACTACTGGGCCGTACGAGCACCTACTCTAATCCACCTAGATAGGAGAACCCTTACCACCCGAACCAACATGCAATGGGGAAAGAAAATAACCATTAAGTAAGTACCTTTTAAACATGAGAAATCATTTTACAAATATTTAGAAAATCTTTATACAACAACTTTCAAAAAATAACAACCTTTAGAACTTGCGAAAATTTACTAACAATATAATGTAACCTCCCCAGAACCTAGTCTAAGCTGGTACAAGAGCTTCTAGAAGATAAGCTTATAACATAAGATGGACACAACTCCCACCATAGAAGGAAGTAGGAGCTGCTGGAAGATCACCGCAATCCTGAACCTGTGAAACATCACCAACGCTGCAACCAGACTATACTCAAAAAAGTATAGTAAGAGTAGAATCAGTACAAACACACGTACTTGTAGACATCATCGGCTGACCCGAAGTCACTCCTACTATCATATAAAAATCATGATAAAATGCACAAGGTAAATGCTTCACCCCTTTTTAACATCACTTTTATCAATCCCCCCCTTTCGGAACTGACCTTTCTAACCTTTCACCGCCAACTCCACCACCCTAGCCTTGACCCAGGCATCTAGGACTTTCCTAGTCTCACTCATAACTAGACTTCTCAAGTCGCCTTGTCACCTAGACTTCCCAAGTCTCACTTTAACCTTTACCCCAGTCAACTACCTTGACTAAATATCCAGACTTAATCCGGCCAACTGCCCCACCAAATCACTTATGCCCGTAGTATTACCTACCATTGTCCGGACCTTTCCAGGACCTCTAGGACAACTTTTCAACCTGTTTATATTAACCAATAACTACACCCCAGACTCTCAGTCTTCCTCCCAATATACCAATCATATAGAATCCTACTAACGACCATTGACACCTTTAATGACAACAACAGAGTTACATCTAAGTCCCTTTTATTACATCACATAACCCGGACCATCCAAGGATCCTCCATCTACACCTAATTATTCAACAGACTACCCCGGTCTACACCAAGACCCACCCTTAGCTTATTAACCATAATAATTCTTGAACGCCATTAGTACACTTAATGACAACAATTTGTGAACTTATAACCTCTTTTACATAGTCCGGACCCACCCGGATCTCCCTAACACATCTAGGTGTTAACATGGCAAGCCCGGTCTACACCAAGACCAACTAATAATTAACATAATAACCCGGTTTACACCAAGACCAACTAATAACCAACATAATAATCCAGTCTACACCAAGACCAAACTAATAACCAACATAGTAACCCGGTCTACACCAAGACCAATTAATAACCAATATAATAACCTAGTCTACACCAAAACCAAACTAATAACCAACATAATAACCCGGTCTGCACCAAGACCAAACTAATAACCAATAGAATAACCCAGCCTACACCAATACCAAACTAATAACCAACATAATAACCCGGTCTACACCAAGAGCAAACTAATAACCAATATAATAACCCTGTCTACACCAAGACCAAATAATAACCAACATAATAACCCGGCATCTCAAGGACTAAAAATGCAATAACACAATTCATAAAAACAACCCAGTTCACTCAGAGAACAATTAATGAAGATGCAACAATACAATAAAATAAACCCATACCAGGCGTGGTACCCGAGCCAACTATTAGTGTTATCCTATACCAGGCGTGGTACCCAAGCCAACCATTAATAATCTCATACCAGGCGTGGTACCCGAGCCAACCATTAGTATTCTCGTACCGGGCATGGTACCCAAGCTAACCATTAGTATTCCCGTACCAGGCATGGTACCCGAGCTAATCGAATGTCAAACCAATCCACAGTCAAAAATAATGAACAATCAACTTGTAAACCAACAAGCAAAATACACAGTTCAATTCACAAGACTCTTAAATAGGACCTTTAGACATTACTAAATCATTCCCTAAGAAATGCAAACATCAGACAATTGCTTAGACCAAAGTACACAAACATACAGTGCATACAGGAAGCAATAACCATCACCTACCAATTTTGGGTACACTATGAACCGTTAAATCCCGTCCAGAGACTAACCCTGAATCACCCCTTTAATCATGCCATTAGATACCTTTATTCTTGACCCTCCTCCTAGGATCGAGATACAACGTGGGAAAACCTCCCTTAGCCTTAGAAACAAAGCCATTACGATATTCTAAATATACCAATTCATTTTCTGGAACTTTCATTCCTTGCACATTAGTTAATTACTAACCCTTTTTGATTCCCCGAACCTTCCCGATATCTTAGTCCCTAGATTTCATTAGTAAAACCATACCAAATAAGTAAACACCCAGAATATCACAAAGCACTGTCACAAATCTACTATTTCCAGTTCAACCAAACAACCCAACAATCTTCCTCCAGACTCCGTGCCCGAAGGCCTAGACATGGATTCTCCCTTTCATTCTACATAATAAATAGTAAATGAAAACAGGTCAAGAGTTTACTCAACAAAAAACCTAGCCTATCTGGACGCCAAGCAGCTGCACGATGCAATTTCTGGCTCCATGAAGGCGTTCCTTGATGGATGACAGGCCTGAAATCCATGGTTTTGCATTCTTTCAGCCGGAATCCCTCCTCCCTATGGTTCCCAAGTTTTGGAGCAGCCTAAGAGGGTTTTTGGAGCAACCCTCATCTGTTTTTGACTAAAGAATGGAGAATGAGATTATAAAACCCATTTCTAGACTTTATAGTTTCGTCATTCCACTATAGCGGACTGCCAACCGCTACGGCGGTACCGCTATAGCGACCTAAATCCTGCTACAGTGGAGTCAATTTTTTAGCACAGACAGTCTTTAGTAAAATAGTCATAACTTTTTACTCGAGAAGCGAATTGATAAACGGTCAGTGGCATTGGAAAGAAGACTCGGAGATCTTTAATTTGGTGGTTATTAGGACCCCTAACTCCTTATATTCTAGGAGGAATGCATGTTTGAAGTTGACCCTAGTTTGAACTTAGCCCGAAATTAAATTGGTAAGGAAACTTTCAACTTAACTTTGTGCTAGGAGTATTGTAAGACCTTAGTACATACCAATTGTACTCTCATACTAAGGAATTAATCCTAACTCTTATTATGAATGAGAGGCACCTGCCTTGATCCCAAATATTTTCAGTAACAACAGAACAGGTCGTTACACCGAGCCAACCAATTCATAACATTAACCAATCCTGTGAAGATGTCTAAATACTGGTATATCCCATAATAATAATAGATATCACAATAATCACAACCACAATGATAACAAACAACACTTGTAAAAATCAATAAGCTTTCAAACAGACTTATTGCATGTGATTAACACTTAGGATATCATTTAACAATCATTTTCTTTTTTCTAAACATGTATTGTGAAAGTAATACTAAGAAACAGTTAGTATACACACATAACACAAATTAGATTATCAACTACAATAATCATTACCTACCTCAATCCAAACCTGAAATACTCTACCAAACCCGAGCTTTCCCTTTTTAGGCAATCTCAGCTTAATTGTGGTCTAAAAACATAAATGCAAATACAATTTTAACCCATGACCTCAAATATCGTAGATTATAGTGTAATCCCAAACCTTCAGGCTAAATTCATGATCATTTTATTCATCCTAGGACTTTCCCACCAATAATTCACTTAGAAACTACTAATTTTATGTTACACTAGAGAATTATGGTCATGCAATCATGAATAAACAATCATTCATCAAAACCCCAAAGGTTAACACCCCATAATCTCTCTTACACCAAATTTTATAGCTAGGTTAAGTTAAACCCTCCACAGGGTCTATAAACTAGAAACTCTAAGACATGGGAGTCCAATTACTAGTTTTTGGGAATAAGAAACTTACCTTCACGAAGAAATCTAATGGAAAATCAGTAGAATTTGCCCCAAATCATCTCTACCTTCCCCAAAACATATTTGTGAAATAATGAACATTTTTGAAAAAGTTTATGAATTTACAGGGATTTACCCCACTATAGCAATCCAATGCCTCTATAACGGCACCACCGTAGCGGGAGCCTCCCGCTATAGCGGAATTAACTGCCTTTGACTCCTCTTATAACGAGATATTCTGCTATAGCAGTAGCCTCATACCAGCCTGCCACCCACTATAGCGGGTGTGGCAAGGAAAAAGCATGGGATTTGTCCCAGTTTTGCCTATTTCTCAATACACCCTTAAAGCATGATATCTCGGACTAACCCTTTTACGTCAGGTTTGATATCGAGAGTTTTACTTACCCGAATTCACTTCTTAAAAGTTTTATAAATTTCTTATTGCCTTAGCTAATATAAAATCAAGATAAAATTTATGACATTTCCCCAATCCCTTTTCGAATTGTCCTAGACCATACCTTGCTCGAATTTCATCCAAGACTAGCCTAGCCTAAAATTTTTAACTCCTCATTTTGGAAAAATTCCAACCTTGATTCTTGCATGATTAGCTCACCTTTAATGATGAAAAGGGTTATTACATTGATAAAATTTGCATACTTCATCCCTGTGCAAGTAACTTATAATGCAGCTAAGTTGGCCAAGACTATCTGAATGAGGTTGTTGATTGCATGGGGTGACTATCTCCAGTATTTCTGAATGGGGAACCTAGTTCACGTCCAATTTCTGGTAGAAGTTGCATGAGAAGTTAGGAACAAGATTGGATTTGAGTATAGCTTTTCACCTTCAGACAAACATATAGTTTGAGCATATGATTCAGGTATTGGAGGACATGCTTCGCACATGTGTAATGGACTTTGGGGGTCATTGGGATCATTATCCAACACTGATTGAGTTTGCATATAATAATAATTATCACTTGAGCATAGATATAGCCATGTTTGAAGTCTTGTATGGGAGGAGATGAAGATCTTTCATTGGCTCATTTGACTCGTTTGAAGCAAATCACGAACAAATCTAAATACATCCTAAATATGATGCTCATTAGGTCCATGAACACTGCTGGGGAATTTTTCAGCCCAAATACTTCACAAGGAACTCAAAGTGACCATATCTAGTCCTGAAGGCTGTCTTTGGAATATAATTCTCCCAAACTCAAACTTGATGGTACCCTAATCACAACTCAATCTTCAAGAAATATCTGACGCCCGACAACTTATCAAAAAAGTCATCTATCCTCGGAAGGGGATACCTATTCTTTATAGTCTCCTTGTTCAGCTGTTGATAATCTATACACATCCTTAGTGAGCCATCTTTCTCTCTCATAAATAATACCGGTGCACCCCACGGTAAAGCACTAGGCCTGATGAAGCCTTTCTTAAGAAAATCTTTCAACTACTCATTCAGCTCAACATGATCCATCTTATAAAGAGAAATTGATATTGGTTGCATACCTGGTAGCATATCAATGGTAAAATCAATTTCCCGCTCATGGGAATACCATGAAGTTTATCTTCAAAAAACATATTTGCAAACTCAATGACCATTGAAATATACTAAAGAGTTGGTGGCTTGACATTAACCTCTCAAACTCGGACAATATGGTAAATGCACCCCTTAGTAATCATTCTTCACGCCTGTAAGTTTAGTCGGGTAGAAAATGTAAGTTGCATATATCTGCGTTTGGGTGGGGTTTAATTAGTTTAGTTTAATTAAAATTTCAACCAATAATATTATGTCACCTAATAAATGAAAGGTCTAATTGTGCATCCTTATGGGGCCATTAGTGAGAAGGACAATATTGAGACACATAGATGGGCGTCAAGGAAATTTTGGAGCCAAAAGATGAATGAAAGGTAAATTTGTACCATTTTTTCCATACTTGAAGGGTAATTTAGGCCCTTTTCCGTATTCAATATTATGTTAATATTTATACTACTAGTATTTTTCCTCAAATAATCTCTCTTCTTGTCAATGCAACTCTCTAACTGATGAGGAAAGGATAAACTTTATCGCCACCCTCAATGATCAAGAGATTAATTTAGCTCATAAATCTTTTCAACCATATAAGTCTCCATATTAAGATGGAATCCATCTTTTTTCTATCAAAATTATTGCCCCCAAGTTAAAATTTTTGTCATCTCCTTTTATAAATATGTTTTTCATAACAACCACATTTCCGATGTTATTAACCATACCTATTTATGCTTCATCCAAAGATTAGAAATTTTACCTCAATTACTAGTTATGAACCCATTGAATTATGTTACACTCTATACAAGTTTGACACAAAAATAATAGTTAATCATTTTAAGTCTTACCTGGCTAAGCAAATCAATCCTTCTTAATATGTTTTTCAAAAATCTAGGAGAGCAAGTGACAATACTATCATTGTACAAGAACCCTACAATACCTTCACTATTTTAATTCCAAATCCTCTAACATGCTTCTCAATTAGATCTAAAAAAGGCATTTGATCGATTGAAGTGGTATTTCATTAAATAAATTTTTATGCACTTTAATATTTTCTCCTCTTTAATCAACATTATAATGTCTTGTGTGTCTACTTCACATATTTTCATCCCTCTTAATGGACATTCTATTGAATACTTTCAATTGTCACGTAGAATATGACAAGGAGACTCTCTCTTCCTATATTTTTTTTAATTTTATTTATGAAACTATTTTCTTATAGTTGTTGAAAATCACACATGACTATCAGTTTCTATCTGTAAAATTGCCCCTCCAATATCTCATTTTTTTTTTTATCATTTTGGCCTTCAAAGTTTCTTTTACAATTTATAAGATCATTATTGATCAGCTTAACTATTTTTCAAAATTTTCATAGCCAAAAACTTAATTTTTCGAAATCAAGAATTTTCTTTTTAAAAGACTGCCAGCACGAAGTTAGACAAATGGTCCTAAACTCTTTTAACATTCTTGAAGGTGAAAGTTTTGGAAAATATCTTGGTTTCCCTATTATTACTTCTGGAAATAAAAAAAAATAGGACATCTAATACATTTAAATAATTTTAAAAATTAATTGTTTGGCTATGGTAGGGCGAACCACTTTGATTCATACTACTCTAATCTTCATTACTAATCATATTATGCAACTTGTTCTTCTTCCTAAATATATTTTTTTAATGACATGTTCCATCGTTATAGAAAGTAAGGCATAAGTACTCGGCTAGAAAAGTCACTAAGGTGAGAGTTTAAAAATCTCAGGCTAAGGTAAGCTTAGATAAAAACATAGTGTATTGTGCCTTAGAGATAATTCATATTTTGTGTAATATCGTGTGGTAGAGTGGTATACATATTTGGATATCCAACTGTCATAGGGTTTTATAGAATGTTTTAGAACTGAACTCAGGTTCGTAGAACTCCAGATATGATAGTTACCACATCAGGAATAATTTGTGTGGTCCATAAAATAAAGTGTATTGTGAATTGAGAGCCTGGGGGGAGAAAATGGTGTTTTGGGAATTGACGCTTGCTGCAATGAGAGGATGCCTTTTCATAATGGTCTGCCGCAATGAAGAAGTCATCCGCCGCAATGAGAATTGGGGAAGTATACCTAAACGTCCTACAATTTTTTGAGTTATTTCTCTCATAATTCAACTTTGTTCTAGAGCTTTAAGAAGTGGGTTTTCCAAGAGAACTAGGGCATTTTGAGGTAAGAAATCTGTAAAGCCTCTTAGGTATTGATAATTAATCTTCCTTAAACCTTGGAGGAAGGATTAATAATGAAATTCTTGAGTTTAAGCCCTAGAAGCATGAACTTGGGGAAGAACCCTATGGGTGGATGTAAAACCACCTAGAATTAATTCTAGGATGTATATTTTTGATTCCTAGCATGAAATTAATTATCTTTAACTTGACTAAGGTCAATTGGAAACCTTGGGTTCAATAAAGGTGAAACCTTTAGGTGTAAAAATGGCTAAAAGGCATGAACTTGGTTAGAAATCTTTGAATATTGATTCTATGAATGCAATGGTCTAGTTAGTAATTAATTAACCCTTGGAGAATGCTAGGAACCTCTTTTAAAGGATAGAATTGATAGGTTAAATTTTCAAAACCTAAAACGAAGAGTAAATGATTAATTACTATCATACTATTGTTATTTATAAACCTTGAGCATTCCGAAGTGTTAAGAATAGGAAAGACAGTGGTGAATTAGTTTGTAAGTATTATTTCTTCACTCGAGATAGGTTATGGTTTTGACTTGGAGTTAAGACTCACCTTATTACATGTTATATCGTAGAACTGTATAACTTGTGATTAATGTTCGAACATAGTTGAATTGTATGTGTTGTTCATGTTATATTTTTATGGATAAGCTAGATGAACAGGAAGTGATAGGTGAGCGGAAATGACTAAGTATAATTGTGTCTTGAACAATGTGTATATTCACAAGGGATAGGTCTGAGATCTTGATTATATAGATATTTATGTTGATCCAATTCTTATGGATCTGAGACCTTGTTGATATGGTACATGGACACTTAGGACTGAGATGGGACTAGAGGCACATATGATATGAGTGAAAGTTGATGAAAATAGTAAGGTATGAGATGATTGTTTAAAGTGATTATTTCTTTTCCTTTTATAAAAAAAATATCTCGATGACTTTTGAAGTTGAGATTGTTGTTGTTGAATTGACTTGAAAAGACTAACTATTGACTGATTATATGCTAAGTTTTGAAGTTCCTTTACTTGTTATATGCTTTTACTACATTCATTTCTTATTTTGGATCGTCCTATGACGCCTATCAGTACATAGTGTTTGTTACTGATACTACCCTGCGCTTTTCTTGTATTGAGTGTAGACTGTATACCAGAGGCTGAGACGCGACCTTAGCTATTGTAGAACAGTTGACTGCAGATCCAAGGGTGAGCACTACTTCTACGGCTGCCATAGATCCTCCATGAGTTATTGTCCTTTTTTGGATAATGAAACTCCTATTATTTATTGCTTTTAGTACTTATGAATATCTTAGACGATGTGTTGATTTGGAGTTCTGTACAATGACTTTCAGTTCTTGGGTATATGTTAGTTAATGATTTTCACACAGTTCCTATTATATTGGTTGACTTCCCTTATTTTGATAATTTAAGATTAGTTTGGTTTATTGTTCTTTTAAAATTTTCTAAGTATAAAATAAAGATTTAAGTTGGTTGGTTCTCCCACCAGAGGATTAATGTGGGTGCCACTCACGCTCGATTGGATCGTGATAATTTTAAACCAATTACAGGGATACCAAAAGGATTTCCTATGGGAATCCAAAACCCATAAGCATAAATTACACCTTATATAGATTATCATCACCTAACCCAAACCTCAAGGAGGTCTGAATATTCAAAGCCTCCAACTCAAAAATAAAACTTTGCTTGGCAGTACTGCCTAGAGGTTATTTCATAATCCTAATTTTATACTGGCCAGTACACTTATCTCACATTAGTTTTTTACGTCATCCTCCACTTCAACCACCTCTCTATTTTGAAAATCTATTCACAAAGATTGAAACTATTACCAGAGTGATCTTATTTGAAGAATAGCCTCAGATAAGCACATCAAATTTTGGGAAAATGCATGTCTAGGTCCTCAAATTAAGTTGTGTAGTCTAATCCAAGGCCCTTTACCTTGTGATCATCACAATTATAAAGTCACTGGTTATCTTCAAATGGCTTGTGGTTAATTAACAAAATTACTTTTCAACTTCCTGCTAATGTACTCTGGAAAATCCAATACCACTACTTACCTCAATACTCCCTAAGTTATGATAAAATTCTCTCAAGTGTCTCCATTAACGAGGAATTTACTGAATTTTTTTTTAGAATGTGCTTGCTAATCATACTACTAATATTGATTTGAGTTGATTATGGATACATTTTCTCCAAAAATAAGATCTTCCTTTGATTGTGAGCTCACGATAGATTATCTATTGCTTTGTATCTCCATAAACTTTAAATTATTTCATCGCCAACATATTATTTTTTGATCATCCAAAGAAAAATATGTATCATATGTTAATTGAATGTCTTAGTGCTAAACAAGAGAGGGATGATGTAGGTTACCTATCTATTCTTCAACATCTGACTTTCTCAAAACTTGGCCCTTTATTATGGATGCACAAAATCATTTCAATCACCACACTGGGCATGCTGCATTATCACTGAATACAATTTATTTGCCATTTGCTTTTTGGTATATTTGGAAAAACAGGAACAAGAATTTCTTTAACAATTTTAAAGTTCCTACAAAATTTAGTAGCACTTTAAATTTGACAAATGAATATTTCTTCTGTGCATACACTCATAAAGATATCCCTCAGAAATATCATATTTACGTTAAATGACACCTTCTTAACTTGAACAGATATATATTTAATACAAATGGGACTTTTAGAAACAATAGCCACTTTGGGGTATAAGAGGAGTTTTTTTGTGATTCTCTAGGTAACCGGATACTAGAATTCATCGATACTGTCAATGCTCAAAGTAGCTTTCATATGGAGTTGTCTGCTCTACCGAAGGGACTTCAACTAGCTATAACACCCCCCAAAAATTCAAAGCTAAATACCCAAATCATTTTCATGAGTGTAACAATCATTTTCCTAGTGTGGTAAGTTCATTAGATGCGAATCATGTTCATAAGAAGCTTCTACCAGCAAGTTAAGTTGAGAGCACCCTATTCGATTAAGTTATCATGTAAGATTCAACTATGGTCAACTTCAAAAGATCATTACTCCTAGAATATGAAGAATTAGGTGACCTAATACCCACAAAATTAAAGGTCTTCTAGTCTTCTTTCGAACGCCGCTGATTGCGCATTAATCCGAGCCCCGAGTAAAAAGTTATACTCAGTTTACCAAGAAGATATATGTCTGTCTAAGGGTGATGACTCGGCTGACGAGTAGTCACACTTGTGACGATTCGTCAAGGCAACCGTCACCTTAACCATAAAGACCAAAATTTTCATCATGCTTGATGGTTCAAGTGACGACTCTTTAAGGGTATGATGGTTCATCACCTGAACCGTCAGACAGACCCGTTCTGCACTGTTAACATATTTTTAAGGGTATTTTGGTCCTTTTCTGTTTTTAAAACCTCCTTTTTATTAACCTAAACAATTTCTATATCATTTACCTCTCCAAATTCATTAAGAAAGTATGCTCTTGTAATGACCGGGTCTGTCATTATGGGAAAACCATTCGTGCCAATTTTTAGAGTTAGAAAACTCTGGGTTTGGGAATTTGAAATTCTAGACTAGGCTAGTCTTGGCCAGATTTGGAGCGAGGTATGATCTAGGGCAATCCGAGTAAAGATTGGGTTTGATTTCTTGATTTGAGCTAGTTTTCCTTGTAGCTAACACATAAAGGAATCCAGGGGACTTTTCAGATCAAATTCAGGTAAGTAGAACTCCCGGAATCGAGGTTGACGTGAAAGGGTTGTTTCGAGATGTCGAAAAAATAAGTGTGTTGTAAAATGGACTAGTTTTGGAGATTTTATGACTTTTTGTCTAGTGTCAACTGCTACGGCGGTTGACACTCCATCATGGCGACCATTGCTGTAGCAGAGAAATTACCTCTACAGCGGAAGTCAGCGATGGTCAACCTCTGCCATAGCGGATGACTCCGCTATGGCGGTACCGCTATAGCGGATGACTCTACTATGGAAGTACCTCTATAGCGGAGTGTGACAACATTTAATGCAAAAATTTCTCCAAAATAGTTTAGTTTTTCTTGAAATGTTTTGGGAGAAGAAGGGGGCAATTTTTGGCAATTTTCATCCATTTCCCACCATTTTTCATCCTAAAAGTAATGATTCTACTCCCCAAACTCCATGATATCTTTCCTATGCTATAGAATTGCTAGGGGAAGACTTGGGAAAATGTTGGGATGACCTAGGAATGGTAGAATCTGGGGAAAAGGGGATCCTAGGGTGCTAGAGTTCTTGGGTCTTGATTCTTGGTAATGGGTAATGATCACTTAGCCAGAATTCTCTAAGGGAATCCTTAAAAATAATGAATTTAGGTGAATTAATGGTGGGAGAACCTGGGAATGGGTAGAATGATCATGGTTGTCCTAGGGTTTGAGATTTTTCATAATTTGGGTAATTTGTAGGCCATAAGTATTGATTTTTAGTTACTGTATTTTTGTTTCTAGACCAAGAACAAGCAAGGGATCCTGAAAAGGAGAAAGCTCCGGCACTATAGAACTTGCTTATTCGAGGTAGGTGATGGTTATTGATTCCTGTATGCATTGTATGTTTCTGTACTCACGTCTAAGTATTTGTATGGTTTGTATTGCTTAGGGAATGATTTAGGAATGTCCAAAAGTCCTGTTTTTCAGTCTTGTGAAATGAACTAAGTTTTATTGCTTGTTGATTTACAAGTGTTGATTGATCATTGTTTGTGAATGTGGATTTATGTGATATTTGGTTGGCTCAGGTACCATGCCTGGTATGGGAAATACTAACGGTTGGCTCGGGTACCACGCCTGGTACAGGATATACTAACGGTTGGCTTGGGTACCATGCCTGGTATGGGTTAACACTAACGGTTGGCTCGGGTACCAGCCTGGTACGGGTTTACTTTATTATATTATTGTATCTTTATTAATGGTTCCTTGAGTGGACCGGCTTGTGTTATGAATTGTGGTTGTGTATTTTGGTCCTTGAGAGGCCGGGTTGTTACATTGCTTTCTGAGTTTGGTCTTGGTGTAGACCGGTTTGTTTGTCTGACACTTTGGTGTTGTCTAAAGAGGATCCACGTTGGGTCGGGGATATGTAACGAGGTATAATTATTATTGTTGTGGATTATTGATCATAAGTGTGAAGTGGTTTACCTGTGGTACAAGTTAGGTAGAGACTTGTAGTCTAGGAATACCTGTTGACTTGTCTATGTGTTTCAGTACTCTTACTTGATTGTTGTACTACTCTACACTATTTATTTGGAACTGGCTGATGATCCTACCAGTACACGATGGTTGTGTACTGATACTGCACTTGCTTATCATTTTGTGAGTACTGCACTTGCTTATAATGGTGGTTGTGACTTTGGGGGTCATTTGAACCAGTTTCTACCATTGTGTGAGTTTTCATACAACAATAGCTACCACTCCAGTATCGACATGGCAATGTTCGAGGCTCTATATGGGAGGAGTTGTAGGTCACCGATTGGGTGGTTTGAGGAAGGTGATGTAAAGACTTTGGGCGTAGACTTGGTAAGTGAAGCGCAATAAAAGGTAAGAGGCATTCAGACCAAGTTACTAGCTGTCCAAAGCAGGCAGAAGGAATATGCAGATCGCAAGATCCGGGATATGGAATTTCATGTTGGTGAATAGGTATTGTTGAAAGTGTCACCAATGAAGGGAGTTATGCATTTCAATAAGAGGGGTAAGCTCAGCCCCCAGTTCATCAGACCGTTCAAAGTTCTTGAGATCGTAGGGCCTGTTGCTTACAGATTGGTACTACCGCCCAGTCTCTCGGGTGTCCATCCGATGATTCACGTATCTATTCTAAAGTGATACCATAGGGATAGGGACTACATCATCAAGTGGGATGAGGTGTTGCTTGATAAGCATCTTCGCTATGAAGAGGAGCCAATTTTGATTCTTGATCGGGATGTCCAGAAATTAAGGACAAAGGTGATCAGTATGGTAAAGGTTCAATGGAAGCGTCATTCAGTTTAGGAGGACACTTGGGAAATCGAGAGGGGCATGCGGGACAAGTACCCTCACTTGTTTAAGGATACAGGTACTACTCTTTTTGCTCTTTACTTTCTGTATTTTTGGATTTGATTATTTGGGGATGAACGATGGGTAAATTGGTATTTGTTGTAATGACCGGGTCTGTCATTATGGGAAAACCATTCGTGCCAATTTTTAGTGTTAGAAAACTCCAGGTTTGGGGGTTTGAAATTCTAGGCTAGGCTAGTCTCAGCCGAATTTGGAGCGAGGTATGGTCTAGGGAAATCCAGGTAAGGATTGGGTTTGATGTCTTGATTCAAGCTAGTTTTTATTGTAGCTAACACATAAAGGAGTCTGTGGGACTTTCCGGAACGAATTCGGGTAAGTAGAACTCCCGGAATCGAGGTTGACGTGAAGGAGTTATTCCGAGATGTCAAAAAAATAAGTGTGTTGTAAAATGGACTAGTTTTGGAGATGTTACGATTTTCTGTCCCATGTCTACCGCTACGGCGGTTGACACTCCGCCATGGCGACCCCACTATAGCGGAAAAATTACCGCTGCAGCGAAAGTCAGTGATGGTCAGCCTCCGTCATAGCGGACGACTCCACTATGGTGGTACCACTATAGCAGAGCGTGATGAGATTTAATATAGAAATTTTCACAAAATAGTTCAGTTTTTCTTGAAACGTTTTGGGAGAAGAAGGGGCAATTTTGGGGGATTTTCATTCGTTTGCCACCATTTTTTGTCCTAAAGGTAAGGATTCTACTCCCCAAACTCCATGATATCTTTCCTATATTATAGAATTGCTAGGGGTGGACTTGAGGAAAGGTTGGTATGAACTACGAATGGTAGAATCCGGGGAAAAAGAGGATTTTAGGGTGCTAGAGTTCTTGGGTCTTGATTCTTGGTAATGGGTAATGATCACTTAGCCATAATTCTCTAAGGGAATCCATAAAAATATGAATTTAGGTGAATTAATGGTGGGAGAGCCCGAGAATGGGTGGAATGATCATGGTTGGCCTGGGGTTTGGGATTTTTCATAATCAGGGTAATTTGTAGCCCATAAGTATTGATTTTTAGTTACTGTGTATTTATTTCTAGACCAAGAACAAGCAAGGGATCCTAAAAAGGGAAAACCTACGGCACTATAGAGCTTGCTTATTTAAGGTAGGTGATGGTTATTGATTCCTGTATGCATTGTATGTTTGTGTACTCATGTCTAAGTATTTGTATGGTTTGCATTGCTTAGGATTGATTTAGGAATGTCCAAAAGTCCTGTTTTTCAGTCTTGTGAAATGAACTAAGTGTTATTGCTTGTTGGTTTACAAGTGTTGATTGTTCATTGTTTCTGACTGTGGATTTATGTGACATTCGATTGGCTCGGGTACCACGCCTGGTATGGGAAATACTAATGGTTGGCTCAAGTACCACGCCTGGTATGGGATATACTAACGGTTGGATCGGGTACCACGCCTGGTACGGGATAACACTAACGGTTGGCTCGGGTACCGCGTCTGGTACGGGTTTACCTTATTGTATTGTTGCATCTTTATTAATGGTTCCCTGAGTGGATTGGGTTGTGTTATGAATTGTGGTTGTGTATTTTGGTCCTTGAGAGGCCAGGTTGTTACATTGCTTTATGAGTTTGGTCTTGGTGTAGACCGGTTTGTTTGTCTGACACTTTGGTGTTGTCTAAAGGGGATCCACGGTGGGTCGGGGATATGTAACGAGGTATAATTTTTATTGTTGTGGATTATTGATCATAAGTGTGAAGTGGTTTACCTGTGGTACAATTTAGGTAGAGACTTGTAGTCTAGGAATATCTGTTGACTTGACTATGTGTTTCTGTACTCTTATTTGATTGTTGTACTACTCATACACTATTTATTTTGAACTGGCTGATGATCCTACCAGTACACGGTGGTTGTGTACTGATACTGTACTTGCTTGTCTTTTTGTGAGTACAGAAAATCTTCCAGCGGTTGATGCACGACCTCACTTGTAGGCCTGACACTTTAAGATACAAGGGTGAGCTGTTCGACCAAGCGGCCTTGATTTCCATCTATTGAGTTGTAGCCCATTTGTTTTGGGCTTAGACTATTTCTATTTTTTTTTGGGAGGGGGGGGGGGGTTTCATCCCCGTACTCTAGCTTTGGTAGATGTTTTTGGTACGATGACTTTCAGATTCTAAGGAAGGATTTTCTGCAGGCTATATTTTATAGAGTTGATTTGATTATGTTGATTGCTAGTTTACATTTCTTCATAGTGGTTTTAGGCTGTTAGGCTAGGTTGAGGGTTGGACTCTATTAGTTCTCTAATCCAAGGATTGGGTGGGTGCCACTCACGGTGGTCTGGGTCGTGAAAAATATGGTATCAGAGCCCTAGGTTCGTTGATCTCGTCGTACCAAAACAGGTCTAGTAGAGTCTTACGGAACAGTGCTGAGACGTCCATACTTTCTTCGAGAGGCTATAGGACTTTAGGAAACAATTTTTTATTTCTTCCATCGTGCTATAACTTGATTCCAATTGGTATCTGGTGATACAAATTGGTATCTGACTCTTTCACTCTTTTGTCCGCAGATGGTTAACACAAGGAACAATGGAGCTAGACCACCGGTCCCAGCAGCTGGTCCGGTTGTCCGTAGTAGAGGCAGGGGAAGAGGCAGACGACGAGGTAGAGCCATAACTGCCAGGGGTGGGGCTCAAGCTACTGCAGGAGCACGAGAGGCAACCCCTCTCCCACTTCAAGAAAAGGTTGTCGAAGATATGGAAGTTGTTGTGGAGGATAAAGGGGCGCGGGCGGAGGCAGAGGCGGCACCAGCTGGAGGTGCAGGCCTTCCCTCTATGACGCCCGATGCATTTCAGCAGGCTTGGAACATCTTGAGTGGTTTGGTTGGTGCTGGAGACATACTCGTGGGCATTGCAAATCAGGCTCTGGGAACCCAACCAGCAGATCCTACGGCTCCTAGGATGGATGCAACTTCAGGCATAGGTGACTTCTTC
The DNA here is from genome assembly GCA_003996215.1 of Jaltomata sinuosa. Taxonomy (NCBI): domain Eukaryota; kingdom Viridiplantae; phylum Streptophyta; class Magnoliopsida; order Solanales; family Solanaceae; genus Jaltomata; species Jaltomata sinuosa. The sequence goes on along the minus strand of QJPP01007515.1, from coordinate 862,839 downwards.
AGGCGAATGCTAGGCCCAGTGATGACAGGAAATGAACATGAGATACTAACCAAGTTTCTCAAGTTGTAACCTCTTACTTTTTAGGGTACGTACAAGGAAGATGCTTATGAGTTCATACTGGATTGTTATGAGAGGTTACACAAGCTGGGCATTGTGCAACAGTATAGGGTTGAGTTCATCACATTTCAGCTGCAGGGTGATGCCAAGCAGTGGTGGAGATCTCATGTGGAGTATCGGTCATTTATTTTCCCTCCACTGACTTAGGAGCAGTTCCACTCTTTTTTCTTAGAGAAGTACGTACCCTGTACATTGAGGGACCAGAAAAAGGATAAATTCTTGAATTTAGAGCAGGGTAGAATGTCAGTCTCTGCTTACGAGGCAAAATTTCATGCCTTGTTTCATTTTGCTACACAGTTAATGGGTTCCAAGGAGGAGCGAGTTCGGTTGTTTGTCAAGGGTTTGAATACTGAGCTTTAGGTATTGTCTGTGCACATGACTTCTTCAGGGAAAGGCTTCAACGAAGTGGCAGATTATGTGAAGAAACTTGAGGGAGTCAGGCAGGCGGGACAGGCTAAAGTGTTAGCCAAGAAGCCCCAGAATGAGGCAAATTATGGTGGTTCATGCTCCAGGGGTCAGAATCAACAGGTATACTCAGTCTGTCCTATTCAGTCAGCTCTGTCAGCTGCTACAGGTGGTCGTCCAAGAGTTAATCAGCAGTTTTTAGCTCTTAAGGGCCAGGGAGCTTCTTATTCATCTGCTAGCGGGCCTGAACTTGATCGCGGTTGTTTTCATTGTGGTGATCTGGGCCACTTTAAGAGGGAGTTCCCTCATAGGCAGATCGATAATCAGGTTCAGCAGTAGCCTAAGGCTGTGGTCCCGGCAGGTAGAGGTGATCATGCTAGAGGTCATCCACAGGGTGGGCGAGGTAACTTTTAGAGAGGGAAGGGAGACAGAGGGAACAACGACGCGGGAAATAATGCAGCGCAGCCGGCTAGGGAGGTTTCCCTAATTGATGATCGATCTCAGTGTTATGCGTTTCCAGGGAGGACCGAGGTTGAGGCCTCGGATGCGGTGATCACAGGTACCATTCTTGTCTGTGATAAAATGGCTTCGGTATTATTTGACCCAGGTTCTACATATTTTTATGTGTCTATGAGTTTTGCATTGGGTCTGGACTTGATATGTGATATCCTTGATTCCCCCATCCATGTTTCTACCCTAGTTGGAGAGTCAGTGATTGTGACTCATGTTTATCATAATTGCTCGGTTGTATTTATGGGGTTGCAAACTTAAGTAGACTTAATAATTATGGATATAGTCGACTTTGATATTATTTTGGGCATGACCTGGTTATCCCCATATCATGTTATGTTGAACTGTAACACCAAGACTGTGGCTCTAGAGATTCCGGGTAAGGATAGGCTAGAATGGGAAAATGTGTACAGGTCGAAGCCGACCAAAATTATATCATTCGTTTGGGATAGAAAGCTAGTGGGGAGAGGGTGTTTAGCCTTTCTGGCTCATCTCTGGGATAATAGTGTGGAGTCCCCATCCATTGAGTCAGTTCCAGTTGTTTCAGAGTTTCGAGAGCTGTTTCCAGTGGATTTTCCTGGCATGCCTCCATACAGGAATATTGACTTTTGTATTAACTTGGAGCCGGGCACTTATCCCATTTCCATTCCTCTGTATCATATGGATCCGGCATTTCCATTCCTCTGTATCATATGGATTTGGCAGAGTTAAGGAAAATCAAGACTCAACTTCAGGAACTCCTAGATAAGGTATTTATCCATCCCAGTGCTTCGCCTTCGGGTGCTCTGGTATTGTTTGTAAAGAAGAAGGATGGTAGTATGCAGATGTGCATAGATTACAGTCAATTGAACAAGGTTACCACCCGAAATAAGTACCCTCTACCCCATATTGATGATCTATTTGACCAGTTACAGGGTGCATCAGTGTTTTCAAAAATTGACTTGAGGTCAGGGTATCACCAGTTGAAAATTAGGCCCGAGGATGTTCCTAAGACTGCTTTTCAGACTCGGTATGGACATTACGAGTTCTTAGTGATGTCATTTGGTTTGATCAATACACCGGTGGCATTCATGAGTCTGATGAATAAGGTGTTTAAATCTTACTTGGATTCGTTCATCATCGTTTTCATTGATGACATTTTGATCTACTCCAAGAGTAGGGAGGAGCATGCTGAATATCTCCGTATCATGTTGAACACTTTGAGACATCAAAAGCTCTATGCAAAGTTTTCCAAGTATGAATTCTGGTTAACTTCAGTTGCATTCTTGGGGCATGTAGTGTCAGAACAGGGGGTGATGGTAGATCCTCAGAAGATAGAGGCAGTCAAGAGTTGGGCCCGGCCTAGCTCTGTGACTGAGGTAAGGAGTTTTGTTGGGCTCGTAGGTTATTACCGGAGGTTTGTTAAGGATTTTGCATCCATTGCTACTCATCTGACAAGGCTGACACAGAAAAATATACCATTTGTATGGTCCGACAAGTGCGAGGAGAGCTTCCAAAAGCTCAAGACACTTCTGACCACTGCTCCTATTTTGTCCTTGCCGGTTGAAGGTAAAGACTTTATTATTTTCTGTGATGCTTCACATTTTGGTTTGGGTGTTGTATTGATGCAAGATAGGAATGTGATAGCCTATGCTTCTAGGCAGTTGAAGGTGCATGAGAGAAACTATCCAACTCATGATTTAGAGTTGGCAGCGGTGGTCTTTGCACTCAAGATTTGGAGACATTATCTTTATGGTGTCAAGTGTGAGGTGTTCACTGATCATCGCAGTCTGCAGTATTTTTTCACTCAGAAGAACTTGAATCTGAGGTAGAGAAGGTGGATGGAGTTGTTGAAGGATTATGATGTGACTATTCAGTACCATCCGGGTAAGGCTAATGTGGTGGCAGACGCATTGAGCTGGAAGACAGTTAGCATAGGCAGTTTGGCTTGTTTGGGGGTGTCCAAACGACCACTAGCAAGGGAAATTCAGGCATTGGAGTCCAAGTTCATGCACTTGGGTATTTTAGAACAAGGTGGAATTTTGGCCAGTATTGAGGTCAAATCCACATTCATGGAAGAGATAAAGGTCAAACAATTTCAGGATTCACAGTTGAGCAGGCTTCGGAGCAAGGCAATATCTGGAGAGTCCGGGGATGCCACGTTGGACTCTGGCGGTGTGCTAAATTTTAGAGGAAGGATATGTGTTCCTCGGGTGGATGATATGATTCAGAAGGTGTTGGCAGAGGCGCATGGTTTGTGGTATTCAGTTCATCTGGGTGTAACCAAGATGTACAGGAATTTAAGGCAACTTTATTGGTGGCCTGGGATGAAAAGGGACATAGCTGATTTTTGTATCCAAGTGTCAGAATTGTCGGTAGGTAAAGTATAAGTACCAAATACCTGCAGGACTACTTCAGTGGATGCCCATTCTAGAGTGGAAGTGGGAGAGAATAGCCATGGATTTTGTGGTGGGTCTCCCCAAGACTTTGGGGAAGTATGACTCTATTTGGGTCATTGTGGATAGGTTAACCAAGTCAGCTCACTTCATCCCAGTTAGGGTGGATTACAATTCACAACAATAGGCTAAGATCTACGTGAAGGAGATTGTGAGATTACATGGAGTACCACTATCCATCATTTCATACAGGGTACGCAGTTTACTTCTAAGTTTTGGGGCAAGTTGCATGAGGATTTGGGCACTCAACTCACCTTTAGTACAGCCTTACACCCTCAGATTGATGGTCATGCGGAGAGGACGATTGAGGTATTGGAGGAAATGCTGAGAGCATGTGTGATTGACTTTGGGGATCATTTGGACCAGTTTCTACCGTTGTGTGAGTTTTCATACAACAATAGCTACCACTCCAGTATCGACATGGCAACGTTCGAGTCTCTATATGGGAGGATTTGTAGGTCACTGATTGGGTGGTTTGAGGAAGGTGATGTAAAGCCTTTGGGCGTAGACTTGGTAAGGGAAGCGCAAGAAAAGGTAACAGGCATTCAGACCAAGTTACTAGCTGCCTAAAGCAGGCAGAAGGAATATGCAGATCGCAAGGTCCGGAACATGGAATTTCATGTTGGTGAATAGGTATTGTTGAAAGTGTCACCAATGAAGGGAGTTATGCATTTTGATAAGAGAGGCAAGCTCAGCCCCCAGTTCATCAGACCATTCAAAGTTCTTGAGATCGTAGGGCCCGTTGCTTATGGATTGGTACTGCTGCCCAGTCTCTCGGGTGTCCATCTGGTGTTTCACGTATCTATGCTAAAGTGATACCATAGGTATGGGGACTACATCATCAAATGGGATGAGGTGTTTCTTGATAAGGATCTTCTCTATGAAGAGGAGCCAATTTTGATTCTTGATCAGAATGTCCGGAAATTGAGGACAAAGGTGATCAGTATGGTAAAGGTTCAATAGAATCATCATTCAGTTGAGGAGGACACTTGGGAAATCGATAAGTACATGCGGGACAAGTACCCTCACTTGTTTAAGGATACATGTACTACCCTTTTCGCTCTTTACTTTCTGTATTTTTGGATTTGATTGTTCGGGGATGAACGATGGGTAAATTGGTATTTATTGTAATGACTGGGTCCGTCGTTATGGGAAAACCATTGTGCCAATTTTTAGTGTTAGAAAACTCTAGGTTTGGGATTTTGAAATTCTAGGCTAGGATAGTCTCGGCCGAATTTGGAGCGAGGTATGGTCTATAGAAATCCAGGTAAGGATTGGGTTTTATGTCTTGATTCGAGCTAGTTTTCCTTGTAGCTAACACATAAAGGAGTCTGGAGGACTTTTCAGAATCTAATTCGGGTAAGTAGAACTCCCGAAATCGAGATTGATGTGAAGGAGTTATTCCGAGATGTAGGAAAAATAAGTGTGTTGTAAAATGGACTAGTTTTGGAGATTTTACGACTTTCTGTCCTATTTCAACCTCTACGGCGGTTGACACTCTGCCATGGCGACCTCCACTATAGCGGAAAAATTACCGCTACAGCAAAAGTCAGTGATGGTCAGCCTCTGCCATATTGGATGACTCCGCGATGGCGGTACCGCTATAGCGGAGCGTGATGATATTTAATATAGAAATTTTCCCAAAATAGTTCAGTTTTTCTTGAAACGTTTTGGGAGAAGAAGGGGCAATTTTGGGTAATTTTCATTCGTTTTCCACCATTTTTCATCCTAAAGGTAAGGATTCTACTCCTCAAACTCCATGATATCTTTCCTATATTATAGAATTGCTAGGGGTGGACTTGGGGAAAGGTTGGGATGACCTAGGAATGGTAGAATCCGGGGAAAAAGAGGATTCTAGGGTGCTATAGTTCTTGGGTCTTGATTTTTAGTAATGGGTAATGATCACTTAGCCATAATTCTCTAAGGGAATCCATAAAAATAACGAATTTAGGTGAATTAATGGTGGGAGAGTTCGGGAATGGGTGGAATGATCATGGTTGGCCTGGGATTTGGGATTTTTCATAATCTGGGTAATTTGTAGGCCATAAGTATTGATTTTTGGTTACTGTGTATTTATTTCTAGACCAAGAACAAGCAAGGGATCCTAAAAAAGGGAAAGCTACGACACTATAGAGCTTGCTTATTTAAGGTAGGTGATGGTTATTGATTCCTGTATGCATTGTATGTTTGTGTACTCATGTCTAAGTATTTGTATGGTTTGCATTGCTTAGGGATTGATTTAGGAATGTCCAAAAGTCCTGTTTTTCAGTCTTGTGAAATGAACTAAGTGTTATTGCTTGTTGGTTTACAAGTGTTGATTGTTCATTGTTTCTGACTGTGGATTTATGTGACATTCGATTTGCTCGGGTACCACGCCTGGTATGGGAAATACTAATGGTTGGATCAGGTACCATGCCTTGTATGGAATATACTAACGGTTGGCTCGGGTACCATGCCTGGTATGGGATAACACTAATGGTTGGCTCGGGTACCACGTCTGGTACGGGTTTACCTTATTGTATTATTACATCTTTATTAATGTTTCCCTGAGTGGATTGGGTTGTGTTATGAATTGTGGTTGTGTATTTTGGTCCTTGAGAGGCCGGGTTGTTACATTGCTTTATGAGTTTGGTCTTGGTGTAGACCGGGTTGTTTATCTGACACTTAGGTGTTATCTAAAGGGGATCCAGGGTGGGTCCGGGATATGTAACGGGGTATAATTGTTATTGTTGTGGATTATTGATCATAACTATGAAGTGGTTTACCTGTGGGACAAGTTAGGTAGAGACTTGTAGTCTAGGAATACCTGTTGACTTGTCTATGTGTTTCAGTACTCTTACTTGATTGTTGTACTACTCTACACTATTTATTTGGAACTGACTGATGATCCTACCAGTAAACGGTGGTTGTGTACTGATACTGCACTTGCTTATCTTTTTGTGAGTACAGGAAATCTTTTGGCGGTTGACGCACGACATCACTTTTAGGCCTGACACTTCGAGATATCAAGAGTGAGTTGTTCGACCAAGCTGGTATGATTTCCATATATTGAGTTGTAGCCAATTTGTTTCGGGCTTAGACTATTTCTATTTTTTTTGGGTTGCATCCCCGTACTCTAGCTTTGGTAGATATTTTTGGTACGATGACTTTCAGATTTTAGGGAGGGATTTTCCGCAGGCTATATTTTATAGAGTTGATTAGATTATGTTAATTGCTAGTTTATATTTTTGTACACTGGTTTTAGGCTGTTAGGCTATGTTGAGGCCTTGAATTTATTGGTTCGCTCATCCGGGGGTTGGGTGGGTGCCACTCATGGCGATCTGGGTCGTGACAGCTCTTTTTTTCTCCAAACTCCCAAGAACCCTAATGAATAAGAGACTCAACGTTTAAGGTTTACTTCAAGGTTCCTTCCTCAAACTCTAAAACCAAGGTATGTAAGAGCAACACCTTTCTCGAGGAACTCCGTTCTTCCTCACAGTGAGTCTTAGTTTCAGATTTAGTTCATGGTTTAAAGTTAGAGTTTCAAGGTTGAATATTTTTAAACATTATTCTTGAATCTCGTCACATTCTCCTGAATATTCTTTGAGTATTACTTTTAGTTCTATGGTTTAGAGTCTTTCTTAAGATTGAATTTCATGACATGTCTACAAATTTTCTCCATATAAAGTTTATGAGTTTTATTGATATTATTGAAGGTTTACTGCATGTTTTCATGAGATCTATCCTATCCAAAGTTATTTTAAAAGTGTTTGAACATAGTAAACTCATGAAAGGATTATGGGACTCTTATGCATAACTTTATGGCTTGAAAAGCACAAGAACTTATCGTATCTTGGAAAATAAAAGCAAGGCTATAATGATTTAGATACAAGGCTCACAGAGATAGATATATTTGTGATACGATATTTTAAAGTCAAGTATGATTTTCAGAAAGAGTTTTAAGACTTATATTATGAGCAACTAACATATTTTGGGAGGACTATTCAGCACTGAGATGGGTATGGGTCTAAGGTCACACACCTCAAAACTACGTTAGCACCATAGGATAGGATCATTCGTAGTTAGGTCAACTCCTCTTTTAGCCCTAGGGCTCAGATTAGATCCATAGGTTATGTTACGTCTTATACTCTGGCAAGGTATAGGATGGCTCTTCTCAATATGGGCAAGATATTGGACTACATATTGCTCACATGATTTATGTTGGTTAAGAGAAACTCTCCCAAACTCAGAAAGATAGTATTTTCCTCAACTTACTTATTATTTATGATGCTTGTGTCAAAATTGATTTATCATAGTATTTCAAGTTACTCGCTTTTGGGTTTACATTTCATATAGTTGACTATTGGATTTTTTGCATGCTTTCAATATTTTTGGATAACTTATTCATTGCATTGTCGTATTCCTATCAGCTTCGTAAGAAAAGTTAAAAGTCCTTTATTCTACATCTCTTTACTCATGCCAGTTGTTATGATTTGATTCAAATATTTATTCAGTTTAAGTTTTCAGTTAGCTCATGTTTACTGTTTTATTCCGTTATTACGTACCAATATATTCTATGTATTGACCACTCTTTTGCGCTACATCATTGAATGATGTAGTGCCCAGCTTTAAGATATACAAGTTTGTGTACAGACTCTTTAGTAGGCTATGGCATCAGCTTGAGGAAGTTCTCATTCTTCTGAGGACTTACTAGAGTCCCAGTCTCTAGTTTCTTTTGTTACATAAACATTGACGTATTTACATAGTCAAGTCAAGTCAGTTGTATCAGTTTATAAATATTTTTTTTATATTTTAGTTAATGAAAGTTTAAGTTAATTTACTTTATCTTGTTCACAAGGGGTAGCCCATGTTTCCAGCTTCCATATTTTTTATTAAAAGTTCAGTTTATTAGCTGTATGCCAGACCAAGTGGTTCTCTCAGGCCATTCGTGGTTTTGGGTGTCGATTACATCCAGGGTGTAGGCTCAGAGCGTGACAAACTTGATATCATATCATAGAGTTCAAGTGTCCCAGGGTGTCTATGAAGCCGTGTTGGTAGGATTTTATTTATGGTTGTGAGGGCCTCACTTCTATAAATGAGGGACTACGGACATTTAAGAAAAGTTTCTCATTCTTTCTTACTCTAGATCATGCAATAAAGTTGTTACCTAAGAAGCTTGTGCAAATTCGTGCTTTCTCCAAGTTCATCCAACTACGCCTCATCTTCAAGGTGGTTTCCTCAAATAGAGCTAGCCGAAAGTTAAGAGACTGCATAAGGGTTTGATTGGATCCTATTAGTGCATTTTTGTCCATTAGTTCAAAAGATTGCACCATTGTTCTTATGAATCGTGCATTTGTGCCAGAAAAAGATGAGCATTCAGACCCTTCTATAAGCCTTGTTTTAGAAAGTACCCTTCAAGGTGGGAGGAAGTATGCATCTAGATTTTTGGGTAGTGAAGTAACCCGGGAGATGGTGAGTGATGGGGTGTTATGTTCTTAAGTGTTGACCATGGTGTAATAACTGCAAGTAGATTTCATGGTAGTATTTAGAGAAGGAGTTGCTTGTTATAGTGTTTGAGAACTTGTCAATGTGTTAGTATATATCATATATATGGTCTCTAAATGGAAGTAAAGAGTAGTTAAGAAGGGATAGAACTAGGTTGCACTTTGTAGCTTGAAGGAAAAACCCTTTGATGTTTATAGAGTTATGAATCTAGTTTAGACAAATGATCAAATGAGTAGTAGTGTGTGTGAAAGAAAGTTGTGTGACCATTTGATTTAAGTGTTAGGTTATAAGTTTGAGTCGTGAATGATCATTGAGGTAGAAAAAAATTTTAATTTTGGGAATTTAATTTATGTATGTTGATGTGGCATTTGTGAGAAGTAAGTTGTTAAGTGTGAATGTGTTAGATGAAACCTCTAGGTAAGATGTGAAGGTCTTGGATAATTCTAGAGGTTAAGAAGAGCATTAGAGTGTGAGGGAAGGTAATGAGTGTTTAAGATGGTGAGTATGTGTGGTTATGTGGGGTCGTGAGTGGTACGTGCCATGTATGGCTAGCTAGTGGGTTGATATTGTGAAGTGTGAAAGAAGCTAAGGTGGTTGTAAAAAGTGTCCCTAAGGAGAAAATTGAGGGATCTATAGATGGTTAGTGTTGAGTATTTTGAGTATGGTGATGCTCCCATTGATTTTGGAGAGAATATTAGTGTATAAGATTAGTTTGCAGACTTAAGTTATTAACTTTTGAACTAAGGGGGATATGGTGAGTTGTTAAGCAAAGACTAGTCTTAGTGTCATTGAGTTTCCCTTTTAGGGATTTGGGCTTGGGTATGTCTGTGTTTTACCTTGCTTGCGTATTTTCTCTCTACGTTAGTTGAGACGTTACTCCACTCCAGCTTTTGTGCGTTAACACTTCCTCTCCCAGTGCATGATTAGTCCCTATGAGAAAGAAGAGAAATCGTTACATATATTGTGAACCCCTAAGCACGTTACATGTCATCCAAGTCATAGTGTTCGTGCTCAAAAGAATTCGTGTTTTTGTACGCTTTAATAAATATCTTGACCTTTGAGTTGATGCATCTTAGTTCATATTAGTGTTTGTATTTCCAGCCAAAGAAAATGGTAATAGCTCAATTCGTTCATTCATCTTAGTGTTAACCATCATTCAAGGACGAATGATCCCAATAGGGAGATATTGTAACACCCCCTGAAAATTCAAAGCTAAAGACCTGAACCATTTTCATAAGTGTAATGATCATTTTCCTAGTGTGGTGAGTGCTTTGGATGCAAATCATGTTCATAAGAAGCTCCTATCAACAAGTTAAGTTGAGAGCACCCCAACCGATTAAGTTCTCATGTAAGATTCAACTATGGTCAATTTCAAACGATTATTACTCATAGCATATGAAGAATTATGTTACCTAATACCCACAAAATTAAAGGTCTTCGAGTCTTCTTTCGAACGCCGCCGACCGTGCATTAATCTGAGCTCAGAGTACAAAGTTATCCTCAGTTTACCAAGAAGATGTATGTCTGCCTAAGGGTGATGACTCAGCTGACGAGTCATCACACTTGTGACGATTCGTCAAGTCAACCTTCACCTTAACCAGAAAGACCAAAATTTTTGTCATGCTTGATAGTTCAAGTGATGACTCATTAAGGGTCTGATGGTTCATCACCTGAATCGTCAAACATACCCATTATGCACTGTTAATGCATTTTTAAGGGCATTTTGGTCCTTTTCTTTTTATAAAACCCCCTTATTATTAACCTAAACCATTTCTATATCATTTACCTCTCCAAATTCATCAAGAAAGTGCGCTCCTTTCTTCTCCTAACTCCCAAGAACCCTAAGGATCAAGAGACTCAAAGTTTAAGATTTTCTTCAAGGTTTCTTCCTCAAACTCTGAAACCAAGGTACATAAGAGCAACACCTTTCTTGAGGAACTCTGTTCTTCCTCACAGTGAGTTTTAGTTTCAGATTTAGTTCATGGTTTAAAGTTATGGTTTCAAGGTTGAATATTTTTAAACATTATTCTTGAACCTCGTCACATTCTCATGAATATTCCTTGAGTATTAATGTTAGTTCTATGGGTTAGAGTCTTTCTTAAGATTGAATTTTATGACACGTCTACAAATTTTCTCCATATAAAGTTTATGAGTTTTATTGATATTATTGAAGGTTTACTGCATGTTTTCATAAGATCTATCCTATCCAAAGTTATTTGAAAAGTGTTTGAACATAGTAAACTCATGAAAGGATTATGGGAACTCTTATGCATAACTTTATGGCTTAAAAGCACAAGAACTTATCGTATCTTGGAAAATAAAAGCAAGGCTATAATGATTTAGAGCCAAGGCTCACAGAGATAGATATGTTCATGATACGATATTTTAAATTCAAGTATGATTTTTAGAAGAGTTTTAAGACTTATATTATGAGCAACTAATATATTTTGGGAGGACTATTCAACACCGAGATGGGTATAGATCCAAGGTCACATACCCCAGAACTACGTTTCCACTGTAGGGCGACTCCTCTTTCAGCCCAAGGGCTTAGATTGGATACATAAGTTATGTTATGTCTTATACTCTGGCAAGGTATAAGATGGCTCTTCTCAATGTGGGAAAGATATTGGACTCCATGTTTCTCACATGGTTAATGTCAGTTAAGAGAAACTCTCCCAAACTTAGAAAGATAGTATTTTCCTCAACTTACTTATTATTTATGATGCTTTTGTCAAAGTTGATTTATCATAGTATTTCAACTTACTCGCTTTTGGGTTTACGTTTCATAAAGTTGACTATTGGAGTTTTTGCATGCTTTCAATATTCTTGGATAACTCATTCATTGCATTGTCGTAGTCCTGTCAGCTTTGTAAGAAAAGTTAGAAGTCCTTTATTCTACATCTCTTTACTCATGCTAGTTGTTATGATTTGATTCAAATATTTATTCAGTTTAAGTTTTCAGTTAGCTAATGTTTACTATTTCATTCCGCTATTACGTCCCAATACATTCTAGGTATTGACTTCTCTCTTTGCACTACATCATTGGACGATGTAGTTCCCAGCTTTCAGATATGCAGGTTTGTGTAAAGACTCTTCAGTAGGCTATGGCATCAGCTTGAGTAAGTTCTCATTCTTCCGAGGACTTACCAGTATCCCAGTCTCTAGTTTATTTTGTTACATAAACATTGGCGTATTTATAATGTAGTAGAGTGTCACAACCCAACCCGCCGTGACTAGAACCTACTCGAAACCTCTGGATGAGCGAACTAACATCGACCCAACACTTAGCCATTCTAACAGCTCAAAACAAATTTGCATTAAAATAAACTAACATTTATGTTCAAAAACAATACTAAACAAGATCCTGCGAAAAATTACCCCTAGAATCTGAAAGTTATTGTACCCGCAAAAAACTACCCCAAGAATTTGAAAGTCATCGTACCAAAATAATCTACCAAAAATCTAGAATACGGGGATGCAACCCCAAAAATAAGAGAATCCAGGTAAAAAACAAGGACCAAAAATATACTGGACGAAACCATGGTAGCCGAAAGAGTAGCTCACCCTTGGGATCTTAAATCGCCGGAACTACAATTGAGGTAACGTGTCAGCCACCGAAAGATGTCATGTACTTATAAAAGGAAAACAAGTGCAGAATCAGTACACAACCACCGTGTACTGGTAGGATCATCGTCCAGCTCCAATAAACAAGATATGAACAATAAACTAAAGCTGAGTAAAGTAAAGTACGCATGTAATACAAGCCAGCAATAAAACTAGACTCTAAGTCTTTCCTCTAGCTTACCAATCACATGTAACAAGTTTGACAGTCACTGCACAATACACCATGACAATAACCTATATCCCTTTCAAATAACCCATACCAACTACGGATCCCTAAGACAACACCTAAGTGTTCAGCATGCAATCTCGGTCTACACTATGTCCAACTCCACAGTTACGTACAATCACCCGGTCTCTCAAGGATCATCATGCCACAATCACATATCAAGAATACAGCCCAGTGCACTCATGGAACCATCATCAGAATACAACCAATGCAAGTACAATCAAACCCATAGCAAGTGTGGTACTCGAGCCAACCGATATATAGAATCCGTACCAGGCGTGGTACCCGAGCCAACCAATAAGATTTCTGTACCAGGCATGGTACCCGAGCCAACCAATATGTAACCTGTAACAGATGTGGTACCCAAGCCAACTTGAAAGTTTTTGAATGTTTTTTGGGAAGTTTTAGTATAAAATCTGACTCAGTCTGCTATAGCGGTCCATACACCACTATAGCGGCACCATCGTAGCAGAACCGACCGCTATGGCGATGCTGACCGTCATTGACTTCTGCTATAAAAGAAATTTTTCCGCTATAAAAGTGGCCGCGGTAGAGCAATTTCAACTACTATAGCGGTTGACACGGGACAAAATCTCATAAAATCCCATAAAAGTGCCCATTTTATAACACACCTTAAATCCTGACATTCTTAAACAACCCTTTCACGTCAACCCCAATATCTGGAGTTCTACTCACCCGAATTTGATTCCAAAAAGTTCCCCGGACTCCTTAATGTCTTAGCTAATGGAAAAACTAGCTCAATACGAGACATGCTACCTAATGCTCACTCAGATTTCCCTAGACCATACCTCACTTCAAAATCGACCGAGACTAGCCTAGCCTAAAATTTCTAACTCCCAAACCCGGAAATTTTTTAACCCGAAACTTGGCATGAAAGGTTTACCCATAATGACGGACCCGATTGTTACAACAAATACTAATTTACCCATCATTCATCCCTGAATAATAAAACCCAAAAATATAAAGTAAAAGAGAGAAAGTGTAGTACCTGAATCCTCAAACAAGTGAGGGTACTTATCCCGCATGTCCTTCTCGGTTTCCCAAGTGGATTCCTCAATCGGATGATGCTTTTATTGGACCTTTACCGATTTGATCTCCTTTGTCCTCAACTTCTGGACATTCGGATCAAGAATCGCAACTGGTTCCTCTTCATATTGTAGATCCTTGTCTAGCAAAATTTAATCCCACTTAATGATGTATTCCCCATCCCCATGGTATCACTTTAACATGGATACATGGAAGACTGGATGGACTTCGGATAAATTAGGCGACAGTGCTAGCTTGTAATCCACTGGCCCTATAATCTCAAGAACCTCGAATGGACTGATATACCAAGGGTTTAGCTTGCCCCTCTTGCCGAATCACATAACCCCCTTCATTGGTGACATTTTCAATAACACCTGCTCACCAACCTTAAAACCCATGTCTCTTACCTTGCGATATGCGTACTCTTTTTGCCTGCTTTGGGCTGCTAGCAACTTGGTTTGAATTCCCCTCACCTTTTCCTGAGCTTCACTTACCAATTCCACGCCCAAGGGTTTCACATCGCCTGCCTCAAACCATCCTATAAGTGATCTACATCCCCTCTCGTACAGTGCTTCAAATGGTGCCATGTCGATACTGGAGTGGTAGTTGTTATTGTATGAGAACTCACACAATGGTAGAAACTGGTCCCAATGACCCCCAAAGTTGATCACACATGCTCTCAACATGTCCTCCAATACCTGGATTGTCCTCTCTGGCTAACCGTCTGTCTGAGGATGAAATGTCGTGCTGAAAGTGAGTTCAGTGCCCAACTCTTCATGAAACTTACCCCAGAACTTGGAGGTAAACTGAGTACCCCTGTCTGAAATGATTGAGAGTGGCACCCCGAGAAGTCTCACAATCTCTTTAACATAGATCTTAGCCAACTGTTGTGAATTACATTCTACCCTGACCGCAATAAAATGAGCTGACTTGGTCAGCTTGTTTGCAATGAACCAAATAGAGTCGTACTTTCCCAAGGTCTTAAGAAGACCCACCACGAAATCCATGGTTATCCTTTCCCACTTCCACTCGGAAATGGGCATTCTCTAAAGTAATCCTGCAGGCCTTTGGTGCTCATACTTGACCTGCTGATAGTTCTGAAACTTAGACACATAATCAGCTATGTCCCTTTTCATCCCAGGCCACCAGTAAAGTTGCCTCAAGTACCTGTATATTTTGGTTACGCCCAGATGAATTAAATATCGTAAACCATGAGCCTCTACCAACACCTTCTGAATTACGTCATCAACCTGAGGAACACAAATCCTCCCCATGAAGCTCATCACCCCATCAGCGCCCAATGTGGCATCCCTGGACTCTTCGGATCTACCTTGCTTCGAAGCTTATTCAATTGTGCATCCTGAAACTGCTTGGCCTTTATTTCTTCTATAAATGTGGATTTGACCTTAATAGTGGCCAACACCCCCACCCTGTTATGATATTCCCAATTGCATGAACTTAGATTCTAGAGCCCTAATCTACTTAGCCAGTGGTCGTCTGGACACCCCCAAATAAGCCAAACTACCCATGCAAACCATCTTTTGGCTCAATGCGTCTGCCACTATATTAGCCTTGCCCAGATGATACTAGATGGTCACATTATAATCATTCAACAACTCCATCCACCTCCAATGCCTCAGATTCAAGTCCTTCTGAGTAAACACATGCTGCAGGCTGTGATAGTCCGTGAACACTTCACACTTGACACCACAGAGGTTGTTCCTCCAAATCTTAAGTGCAAAGACCACTGCTGCCAACTCCAAGTCGTGAGTTGGGTAATTCTTCTCATGAGACTTCAACCGCCTTGAAGCATACGCTCTGAAATTCCTGTGCTGCATTAACACAACACCCAAACTCGAATATGAAGCATCACAATACACAATGAAATCCTTACCTTCAACCGGCAATGAAAGAATGGGAGTTGTAGTAAGAAGTGTCTTGAGCTTTTGAAAGCTCTCCACACACTTGTCGGTCTACACAAATGGTACCTCCTTCTGAGTTAACCTTGTCAAGTGAGTAGGGATGAACGCAAAATCCTTGACAAACCTGCGATAGTAGCTTGCAAGCCCCACAAAACTCCTAAATTCAATCACAGAGCTAGGCTGAACCCAACTCTTAACTGCTTAAATCTTTTGGAGGTCCACCATCACCCTCTTTTCTGACATCACATGCCCTAAGAAAGCGACTGAAGTCAACCAAAATTCACACTTGAAAAACTTGGCATACAATTTCTGGTGCTTCAAGATGTCTAAAACAATACGAAGATGCTCAGCATGATCCTCCCTACTCTTGGAGTAGATCAAAATGTTATCAAGAAACACAATGATGAACGAATCTAGATAAGATTTGAATACCCCATTCATCAAACTCATGAATGTCGCCGGCGCATTGGTCATCCCAAACGACATCAGTAGGAACCTGTAATGCCTACATCGAGTCCGAAATGTTGTCTTAGGGATATCCTCAAGTCTAATCTTTACTGATGGTACCCTGACCTTAATTCGATCTTCAAAAAACCTGACGCACCCTGCAACTGGTCAAAGAGGTCATCTATGCAAGGTAAAGGATACTTGTTGTGGATGGTGACCTTGTTCAGTTGTCAATAGTCTATAAACATCATCATACCATCCTTCTTTTTCACAAATAATACTGGAGCACCCTAAGGTGAAGAACTGGGACGGATAAAATCTTTATCTTAGAGTTTCTGAAGCTGAGTCTTAAGTTCTCTCAACTTTTTCGGAGCCATGCAGTATGGAGGGATAGAAATTGGGCAAGTACCTAGCTCCAAGTCTATGCAAAAGTCAATATCTCTGTCCGGAGGTATGCCAGGCAAATTCGCGGGAAACACCTCCTGAAACTCTAAAACTACCGAAACTGACTCAATTGATGGGGACTCCACACTATCATCCCAGAGATGAGCCAAGAAGGCCAAACATCCTCTTCCCACTAACTTCTTAGCCCGGACAAATGATATGATCTTAGCCAGCTTAGGCCTGTACACACCTTCCCACTCTTGTCTATCCTTACCTGAAATCTCTAGAGTTATAGTCTTAGTATTACAATTCAACACCACATGACATGGAGACAACCAGGTCATCCCCAAAATAATATTAAAATCCAACATGTCCAGAATAACCAAATCTACCCAAGGCTGCAACCCTACAAACACCACAGGACAAGTACGATAAATATGGGTTACTATCATAGACTCTCCAACGGGGGTAGAAACATAAATAGGGGAATCAAGGATATCAAAAACCAAACTCAAACCCAAAGAAAAATTCACAGACACATAAGAGTAAGTAGAACTTGGGTCAAATAGTACAGAAGCCATTCTATCACATATTAGAATTGTACCTGTGATCACTGCGTCTGACGCCTCAGCCTCAGACTTCACTGGAAAATCATAACAATGGGCCTGGTCATCAATCTGAGAAACTTCCCTGGTTGGTTGCGCCACACCCCTGCCCGTGCAGCCATTCCTCTGTCTCCCCGGCCTCCTTGAAAGTTACCTCACTTGTGGATGACCCCTAGCATAACCACCTCTAGCTGATGGAACCACAGCCTTAGACTGCTGCTGAGTCTGATTACCTGCCTGCATATGAGGGCACTCCCTCTTGAAGTGACCTGGATCACCACAATAAAAGCATCTGCGGTCAAGATTAGGCCTGTTAGTAGAAGTATAAGAAGCCCCCTGGCCTGTAGGATCTAAGAATTGACTGGCTCCCAGAAGACCACCTGTAGAAGCTGGCAAGGCTGACTGAATAGGACGAATAGAATACACCTATTGGTTGTGACCCCTGGAGTATGAACCACTGAAGTTTCCGTCATTTCGGGACTTCTTGGCTAACACCTTAGCCTGACTGACCTGCTTAACCCCCTCTAGCTTCTTCATATAATCCGTTACCTCATTGAAACTCTTTCCCGCTGAAGTCATATGCACAGACAACACTTGCAACTCAGTATTCAGGCCCTTCACAAATAGACAAATCCTCTCCACCTCTATACCCAGAAGTTGAATAGCAAAATGGGACATTACATGAAATTTGGTCTCATAGGCTAAGACCGACATGTTACCCTGCCCAAGGGACAGAAACTCATCCTTTTTACGGTCTCTCAAAGTGCGGGGCACATACTTCTCTAAGAACAGATCATGAAAGTCCACCCAAGTCAGCAAAGGCAAAGCTAATGGTCGACACTCCACATCAAACCTCCACTACTGCTTGGCATCACCTTGAAGCTAGAAAGTGACGAACTCTACCCCATGTTGCTGCACAATGCCCAGCTTATACAGCCTCTCATAACAATCCAGGATAAACTCATAAGCATCCTCTTTCTCAGTACCCTGAAACATAGGAGGTTTCAGTTTCAAAAATTTAGTCAGCATTTCATGCTCATTCCCAGTCATAACCAGACCTAACATCGGATGGAAGAAGTCATCAGTACACGATGCCACATCCATCCTAGGAGCCATTGCAGCCGCTGGCTAGGTGCCTGAAACCTGATCTACAGTACTCATGCGGGTGGCTCCAGCGCTAACCAGTCCACTCAAAAAAGTCCACACCTGCTGAAATGCCTCAGGTGTTATAGAGGAAAGGCCTGCACCTCCAACCGGTGCCGCCTTCGCTTGTTCCACGCTTTCCTCAACAACAACCTCAACTTTTTCCTCAACTTGATCCTAGGGTGGGGGAGGGGTCGCCTCTCTTGGTCCAGCAGCAGCCTGAGCCTCATCCCCGGCGAGTGTTGCTCTTTCTCTTCCTCTACCTCTGCCCCTGCCCCTTCCTCTCCCTTTGACCGTTGGGCCCGCTTTCGGGACTGCCGCTCTCGCTACATTATTCCTGGTATTCACCATCTGGCGGAAAAAAGAGTGAAAGAGGTTAGATACCAATTTGTATCACCAGATACCAATTGGAATTGAGTTATAGCACGAAGAAAAAAAGAAGTGATAATTTCCTAAGGTCATATAGTCTCTGGAAGAAAAGTACAGACGTCTCCATACTGTTCCGCAAAAATCTACTAGAACCATTTTGGTATGACAAGATCAATGAACATAGGGCTCTGATACCATCTTTTATCACGACCCAACCCACCGTGAGTGGCACCCACCAAAAACCTCCGGATGAGTGAACCAGCATCGACCCAACACTTAGCCATTCTAACAGCTCAAAACCAGTTTGCATTAAAATAAACTAACATTTATGTTCAAAAACAATACTAAACAAGATCTTACGAAAAACTACCCCTAAAATCTGAAAATCATCATACTAAAAGTCTAGAATACCGAGATGCAACTCCAAATATAAGAGAATCTGACTCCAAGACAAGGACCAGAAATATACTGGATGAAACCATGGCAGCCGAATGAGTAGCTCACCCTTGGGATCTGAAATCGCTGGAACTACAACTGAAGTCGCATGTCAGTCACCGGAAGATGTCTTGTACTCATAAAAGGAAAATAAGTGCAGAATCAGTACACAACCACCATGTACTAGTAGGATCATCGTACAGCTCCAATAAACAAGATATGAACAATAAACTAAAGCTGAGTAAAGTAAAGTAAACATGTAATACAAGCCAGCAATAAAACTAGACTCTAAGTCTTTCCTTTAGCTTACCTATTACATGTAACAAGTCTGACAGGCACTGCACAATACACCATGATAATAACCTATATCCCTTTCAAATAAGCCGGACCAACTACGGATCCCTAAGACAACACCTAAGTGTTCAACATGCAATTCTGGTCTACACTATGTCCAAGCCCACAGTTATGTACTCCCACCCGGTCTCTCAAGGACCATCATGCAAAAATCACATATCAAGAATATAGCCCGGTGCACTCATGGAACCATCATCAGAATACAATCAATGTAAGTACAATCAAACCCATACCAAGTGTGGTACTCGAGCCAATCGATATATAGAACCCGTACCAGGCGTGGTACCCGAACAAACCGATAAGATTCCTGTACCAGGCGTGGTACCTGAGCCAACCGATATATAACCTATACCAGGCGTGTTACCCGAGCCAACCGAACGTCACATACAATCCAACAAGTCAATAAATAATGAAAAATATCACACTTGTAAACCAACAAGAAACCAAACCAGTTCATTTCACATAATTGAAACAGGATAGCTAGACATTCATAATCTCATTTCCTAAGCATGCAAACTCATACAATACTAAGCAATAGTACCTGAACACATATTGCATATTGAAAAAATAGTAACCATCACCTACCTCGAATTGCTTTTAGAGAACTTTACTGGACCGGAGCCTTCCCATTTCCGGAAGCTTGTGCTTGCTCTTGGTCTAAAAATAATTATACAATATGCTAACATCAGTACAAAGGCCTAAAATACACGGATTATACAAAATCCCAATCTCCAGGCCAAGACTATAATCATCCCACCCATTCCCGACTTTCCCACCACTAATTTATCCTAAACTATCATTTTTGCGGTTATATTTAGCGAATAAGGGTGGTTAAGGCATGAAAAATCCATAAATAACATAAATCAAGAACTAAACACCCTAGAATCCTCTTTTTCCCTAGATTCCATATTCTTAGGTTAACCCAAACCTTCCATCAAACCCATAGACTATAGTTTCTACAACAACAACAACAACAACATACCCAGTGTATTCCCACATAGACTATAGTTTCTAAGGTTAAGAAATCGAAATGACGAAGAGGGGACCAAAAACCTTACCTTTTCGACAGAGTTTGGTGAAAATTCACTGAAATTCACCTCCCTTCGTCTCTGCCCTTCCCCAAAACATTCTTGAAAGTTTCTGAACGTTTTTAGGGAAGTTTCAGCATAAAACTCATCTTAGTCTGCTATAATGGTCTGTACACCACTATAGCGGTACTGCCGTAATGGAATCGACTGTTATGGCGGTGTTGACCATCGTTGACTTCCGCTATAGCGAAAATTATTCCGCTATAGTGGTGGACGTGATAGCATAGTAGCGGTTGACACGAGACAGAATGTCGAAAAATCTCACAAAAGTGCCCATTTTATTAAACACCTTAAATCCTGACATTTCAAAATAACCCCTTCACGTCAATCTCAATATCGAGAGTTCTACTCACTCGAATTCAATTCTGAAAAGTCTCCGGACTCCTTAACGCATTAGCTAATGGAAAAACTAACTCAACACGAGACACGCTACCCAATCCTCACCCGCATTGCCCTAGACTATACCTCATCCTGAACCGATCGAAACTAGCCTAGCCCAAAATTTCTACTCTCAAACTCGAAAGTTTTCTAACATAAAACTTTGCACGAAAGGTTTACACGTAACGACAGATCCGGTCATTACATAGAGGCTTCATAGACATAGTCAAGTCAAGTCAGTTGTATCAGTTTATAAATATCTTTTTTATGTTTCAGTTAATGAAAGCTTAAGTTAATTTATTTCATCTTGTTTACAAGGGGTAGCCCATATTTTCAGCTTCCGCATTTTTTATTAAAAGTTTAGCTTTATTTGTTGTATGCCAGACCAAGTGTTCTCTCGAACCATTCGTGATTTGAGGTGTCGGTTACGTCCAGGATGTAGACTCAGGGCGTGACACTAGCCTTCAATTTCAGCCCTTCTTGTTGAAAATCTGCATCGACGCAAGTGAGATAATCACGATGTTATAATCACAGACTGACTCACATTTTCCTATCGAAAATGACTGTAGGTACTTTCTCCACAAGCTGAATGAGGTCACCCTGAATCACACGTACATGGAATAAAATAATGTGGCAGATGTTATGGCAAGACAGAGCAATTATAGATGCAGGGGTCATTCTCATTATTCTGGATCAACCACCAGCTTTTGTTTTCGACATTCTCCATTAGGCTAAAAAAGGTCGCACAACTCGTCATTTTGCAAATGAGATTCAGGACAAGCTTATGTTACGGGATCTTACGCTCCCAATATACACGTGCTAGGAAATTTATCCTCTATTAGTATTACCATAAGGGATCATAATGTAGTAATTAACAATCCCTCATCTTCTATCCTAGGGATCATAATATAGTAACTAACAATCCCTTATTTTCTATCATGTCTGATTGAACAGATTGCCCTTAACCACAATTTATCTTTGTACTTGATAATTCTCTTTAATATAACAGTATCTTTCAAGACCCAAAAAAAAAAAGAACTACCATAATTCAAATTGCTATATCTTTTATAAAGTTTGAACTATCATAATTCGAACTCTGAAAATTCTTTTTGGAGTTTGAACTGATAGTAAAAAAATTAGATTTTTTAAATTTTTATCCAAAATTTACTTTGCATTGGAAAGTACTTCCTTTGTTTAATTTATTTGTCTTATTGTTATTTTTAGTCCCTTTAAAAATAATATCATTTTTTCTTTTTTGACAACTTCTTAATTTTAACTTTCTATATGACATGTTTAAGACCACAATATTAAAGGACATTTTAATATATTTTATATATTTTTTAGTTTAAGACCATAAAATTCAAAAAAAAAATTACTTTTTTTAAACTTTGCATCGAATCAAAATCAAACAAACAAATTCACCATCACATTTCAAATTAAGGTGGGTAGACCATCCCATTTATACGAAATACAGGAAATTATGCCGGGCATCCCCTAAAGTGGCCGGTCTTAAATTTTTGTCCCCCATAGAAAAAAGTCTTACAAAATTAGCCTTCATAAGAGGTGGTCTTGATATTTTGGCCCCGCTTGCCCATAAGGCAGACGTTCTAACTCTTGCCCATAAGGCAAACGTTCATGAGATTTCAAGATAATGAACCTGCACAATTGTCATGAACATCTGCCTTATGGGCATGAGATAGAACTTATATATCTTGCCCATAAGGCAGATGTTCTAACTCTTGCCAATAAAGCAGACGTTCATGACAATTGTACAGGTTCATTTTCTTGAAATATCCTGAATGTCTGCCTTATGGATAAAAGTTAGAATGTTTGCTTTATAGGCAAAATTTGTTAAGCAAGGCCAAAAAATCAAGGCTACTCCTTATGGAGGTCAATTTTGTAAGACTTTTTTATGAGAGATAAAATATCAAGACCAACCCATTTTAAGGTGATTTATGAACTTTAACCCCTTATCTTTGGAGTTTAGCAGGTTGGCAAAAGACAATAGGAACAAACTTGTAAATTGTAATTTGGAAAAGTGGCCCATTCTCAAACGGGAATAATGCCCAAAATTCCTGTAGTGGGCCCCACCTCAATCTATCCAAATTCAAATTCTTGAATATGCCTAAACCCGGCCCCACTCCTTAGAAGTCCGTTAGACTCAAATATCGAAGCCTTCCTTTCCCTTCGCTTAACGATTTTGAAGGAGGAAATAGTAGTAGTATTACAGATCTTAGGAAGTAGAAACATCTGAGCTGACAAGAAAATATGCGATAATTGTCAAGAAATTGTGTGAAAGAAACAGAGGTTACATGGTGCTTCCTGGTGACTACTGCTAAGAAAACAATGTCGTGTTCACCAAATTTCAGGTCACCATTGAAAGGGCCACCATCTCCGAGCTGGAATGATTTGTTGCTGAAGAACAAGAAAGCTCTCAATCATGTCCTTTTCACTATGCATCTTCAATCCCGTTCAAATAAGCAAACCCCATCATCGTCCCCTTCTCCACAACTTCGCAAATCCCTAGATTTCACCCTTTCCTCTCTTGTCTCTGATCCAACTTCCCTTCTTTCTGATGAAATACTTCTTTCCATTCTCTCTAAACTCCCCATTTCCCAAAGAAACTCCAATTCCCTCGTATCCAAACGATGGCTCAACCTCCAAGGTCGTCTTGTACGGTCCATTAAGCTTCTTGATTGGGATTTCCTCGTTTCGGGTCGGTTGTTTATTCGGTTTCCGAATCTTATACATGTTGATTTGGTTAATGGGTCTCTGATTTCACCCGGAAATTCGGGTATTTTTTGCTCTCACCAGTTGCTTTCTTCTAACGTGGATTGTAATGCTGACGCTAAAGATTGGTTTCTTAAGGAAAGATTTGTGTTGCCTTCTGATGAAATTGATAAGGGATTGAGAATTTTAGCAAGTGGGTGTCCTAATTTGCGTAGATTGTTGGTGGTAAATGCTAGTGAATTGGGATTGTTGGGTGTAGCTGAGGAATGTCCAACTTTGCAGGTGCTGGAGTTGCAAAGATGCAATGATCAGGTTCTTCGTGGGATTGCGGCCTGTCAGAACTTGCAGATATTGAGATTGATTGGAAATGTTGACGGGTTTTATAAATCTTCGGTTACTGATATTGGACTGACTATTTTAGCTCAGGGATGTAAGAGGTTGGTGAAGCTCGAGCTGAGTGGTTGTGAGGGGAGCTATGAAGGGATTAAGGCAATAGCACAATGTTGTCAAATGCTTGAAGAGTTGATTCTTCGTGATCACAGGATGGAGGGTGGTTGGTTGTCTGCTCTTTCCTATTGTGAAAATTTGAAGACTTTGAGGTTTCTGTCTTGTAAGAGTATTGATCATTGTGGATGGTTTGATGAAGATGTAGGATCTTGCCTAACACTTGAAAGATTACATTTCGAGAAATGCCAATTAAGAAACAAGGAGAGTTTGAGAACGTTGTTTCTATTATGTCAAGATGTTCGAGAGGTTACTTTCCACAACTGTTGGGGACTGGATAATGAAATGTTCAGTCTTTCCAGTGGTCTAAGGTATTGGTCATCTTATTCTGTTCTCGTTTACTTTGCTTGCTCTTGCTGGAAACTTTCATGCTGGATTAGCATTTTGTTATGCATTTGACATACATGATATTGTGTTTGGGCTTTATGACTTTGAAATGTAGTTTCTGATTGTTTTGAAAAATGACTTTGTAGTGTAGCTTCCACCTTGTATAATAGACAACAAAATAAAGGATAGTGTTTGCTTGTAAGAGGGCATTTTATTTTGGTCATAGTACACCCTTTGATCTTGTCCTTTTGGTAAAAGGATGAGTATGTAAGTAGTATAGATCAATTGTGATAGATTTCCTTAGCTATCTGTGTTAAGGATAGATTGGTCTTAAGGCCAGTTTCTATATGCTTTTGTAATCATGCACCTTCTGGGTGCTTCAGTTATTAATGTTAAAACAGCCTTACCTTTTCTCCAAGAGTATAATACCCTTCCATCTTGAACTAGAGAAAGCACATAACAGTTGATGACATGACAGTTATGTTTCCATACATTATTGATGTTTGAATGATTCGGCCCTTCCCCGGACCCTACGCATAGTGGGAGCTTTAGTGCATCGGTCTGCCCTTTTATTAGTGTTTGATTTATCAAATAACACGTGACAGTATGCTATTTTGAATTATAAAAAGGCTCCAGTTTTGAGTTTTATACACTGAACTTGCTCAGATCTGACAGGCAATTTAGCATCATATTTTGTTTTGCATTCACTTGGAGCAACGGTAAAGTTGTCTCCATGTGACCTATAGTTCATGGGTTCGAGCGGTGGAAGCAGTCATTAATGCTTGCATAAAGGTAGGTTGTCTACATCGCACCCCTTGCGTGAATGCGGGATGCTTTGTGCATCGGGCTGCCCTTTTTTGTTAACTTAATCATAGAGCCTGTATTAACTAAATAACAATATGTTAGGAATTTTGGCTGTCACAGCTTCATTTTGGTGTTATTTTCAACAGGAGAGTGAAGTCACTTTGCCTAGAAAGCTGTTCAGTGCTCACAACTGAAGGCCTCGAATCTGCACTCCTTTCGTGGAAGGAGATCCAGAGCCTCAAGGTGATTTCATGTGGCAATATAAAGGATAGTGAAATCAGTCCAGCACTTTCTACCTTGTTCTCCACACTAAAAGATTTTCAGTGGAGACCAGACACAAAATCTCTTCTTTCAGCTGGTCTTGTGGGAACTGGCATGCGAAAAAGAGGCAATAAATTGTTCAAGAAGACGTGCGACTGGAAGTCACTGCCTGGTGCATAGACTGGCTTCCTCATCATGCATTGAGACAACTCTACTAGATTTTACCTCTTCATTATGCATATGAGAGCTCTAACACATAAAGAGGCCAGTGTTACACTTTGCTCCAAAACTGTCAGCAATGAGGCCTTCATGTCATTATCTTGTATTGGTAGTCGTTTAAGTATGTAATGTAGGAACTATAGGAAGATTGGCACTTTCTCAGGGTAGAGATGGAGAAAGAGGCCTAAGTTAATGTACAGAGGTCGATGCTGTAACCTCAGGAGCATTCAGCTAAGCCATCTCGCTGCATCTTCTTTGTCAAGCTTAATGGTATTTCTGTATTGGAACCCCAAAAACTCTTGAAAGGGGTTTTCCTATCTACAATGTTTTAAAGAATTTTGGCACCTTTTATGCCATTACTGCTGCGTTCCACATATTAGATATGAACCATACCAGCTAGCATGTCATTTGTGGAGGAAACGAGAACCAGAACAATTTTTTACATCAAGAGCATCTATGTCGAAATGAAATTCTTGGGTATTTAACACCTTCAACCTTTGGTAATTAGATTTATGGATCAAAATATTTCTGAAAATAGAAAAGGCTAGTAAACTTGGTCTATTTGATGTAAGATTTGGCCCACTGCCATTGAATTTTATTTGGTTTAATATACTATTTATTAGCTAAATTTAATTGGATAAATAGGGGAAGTTACTTAGGGGTGTGCAAAAATGGGTAACCGATAAACCGAACCGATAAAAATACTATTGGTTTATTGGTATTGGGTTATTGAGTTAACGGTTTTTAAACGGTTTTGTAATTTTTTGTATTGGGCTATCAATTCGGTATCGGTTTTAAGGTTTTAGTTAATGGTTAAACCGATAACCCAATAAGATTATATTTTTATTCATAATTGTATAATAGTGGCTTTAGATTTTAAATATATACCCTATTGTTTTTTGCATTTTATAGTTGTTGTCTTAGTGTTGTTGTTTTCTTTCTAAAGTCATTGGTTTGATAGCATTCTACCTATCAGTGTTGCTTTTCTTTTTGAGAAATTGCTACCGTTGCTACTGTATTCAAGTTTTCTACTTAAGAAGAAAGAAAATAAGTTTATTTTAGTAATAATGTATTTGAATTTGCTTATGCTTGTAATTTGTATAGATGTTTATGCATGAAAGTAATCTATATATGAAGAAGAAAATAAGAGAAATCAAAAATATTATAGGAGCATTTTCTTATTGGTTAAACCGATAACCGAACCGTTAAGAACCAAAAATCGATTAACCGATAACGAATATCTTATTGGTTTGGTTATCGTTTTTGCATGTTTACAAACCGATAACCGATAAACCAAACCGATAATATACAAAACCGAACCGAACCGACCGATGCACACCCCTAAAGTTACTTTTGGTTATAACTCCTCACTTCCTACTTTAATGGAGAGTGGGAGTAAAGTAACGGGTCCTCTTTGCCTTTAAAATCGTAGAATACATTCATTCCATCCATACACTAGTATGAAAGAAAAACAGTAAAGGAAAAGGGAGAGGAAAGCAAAAACTCTTTGTCAAGAACAAAGAAAAGCTTCCGCTTAATTTCGAGTCAAGATTCACGAACGCTATGACAGATTCGGGTACGTTTCTTGACTGACTTTTGTTATTAGTTGTATGTGAAAATCATTAAGTTCTACGATTCTGAAATCATGTAAATACTTACATGTGGTATCAGTAGCACAAGTTTTGGAACTAATGATGTTTCGTAAAGATTAAATATTGTCTTCTGACTTTGTAAACCCTTATTACGCAATTAAAGATTTACAATCTGAACTTTTACGAGACTGGGAAATTACTCACTAAATATTTAAATCTATATTTATATAGAAGAAAATCTTATGTCCGGTGATGTGACATCTTCTGGAACTAGCATTCATATTTATCCTTTTTATCAATTTTTTGCCTTTTCCTTTATTAAATTAATTTTAAAAAGTTCTTAATTAAGGAAAATTGGGTATTCGCCAGTCACGTCTTTTTCCTAAATATAAACACCTCTTTTCGCTAAAAATAAACAGACGCTCCTTTTAGCTCTCCTCCTCCCTTTGACGACGTTTTCCTTTTCCACAGGTACTTCCACATAAACAATCTTCTTCGTTGCTTTTGTCATTTGTTTGGTTAATGTTTTCCTGCATCCTTTCTTTATCTGTATCCACTCTTTCTTCTGTATCTTTAATGTTCTTTCTGCACAGCCATCTCCATTTTTATTTTTCACATTCCTGTTAATTGCGCTTTGATTTATTTTTCCAGTCCGTGTTTGCATTGCAACAGCAAAAACGAACTACATCATAAATGGTGCCCAACCTAAACGTGCAAAAAAAAAGGATGCAGTATGCTTATTTCATCACACCCATAAACCGTTTGATAAAATGGCGTATAGAGAGACCTTGCCTACGTCTTCAGTAAAGGGTCTTATTTACTCAATACATGCAGGTTTCTTATTCTTTAGAAGTAAATTTTGGCCCCATATACATTCTTCTGATATATTTACAGCATTTACCATTCAGTTTACCAACTCATATTTTTGTTCAATTTATATTTTTAAAATGGTTAACCTAATTGTGTAGGTATGGACGAGGAACATATACCTTGAGTAATTGGAGAGGATGACTTTCTTCTTTTTCCTCCTTTTTAATGTCTTACTTTTTGCTCAACACTTTAACGGGCAAAAAAATAGGTAGTGAATATGTGTGATGATTAACTTGTATAATCGCCTTCTTCTTTCTTTAAATCCTTAAATATGAAAATGTAGAAATTGAATTTGTTGTGATCGTTCACTTGTATAATATATATTATAGTTTCACCTTTAGTCAAAGACATGATTCTTTTTACAATGAAGATGGTCATTCAAATGAACAAAAGGGCGTGAAAATATTTGGGCGGAGATCTTTCCCCATTCATCGTTTTCTTCATAATTCACATATAGGCTTATTCTTGCACTTCTTCCTTGAATTATTCAACTGCTCTAAATGAAATTGAAGAATTTGAAACTAGATAATTAATATCATACGTGAAAGATATTAGCATTTTTTATTTTGGAAAAGTATCTATGTCGTGTCTGGTATTCAGGCTTCATCACAGGTAATATATCTACTAATTTGATTTCTGATGTCAAGAGCAAAGTAGTGGAATCAGTATGACTGGTATTTTTTAAAGACTCCACACCTCCTTTGCATGCTAGATTTTGATAAGGACAAGTAAACAATATGCAAATTGCTTGGTTGTTTGAAGAACTTAATTCTAGACGGGGTATTTCGTGGCCAAATATTGTGGTTCTTAGTATTCTCGATATGATTTTCATTAATCAAGAATATCGCAGCCACAAGTCAATTTTTCATCTCCATTAAACTTTTTTCTTTTAGTCTCCTCCAGGCACATGATGTCTAAGCAAGGGTTGAATCCAAAGCACCTATCCTTGTGGAACTTTCACTTGTGGATACAAGACATTTTGCAGAAGCAGGACAACTCGATCTTATGTTCCACCTTTTAGATTCTCCATCATTAATAATCTCAGGTCTGGTAATTAATTTTTTGCTCATTCCTTTCATGCTTGGATGAATTTTAGTCTCTACAGAAAAGGTTCTATCTTCTATGTTTTTTGTACTCCTTTCTATATGTTGATTTTCTTGTGTATGTGCTCCAAATAAACTTAGTAATGCTAAAAATGAGAGAATAATATTCTGTAAATTTTATTAGCAAAATCCTACTAATTTGATGACAATGAGCGTAAGACTTTTGCAATCATTAATTAGAACTTTTTGAGACATATTACGATGTCAAATCTTCTAATCTATATATGTCCAAAAATATTATTCTACATATTTCAAATTTTTACTAGAATCCTCCTTTGCGTTATTTTTATTTTTCGGATACTAGAAAAACACCAATCATAAGCATAGTGAGGTACTTTGAAGACTATCATCATGTGCATCATTTGAAAAAATACGACTTTAAAGAAACATGAGGTACTTTTGAAGAAAAAGTTGAGCACATTCCTTTTGTTAAGTTTAAATGCTTATAGAAACTGTAATTTTGGTGCAAGAAAAACATATTAGATACAATGTTGTAGTTTTTGGATTGTTTTGGTCTCTGAGGTTCTACTATTTTTGTGCTATATTTTGTACAGTCTCTTGGTACTGACAATAACATTTTTATTTCTTTATTAAAAACAAATATAAAGCCTTTCAATCTCTAATATTGGACTGTATCTAGGCAAAAAGGCTTTGGATCTCTTTGTCTACCTATCTTTCTTATGCCTTGATCTTTTTACTTACCTACTTTTATATTACATAGAAGTTATAGAGAGAAAGAAAGAAAAGAGAGATTTGACATTACCACAAAGAAAAAACAGGTAGTAAAGTAAGAATTTCTAATAAAAATTTTTATTTTCATTATTTTTGATATTCAGATATTGGAAAAGATCATTCATAAATTTAAAGAGTCATCCATCACCGCGTGAAGCACGGGCAAAATAAAGAAACAGACAATTCCCGAATAATGTTCTAATAGAAGTCGTATACAGTTCATGTATTAATTGAATTTATTTGCTTAGTCTTATTCTCATTGTTTGAAGGATTGATATTTGTCCTAATATAGTTTATTAAAATAATAATATAATGATTTCATAATTAAAGTTATTGAGAATGTATGTAATCTACTTTTGCTTTTATTTATTGAGATCATGTTTGTCAGATTGTGAAGTTAACATAAATTGATTTACTATTCTTGAATCATTATTTTATAAGATTTTTGTTTTGACATATTGGCCGATGTGGAATTGTAGGGTTTGTTTGTTGTTTTCATTTCAACAATTTTATGACTTTTGATTATCAATAAATTTATTTAGTAATATCAGGGCATGAAATCAAATTGTAATTCATAATGATTCGGTAAGTAACTGCCTTAATTTTAGACCATGAATTTGAATTGAAATTTTGAGTCCTTGAATCTTGATACATCTCATGTTCATATGATAATTATCAAGAGTTACGTACCAACACTTTTCAATAACTTGTCATATTAAGTAACGTGTTGGTAACGAGTTACTTTTCACCCATAATCAATAATGTTGGAATTATATATGTAAGATTTGTTAATCACCAAAGTGGTCGAATCTTTATGAATAATGATAAAATAATGATAAAAAATAATAATGATCAAACTTAAATTTAATTATCCATTAATCTTGATGCTTATAACTGGATATAACACTTATGGGTAAATGGAAATTTTGGTTATAAGACATTTATGGATCACCCAAAGATTGATTGTTTGTTCTTATAACTATTGAACATTAAAGAGATAATTTAGATGTGTCATTATTTTTACTTATTTATCCAAAGATAATAAATATTATTAATTGTTACATTAAAAATTATCAAATTACGTAAAAATCACGTTTACGCGTTATTATGTCTAAAAATTATATTTTGATGTTTTGCCCAAAGGAGAACATTAATATACATTTAAGTACATAACCTATTTTTGAATCTAATAATATATTTAAACTTATAACTCAAAGTATTGACAAATGAGCATGTTCTATTTGCAACATTTACTCTTCATTCACACTTTGCCTCTGTTAGGATAACGGTCTTAACTTCTCAGATTGGTGTGAGCAGATCAAATTTCATCTCGGAGTTTTAGATCTTGATGTTGCACTTTATACTGAGAAGCCAACTGCTATTACTGAAATTAGCAGTGCTGAAAAAAGGTCCTATTATAAACACTGGGATCGGTCTAACAAATTAGGCCTAATATTTATGCGAATGAATATTGCGGGCAAAATTAAGACTACTCTTCCCAAAACTGAAAATGCAAAAGAATTTCTGAAACTAGTGAAAGAATCCTCTCAAATTGCTGATAAGTCTCTTGCTGGAACACTAATGGGTTTGACCACCATAAAGTTTGATGGTTCACGTATCAAGCATGAGCATGTCATTGAAATGACAAACATAGCAGCAAGACTTAAGTCTTTGAGAATGAAAGTGAAAGCAAATTTTTTTGTACAATTTATCATCAACTCATTACCGTCTGAGTATGATCCTTTCTAAATGAACTACAATACCATGAAAGACAAATGGAACGTGCATGAATCGCATGAAATGCTAGTTCAGGAGGAAACAAGACTGTAGAATCAAGAAAATCACTCCATTAACTTTGTAAGTCATCAAGGAGCTGGAAAGAAAGGAAAGAAGCATGTTAAGAGAAAACAGAGGCACCATAATGTTAATGAGTGCTCCTCTCAAGTACGTAAAAAGGAACACAAGAATGATAATTGTCGTTTCTGTGGAAAATCTGGACACTTTCAGAAAAATTGCCTGAAATTTAAGGCATGGCTCGAGAAGAAAGGTAAGCCTAGTGCTTTTGCATGTCTCGAGTCAAATTTAACTGAAATTCCTTATAATACTTGGTGGATTGACTCTGATTGTACTGTTCATGTTTCTAATACGATGCAGAGATTTCTTACAACACAAATCATAAATCAAAATGAAAGATATGTGCATATGTGGAATAGAGTGAAGGCTCCAGTTAAAGCTATGGGACTTACCGTTTGATCCTTGATACTGAGCGTCACCTAGATTTACTTAAAACTTGTTATGTACCTTCTCTTATGAGAAATTTAGTTTCTTTCTCTAAGTTAGATAAGACTAGATGCTCTTTTAATTTCGGTAATGAATGTTTTAGTTTGTTTAAACATAATTATCTCATTGGTACTGATACTCTTTGTGATAACTTATACAAACTGAATCTCGATAATTTATTTGTCGAAACATTCTTAACTCTGCATCATAATATTGGAATCAAATGAAGTTTGGTGAATGAATAATCTACTTACTTGTAGCACAAATGTTTAGGTCACATATCCAAAGAAAGATTGGAAATATTAGTTAAGAATGAAATTCTTTCAAATTTGGATTTTACAGACCTTAACATTTGTATGGATTGTATTAGAGGAAAACAAACAAGACACACAAAGAAAGGAGCCACAAGAAGCACACAACTTCTTAAAATTATACACACTGATATATGTGGTCCTTTTGATATTGCATCTTTCAGTAAAGAAAAATATTTTATCACTTTTATTGATGATTTTTCACGTTATGAATATGTCTATTTGTTGCATGAAAATCTCAACTGATAAATTCCTTAGAGATATTTATTACTGAGGTTGAAAGACAACTAGACAGAAAGGTGAAAATAATCAGGTCAGATAGAAGTGGTGAATATTATGAAAGATATTATTAAACTGGACAACACCCAGGTCCATTTGCTAAATTCTTCGAAAAGCATCGCATATGTGCTCAACACACAATGCCTGGAACACCACAACAAAATGGTGTAGCAGAAAGGCATAATCGTATATTAATGGATATGGTTAGGAGAATGTTAAGTAATTCATCTTTACCTCTTTCATTGTGGATGTATGCTTTAAGGACTTTCAATTACTTGCTTAATAGGATTCCTAGTAAAGCAGTTTCAAAGACACCTTTTGAACTGTAGACTGGTAAAAAACCTAGTTTGAGGCACTTGCATGTTTGGGGTTTCCCAGCAGAAGTTAGAGTTTAGAACCCACAAGAAAAGAAACTGAATTCAAGAACAATCAGTGGTTTTTTCATTGGTTATTCAGAAAAATCAAAAGGGTATAGATATTACTGTCCTAATCACAGTACGAGAATAGTTAAAATTGAAAATGCTAGGTTCATTGAGAATGGTGAAGTTAATAGGAGTGAAGAACCACGTAACGTAGAAATTAAAGAAGTTATGGTGAGAGTTCCTCTACCTTCTACTTTTTTTAAAATTGTTGTTCCTGAAGTTGTTGTACAACCTAACAATCAACAAGAACAACAAATCAATGCACCTGTTAATCTCAATAAAGCCATAATTGATGAACCTGCAGTAGATGTACCATAAGAAGTAGTACTAAGAAAATCACAAAGACAAAAGAGATCTGCTATTTCTAATGACTATTTGGTATATTTACACGAGTCAGAAATTGACTTGGGAATTAATAATGATCCAGTTTCATTTTCACAAGCCATTGAAAGTAATAATTCTGATAGATGGATAAATGCTATGAAAGATGAGTTGAAATCTATGGAACAAAATTATCACGACTCAACTATCGAACTGTGCGAACACCTATTCTAAGAACCTATATAGATGAACTCTTATCACCCAAACCAACAGGTAAATGCGGAATTACAACAAAGCTATAAAATTCTTCCGTCAAAACATGAAAATATTACAATCTTTAATGCGGAAAATATCTTTTAAGATACAACACTCTCCATAGGATTTAGTCTAAGCAGGTATAAGAGCTACTACAGGAGTGAAACAGAGATATAAAAAGACACAGCTCCCACCATGGAAACAAAAGTAGAAGCTGATGTAGAATCACCGTCATCCTGTACTTATGAAATATCACCGACCTTGCAACCAGACTATACCCCAAAAGGTATAGCTAGAGTAAAATCAGTACAAACACATGTACTGGTAGGCATCATCGATCGACGCAAATCCATTCTATACCATCATATAAAAGTCAAGGGAAAAGGTGCAATTAATTATAGCATTTCAGCCCTTCCCCATCCACCATTTCCCCAAAATCCGACATCAACCCATGCCTTCCTATCTCTTCCGCTGCCAATTCCCCCACTCAGAGACTCTGCACTCTGGATCCTAAGACTTTTCAAGTTTCACTAACCCTTAGACTTTCTAAGTCACCTTAACTCTCGGACTCCCCAAGTCATCTTACACTAGAATACCTACTAAGTCCAGCCCGTACTACCCCTCTGTGGTTCAAGTCAACCTTTATGTCTAGATGCTCCGGAATAAACCAACTAACCCTTCAACTAGACCAACTATATTTATGGACTACCTACCAGTGTCCGGACCTCTCAAGGATCTCTAGGGCAGTTACCCACATGATGGCGATAATCAGCAATACACCCCAGACTCTACGTCTACCTTCTAACGCTAACCACATAGAACAAGTTTGACATTGATTTAATAATAACCATTACCCAAGAATATGACTAGACAATAAGGTTCTTCCTTAGCTTAACAACCGCATGTAACCAATTAACAACCATTGACGGTACCCGAAGACAATAGCATATATCCTTTTGTATAACCCAGACCCACCAAGGATCCCTAGAACACCACCTATACTTTCAACATGCAAACTCCGGTCTACACTAAAACCACCTTACATATAAATATAATCACCCAGCCTCTCATGAACCATACACAGAGATCACGAATCAAGAATATAATTTGGTCCATTCATGGAATTATCGAAACAATACAGTCAATGCAAGTAAACAAACCCATACCAGGCGTGGTACCGGAGCTAACCATTATGAATCCCCTAACAGGCATGGTACCCAAGCCAACCAACAAGTATCCTATACCAGGCATGGTACACGAGACAACCAGTATATAACCTGTACCAGGTGTGGTACCCGGCCAACCGAATGTCACACCAAATCCAATCAATCAAAAAAGCATGAACAAAAGCATACTTGTAAACCAACAAGCAATAAAACAAGTTAATTTCACAAGATTGATAATTGGATAAGTATACATTCATAACCTCCTTCCCTAAGCATGCAAACTCACACAATACTAAGCTATAGTACATGAACACATATTGCATGTTGAGAATATCAATAACCATCACCTACCCCAACCCCGAGTATGTAGACTCAACCCTGAAATCCCATCCAAAGATTAACTCCCCGTTCACCCCTTTGACACATAACAAGTAGCTACAATAATTCTAGGCTTCCCCTAAGACAGATACAACATGGGGAATACATCCCCTAACCTAGGTACTTTAACCATTCTTATTAATCTACTTCCCTTATAATAAATCATTTTCGAAACCCCCTATTTAACTAGTCATTTAATTACCCAAGCATTCTCGATTCCCCAAACTTACCCAACAGTCTAAATCTTGGGTTCTAGCATCACACATCACCCAATAATATCATACAACCCAACATATGGAAACACATCATCCTAACCTTATCATTTTATAATCCCAACTAATCCAAACACAACAACCCTTCAGACTGTGTGCCCGAAGGCCTAAGCGTGTTTATCCTTTCCATTCACAAAATAATATGAAATGAAACAGGTTAATATCTACTCAAGGTGAAGAAACCTAGCCTACCTGGAAGCCAAACAGTTGCATGATGCAATTTCTGGCTCCGTGAAGGCGTTGTCTGATGATTAATAAACCCGAATCTTGTGGTTTTATGTCCCTTTAACCAAAATCCCTCCTCCCTATAGCTCCCAAGCCTTGGAGCAGACTAGGAGGCTTTTTGGAGTAACCCTCGTACCCCTTTCCAACTGAGAAGGAGAAGTTCTTTTTATTAAAAATCACGTACAGCTACTGTCTCCCGTCATTCCGCTATAACGATTGGCTGCCCGCTACAGTGGCAGTGCTATAGCGGAAAAAAGTCCGCTATAGTGGAGTGATATTAGCCCAGTTCATTTTAAATCAAAAGTCTAAAAATTTTCACCATGTCACCCTATTTTAAGACAAAAAGTACTTTAGTCATTTCAAAATTTTATGACATCGCAATTTCTAAAATAACGATGGACCCAGTCATTATAATAAATACCAATTTACCCATAATTCATCCCCAAATGATCTCGCAAGAAGGAGGGAGAAGAAACTAGCCCTGGGCTCTCACAGTCCCATACGATCGTGTAAATACAATTCCACACGAAAATCAAACTTCCCTCGATTTAGTCGTACTTGACCCAATTAGGAGAAATTTATGATCTCACTCTGACGAGAAATTTGCCTCCCCCAAGCTATTAAAAAATTTATGAAATAACCTTCCTTGAGTACCCAAGAAATCCGGGGCCTCGCAGATTATCAAAATGAAAAATTTTTAAAAGACCCGGGAGAAATATTTCCTTCCAAAAATTGACTGACGTCCGCTGTAGCGGATATTATACCGCTATAGCGGATATTATACTGCTATAGTGGGTATTATACCGCTATAGCGGTACTGCTATAGTGAGGTGCTGACCGCTATAGCGGTTGGCAACAGTTGAAATAGTGGAGAAATAGGTTTTCATCCCTATTCTCCTCTATTTTCCTCCAAAAATACTCCCTTTCCTCCCGATCACCCCGCTCCCGAGGTCAAAAATTCCAGGTAATACTCGTTCCTACTTACTTCTTTACTTTTTTGCACAAATTTAGACAGTAATGTAGTAGAAAACTATGATTTAGGGTACACATTGTGGTTGGTTTTTGAACTTGAACTTAGATTGGTTTTTTGTCGAATTTCTAAAGCATGGATGCTTCTTTTACGTTTACAACGACTCCACTGTGTTCTGGTCATAAGGATTATGCAACGTTTGGCTAAAAATGGGCCAAAATAGTGGGGAAGGTGAAGGGTTATTCTTGGGTAAAACTTGTGATTTGGATGAAATTTTGGGGTTATAATGCCCAAATTTTTGTAGAAAATAGTAACAGGACACTTTAGAAGCATTGATCTAGACTTGGGTTGTTAAAAATGGAGTTTTGGATCAAGGGGCTCCATTGAAGCACCCCTTTGAAATTCTAGGATGATGAAGATCGATGTAGCGGTCAGGTTTCTGCTATAGCGATCCCGCTATAGTAGAGAAATTCTTGCTATAGCGGTTCTGCTGTAGTGGACGTCGTCCGCTGTAGAGGAAAGCCACAAAATAGTAGCCTTACTAGGCTAACACTTATAAAAAAATTCTCCTTTTTAAACTCGTCCCTTTATGGTGAAACAAGTTCTAATCCCGCCCTTGGCTACATTGCAGGTTAACAAAGTCAATGGCTGAAGGACAATTCCTCGAGTATGATTATGCGAGGTTCCTTGATGATGCTAGTCAGGAGAGGTTCCGGGACTATCTCCGGTTAGGATTTTACTTTGAGAGGGGTAGCAAAATGGTATGGATGGATGGAAAAGCAGTCGTCTTCCATCGCAGGCTTCAAGAGTTCAACTGGGTTCTGCTAACGGTAGCTCCCCTACTCGCGCGCATAGGTTGGGTATGTGAGTTCTATGCTATACTCCCCATAGTCTGTTGGGATGATCCTAACCCCAATATCTGCATCTGAGGGGTAGATGTCCCGATGGATTCCCAAATGATCAATGAGGTGCTAGGAGTGCCTCACGTTTCAAATGCAGCCTATGAGGCCAAGGCTCGACTTTGGGATATGACTTGGCTGAGAGATACTTTGGTAGATGAAGAGTTCAGAGATCAGGTCTACTGGCTCAGTCCTGAGGGAATTACTAGTGCTTACTTCTCCGCAGATGCTAGGAGGTGGCTCAATTTGGTGTCTTAGACAATTCGCCCATCGAGCAATAAGATTGACGTGACTAATACCCGGGCCCTGGTGATTGCTTGTGCTATTTAGGGGATCATTATGAATGTGGGGGACCAGATTATTTCAGAGTGTAAGGACTTCTGCCGAGATCCTAGAAGAGGCCCCTTTCTTCCTGGTTTGGTGTCTGAGTTGTGCAGGTGGGTTGAGGTGCCTGTGGATCATACTGTACACGAGGTGGATATGGATGATGACTTCAACCCTCTCCGAGTGAAAGTGGTTACCTCCAAGAAGAAGAGGAAGGTAGGTGAAGCACAAAGTAGCCAGGCTGCCAAAGATGTAGATAATGATGATGAGGAGGATGATACTCCCGCTCTTTCCTAGCCTCAGCCCCTGGTTATTAGCAGCCAGCTTGAGAAGACTATGGTCGCAGTTTGGAGGGTCATGGAGGGCACTGCTGCTGGAGGTACAACCCAACCCCCTTCTGTTCAGGATTTTGCATCACTCCACAGGGAGTTAGAGAAAGAGAAGAGGAAGAGGCATTCCTGGGATCGCATATTTGCCCGAATGTGGAAGACCGTCAAGGTCATGTTCACTTGTGTCGCCCCTGGTCAGTAGCTCCCACACTTGAGCCCAAAGACAGGCAGGAGTTTCCCTTCCTGAGCGATGATGAGGCCTAGGACCTCTCCCCTCCCTCTTTATTAAGATAATTTACTGCTTTTTAGGTTTTTCCCACGTTTAGGGCATGTACTAGACAAGGTTCCCTTTCCCCCTTTTTCCCTTTGTTTTAAGCACATGGATGTTAGTTTTAGACAATTGCCTTTATAAACATGCTATATTAGTTCTATAGATGATTTTCTTGGTTTATACATCAACTCACGACTTAATTATCGCTTTTAAACGCCCCGAGAATGAAATGAGAAATAGGGGAAAATAAGGCAGGCATTCTGCCCCCAGCCTCCCCGCTATAGTGGCATCATTCCGCTACAACGGTTTTGCCATAGCGGTGGAAATTCTCAATATAGCGGGATCATCGTAGCGGTACAATCCCGCTATGGCTGTTCTGACAGTGACAGTTTAGAACATTTAAATTTTTCAGTAGAAATAACTCATATCTATTCCCGGTTATTATCATTAACGTCCTAAACCTGCCATCGCCTTAAACAACACCCCAAGACCATTTTTGGCAATACACCGATCAACACTTAGCATCTAATTATCACCAAATCGCAGTCAAATCATATGAGAAAACTATTCACAACAACACATTCCCGCTATCATGCAAGAATAATCCCTTGTTCCCATGGTTCCCAACTAAGTCCTGACTGTACTGAAACCGAAGCTTCCCTACAGTCATAAGTCTTGTCCACTCACCATCTTAGCCAATGATGAGTATTTTTTTCAAAAAAAAATGGTATGAAATTTCAGGTTAAAGCACATAGCAGTTTATCAGAGACCAAAAATACCCCAATTTCAACTTATGACTCCCTTCAGACCCACACTCATAGTAAGAATATCAATCACAGACCAACAATCTCAGACATACAAGCATTGTAACACAAAAAATTTCAGGCTTCAAGCTACTACAGAATCAAGTCACATACACTACTCTTTATTCGTCTCATGGGTAACTGTTAGTCGGTCACCCATGTTTTACTACAGTCTCTCAAGCCAGATACCAATTGGAACCTCCCCGATTTCAACTTCTCTTGCTTATTTCATCGCAATTGAAGTCCAATGACATCCTTTACTTTGTTGAGATACCAATTAGAATCGAGAGATAGCAATTGGACTCAACTCATACAAGCAAGTAAATGAACTGCACGAAATGAGTGAAGAAAGAGGAGGTGTTTCCTAGAATGCTTCATATCTTTCTAATGATTAGATGTGGATGTCAACACACCAATCTGTACGACTTTATTCGATATTTTGCTCTTGTACTGGGAGATCGATAACCTAGACTCTGATACCATCTGTCATGATCCAACTATTGGACCGTACGGGTGCCTACTCTAAGAACCAAGATAGATGAACCCTTACCACCCGAACCAATAGGTAAAACGCAAAATTACAACAAACCTATAAAGTTCTTCCTTCAAAACATGAAAACATTACAATCTTTAATGCGGAAAATCTCTTTTAAGATACAACACCCTCCCTAGGATCTAGTCTAAGTAGGTACAAGAGCTACTACAGGAGTGAAACAGAAATATAAGAAGACACAACTCCCACCATGGAAACAAAAGTAGAAGCTGCTGCAGAATCGTCGTCATCCTATACTTATAGAACATCACCGACCCTGCAACCAGACTATACTCAAAAAGGTATAGCAAGAGTAGAATCAGTACAAACACACATACTGGTAGGCATCATCGGCTGACCCGAATCCATTTCATACCATCATATAAAAGTCATAGGAAAAAGTGCAATTAATTATAGTATTTCAGCCCTTCCCCGTCCACCCCTTTCCCCAAAATCTGACATCAACCCATGCCTTTCTATCCCTTCCGCTGCTAACTCTCCACTCGAAGACTCTACACCCTGGCTCCTAAGACTTCCCAAGTCTCACTAACCCTTAGACTTTCTAAGTCACCTTAACTCTCGAACTCCTCAAATCACCTTACACTAAACCACCCACTAAGTCCAGCACGGACTACTCCTCTGTGGCTCAAGTCAACCCTTATTTCTAGATGCTCTGGAATAAGCTAACTAACCCTTAAACCAGACCAACTACATTTATGGAATACCTACCAGTGTTTGGACCTCTCAAGGATCTCTAGGGCAGTTTCCCACATGATGACGATAACCAACAATACACTCCAGACTCTACATCTACCTTCTAACTCTAACCACATGGAATAAGTTTGACCCTAATTTAATAATAAATGTTACCCAAGAATATGACTAGACTATAAGGTTCTTCCCTTAGCTTACCAACCACATGTAACCAATTAACAACCAATGATGGTACCCGAAGATAATAGCATATATCCTTTTGCATAATCTGGACCCACCGAGGATCCTTAAAACACCACCTATACTTTTAACATGCAATCCCCGGTCTACACTAAGACTACTTTATATTTAAATATAATAACTCATCCTCTCATGAACCATACACAGAGATCACTAATTAAGAATACAACCCGGTCCACTCATGAAACCATCTAAAGAATATAATTAATGCAAGTAAACAAACTCGTACCAGGCATGGTACCCGAGACAACCATTATGAATCTCATACCAGGCGTGGTACCTAAGCCAACCAATAAGTATCCTGTACCAGGAATGGTACACGAGCCAACCAATATGTAACCTATACCGAGTGTGGTATCCGAGCCAACTGAATGTCACACCAAACCCAATCAAACAACAAAGCATGAACAAAAGCATACTTGTAAACCAATAAGCAATAAAATAAGTTCATTTCACAAGACTGATAACTGGATAAGTAGACATTTATAACCTCCTTTCCTAATCATGCAACTCACAAAATATCAAGCTATAGTACATGAACACATATTGCATAATGGAAATATCAATAACTATCACCTACCCCAACCCCGGGTACGTAGACTCAACTTTGAAATCCCATCCAAAAACCAACTCCTCGTTCACCGCTTTGACACATAACAAGTATCTACAATAATTTTGGGCTTCTCCTAAGACAGATACAACATGGGAAAGACATCCCCTAACCTAGGTACTTCAACCATTCTTGTTAATCTACTTCTCTTATAACAAATCATTTTCGAAACCCCCTCTTTAACTAGTTATTTAATTACCCAAGCATTCCCGGTTCCTCGAACTTACCCAACAGTCTAAATCTTGGGTTCTTGCATCACACATCACCCAATAATATTAGACAACCTGAAATATGGCAACACATCATCCCAACCTTATCATTTTACAATCCCAACCAATCCGAACACAAAAACCCTCCATACTCCATGTCTGAAGGCCTAAGCATAGTTTATCTTTTTCGTCCACAAAATAATATGAAATGAAACAAGTCAATATCTACTCAAGGTGAAGAAACCTAGCCTATTGATGCTCCCAAATTATACCTCTAAAAGAAGCGCAAGTGGTTGTTGTTCAAATATAGAACCCAATTAAAGGTTGGGGTTGATCCCACAGGGAATATGGAAGGACTATGGTCGATTAGTGTTTACTCAGTCTTTTAGTCGTTTATTTCTCGCAAAAAGGGGGTTTTAAAGTAACAATTAAAGATCGTAATGTGAATTAGTACAAGTAACAGAGATCAATTTCAACAGTTGCTATCAGTAAGAGAAGTGACTAGGGTCGTGTTCCCCATGAGATCATAACTTAGTAAGGCTTTTGTACTTGGTTAACTAGTTTAGTGCTTAGCATGCAGAATCGGTAAGTTAGGTTCACCTAATTCCTTGGTTCGGCAACTAGGTGAATTTCACCACACGCCTTGGTCCGGTCACGGGTATCGCTTTACTAACCCTTACCCTTGATCCCAGATTAGCTATTCCCAGACAAGGTCAAGGTATTAGACGAGGGTTGATAGCCTCGAATC
Organism: Jaltomata sinuosa; assembly: GCA_003996215.1. Classification (NCBI taxonomy): domain Eukaryota; kingdom Viridiplantae; phylum Streptophyta; class Magnoliopsida; order Solanales; family Solanaceae; genus Jaltomata; species Jaltomata sinuosa. The sequence continues at coordinate 820,166 of QJPP01007515.1, read as the reverse complement.
TCGTTATTTACAACCCTTTTCCCATCTGTTACCTCCTTGGTCCGGCAAGTAAGCATAAGGCAAGTTCTAACGTTGTACACCGTTAAAAAGCAATCAAAGCGAAGGGAAGAATAATACATGCATAAACACCTTCCTAAATTACCTAAGTACTTTGCCTACTTCATTAATCCTTCATGGTTACCACAACCTTAGTTATGGATTTAGTTACTCATGCTCATAAGTAAACAATCAAGAATTATTTGTGTGATCATGATCATGTACTTACAATAAGAGTTAAAGAAATCTGGAATCTTGAATGGATGAAGATGGAAGTAAGAACAATGAACTATGAATGAATTAAACTTTCAAATCCAATAATAAACCAACATCACGAGGTTAGGAATCTGTTTCCTACAAAATATCATGCATAAAACGTAAAAGAAAACCTAGGGAAAGTATTTATAGACAATGGAAATCTTGTCCTAACATAACTAGGAAAACTGGAATCGGCAGCTTCCACGAGATCATTCCACGATTCGTGGAAGCTTCTATGGTTTGTCATATGTGCTCATGAAACTCAAACAATTTTGTTCTTCTGTAGGTTCTTTTCCACGAAGGCAGTCTACGACTCGTGACTTGCCTCACGACTCGTGGGGCTGAGTCATAGAACTCAGGATTTGTCTTCTTCTCTGATCAGGTTCCACGAGTAAGGCCCACGACTCGTGAACACGTCTACGACTCATGGAAACCTTTCATTGAACTCAGGCCTCAGTTGCATCTGCAGTAACCTTTCCACAACTAACTTCCATAACTCATGGAAGGGTCGATGACTCGTGGTAATGAGTCATAGAAGTCAGTTCAAGCTCCGTCTGCAGCATTCTTATCACGACTGACTTCCACAACTCGTGAAATGATTGATGACTCGTGGTAATGAGCCGTAGAAGTCAGTTTCAGTCCTGAATTGTTGTCCTTTTCTGCAGTTAGTCTCCGACTGCACAAGACTCCAAAACACATTAAATCTACTAAAAATCGCTAAAAAACATACTCCAATTCCAAGTTTTAAGCGTCGAAAGTGCCGCAAACTCATGGCACATATTTGGTATGTATTTTTGGGAGATATTGAGACTTTGCTGATAATCATTGCTGCAGATTAGGGTGAAGCACAGGTTGAGGCTCTAGTTGCAGTATTGAGGAAGTTTAAGAGAGCTATCGGGTGGACCATCGCAGACATTATTGGGATTCCGCCTGGAATCTTTACTCACAAAATCCAGCTTGAGCCTGATTGTGTTCCATCTATTGAGCATCAGCGTAGGTTGAATTATCCTATGCAAGAAGTCATCAAGAAAGAGATCATAAAATGTTTGGATACAGGTGTGGTTTACCCGATTTCTGACTGTAAGTGGGTGAGCCCGTTCAGTGCATACCAAAGAAAGGAGGGATTACTGTGGTTCCTAATGCTAAAAATAAGTTGATTCCGATGAGGCCTGTGACAGGCTGGCGCATATGCATGGATTACAGAAAGTTGAATGTGTGGACTGAGAAAGACCATTTTCCAATGCCATTCATGGATCAGATTCTAGACCGTCTTGCAGGTAGAGGTTGGTACTATTTTCTTGATGGTTATTCGGGGTATAATCAGATATCTATTGCCCTCAAAGATTAAGAGAAAACCACATTCACATGCTCATATGGGACGTTTACCTTCAAGAGGATGTCGTTCGGTCTTTGCAATGCCCCAGTAACTTTCAGCGATGTATGATGTCTATATTTTTAGATATGGTGGAGGACACTATAGAGGTATTTATGGATGACTTTTAGGTGGTAGGAGACTCATTTGAAGACTGTCTAGATCATCTGGGTTGTGTGTTGAAATAGTGTGAAGAGTGTAACCTAGTGCTGAGTTAGGAAAAGTGTCACTTCATGGTCAAAGAAGGCATCGTACTTGGTCACCGAATTTCAAAGAAGGGCATAGAAGTAGATTGAGGTGATTGAAAAATTGTCTCCACCAGTTTTTGTGAAGGGTATTCAGAGTTTCTTGGGTCATGCAGGTTTCTATCGGAGGTTTATCAAGGACTTCTCTAAAATAACGAATCCGTTGTGCAAGTTGTTGGAGAAAGAGGTAAAATTTGTATTTGACGATGCTTGTCTCAAGTCATTTGACTGCCTCAAAGAGAAGTTGGTTACAACTCCTATCATAATTGCTCCTGATTGGTCGCAACCGTTTGAGGTTATGTGTGATGCTAGTGGGGTGGCGCTAGGAGAAGTCCTAGGATAAAGGTGCGAGAAGATTCCTCATCCTATTTACTACACTAGCAAGTCACTTAACCCATCTCAGAAGAACTATATAGTGACTGAACATGAACTCCTTGTTGTGGTCTTTGCCTTCGAGAAATTCAGATCTTATTTGCTTGGCACCAAGGTGTTGGTGCATACTGACCATTTAGCTCTTCGTTATCTCATGAAGAAGAAGGACGCAAAACAAAGGTTGATTAGATGGGTGTTGCTGCTATAAGAGTTTGACTTCGTGGTTAAAGACCGCAAGGGTACAGAAAATCAGGTGGCAGACCATTTGTCTAGGTTGGAGGAAGAAGCTATGTTGAAACTGAATGATGAGCTTAAGATTGATGATTGGTTTCCTGACTAACAGGTATTGGCTGCTTCTCAGGACTTGATCCTATGGTTTACGGACATTGCCAACTATTTGGCCAGTGATTTAGTGTCTGATGATATGTCCGTTCACCAAAGGAGAAAGTTCATGTCTGACGTGAAGAAATACTTTTGGGAAGAGCCATTCTTATTTCGTGTCTGTGTTGATACCATGATATGGAGATGTGTGCCAGAAGCTGAGATGATAGAGATATTGGAAGTATGCCATTCAAACCCTATTGGAGGTCATCATAGTGGTATCCGAACGGCCCATAAAATTTTTCAATGCGACTATTATTGGCCGACTATTCATAAAGATGACCATGAGTTTGCAAAGGCTTGTAGCAGGTGTCAGAGGGAAGGAGGCATATCAAGGAGGCATGAGCTTTTCTATGAATCCCATCCTTGTGATTGAGCTATTTGATGTGTGGGGCATTGACTTCATGGGGCCGTTTGTGCTATCTGACGGGAACCGGTATATATTGGTAGCTATTGACTATGTGTCTAAGTGGGTGGAGGTGGTTGCTCTTCCAAGAAATGAGGGTAAATGTGTCACAGCGTTCTTGAAAAAGAACATCTTTTCCAGATTCGGTACGCCAAGGGCCATTATTAGCGATGGAGGCTCTCACTTCTGTAACAAGTTGTTTCATGCTTTGCTTGAGAAATATAGAGTGAAACACAGAGTTGCAACCCCTTATCATCCGTAGACGAGTGGGCAAGTAGATGTCTCTAATAGAGAAATCAAGTCAATCTTGTCCAAGACCGTTAATGCAAATAGAAAGGATTGGTCGCTGAAGCTTGAAGATGCATTGTGGGCATACCGGACTGCGTACAAGACTCCAATAGGCATGTCTCCATACCAGCTTGTGTTTGGTAAGGTGTGCCATCTTCCGGTTGAACTAGAGAACAAGGCCATGTGGGCCTTAAAGAAGCTGAACTTGGAGTGGGGTACAACATCATTGCAAAGGCTAGGGTAGCTGAATGAGTTGGATGAGTTCCGACTGAATGCATACGAAAGTTCAGCTCTGTACAAGGAGAGAATGAAGTTGTACCATGACTGGAAGATAGAGAATGGTTCACAGATTGTGGACCATTCCATGAGTCATCGAACCAACTCGTGGAACTCAGGTGATAATGGCCAAGTGCAGAACAACTTCCACAAACTGGTTCAACGAGTCGTGAACACAATCACGAATCGTGATTGCCAGTCTGGAAATCAGAGGAAATTTGGTGGCAAGACTTGTTCCACGAGACCATTCTACGAGTCTTGGTTAGTTCCATGATTCGTGAACAAGACTTGTGGAACCTAGGTAAGTTTTGACTTTTTTTTTACTGTTCACCCACTTCACCGTCCCTGCCCACTTCATCAGACGTCGGCGCTTAGGCGCCACAGGTATGTTCTCGCCTCCCTATGATTCTAATTTTCTTGATGCATTGAGGACAATGCACATTACTTTTTAGTGGGTTGGGGGGAGCAGTTGTCCGTATTTTGATGGGTCTTTTGGCGAAGTCTGAATAGCCAAAAGACCCGCATCGTGCCGCGATGATAAATCAGGCGCTACATGGGAGAAAACCCATGAGGGTACTCAAAAGGTACCCGAGTCCTTAGGCTTTTCTTGCCTGTAGTCTTTCCCTAAGGATTTTTATTCTTGTTGAACCGGCACGTTTAGTATAGGTTGTATGTAGTAGAAGAAGAAAAGGAACTTTGCGCAGTCTGTGATATGATTTTTGGAACTGGATTTTTGATTGAAAAATGGAGAACCCCTCCAAATTTTATGTGACATGGTAGTATCTGTTCTTGATAGACTAACCGTTATGGCTCTGTGCATGACATTGTAATGTAATCGACTTGATGAATGGCGTAATCTAGAGCATGAACCTGATAGTTAGCATGTAATGGTTTGACTCTGTGCCATGAGTGTGTGAGCTTATTTTGACATGTTATTGCGTTGTGTGCCAATCTAGAACTTGCTCGGTTAGTCTTGCTTAGGTTCTAGGATGGTTGGTTAGAAAAGGATCATAGGCCGTTTTTTAATGAGTTCACTTTATCCAAATGACCAACCAAATAAAGTAAATATCCTTTGAACACTGATTTTGAGCCTAAATTGACCCGTTTTGTTGTTTAGCCTAATCACATTCCCCGTCTTTTTGCAAAACCTTTAGTTTGGCCCTGGTCCCTCCTTGGACATCGTGTATCTCAACTCAGGCAAATCGCCTAAGTTGAGGGTGCCTACTGTAGAGGTGAGTGAGGAGTAGGGGTATGAAAATAGAAGGTTAGTAATGAAAAAGGAAAATAACGGGTGCGGCGGGCATGATAAAGAAAAGAAAAAGAAAGAGGAAAACAAAGAAAAAGAAAAGAAAAGAAAGAAAGAAAAAGAAAATGTGAAAAAGAGTTGAATTTGAACCAAAAGCCGCACTTGTCACTTGTTGAAAAATAAAAAGGGAGAAAAAAAAGGAGGAAAAGAATAGAGTTGGTCCGATAAGTGGAGACAAAAAAAATAGTGTAGTGTCAAGGAGGGCTTAGTCACTGATTTCCATATCTACCATACCCGTCCCCAAGCCTACGTTACAAGCTAAGAGAAGTCCTATAGTGATCCTAATCCAATTGTCCGAAAGTCGAGGCATAGAAAATAAGGGCAAGCCTATGGTATTGTGCATGCATTGCTTGAATATCTATTGTGAGTGCGAGTGTCTTTGTTCAGTCCTTGAATTGTTGATTATATTATGGTGTGATTGGGACTTCCTTGTGGTGAGGGCACTAGAGCAACTTTGACTGCTGACTGTTAGGGTGAATCTCATGTGTGTATGCTAGGTCGTCTGTTGGTAGTATAATGTCATCCATGGATCCTCTTGTGTTGTCTTGATAGACGGAACATATGCACTGGTTTTGCTTTGAAAAAGAAGGGGGATACTTGTTATGAACTAAATTGCTAAATCATGTGACTGCCATAGTACCTAAGTTTCTTTTGCTAAAGCGTCATTCTAGGATAGTTTTGTTTTGTCGCTTGAGGACAAGCAATAGTTTTAAGTTGAGGGTGTTGATGTGCCATGAGTTTGCGGCACTTTCAATGCTTAAAACTTAGAATTGGAGTATGTTCTTTAGCGATTTTTAGTAGATTTGATGTGTTTTGGAGTCTTGTGCAGAAAAATAGGGTTCGGAGACTAAGTGCAGAAAAGGACAGCAATTCAGGACTGAAACTGACTTTTATGACTCATTACCATGAGTCGTCAATCATTTCACGAGTTGTGTAAGTCAATCGTGAAAAGAATGCTGCAGACGGAGCTTGAACTGACTTCTGCGACTCATTACCACGAGTCGTCGACCCTTCCATGAGTCGTGGAAGTCAGTCGTGGAAAGGTTACTGTAGATGTAACTGGGGCCTGAGTTCAACAAAAGGTTTCCACTAGTCGTAGACGTGTTTACGAGTGGTAGGCCTTACTCGTGGAACCTGATTAGAGAAGGAGACAAAGTCTGAGTTCTACGACTCAGCCCCACAAGTCGTGAGGCAAGTCACGAGTCGTAGACTGCCTTCGTGGAAAAGAACCTGCAGAAGAGCAAATTTGTCTGAGCTTCACGAGCACATGTGACAAACCGTAGAAGCTTCCACGAATCGTGGAATGATCTCGTGGAAGCTGCCGATTCCAGTTTTCCTAGTTTTGTTAGGACAAGATTTCCATTGTCTATAAATACTTTTCCTAGGTTTTCTTTTACGCTTTATGCACGATATTTTATAGGAAACAGATTCATAACGTCATGATATTGGTTTATTATTGGTTTGGAGAGCTTAATTCATTCATAGTTCATTGTTCTTACTTCCATCTTCATCCATTCAAGTTTCCAGATTTCTTTAACTCTTATTGTAAGTACATGATCATGATCACACAAGTAATTCTTGATTGTTTACTTATGAGCATGAGTAACTAAATCCACAACTAGGGTTGTGGGAACCATGAAGGATTAACGAAGTAGGCAAAGTACTTAGGTAATCTAGGAAGATGTTTATGCATGTATTGTTCTTCCCTTCGCTTTGCTTTTTAATGGTGTACAATGTTAGAACTCGCCTTATCCTTACTTGCCGGACCAAGGAGGTAACAGATGGAAAAAGGGTTGTAAACAAGAAGATTCGAGGCTATCAACCCTCGTCTAATAGCTTGACCTTGTCCGGGAATAGCTAATATGGGATCAAGGATAAGGGTTAGTAAAGTGACACCCGCGGCCGGACTAAGGCGTGTGGTGAAATTCACCTAGTTTCCGGACCAAGGAATTAGGTGAACCTAACTTACCGATTCTTCATGCTAAGCACTAAACTAGTTAACCAAGTACAAAAGTCGTACTAAGTTATGATCTCATGGGTAACATGACCCTAGTCACTTCTCTTATTGATAGCAACTGTTGAAATTGATCTCTGTTACTTGTACTAATTCACATTACGATCTTTACTTGTTATTTTAAACCCTCCCTCCTTTGCGAGAAATAAACGACTAAAAGACTGAGTAAACACTAATCGACTATAGTCCTTCCATATTCCCTGTGGGATCGTAACTGTTGAAATTGATCTCTGTTACTTGTACTAATTCACATTACGATCTTTACTTGTTACTTTGTTATAATGGACTTGTAGTCATCCCTATCTCTGTTCCGACCTTGATTTCCTTGGCCAAAGGCCCGGAAACCCGCCCCTTGATCATTCAGATAACCAATTTCTTCTTCAGATGAGTACCCGTCTGACCTTGGTGCTTTGCCTTGAGAACCTACCGCTTTAACTTTTTCTACTCCCTCAGCCAGGAATTTCTTTGCCAGCAACTCAAGTGTTGTGTTCATCTCAGCCTGTGTCTGCTTAATGTCTTCTATCTTATTAGGATCCACAGACTTGCCAACTGCATAAGTACCTACTGATGTTTTCGCATCTCTCGTATGTCATGCTCGATTTGTCTTTGTGACCCTATCCAAACTCTCTGCAGCTTCAGGGTATGTGTTTTCCATGAATGCACCTCCAATCACACTATCAGCTACAGCTTTAGTATTTGCATTCAGGGCCTTATAGAATATCTCCATCAGATGCCTGGGAGGGATTCCGTGTCTCGGAACTTGCTTCATCTTCTTCTTAAACCTCAGCCACGCCTCATATAGAGCTTCTATAGGTAGCTGCGTGAAATTATACATCTCCTGCTTCAGCTGCAACATCCTTGATGGAGAAAAGAACCGCTCCAGAAACTGAGTCTTCAGCTTATATACCATGAGTATATGGAACTATCAGGCAGTTCTGAGAGCCATGCAGTTGCCTCCTCAGTCAATGAAAATGGGAACAGCCTCAGTCTGATAGCCTCTTGACCCACCCCTGGCATGTTATACGATTTGCTGACGCTCACAAAGTTATTCACATATAGAATTGCATCTTCAGTGGGCTTCCTGAATAGAGTCCTTTCATGGTCAACAGTTGAATCATGACACTAGTAATATCAAACTTTGTCCCGTCAACCAATGGTGGTAGCACTATGGGCCCAGTGGAGCCATATTCCTCCTCATCATAATCATCTACATCATAATACAGAGGAGCCTGCCTTTGCTGCTGCATTTGTCGACCCCTATTATATGGGGCGCGGCGAGGTACTGCCTCATCCCGGATCGCTTGCTGCCTTCTATGTCTTGCTCGCTCAGCTGCAGCATTTTGAGCTGCAAGATCTTGTGTAATTTTCTCATCTTCGGCAGCAAGGGCATCTTCGCCTTCCTTCTGGCGTGCTACTTCATCCTTTCTCGGTTTCTCGATTTCAGTAATTAATCGAGATGTAATCTGCTCCGGAGTTTCATGCTCTCCATCCTTAGCCATGTTTCTTAGTGTTTTGGAAAGCTCCGGATCGTAAGGGATCAAGAGATTTCCTTGACTCCTTGTGCTTGGCATGCACAAGTGTGCAAACTGTGATCAAAACAAAAACAACAAAAAAAGTAAAATCAGGAAATAAGGACTATAAGTGAAATAAACACAATCTCTCTTAGTCCTAAGCCTTATTCTCCAGCAACGACGCCAAAATTTGATGCGCCCAAATTACACCTCTAAAAGAAGTGCAAGAGGTCACTGTTCAAATATAGAACCCAACTAAAGGTTGGGGTTGATCCCACAGGGAATATGGAAGGACTATGGTCGATTAGTGTTTACTCAGTCTTTTAGTCGTTTATTTCCGCAAAGGAGGGGGGGTTTAAAGTAACAAGTAAAGATCGTAATGTGAATTAGTAATAAGTAACAAAGATCAATTTCAACAGTTGCTATCAAAAACTGAATGCCAAACAGTTGCAATCAATAACTGAATGCCAAACAGTTGCATGATGTAATTTCTGGCTCCATGAAGGCATTTTCTGACGATTGATAAGCCTGAATCTTGTGATTTCGCATCCCTTTAGCCGGAATCCCTCCTCCCCATAGCTCCCAAGCCTTGGAACATACTAGGAGAGTTTTTGGAGTAACCTTTATACCCCTTTCCAACTGAGGAGGAGAAGTTCTTTTTATTAAAAATTGCGTACAGCTACTGCCTCCCGTCATTCCACTATAGCGGTTGGTTGCCCACTACAGCGGTAGCGCTATAGCGGAGAAAAGTCCATTATAACAAAGTGACTTCAGCCCAGTTCAGTTTAAATCAAAAGTCCAAAAATTTTCATCACGTCACCCTATTTTAAGACAAAACGTACTTTAGTCGTTCTCGAATTTTGTGATATTGCAATTTTTAAAATAACGACGGACCCGATCATTACAAGAATAAAGTTTGAGACCTTATTGAATTACCATATGGTCGCAAAAGAGTTGGGTGTAAATGGATTTTTAAGACCAAACGTAACTCAACTGGCAACATCGAACGTCACAAGGCCAAACTTGTTGCCAAAGGTTCACTCAGAAATATGGCATCGACTTTAAAGATACATTTTCACCAGTCTCTAGAAAAGATTCACTCAGAATTATAATGGCTTTAGTAGCTCATTATGACTTAGAGCTACATCAAATGGATGTAAAAACAGTATTTCTGAATGGAAATTTAGAGGAGGAAGTTTATATGAATCAACCTGAGGGGTTTTCAATTAAAGGAAAGGAACACATGGTGTGTTAACTTAAGAAATCAATATACATACTTAAACAAGCTTTCCGACAATGGTATCTTAAGTTTAATAAAACTATTGTCACCTTTGGATTTAAGAAAAATATCATTGATCAGTATATATATCTAAAGGTCAGTGAGAGTAAGTTTATTCTGTTAGTTTTGTATGTTGATGACATCTTGCTTGCTACTAACGATCTTGGTTTGTTGCATGATACCAAGAAATATCTCTCTAACAATTTTAAAATGAAAGATATGGGAGAGACATCCTATGTGATTGGGATAAAAATATTTTGAAATAGATCACAAGGATTATTGGGATTGTCTCAAAAAGCCTATATTAATAAAGTGTTAGAGAGATTTAGAATGGAAAAATGCATCAAGTCCCATTCCAATTCAGAAAGGAGACAAATTTATTCTCAATTAATGTCCAAAGAATGAATTGAAACGTAACCAAATGAAAGATATTCCTTATGCATCAATAGTTGGGAGCTTAATGTATGCCCAGACATGTACAAGACCAGACATCAGTTTTACTGTTGGAATGCTAGGCCGATATCAAAGTAATTCAGGAATGGATCACTGGAAAGCTGCAAAGAAAGTGTTGCGATATTTACAAAGAACGAAAGATCATATGCTCACCTATAGAAGATCTGATCATATTGATGTGGTTGGATATTCAGATTCAGATTATGCTGGTTGTGTGGATACTAGAAAATTCACATTTGAATATTTGTTCCTGTTAGCTGAAGGAGCAATATCATGGAAGAGTGCGAAGCAGTCTGTTATAGCCGCATCCACTATGGAAGCTGAGTTTATGGCATACTTTGAGGTCACAGTTCAGGCTAATTGGCTGCGAAACTTTATTTCAGGACTTGGACTAGTCGACAGTATTTTGAAGCCGCTAAAAATTTATAGTGATAATACTGCAGCATTCTTCTTCTCTAAAAATGATAAGTATTCAAAGGGTGTCAAGCATATGGAATTGAAATACTTTTCAGTTAAAGAAGAAGTCCAAAAATATAAAGTGACAATTGAACATATTAGCACCAAACTTATGATTGTTGATCCTTTGATGAAAGGATTACTGCCCAAAATATTTGTTGAACATGTTGAAAAAATGGGTATTATTGATGGCAATGAATGACTTTATGTAAAGAGTTTATTATGCTTAAGCAATTGACACTTAGAGCTCAATTATATATATGTTTTTGTTATCTCATGTTTTCTCTTGTACACATTATGTTGAGAATGACGATGATAGATTTTGACTTAGATAAATATATTCTAAGCATTATTGTTAGACCGTTATGTATATATAAAGGTTGTGTTAGATAATAGACTAATATTGTAGTACATGGAAGGGAGTACATCAAATAAAGGAATGTATAACCGCTATGACTCATATTAGTTGATTTATTCAACTACAAAGAATGTTGTTTCCAATGAAAGGAGAATTTGGCATCTTAATTGTGCACGTAAAATGATATAATTATTGAACCATTAAGTGAATAAGGTCACGTGCGCCAAGTGAGAGAATGTAAGATTTAACCCACGTGCCATTGAATTTTATTTGGTTTAATATACTATTTATTAGCTAAATTTAATTGGATAAATAGGGGAAGTTACTTTTGGTTATAACTCCCTACTTCTTACTTTGATGGAGAGTGGGAGTAAAGTAACTGGTCCTCTCTCTGCCTTTAAAATTGTAAAATACGTTCATTCTGTCTACACACTATTCTGAAAGAAAAACAGTAAAGAAAAAGAGAGAGAAAAGCAAAAACTCTTTGTCAAGAACAAAGAAAGCTTCCACTTAATTTCGAGTCAAGATTCACGAACGCTATGACAGATTCGAGTACGTTTCTTGACTGACTTTTGTTATTAGTTGTATGTGAAAATCATTAAGTTCTACGATTCTGAAATATGTAAATACTTACATTTGAGACTTCTCTTTCAGACATATTTCTAGATAAAATGCATACGTAAATAAGCCATTTAGAATTATGTCAGATCCAGGTTCTCATTTAAAGTTCAAATTTAAATACATTTCATCTTTTGGTTCTGTTACTGTCAACTTATTAGAGTAATTGTTACTGGTTTATCTGTTCTTTAGCAAGGTTGTTAGGATTTAGTGTAAGTTTATTTTTCCCTTGTTGGCAATTTCAAGCTTTGAATACACCTCCTTGTTAAAGTAGTTAGATTAGTAAAGTTTATTCAGTTCTCCTATATTAAATGAGTAGTTAGTTTACGAAGTTTATTGATATCTTTTGTGGTAAAAGCCAAAACTGACTTAATAAAGTTCATCAAGTTTTTGTGCCTTTACTTCGATTCTTATATGGTATAAGAGTCGTAAAGTTTCTAACATTGAGGGTGTGTTTGGTATGCTGGAAAATATTTTTCAATTTTTTCATGTTTGATTGGTCAAACTATTTTGGAAAATATTTTCACTAAAAAAACAAGCTTCTTAAATATGAGAAAAATGACTTCCCTAATGCAAGTAGGGAAAACAAGTTTTTATAAGTAACTTCCAAGTTCAGTGTCTCCTCCTCACTCACCCAACGTCCCCGACCCCCATCCCTTGACCATTCCACCCCCTCCAGCCCATTCCCACCCTCATAATATTTTGCTAACTTACATATAAATACTTTTTGGGGATATTATTTTGTAGTTACTTACCAAACACTAGAAAATAAGTAAGAAAATCATTTGTTTTTCACGAAAATATTCTTTAGGAAATTATTTTTCGCGAAAAACTTTTTCCTTCATACCAAACACACCCTGAATATGCACTGATACGCCACTTTCAAGATAGACAATTATGTGAAACAATGCTAGCTCGAGCATGTGGATGTCGAAGGCTGATTTCGGAAGAGCCTTGGTGAGAATGGTTGTTAGTTGTTTTGCAGCATGTATATGGATAACTTAAATTCGTTTTTGCTACACTTTCTTGCAAACAGAATTGAAAATCCACGGCAACGTATTTCATTCAACTGTGAAAAATGAGATTTTCACATAAATATATTGCACCAACATTCTTACAGTAGATAGTTGAGACTTTTGAAGTCAAAGTTATAAGTCTGACCAGAAATTCTTTATCCAGTTTATTTTCTCCAATTTTAGTGGAGAAACAAGCCATCATCCTTTGCTTCTTGGAGGGCCAATTCACATGAATATGATCAAGAAACAAAAATAGCTAGTAATGGAGGCTCGATCAGTGACATCCTTAACCCAGTTCGCATCACAAAACATATGTAAGGTGAGAACATTATCATACATCAAACAAAAATCAAATTGAGCAGACTCTTAGGGAGCCTGTTTAGAAAGACACCCCGGGAATTGAATTTGGTGTAATTGAGTATAACTACATTGTTTGGCCTATTTGGTTGACAAGGTGATTACTTGGTTAGCAGGTAATTTGTCGTAATTGGAAAGGGTAATTATACTTTTTAATTCTCAAGGAGGTGTGAATTGCATTACAAGGTTACTTTTTGATATCTTCCTTTTTATTTCTTTTTGTTTTGATTAATTTTTTATTTTTCTTATTTTAAAAAAAAATTATTTTTATTATTTTAATTTTTTTATAAAATCGACTATAACCATAAAAGCAAAAAAAAAAAAGGGAAAATTGTAATGATACTAGAAGGCATATATAGTAGTAATCCGGGCATAACGAGAGGAACCTCATTCCCATTTTCATGATCATCCAAGCAAGTCAAATTTGACAATCCATAATCAATATATATCATCCACTCTCTCAGTCAAATTCATGTTTAATTTAATATGAAGTGAACGAAATGAGGCAAAAAAAAAGAGAGGAGAAAATGCAGACGAGGTGTTTTTATTTAATTTTTTTGTAGAGAGATTTTAGAATTTGTTTATTAACTTTAAATTAAACAATTATAGCACTTTTAAATTTTATTTTAAAAAATTAATAGAAAAAAGAAAGAAAGAAAGTGAAAGACAAATCAATTGGGAATCTATTGGCTACTAAACTTTTATTTTTTCTTAGTTTTTATGTTGTAGATTTCTAATTAAGAATTTTGATAAATAACATTAATTTTGAATTAATTAAGAAATAATAATGAGCAATAAAATAGGAGCTTTTCTCAAAAATATAAAAAGGGTAAAACATGTGCAGCCGCTGGGACTCGAACGCGCAGGCAATGTGCCTTAAGTCCTTACTGAGCGTCTAACACCACTAGGCTACCGTACTCAATTGTACAAAGGGTGTTCAGAACGTGACATGTAATCATATCCAGTAGCATTTTACTTATATACTCGATATAATTTTCCGAAAAGGTGTTCACCTGACCACCCTTGGTACAACTTGGCTCCGCCCCTGCACTCTCTGCGAATCTTGTTGTTTATTTTCCTACGCCCTTTCTTGCTTCTTATTTATTTTAATTATTTTTCACAAGAGATTATTTAATATTTATCCAGTACAATTTTACACTATCAAGTCATTCTTACCTGTTGTTGGAAGCAACCCACTTTATTTTCAATATTACAAGTTTTAATTTTGTGGAAGATTATTAAAATAACTTTTGGATGATAGTGTAATTTAATTTTACATTATCGCTATATGTAAGCTAAATTATTTTCATAAAATATTATTAACTTGATTGTTGGAATAATTTCTTGCGAACGGTAACTTGTATTTTGTTTTGCAATGAGTTATTTTGATTAGGGGTGTGCATTATTTGAATTAAATCGAAAAATCAAATCAAATCAAATCGAATTTTAATTTGGATTGGTTTTTTTGATTTTTTGGTTTGATTTTGGATTAAGAATTTATCTTTTTGATTTTTTTGTTTGATTTCGGATTTAGAAAAATAAAAATCAAAAAACCATAAAAATCGAATTATTTTATATGTTATATATATATAACTCTACCATAAAAAAAAAAACTAAAAAGGTAATTATGATTTAGTTTATATTTTATATTTGGACATCTATTGATATACTTTTAAGTATTGTGTTTTAATATTTTATTCGTGGCATAGATAAAAATTTATATTTAATTGATTCAATATTATTACTTCTCCTTGTATATAATTTTTTCAACATGCAAATATAACTTTTGATTATGTTATTAATTATTAACATAACCAAATATCCGAACCGAAAAAAACTAAATCAAAAAGAGAAAAATCGAACCAAACCAAATTTATCTTGGCTCGAATTGGATTGCACTTTTACAAAACTGAAAACCAAAAAATCGAAACCGAATAATACAAAACCAAACCAAAAAACCAAATGCACACCCTAATTTTGTGGATGATATTGACCGAAAGTTACCAGTGAATCACTTATAGAACATTACCTATGTTGGAGAAAAAATATATAATATGGTTACTGGTGGAGTTTCTACTAGCATTTTGACCTTTATTTTTGGCAACAACACAAGTTGATTGCCAACGAAATATATTGCATAAAAAAAATTAATCTCTATTGTTAAGTTTTACACGCACACGACACAAGAAAAACAATTTAGAAAGAAATGAGAAAATTTCTACACTCTCTTTTCTTCCTCTCACATTTCTTGACTGCTATTGTTATTTTGAATTGATTTTACAAAAAAAAAAAAAAAAACTCTTTTTTTCACCATTTATTATACTTCCATACGAAATTTCTTAGAAATTAAAATAGAAAAATTTAATTCTTTATAAATGTTTCAAGTGAAAAAAGATATGGCAGTCCATGTTATTTTTAGATAGGCTCATTTTTGTTTTCACATTATGCACAAAGATAAAATAAGATACAAAATAGATCATAATGCTTTTGATTGTTATTATCTTTCCATCATAGCGAAGTTTAGTTATCGTATGTTATCATTGACAAAGAAATTGTTTGGATATTACTTACTCTAAGTCATTAACATATTTTAGAATTTCAAATAAACATTATCATAATTTGTTGAGTAATGTGTTTCATTTTATCTATTTTATTTAGACTATTTTTATTAAGCAAACTGAGAAATATTTTGATCGAAAGGTGTGCTTATTGGTCAGTAAAGTGAAGGAAAAATCACGATGTTTCAAATTCAAATTATATTGGAGGTAAAATCCATTAGGTAATTAAATTTTTTCTGCCTAAATTTGATAGATTATAATATTCAATAAAATAATTAAAGTGACACGAGCTAACTTAGATATTATTATCATATTAAAAAAAGATAGAAATAATTTATTGCACAAAGATTGTTTCAACCTCCACACATGAGATTTTTTCCCTTTGACAGAGAAGAGATGGGGACATACAATATACCAGTTGACTAGCAATAATTCTATTGGAGGAGTACCATTTCAAATATGAAAAGTTTCTATGAAAATGAGTTCTACTCTTCCGATAGAATTATTTTAAACACCCATGTCCATTTCTTTTCTCTACCCAAGGGAGAAACACCGCATGGAGGTTGAAAAATTTTCGTCCACCAAAATATTTTTATATATTTTTTATTTTTATGATAGTGATACTGTCATCTCAACTATTTTATTGGGTATTTTTATCTTGATAACTATGTTCATCAAGATTTTGGCAAAAGAAACTAAATGAGGTTATTGTCTCTGATAAAATTTGAACCTGAATTTTCATATCACCTTTATTGATAACCGTCAAGACCTCACGTTTGGATCAAAATATTTCTCAGTCAAAAACAATTTGAATTAATAAAAATAATCTAAATAGAATGGAAGTAAATAAAACTTTACTCAAAAAATTGTGAGCATTGTTTATTTATAAACTGTAAAATATATTAATGGTAAAACCTAAAAGTAAAAGTAATATTCTAGAAATTTCCTTGTTACTAACAAAGCACGATGACTAACTAGACTTCATTGCAATATTGAAGATAAACAATCAGCAAAAAATAGTAATATGTACTATAACAAAAGTACGTAGAAAGTTCCTTCAAAACTCTAATGTAATATACACACAATGAACAACTAAAAGTATAAGCAAAGCTTAAAAAAAAAAAAAGATAATGTCTCAGTAATTTCTTTGTAACTGAGAACACAATTTGACTTCATGCATTCATTGTGATTGAAAATAAACAAGCAATTGAAAGCGATGATATGGTTCAATTTTTTTTTATCGTGGGTTCATAATTATAAATGAGTAAAATTATTTAATTACAATTATTAAGTATCTATCTCTTTTCCATTAGAAGTATTTGTGAAAGAAAAAACTTCTCACTTTTTGTCGTTCTACCAAAAAGCATACTAAACTATGGAGGAGTTTATGGTCTACTTTATTGTGTAGTTATTAATCTCCATTGAAATCTTAACTAATTGTTTGTTGAATACAAGTATGGAAGGACACAAGGACTAACAGGAAAAGACCAAAAAACTGAACAAATATGCGAGCTAATTAAAAGAGTCAAAATTTAAAAAGAAGAAAATGATCCTTTCAAATTTCTTTGGTATTAATTTTGAATTTTTTATATACAAAAATGAAGAACTCTCGTAAAAAAAACATAAAACTAAAAATAAAATCGTGCATCTCGACTCAGTTTTTAGATTTCTTATTCCAAAAATTGTATCCGAACTGAAAAATAAAAAAATTAAATTCTTTCATCTTAAAACAAATTAAAATAAATAATAATTAATTTTTTGATTTAACCCAAATAATCCACATCTCTAAGCTTTATATTTAAGTAGAGAAGAGCAGCCTACCCATTTAATAAAAAGACGGCCGTTTTAGGCCTCCAAATTTAAGGCGCCTCTTTTTTTATTTTAAGCAATAATAGATTATTAAATATATATATATATATAGAAAAATAAATTTTTTATGTAAAACAAAAGAATTATTAGAAGAAGTTTGATATATCTAGAGTATTATGTCTCGAGAAAGATTAAATGTATTAATTATATATATTATTAACTGAAAAAAATTATTAGAAGAAATGGATTGTAAAAAAATAATTAACAACTTTGCATCTCAAAAAATTTTAAAAATAGATTTTATAAAAAAAAAATTAATTTTTCTTAAGAATTTAAATCCTCCATTTGATTTTCGCCTTAGGCCACTAATATGCTTGAGCCGCCCCTGGAGAAGAGTAGGAAACAAACTCATTATCCTTGAGTTTTCAAGATTGCGACAAATTTCTCAACCAAAAAAGAAAGAAAGTAATAAAAAAGTCATAACTACGGAATACCATTTAAGACTACAAATATAGAAAAATCTATTTTTACTATTTATTATTTTTCAATACGATACTTTTTAGAAATTTAAATAGAAAGATTTTATTTTTATAAAATTCTAAAGTGAGAGAAGACATGACATTCCATGTTATTTCTAGATAGGATTTTATTTTCACATATGCACAAACATGAAATAAGGTGCAAAATTGGTCAGTACTTTTGATTGATTATTATTATTTTCCATCACATTGAAGTCGAGTTGTTTTGTGTTGTCATTGAGAGAGAAATTGCTTGGATATTACCTAATTTTAGCCATTAACATATTTTAAAATTTCAAATAAACAAGCTCCAAGTTGTTGAGTAACACGTGTTATTTATTTGTTTTACTTAGACTATTTATATCAAAGACGGAGAAATATACGAATGTTTCATATTCAAAATTATATTAGGGAGGCAGAAACCATTAGGTAATACATTTCATTCAGCCCAAGTATGATAGCAGCATCCAATAAAATGTACCACATCTAATGCTCCACAGAAATTTCCTACTAGCCACTTGCTTCTCTATTATTTAATGAACGAATAATATTTAACGAAAACCTACCACATTAAATGCTAAACTCTATTCCATTTGACTAGGTCCATTTGCAATATATCAATTCAATCTGAGTTCACAGAAATTTCCTACTAGCCACTTGCTTCTCTATTATTTAATGAATATTTAACGAAAACCTACCACATTAAATGCTAAACTCTATTCCATTTGACTAGGTCCATTTGCAATATATCAATTCAATCTGAGTAGAACTCATTTTCATAGAAACTTTTCATATTCAGTGTCTTATATATAACTTTGATGACTCAAATATCACCAATTTTATCTCTTATCACAACCACTATCCACATACTTCTTTTCTTTCTTCTCAAATTTCAAACTAATTAACTGAATCCATGGAATCAACTTCTTCTTTTGCGAGTAATTCACAGCAACGTCCTTCATGGAAGTACGATGTCTTTCTAAGTTTTAGAGGTGAAGATACTCGAAGAACATTTGCAGGTCACTTGTACGAAGGTTTGAAAAACAGGGGAATGTTCACCTTTCAAGATGATAAAAGGCTAGAGCATGGCGATTTGATCCCAGAAGAACTCTTGAAAGCTATCAAAGAGTCTCAAGTTGCCCTTGTCGTTTTCTCAAAGAATTATGCTACATCGAGATGGTGCTTGAATGAACTAGTGAATATCATGGAATGCAAGAAGGATTACAAACAAATAGTCATACCAGTCTTCTATGATGTGGATCCATCAGAAGTTCGAACCCAAAGGAAGAGCTTTGCAGAAGCCTTTGTCAAACACGAATCAAACTATAAGAATGATGCTGAGGGAAAGCAGAAGGTGCAAGGATGGAGGATTGCCCTAACTGCTGCCGCAAATCTAAAAGGATATGATATCCGTGACGGGTGAGTTAATAACATATAATTGCTTTCCGGAAATTATGTGTTTATATCAATAAGAAGGCATGGCCCTATCAATTAAATTAGAGTGAAAACATAAAAATTCTCATAAACTATTCAAGTTTTGCAACTTTCATGCTTAAACTATAGACTGTTTATTACCCTCCTGAACATTAACAATATAAAATACTTACTAATACTTGACTTCTCACATTTTTCACAATCTTCTTATTTATGTAGGATTGAATCAGAGAATATTCAGCATATTGTCGACTACATATCTTCCAAATTATGCAAGAGTGCTTATTCTTTATCTTCTTTGCAAGATGTTGTGGGAATAAATGCTCATTTAGAGAAACTTAAATCCCATCTTCAGATAGAAATCAATGATGTTCGAATTGTAGGGATCTGGGGAATAGGTGGAGTTGGTAAAACGACAATAGCAAAAGCCATCTTTGATACTCTATCTTACCAATTTAAAGCTGCTTGTTTTCTTGCAGATATTAAAGAAAATGCAAAAAAGAAACAATTGCACTCTTTACAAAATACCCTTCTCTCCGAACTGTTAAGAAAAAAAGATGATTACGTCAATAATAAGTATGATGGAAAGTGCATGATTAAGAACAGACTTTGTTCTAAGAAGGTGCTAATTGTACTTGATGACATAAATCATAGTGATCATTTGGAGTATTTAGCAGGTGAGCGTGGTTGGTTTGGTAATGGAAGCAGAGTTGTTATAACAACTAGAAATAGACATTTGATAGAGAAGGATGATGCAATTATATATGAAGTACCTACACTACCTAATCATGAAGCTATGCAGTTGTTCAATCAGCATGCTTTCAAAAAAGAAGTTCCAAATGAGCTTTTTATCAATCTCTCCTCGGAGGTAGTAAATCATGCTAAAGGCCTTCCTTTAGCCCTCAAGGTATGGGGTTCTTTGTTGCATAAGAAAGGCCTAACTCAGTGGAGAAGAACTGTAGATCAAATAAAGAGGAACTCTAACTCAGAAATTGTTGAAAACCTCAAAATAAGTTATGATGGGTTAGAGCTCGAAGAGCAAGAGATATTTTTAGATATAGCATGTTTCTTCCGAGGAGATGAAAAGGAAGAAGTCATGCAAATCCTTGAGAGTTGTGATTTTGGAGCTGAATATGGATTGGATGTCCTAATTGACAAATCTCTTGTGTTTTTAACTGAATATAATACAATTGAAATGCATGATTTAATACAAGATATGGGAAAATATATAGTGAAAATTCAGAAACATCCGGACGATCGTAGCAGATTATGGGATGCTGAAGATTTCAAAGAATTGATGGTCGACAATACGGTAAGTATGCTAAACAATACAATCATATTCAATTGCTAGTTTTCATATTTCAATGACACATATGGAGCAGTCAATTCCAATTATTTGTTCTTCTTGCTTCATATTCTTGCAAGTACAACCATTTTAGTAGGAGAAGCAAAAGTAACATTAATTAATTTCGTAACGTGGCTAATTCATCAAGTAGCTATTTTTAATTAACGTTGCCTAATTCCTTTTTCTTATGTTATTAAGCCATGAATTAGTCTAGTAACCACTTAATATGTTTAATTCAATTTCATTTGATTAACTTGAAATTTGTATGATATTTTTTATGTACTAACTCAATCAATAATTTTCTTAACGTTAATATCACCCAGATTTATCTTGAGTAACCTTTATTAATAAAAACTAGTAAATTTGTTGGTAAATTTATAATAATATGTTTCAAAATTTGGTCAAAGTAAATAGATGGATTAAATATTAACAAATTTGAATGACTCATTATAAGGACTTGTCAAATGGTAAGAAAAAAGGAGAACCTATCATGGTTGTACAGAATTTTAATTTATATATATATTCATAATTAAAAGATAAAGAATTCCAACAAACTACTAATAAATTTCTTAGGTGCTTTATCAAAGATCATGGCACGAAAATGATGGGATCATGGCACCATCTTAGTTATAAACTCAAAATAAACCATCAATTCTCTATGTTGGTTTGTTGCCTTCTTCTTTTTATATTTTTCTTCTTTTTCTGGTACATCCTGAGTGTATAGCAAGTGTATAATCAGAATATACATCCATTATACCCATATTATGCAATAATTATGCATATATAAATTATACAACATATTCAATGCATAATGTTTATAAGCAGTGTATAATGAATTCGGGTTAAGTAGTAACAGATTCTCTAATATATGTTATTCGGTGAAAGATTTCCTTAAATCCTTAAAAAAATCCACAAAGTTCTAAAGAACTACACTTTCTTCAAATTTAAAGCTCTACTGGAGCACTGCAAGAGAAAATCGGGAACGAAAATACAATGTTTATTGATTATTTTTATTTAAAATATGACAATTATTGGTACTATTTCAATTACAATTTCATTCTATCACAACATGAGTTTTTTTTTACTTGACTATAAAGAACTTCTCAAAAAAATTATTATTAGAAAATAGGATTATTGAATTAATTGCACAAAGGGCCGGGGTTTCTATCAAGCAAAATATTTCTTAAGAAAGACCTCAGTAATATTGCATTTTAATTTTTTTTAATGGTGTTGGCTCTTCAAAAACATCAAGTGCAATAATAAAGAATAAAAAACGTGATAAAATTTGGCATTGAATGAATGAGAAGTTGTCATACTGGCATGCAAATTTTATACAGACTTTTGAAGTTATATTTTATGGATTAATGATTCTTTTACCAGGGGACAAAAGCGATGGAAGCAATCAGGCTAGAAGATATTCACGGCGTATGCTTTAACAAAAAAGCCATGAGAAACATGACAAGGCTTAGATTATTATTCATCTTTGGTTTTCGTTCACATGATGACTCCATTGAGTACCTGCCCAACAACTTACGCTGGTTTGAATGTTATAACTATCCTTGGAAATCATTGCCAGAAAATTTTGAACCCAAAAGACTTGCTTGTCTTAATCTGCAGTCGAGTTCGCTGCGTTATTTATGGACAGGAACAAAGGTACAATAGCTTAATTCAATTTTATTTTCCTTTTGGTCAAATACAAGGATAGACACTCAAAATTAACAACAACTGTCGCATAGACATCTTAACTATTCCAATGACCATAAAACACCTTTTATTGGCACTAGTTTAGTGAATTTAGAACAAAAATAAGCAAACAAATTTCGTTATTTCGTTATTTCATTTGTGACAATCAAACATAACCTTAAAAACTATCATACTATTTGCTTCTTAACTATGTTATTATGTGTTTTATTAAAAGAATGAAGTTAAGTGAAAAGTTGAAAACAAATCTCTAAGAATTTCTTTAAAAGTAGTCTCTCACTATCCTCTCCGATCTCCATCATAATGTCTATTCCGCTATTGATTTCAATTGTAGATCACATCGATGTTGCGAGTATGATGAAAAACTATATAAAAAGAAAATAGTTAGAACAAATTTTTCAATAATGAATCTGACATAAGGTTATTCATCTTAATCTTCTCTCAAGTCATCTTAAGAAAATTCGAAAGAAACATAAAATCAAACGAAAATAATATAAAAAAAAGAATCACCAACAATTATATGAACACAAAGAATTAATTAGGTTTAAATATTATTATGTCTCGTAGAAAGAAAGAGACCTCAATTTATAAAAGTTCACAACTTTTTCCTCCAAAAAAAAAAAGGAAGGATTTATTATATAAAATTTAATTAATTTTAAAGTCTTAAATATTAAAAAAAATAGTAAATGACAATTTGTCTATTGTGGAGTCTTTTAATGAAGGGCAAAAAGTTCAAATCACATTATGAGGTTGTTCACACTTTTAATATAGTACTAGTTTAGTGTACGTGCATTGCACGTGTGTATCACCTCAATATTATTAACTTAAATATTATAAAGATTGAAAATCAAAACTTGAATATTGTTGTAAGTCTACACAATTCTAAGTAGATGGAACAATAATAAATGACACTAAACAAATATTTTAATTTAAATTTAAAAAGTATATTTTTTAAAATTCTGAGGTAGTGGTATGGTCTGCGTACGCTCTACCCTCCCCAGACCCCACGCTGTGGGAATACACTGGGTATGTTGTTGTTGTTGTTGTTGTATATTTTTTAAAATCTTTTATGAAAAAGTATTTAGTTCCATTGATTTCATTCGGAATCTAAATGATCAAATTTTGTTTAAACATGTAAATTTGAAAACCTATATTCCATTAAATATTTTTTGAAATATACTTTTATCATAATATTCAAAAAAAAATTGTCAAATAACATGAATTAGAAAATTTGGCACTTTGATTTTTCAGAAATATGAGAATGAAAAGGTTAGTCTTTAAAAAAAATAAACTTTAAAAATATTTGTTACATAGAGCTGATTTATTTAGTCAAACTTTTAAGGGAAAATGTGGGCTATGGGTAGTAGAAAAAATTATTTTTTAAAAGCTAAAAAGATAATTTTTTATTAAAGTACTTTTAGAATCTTTGTCAAACACAAACTTCTACTCCAATATTGACTAAAGTATTTTAAAAAAAAAATTAATTAGTTAGACACAAAATACGACTATATATCTAAAAATAATTTTTGAAAAAATACTCTAACAAAAAAAGTTATTAAAAATAAGCACAAATAAAATAGTTTGATACTTCAATCGATCTTGGAGTTGCATTAAAAGATTAACACAAGTTGAGGATGGAAGCTAGAATTGAGGAACACGATAGAATATTTATTGATGTTGTATTTAGGAAAGAGTTAGAGTTCACATTGACTATATTTAGGAATGAGAAGGTGTGCAATGGATAATTCTCATCTCATAAGCTAGTTTTGGAGATAAGCTAGGTCGCATATCAATTTTCAAGAAACGAAGTATTTTCAAGAATATCAAACTTTTTCCCATTTCTCTTATAAAACCTCTGAAAACCCTTCAAGAAAACCTCTCAAACTCTAGATCGACTGTTTTCTTTTATAGACGAACTTAGGCAGATCGTTCACTTTATATTTTACAGCCTTACAGGGGTCATACCTAATACATAAATATAGTTATACAAAATTTATATACTGAAAAAGAACTTGACAAAAAGATAGAGAGTGACTTGTAATGGTTCCATGAACAACACTGCCATTTTTGAGTTCACTTGAGATAGTCTCATTGTTTAGCTTTATCAAAAATTTACACAAAAAGTTAAAAGTTAAAATCCATGGCTAAACTCACGGAGAAAAAAAACAGCACCTAAGAAGGTCCTTAATAGAATTAAAAGTTTCAATTACATGCCTTTTAATTTCATAATCGCATACCTCTTGAAATTTTCGCTAGACATTTTCCAACCCTCAATATCTTTTCAAGAGGTATTGGGAACCTCCACAACCTGAAAACCAGAAGATCCAGTAACTGAGGAGTAGAAAAAGAAAATATATACATTAAAAGACAACGAATAGTTAAGAAGAAGGAATTATCTTAATCCTAATGCCAATATTATCCACTCTGTGAATTATCATAGAAATAAATTTTAGACGTTGAAGGAATATCGTAAAAACTTCACATGTTGGTAAAATAATTTTCTCAGCTTTATATAATTTAAATCATCAACACATCTAAACCAAATGAAAACTATAAAGAACAAAACATAGTAGATTATAAGTTTTTTTAGAAAGAATTCACCACAAAAAAAAAAGAAAAAAAGAAGAAGCAATTAGCTATAAAAATTGATTGGCAGCTTCGATTCATTATCTAGCTGCTACATCTTTAATAATAACTTATTATGCATAAAAAATTTAGTGGTGGATCCAGAATTTTCAGTACGAGTTCAAAAATTAAGAATGTAATGTTTGAGATTTGAATTTGGAACCTCAAGGTAAATTTTGAATGTCTTAAATCACTGAGTCGATCTCTAATCTTGTGTTCAAGGGATTCAAAGTCTATATATATAGACTAAATATTAAAAAAATACCTTATAAATATAGTGTAATTTTTGGCCGAAGAAGTTCGGGTGAACAACTTCACTCTCTCATCGATCCACATCACTCTCTCCTAGATCCGCCCCTGATCGAAATAATGCTATATTTATCATTCTCTAATTGTTGCTGAAGTTGTAGATTCATGATCTGAGGTTGACTCTAGCACCTTCTTTAGAAACTCAAGCTCATGCATTCTTGTTATGGATTTATCGTTTTCACTTGTTCATTCATCACTCGAAGATTGTCAAAATCAAAGATTCTAACAAAAATCAAACATCAAATTGCAAGTCGTTCATTGCTAAAAGGGGGGTTGAAGAAAAAAAAACACAAATTTCTAATAAGTTGATATTTCAAAATTACATATTAGTACAATTTTGTGGAACTATTAATCGTTAAGCATAATGAATATATATGATCAACCATATCCAACACTATTTAAGAAACATAAAATTATTTAAAACTAACGTTCAAAAATTAAGCAATTGGAACCTTGATATCTTAATCAAGTGATCAATTGCAACAATAATACATTGAGGTCATAATCAAAATAATTATGCAAAGCAATACAATGAGCAAGATGATTACTACGTACATATCTATAAATAAAGAGGCCATGAAGTTGGCATTAAATTTTATTTTGCAGAATTTTTATGATCTTAGAATTTTAATTAGGGTAAAACCTAGGGAATTTTATATATAAAAGGATTGTACAGTAAAAAAAATTAAATTAATTAAATTACCTTCACACTAATTATACTCTTAATAGGATTTTGCATCTAAAAGGAGAAGTAGCTTACACGCATATTTTACAATTTTATAAAGAAATTAAATATTAACATTGAAATATATTGTTTCCTTAAATATTTATCTTAGAAATACAATTTATTTCAGGAGACTTGTTCTTCTTTCCTTGTTTTTTCATGTGAAATTTTATTTTTATTTAATAATCAAATAATAATTTTAGAAGGGGAGCCTTGGAGTAACTGGTAAAGTTGCTGCCATGTGACCAGGAGGTCACGGGTTCAAGCCGTGGAAACAGCCCTTTGCAGAAATGTAAGGTGAGGCTGCGTACAATAGACCCTTGTGGTCCGGCCCTTCCCCGGACCCCGCGCATAGCGGGAGCTTTAGTGCACCGGGCTGCCCTTTTAATCAAATAATAATTTTAGAAAATAGTAAATAAAAATACTACTTAAATAGAATTGTATTTTTTTTTATATAAGGTAAAATTCAAATTGATATAAAAGTGTTAAATATTTTGATTTCTCACCTAGATCAAATAAGAATTGTAATTAATTTTTAAAAAAGCACTTTTAATCTTCTATTTTAAGTACAATTCTTACCCAAATATAGCCTACATGTAGTTAGGATTTACACGTGCTAATTTGCACTTGTGGAAAATAAAGGAAATAATTAAATCACTATTTTTAAATATTAAAAAATAGTGAAAAAACGATTTTGTCTAAATGAGAGACTTTTAATGAAGGGCAAAAAGTTCGAATCACATTATAAAGTGCTTCACACTTTTAAGATAACTAGTTAATTGTACATGCTTTGCACGTGCGTATAACATTACAGAACAAAAATTATAACAAAATAATACGATAATTGAGATATCAAAATAATACAATTAAATCGTAACCTTCAAAAAAATTCCTCAAAGCTCAATCCAGGAAAAAACAGTTGATAGTAACATAGTAAAAACTACAACAAAACAATACGATAATCGAGATACCATAACAATACGGTAAAATCTAACCTTACACAAAAAATTCTCAAAGCCCGATCAAACATTCATCTACCACCTGTATTAAGTAAAAAAAAATAATAGCAGACAGTAATAGAATTGAAAGTACAACAAAACAATGTGATAATCGATATTAAAACAATACGATTAAACCTAACCTTTACACAAAAATTTCTATAACTAGTTTAATATACGTGCGTTGCACGTATACATCACATTAATAAATATAAAATGTATATAAAAATGTTGAAAAACCTTGAGTTGAATTTTCTTGAAAAACCTCGATGTTGCCTTTCAATCTGAACGTAAACCCCAATATGTTCCCCAATTGTTAGTCGAAGTTGACAGACTTCTTGGTGGAGGTTTTAAGCATATTTGTTAGTCCAATAAAGTGGTCTCATTGTCCTCCAACAATTCTTGGTATATAACTGAAACCATCCATCTGACTCTCCTCAAGAAATTATTTCTTCTTATCACCTAAGATATCTTTCACAAAATATTTTGAGCCGACATATAAATCTTGGAGTTCAAATTCAAATACGATAATATGAAGTCCATTAATTAAGCAGCTTGAAGAACCATATTATTGTATATGCATCAATTCATGTTGCGACAACGTCTAGATAATATTTTATGGATGAGATAATTCCGCCCCTCCCTAATTCTCTATCAAAGTGATGCTAACATGCAAAAATCTGATTAGAGATGAAGGAGTATTTACCACAATTTTAGTGATCCGCAGTTCGAGAATTTACCTTGTATACCAAAATAATTGCAGGTCGTTATTGCCATATTTCTTCAAATCAATCTGTTTACAGTAACGTTTTCCTTGTGATCATCATCGATAGGCAATAGCATAGATATAATCTATGTACAACAATAACAATAACATCTCAAGAAAAAATACTTCTCTACCAGGTGAGGCAATAACACATTCGTGAATAATCAAATTAATAGCAATGAGAATCTATAATAAAGGATAGCATGAGATGTCTACCTTTTCAATGTTTGTGAATGCGACGTCCAAGCAAAATCCTAGCCATTATAGCAACCTACAAACATATTTAATATCTGCAACAACAACAACAACAACAACATACGTACACGTAGAACTTACCCCCTACCCTACTACTGCTGCTTTTATAGGGTAAGAGATTATTTTTGATAGATCCTCGGCTCAAAAAATAATAATAATAATTAAATCAAAATAATCTAATAAAAAATTACCGCAAAATCATGCTTGTTGAAGATGGCAAGATACTGCAAAAGCAACATAAAAGAAAATCAATTAGACTTAATCGACATAAAAATAGGAACTCATAAGAATTCTAGCATGAAAAAAAGATATAGAGAAATTGCAATTTGAATGAAGCGAGATGAATTAATAGGGAAAGAAGCATTCACGTGCCTTTTTATTTGTCCATGAATCTAGATCGTATCTTTTTCTTGTCCATAAATCTAGGTTTTAGGTTTTTAAATTTCTTTATTTTTTCACGTTAGGTTTAAATATTTTTACACTAATGAATACTATAGCAAGCATTTTTTGAGTTTTCATAAATAAAAATCGGTCCTTTGGGGCTCAATTTTTTCCCGATAAAGTTAGGAGTCTTTCCATATGTTTAGAAGTCTTTCCATTTACCTTTTCATATATTTATTATAGTCAATATTTAATATTATAAAAATAATTAATTAATAATTGAATAAAAGAAAGTGAAAAGACAATTTTATCTATTGCGACATCTTTTAACGAAGGGCAAAAAGTTCAAATCATATTATAAGATCCTTCACACTTTTAATATATTATAAATTATAAATTATAAATATAGATAGATAGATAGATAGATAGATAGATAGATAGATAGATAGATAGATAGATAGATAAGTGTCTTTCAAATATCCCAATCTGACCTGATAACACGCGTGACATACCAATTGCGTGCTTCGCCTTGTGTGATTTATTAACCATCCCCAACTGTTAAAAACATTGGAAGGTGATTTGTTTTTTTTTTTTTTTTTTTGTGCGCGCGTTTAAAGTCATATTTGCGTGAGATGTAATATGATAGAACACAAAATGCACGAATTCAGAGAACATTCTAGAAAGAAATAGATACATAGATAGAGAGGAGCATACAAATGCTTCCTAGCTGCCATTGGAATGGAAACAACCTGCTTTTGCTAAAAAGAAGAGAGACTCACTTTCACAATCACTTGGATTATTTTCTTGCTCGTCTCTTCTTTCTTTCCATTTTCTTACTTCCTAGGGAGAGATTTGTGAGAGACGGGTCGTCTATGATTCACAGTGAGGAGGTGCGAGCGGTTGGCTGTGGCGGGCTCAGGAGAGGAAGAGGCACACCTAAGAAGTATTGAGGGAAGTGATTAGAGTACATGACCTGGTTCATCTTGACCTTGCCGAGGACATGGCCTTAGTGTAATAGGATAGAAGGTTAGTTGGTAGTTGAGCATTCTCTCGCTTCCTTGCGAGATAGGCTTGGTGGTCATTCGTGTATTATTAGCAATATGTGTGTAGTTTTTGGTCTTCGATTTCAGCTTTCACTGGGTGTTTTGTGTGACGATTATGACATTAATTCATTTTCATTCTTTCTATTGTTTGTTGTGTGACACTTTCTATTTCGATTACTTAGTTAGTGTGATTGCTCCCACATTTGTATCCCCCTATTTTCGGACTGTTTGGCAGGTACCAGTTGAGCTGAGGGTCTATCGGAAACAGTCTCTCTACCTCTATGAGGTAGAGGTATGGTTTGCGTACATTCGACCCTCCCTAGACCCCACTTGTGGGATTAAACTGGATGTTGTTGTTGTTGTTGGGTCGTCTATGATTTGGGAGAAGAAGAAATAATAGTAGGGGTGTCTTTTTAAAAAAAAACAATTGTAGTTCTTTTTTTGATGACGCGCAGTTTTTTTTTCTTTAAAATTACATGTGTCATTACTTCATTGATTCGTTTAACATGTCATTAACACCGAAATTCACGTGTACAGACTGCGGGGCATGGGTGTGCACAATTTACACTTATGACAGTGACCCCTATATGATCGTTAAGATATCTATCTAGAAGTAATTAGTACCAATCTTAAGTGTCTATATTCGTGTATTTGTCCATTTCTTTCTCTCTCTAATTATTGTTGTCCTTTTATTTAGTGATACTGTAGCTAATGTTATCACTTTCCTCACCTTTTATTTGAGATAATTTCCATGTTAGCTTGTCCTAGAATTTTGATGTATGCCTTAAAAAGAAAAAAGTTGTTCCATCTGTTTCATTTTATGTTGTATACTTTCTGTTAAGTTGTTCTAAAAGAATGACAAGAGAAAAGTGGCAAATATACCCCTCGTTAAAAAACCGGTGCATATATACCTCGTCGTTTAACAAATGGTGCATATATACCTTGTTGTCTAACAAATGGTGCATATTTGAGGGAGTTGTTCTTGTTTTCCTATCTCATTCTTTTTTGTTATGAATAGCAGCATTTGCCGTCTCTACGGAAGCTATATCTCAACTACTCCCAAAGCCTAATACGAACACCAGATTTCACGGGAATGCCAAATTTGGAGTATTTGAATCTGCAATGTTGTAGTAATCTTGAAGAGGTTCACCATTCCCTAGGATGTTCTAGAAAACTCATTGAGCTAGATTTGAAGTGTTGTGAACGCCTTAAGAGGTTTCCATGTGTTAACGTGGAATCTCTTGAATCTCTGTACCTACATGATTGCTATAGTTTAGACAAATTTCCAAAAATCATCGGAATAATGAAACCGGAGTTAGAGATTTACGTGGGAGGCTCTGGCATAATGGTACTACCATCATCTATTATTCATCCCCAAGCTCGTTTTGCAGAGCTACATTTGACTTCTATGATAAACCTTGTGGCTCTTCCAAGCAGCATTTTTAAGTTGAAAGGTTTGGTGAAGCTAAATGTGTCACGTTGCTCAAAACTTAAAAGCTTGCCAAAAGAGATTGGTCATTTAGAAAACTTGGTGAAGCTTGATGTGTCGTATTGCTCAAAACTTGAAAGCTTACCAGAAGAGATAGGTGATTTAGAAAACTTGGAGGAGCTTGATGCCACATGGACTCTAATTTCACGACCTCCGTCTTCCATCGTCCGCTTGAACAAGCTTAAATTCTTGACTTTTTCAAAGCATAAATCAGAAGATGGAATGTTCTTTGTTTTCCCTCTGGTGGCTGACGGATTACGCTCATTGGAAACTTTGAATCTTAGTCGCTGCAATCTAATAGATGGAGGACTTCCAGCAGACATTGGATGCTTATCCTCTTTGCAAGAGTTGTATCTCACTGGAAATAATTTTGAGCATTTGCCTCGAAGCTTAGCCCAACTTGCTGCTCTTCGATCCTTGGACTTATTAGATTGCACGAGACTTACACAGCTGCCAGAATTTCCACAACAATTAGATACAATATATGCAGATTGGAGCAAAGATTGGATCTGTAATTCGTTGTTTCAGAATATCTCATCATTGCAGCATGACATCTCTACTTCTGATTCCTTGTCACTAAGAGTATTTTCAACTTGGCATCTCGGGAAGAATATCCCAAGTTGGTTCCACCATCAGGGAATTGATACCAATGTATCAGTCAATTTGCCTAAAAATTGGTATGTACCTGGTAACTTCTTGGGATTTGCTGTATGTTACTCTGGCAGCTTAATTGACACCACAGCTCAATTGACTGCCTTATGTAATGATGGGATGTCATGTATGGCCCAGAAATTTGCCTTGTCCAACCATTCAAAAGAATCTGCTATCATTTTTTTCTTGGTACCTTTTGCTGGCTTATGGGATACATCTAAGGCAAATGGAAAAACACCAAATGAGTATCAGTGCATTAAGTTATCTTTTTCTAAAGAACTGAAGGAGTTTGGACTTCGTTTGTTGTATGAAGATGAACGTGAGCTTGAGGCCTTGTTACAATTACGGAGAAATAATGGTGAACCAACAGAGCAGTCTGCGAACAATGAAACCAGTTGCTGTCGAATAACTTAACAACATTAGAAACAAAGGTCAGATTCTAATATGTGTTCTTGCTTTTATATAATTTTCTCCTTCTATTAGCTACAAAGTCATCTTCCAAAACAAATACTTTTTCTTCTTCTCATTCATTTGTTTATTTTCCCTTTTTGTTTTCTTCTCATTCTTTCCCCTATTGACAGGAGCGCAGCAACGAGAGATGTACGTATCAACAATGAGTTTTGTCTATTGATTCGCCATCTTGTCTCTGCTAGAAAGTTACTCTGCCATTTTGAAAAGATTTCAGAAGTGCAGGCAGCACTAATACTTGATGATCCATAACAGCTCAAATTTTCTTATGGTCTGTAAGAAAGAACTGCTTTACTCTACTTTCATATCTGTACAGTTAAATTTAGGATATAGCGAGTAAAATACATTTTATAAAACTAAATAACAGTAGGAAAGAAAAGCATTAAATATGTGCATTTTTCTCATTAGAAGTTCCTGTATACAAAGTTGTGCTTCATCATGATTCATGTGGAGAGATGTATTTTTGGTGCTAAGGTTGTAGTTCATTTTTTAACTATACTTGTTCCCCTGATCATGTCTTTCTGCGGATGTATACCTTATCGATAGAAAGAGTTCACCGCATTGTCAATGGTTTATGAGGATGCCTTATAAGTTCTTCTAATATATGTCGAGAGAGAAAAGCGAAGTGTTATTCCCAAAGGTAGCCAGTGATCCATGTCTTTAAAACTTACTACTAGTTCATTTTGATGCTCTCTCTGATTGTCATATTTGGGGAAATCTCTGTTTTAAATAGAAATATCTCTCTTGTTATGACAGGGAGGTTGGAAAAAAAATGAAAGAATTGAAGATGCAGCATAGTGTGAGACAGTGGAGGAAGCTGGAGTGCTAGGTGAAGTTGAGGTTCGTTCTCCCTCTTGATCTCTTTCAATTCCTTTTACGCTTCAAATTTTAGGGAAAAGGTGAAAAATAAAAAAACGAAGTCTTTGTGCTATCTAGTTGTGTATTACATCAGATAAATGACAGAATACTAGCTGTGGTAGGGATTATCATTTGTCAAATTTCTTGCAAAAACATTGAGTGCTTGATAGTTAAGCGAAAAAGTTAGCACTTAATTAGCAGTTTTTTGCTCTCAAAACTGTTTGTACTAATTAATGATATAAATCTGATGTTGTGATCGCTCCTTTTGGATTAGGACTACGGGATTTTTTTAAATCTTACGGTCTATGTTTTACTCTGGTTTTGGATTACTTTGCAGTGCAAACTGAGAAGTGGAAGATGATACTTTGAGAATAGAACCGATGACACTGCCTATGCAGGGCACATGTTTCCTCTGTTTGTAATAGAACAACTAGACTCTTGGCCCGAGAAAAAGATTCAAGAAAGAACTTGGGTACCCAATAATTCATCTTTTTGAAATTTTATTTTAAAATATAATCATATCTTCCATTTGCTGACAAGTAGCTTGTCCCAAAAACAATTGCAGATGAATTTGTGCCAAACGAGAAAATGGTCAATGTTGCAGACGGATTAAGTAGTTCGGAAGAATGAGTTTAGGCAATTTCAGTTTCAAGGGAACAAAAAGAAGTACAAGAGGTAGTCACAAGAGTATATTATTTTTTTATTATTTTAGAATTGGAGTTAGTGATCCGGCCCTTCCTCGGACGCTTTTTTTTATCTAGCAAATGAAATCTGCACATTGCAGCGAAGCCACATGGACCGCACGGTAGTCAGATGAACACCTTTCTTTGAATTTTTTTACTTTGTATATATAGAAATTTTGACTGCATATTATGGATTTTATAGAATGGAGTATATATTAAATCATGAACAACCTTGGAATAGTGATATTGGAAACTTATTGCACTGAATTAAGGATGTTCGGTTGGTTTTCTATTTCTTTTCCCCAATTTCTTTAGCATTCTTTAATTATTCATCTTGCTAAGAAGGATACAATCATTTAACATATTGATTGGAAGTCTCATCAAGATCAAAGCACTAAGAAGGCGAAAGAGATTGTAGTTTGTTGGAATATTATCCACTCACAACACAAAGGGAAGTCTGGTGCATTAAGCCTTTCATATCCATGCAAGGTTCGGGGAAGGATTGCATCCTAAGGGGGTGGTGTTTCAGCTCAGATCATGTAGATTCTCTTTTGCAATTTTTTTCTTTATTTCTCGATAAAGAGTGGACAATACGTGTCATGTTCTTTTTTTTTTTCCTTTTTACTTATTTCTTCTTGTAGGTTTCCAAGTTTATGCAATAGGCAGTCGTGATAATAATTTCCCGTTCAATAAGGAAAGTTTGTCTCTCTCGTGTATATACAATGTCATGACAATTTTTTTTTGTTGGGATAGAAATGAAATTCCTTTTGTTAAAACAAAGACCGACATACATTTTTGAATGTACAGAATCTAATTTGTTGTCGTTACTCAAGAAAGACAATTATTTATGTGTTTCGACATGTTACAATATATATTTAACAACCTAGGGTCTAAATTACCAAAAAATCTTTTTTCGAGATATTAGCTCTCATTATTGAGTTTAAGTTCTGTGTTCAGGGTGTAATCAATATTTCCACAAGCAGATCACTTGTAAAGTAACTAAGTAAATCTTTATGATAGACATTAAATATTGATGTCGGCAATTGATTAAATGTCATTGCATCGAGGGTCGTTAAAGCCTTTAGTGACATTTATGTCGAATACTGGTAAAGGCTCAAATTATTACCGCTACTTTTAGTGACATTTATTTAGCGGCTATTACTATTGCTGCTAAAACTACCTTAGGAATGTTATATATTGCCGGCAAAATGCAATAATTGCCGATAATGGAGACCTATTTTAGTGGCAATTAGTATGGTGGCTAAAATTGATTATGAGCTCACCTTAATCCACATATTTAACCAATCACTTTTTTATAACATTAAAAATAAAAATCACAAAAGAAATCAATTCGAAGGTAGTAATAGAAGAATTATCAAACTCAAAACAACGTCACTCATTTAAAACAAGAACAATCAAACTCAATACATTCACTTTCTTATCTTCTAGCAGTAAAAAAAGTATGAATTATCAAAACAATAAGAATGTGCTCAACAATGGAGAAACAAGGAAATTGACTTCTTCTGATACTGGTTGTAGTTCTCACAGCTATGAAGAACAGACACTGAGTTGGATATGCTTGGGAATACTGTGTCCTTTAAGAACACCTCGGTTCGTATTTCCAGGTTCTCATCAATGATGTCTTCTGTCATTTCCAGGAAACTGACTGCACATCTCAGCATTGCTCACATTTTTTATATATGGTAATCTCACTGTTCACTCCATAACAGAACTTTGCGGCGAATTCAAATGATCAAATCCACTAAGAAGACCAGAAAGATTCAGTCTTGACATCTTTGAATCTTTTGCCTCCAGCAGCAACTTTCTAAATCTTTCACTTCTAGAAACCAGAGGAAACTGCAAAAAGAGTCGGAACACGTTATAAACGTTGCCCATGTGGTTTATTTTTCCTTCATTGTTGTAAGGATTTCCCTAAAAACTCAATGCCTGCAGCAGATAATGAATTGACAACGTAACCTATACAAGTAAACTTTTGATAGTGATTTTTAAGGTAACTGTAGACTAATCATTCATTGGTATGATCGCAGCTTCTGCTACTTGAGTAGTTCAACAACTTATGGAAGGATCAGTAGATCAAAAATAAAGGAGCAAAGCAAATTTAGATACTATATCATTCATACCTTGTGAAGAGCAAAACTGGCAGTTCTTACTTCTATTGTAAGATCAACCACTGCAAAGTATTGCTTTCATTAAAACTGATTAACCACTGAATTATTTTGTTTCTTGTTTTACCCTCTACAGCATCATACTGTATCTCAAACTCTCTATCTAACATAAACAATCAGCAAGACTCTCGAGAAGAAGAAAGTCATAGACAACAACTATAAACCAGCAAGGCATAAGGGGGTGGTAAAAAACACAAGAAAGATGTTGTCAACTTAGCCAATACCTAATCTTCAGGAAAGGCAATGCAAGTTTATTCACGGTAGATTTCAAAAGACATAGTTCTCAAGTATCAAACATATTGGAAATCATAAATGTCATCAATTAAGGATGAAGGATTACATCTATCATATTAATCTAAACTAAATAGATAATATGCGTAAACCATAAATACGAGAACTTACTTGTTCGTGTAGCAGAAGCGGTGGTTGTCACGGTGTGTCAGAGCAACCCCTATACCACAGCTTAAACCTTAACTGATTGGGAGAAAATAAAGCGTAGGAAATAATTGTAATATTTTCTAGGGATAATTTCAAATATATACAATAAAGTAATTAGTTTACAAAAAAAATAGCCCAAAAATGAACTAGCCACAAAAACAAATTACAAAAAAAAATAGCCGCATGTATATGTAATGTATCGATAGTGTATAAAAGTTACGTAATGATCAAAATTGTATAAATAGTGTATAAACTTGAATCAATATTGTATAAAAGTTATTAATGTATCAAAATTGTATAAATGATGTATAAACGTGTATTAATATTGTATATATAGTGCACAAACATGTATTGGTATTATATAAATGGTGTAGAAACTGTATCAATATTGTATAAATAGTGTATACAAGTGTAACGATCTTTTGTTTCCAATCATTGAGTCTTGAAATGGAAGCATAATAAACAGCAAAGCTTTCAACCATTAGTACAACCTCTCCAAACAAGTTTTTTCAAGATTAATGCCATGAAACAAGATTAAGTAGTTTGTTTGGCTTATCAACTAATCATTGACTGAGTGCTTGAGCACTTGAGAAAGAACTACAAGGCAGAAATCAATATATGATAAAAAAGAAAAGCTGTAAATGATGAGTACTTGGACATGCTGCAAAGAGTATTTTAAGTAACAAGTTAACAAAAGGACAAAAATAATCTTCTACCAAATGAAAAGACTGCAAGCGAGCCGATAAAGAAAAATATGTTATGCAATATAGGAGTAATATGCAAAATCTAATATTGATAATTAAGAATTCGCCGGTTTTATTTTAAAAGAAGTTTAGCGATAAGTCATATAAGCTAGACATAAACACGGTATTTTATTGTCTGCTATCCAAGAAGAAGGAGAGAGGAGAGAGTATTTATGTTAGTTCCAAAAAATTGTGTTTATTTCTTATTCTTGAAAAATATTTTTTGTTTAATTTTGAAATGAAAATACTTTAATCCAAACGACGGTTGTTTGATTACTGAAAAGTTATATTAATTAAAGAAGGAAAGTTGGTCCTGTAATTGAAACTCATCAATCAAGTCCACTTCTCCATTGCAATAAAAGGGTGGAGCGGAGAAATTCATGGTGGAATTGTTGATTCCATTAGTACTAGCAGCAACATATGAGATGGTGGAAGCACTATAATAGGACTATCTAGATCAGCTTCTTAGAAGTCAGAGAAGCTAGGAGTAGTACTCCAAGAAGCAAAAACAGTTGAAGAGTGGTTGTTGTTATTAGTTATGCTAAGAGGTGAAGGAAGGTTGAGACCCCCAAGAATCCTAAGTAGCTAAGAAGAATTCTGCCTTGAAAAACACAAGCAGCGACAAAAGCAACGGGGGTTTAATATAGCCAAATGGCCAATTAATGTAATAAATTGGTGGAAATATATATTGCTTCTTCGCCTATTGGTGAATCGTGGGCTATTTTGAATATAAATAAATTTAGTGGGCTGACATTCAGTTTAATTTTTCCTATTTTCTATGTCTCTAATAATACACCATATGTGTTTATATAGAGAAATTAATTAGAATTTACTAATTACCCTAATGGGCCTTAAAGCAGCCCTTATGAGTGGGCCCAAAATTCCTACATCTCCCACTCACACATAATGGGAGTGCTTTTCTAATCTGAGAAACAAATTCTCTTCTTATCTCCACAATCATTCATACACGGAAGTAGACCGTGTGACCAACATATTGTGAGAGCTTAGTGCTATACATATGTTAGGAGTATATAGCCTCTCGTTGAGCAAAAACCTGCAAGTAGATCATATGAATCACATTTGATATAATCTCATATATCATTTTTCTTCTTGTATTCACAATTTTAACTTATATGTCATAACCAGTGCACCAGTGAACACAAATCAATGAAATTCCACTAATTATCTTTCTCTTCTCACGATTCTCTTAACATTAGTTTAACTACTTTTGTAGATGCGCTCCGCCAGACTGAATCTGTGTTCATAGTCTTTTGAAAGTACACTAAGATAGCTAGATCAAACTAAGTCTCAAGTATCTGAGTAGAGTTACTAAGAGCACAAATCTCGAGCCATTTTAAAAGCTTTGGGTCTCACACTACAATAAGTTGAGAATGGACTTATGTTTAACCCATTTGGTCGATATTAGCACACATGGTATGAAACATGTGCTACAATATTTTCTCCTTTCCCATGGAGCGTATATCTTTGTCTCTAACAGAATGATGTACATATGATACCTAGACACCATATGTATCTTAATTTGAGTTCTTAGATCTACAATATCATTTTAACTCACATTTGGCTCACTAAGTAGACTAGGTGAACATTTTCACCTTAACGACCTTGTGTCATTATTTATGCGACTTTCATAATTTTAAGCTTATAGCTCTGAAATTATCCATTCGATAATTTTGCTTAAAGTCTAGTCTCATCTCCACTCATCACTAAGATTAGGAGGTGGTTACCTATGTGAGAAGGCTAACCTCTTGTCTACTCGACATACTCATCAAAATGAATGAATAAAGAATAACATTCAACAATTAGAATATGTATGTATGTAAATCAACTTTATTGATAATTAAAGAATATCAGTCTTGTGAATATGAGAAAATAAAATACAAAATGAAGTATCTTAGAATTTATGCAAACCTTGAGACCTCGTATGTCTCACAAATGCATCTCTAGACAAATGATTGATCAATGGATTTGCCAACATATCTTGTGTAGAAACATACTTCATGTTCACTACCTTGCATCCAACCATGTCTCTCGTATAGTTATAATTGATATCTATGTGTTTGGTTTTAGAATGAAACTTAGGGTCCTTGATAGAGGATATTACAGCCTCACTATCACAGTAGACAAATACCGATTCAGTATTTTCTGCAATATCCAATATGTGTTCCAAGAACTTTTTCAACCAAACAGCTTCTTGTGTTCCTGATGCGAGAGCCACATATTCGGCTTCCATCGTAGATAGTGATATACATGATTATTTCTTACTGCTCCATGATATGGCGCCATCACTGAGTAAGAAAATATATCCTGAGGTAGACTTCCTCTCGTCTAGATCTCCTCCATGATCTGCATCACTGTATCCAACTAATCGCAGATCTTTGTTGCCTTGGTAACAAAGTGCATAGTCAGTTGTCCCTTTCAGATATCTCATGATTCTCTTTACTGCTTACCAATGTGCTAAATCTAGGTCGGTTTGATATCTACTTATCAAGCCAACTGCTTGACAGATATCAGGTCTAGTACACACCATAGCGTACATTAGACTTGCGACTGCACTCCTATAAGAAACTCAGTTCATTCTTTCTTTCTCTTCAAGAGTCTTAGGACACACTTGATTGCCCAAGGATTGGCCTTTACTAATAGGAGTGTCAACGGGGCTACTATTTTTCAATTAAATCATTTCAGAACTTTTCTAATGTAATTTTCTTGAGAGAGATACAATAGTTTCTTTGGAAGATCTCTTGAAATTTGAACTCCAAGAATATATGCAGCTTCACCTATATCTTTCATCTCAAATTGAGATGAAAACCAAGACTTAATCTCGATTATGAACTCTATATTATTTCCAGCTATAAGTATGTCATCTACATACAATGTCAAAATTATAAGTTTATTT
This sequence comes from Jaltomata sinuosa, assembly GCA_003996215.1. NCBI lineage: Eukaryota > Viridiplantae > Streptophyta > Magnoliopsida > Solanales > Solanaceae > Jaltomata > Jaltomata sinuosa. Next base: position 780,268 of record QJPP01007515.1, on the reverse strand, counting down.
CTTGATCTTTTGGTATAAACACAATGATCTTCATCCATCATGGTAAAACCATTGGATACAATAATATTCTGAAAACGTATATACCACTGCCTTAAAGATTGTTTGAGCCCATAAATAGACTTCAAAAGTCTACAAACCTTTTGTTCGTAGCCCTTTTCAATGAAATATTCAGGTTGTTCCACATAAATTTCTTCATCTAATTCTCCATTGAGAAAGGCAGTTTTTACATCCATCTGATATAATTCAAGATCCAAGCTTGCAATTATAGCTAGAACCAAGGAAACATAAATAAATTGTACAACAAGCGAGAAAGTCTCTTCGTAGTCTATTTCTTTCTGCTGTGTATACCCTTTTGCTACTAGTTGAGCTTTATATCTCTCAACTGTGCCATTAGCCTTAAGCTTGATTTTGAGAACCCATTTGCTCCCAATTGCTTTACGTCCCTCAGGGAAGTCAACTAGTTCCCAAACTTTGTTGACTCTCATAGACTCCAATTCATCTTCCATTGTTTTTGTCCATTTATTCTTAAAAGGGCATGAGAGAGTCTCCTTTACATTTTTAGGCTCGTTTTCATCTTATAGGAGCATCATAAATAGTTCACCGCCTTCAATATCAAATCATCGGTGGGGAGTCTTTTTACGAGAACCACATCTAATTTGTTATTCATCATTATTTCCATTTGGATCAATGTTTCTCCCATCGGATCAAGAACATTCATCCTTCTCTCATTTGGAACAAGATCGGTGACCATCTCGCTCCCACTCAGAACAAGATCGGTGACCATCTCGCTCCCACTCGGAACAAGATCCATTTGGTCACTCTTATTAAGTATAAAAGGATTACTTTTATTCGCATCTGATGATGAAAGAGGTAGTAATTCATCATCTGCTAAAATACTCCCACTCGAATGAAGTGATCCTTGTATGTCATGATCCCTTATTTCAAACAGGGACATGCCTTGACCTATCTCTCCCTTCGTGGGAAACTCATTCTCTAAGAATGTGACATCTCATGATTCAAATTTAGTTACACTTCTATTATTTTGCTCACCTATAAACACATAACCTTTAGAGGTTTCTGAGTACCTTATAAAGATACTTTTCTTTCCTCTTGGACCCAATTTACCATATTTTTGAGAGAAATCATGTGTATAGGCAGCACAACCCCATGGTATTAGTACACTCAGGTTAGGATGTCTTTCGGTCCATAACTCATATGGAGTGGTTGCAAATGATTTTGTAGGCACTCTGTTAAGTACGTAGGTGGCAGTAAGCAAAGCATCACCCCAAAAATTGATTGGAAGGCTGTCTTGTGCCATTATGGACCTAACCATCTCTAGGAGTGTTCTATTTCTTCTCTCCGCAACACTATTTTGTCGTGGAGTATTTGATAGTCAACTGATGAACTATTTTCTTTTCATCACATAACCCATTAAATTGAGCCAAAAAGTATTCTCAGCTACAATCAGTTCTAAGAGCTTTTATCTTCTTGTCTAATTGATTTTCCACTAAACTCATATAGCTTTTGAAATAATTTATTGCTTCTGATTTGTGAAAAATTAAATAGACATAACTAAAACGGGTGAAATCATTGATAAATATACTGAAATAACTTTCTCCATGCCTAGCCCTAACATTCATAGGGCCACAAATGTCTGAATGGACTAACTGTAAAGGATATCCAGGTCTAGTCGCTTTATAGAAAGGTTTCCTTGCAGATCTTCCAGCTAGACAATTTTCACAAGTGGACAATTCCACATGTGCAATGCCGGTAAGCAAATCTTGTTTTGATAGCCATTGCATTCTCTGTTGGCCAATAGGATCAAGTCTAGCATACCATATGTTTACATCACAATCATATTTATTTGAAGAAACAAACATTAAAAATTGATATTATTATTAAATAAATTAAAATCCAAATCCATAATAAATAAACCTCCAGTCAAATAACCAAAACCAAACAAAGTTAATCCAAAAGTCAACTTAATAAAATTATCATGAAAAAACAAATCATATCTTAACTTGAGTAAAACAGAGACTAAAATAATATTTCGATGAATTATTCATGCATAGAGGACATCATGTAGCATCAGGTCTCGATCGCCATGCAGGACTAACTTGCATGTACCAATTCCTTCAACAACAACTCTATTGTTGTTGCCCATATATACCCACTTTGCTCCATGAGGAACTCATCAAAATTCAACAAAAGTAGTTCGCTCCTATGCTATATGATTTGTTGCTCCTGAGTCTACAATCCACAAAGGATTAGATTCAGGTAGTAAAACAGAACTAGAAACACAAAGTTCACTAATTCAATGAAATACCTTTTTTGAAGGCTCAGATCAATCTCTAGCATAGTGGCCCTTTTTGTCACTATTAAAGCATTTTATTTTAGCAATCTTGACACGTTTGGGACGTTTGTTCTTACCATATTCAGTCTTTGATTTCTTAGCAGGTTGAGGCTGAGATAGCCCTCTCTTCTTTCCCCAGTTCTTTCTCTTTGAATCATTATTGAATTTAGAGGTTATTGCCACATGCAACTCAGTTATTGTCTTTGCAGCCTGAAGCCTTTCCTCTTCTAACTCAAGGTGCCTTCGAACATCTTCCAGAGTTATGATCCTCTCATTATGGATCAAATGCATTTTCATATGATCCCAAGAACTAGGTAAAGAGTGTATTACTGCTTGGATCTGTTATTCGTCAGTCAACACATGACCGACATCTTTCAACTCTCCGATCATATTTGTCATCTGCTGAGATGTGTTTTCATTGAATGTTCTGGCATTTTTTTTATGAGTCAAATATAATCGTGAGAGAGATCTTAGCTTTGCAGTAGTACAAGTACCAAACATGTTCTTCAAAGCATTTCAAAGTTCCATAGCTCTATGGTGATCCTTGAACTCTCTTAGAATGTCATCATCCAAGGTGCTTAGCAACGTAATATGAGCAGTAGAGTTATTTTTCTTTCAAGCATAATAAGCTTCACGGTCATGCCTATGATGAGCCATGTTTCCATCCTCAGGCTTATTTAGCACATAATTAATGGCCTCAAAAGCCTTTTGCTCTTCTAGCACATATTGAACTTTCAAGCTCCAAGTCTCATAATTGTCACCATTGTATTTCAACCCTTTCTTGAGCTCAGCAACAATAATTTTTGAAGCAACAGTCATTCTTTAACAAAATAAAAAATGCAATGAGAATCATTAAAAAAATATACAACGGAAGGTTCGATATTCAACATTCATACATATTGTGATACTATGCACCAATTGATTAGGATAATAAACATATATATCAATTTTGAAGTCGAGAGTTTACTATTGTAATGACTGTTGACACCCAATTTTGTCCCATCTTTCTTCCCGATTAATTCTTTATGCTTCAAATAATTTTGATAATTTAAGAATGCATACAAGTTATTTTTATTATAATTAGAAATCTATGTAATGCTATCGTCCTTATTTTTGTGAAATTATCGATGTAGTTCTACTACTATTATTATTATTACTTTATTATTGTTATTATTTTATAAATCTAGCAGCGTGCTCGTTATTTTAATTTAGCAAAGGACGTCATATTTGTTGTAATTAATCAAGTAAAATACTTCTTTTGATTTTCTAACTTTTATAAATGTTATCGTAATTCTTACGATATTAATTTTTGCCTAAAATTTTATAATTATCTTTTAATCATAAATAATTTATTTAATTGAATACGTATTAATGCATAAGTTATTTAGAGTCTTTAATCTTGATTTATGAAGCCCAAAGAAATACAAGGAAGAATGAATTTTATTCAGCCTATTTTTTATAAACTTTGATCCATAAATTCATCATTTTAGCCCAACAATTAAGCCCAAACTGCAGCCCATCTCTTTCACCCTTCTCTTCCACGTGGACGCCACCTAAGCTCCATGTAAGCGCCCAACAGTCATAAACACACGCCTCCCACACTCTTCCCACACTTTCCACATGCTTGGTACCTTCCTCACCCGCGTGGCGCCCTCGGATTGGCCGGTCAAAGCCCACTCACACCTATTTGCTTGAACTACCTATTTTACCCCCACTTAATCTAAGCGAAATACCCAATATACCCTTTGAAACCCTAAAAAATGTGGTAAGTTGCATCAGCCGCTTTGGCTGATACTCTCTCTCTCCCTCGTCGTCTCTCTCTCTTGGTCTGCAATGGCAGAAAGCCAATTTTGGCTTCTTCTCCACTTTGAGGAAGACAACAACCTCCCTTCCTTGCGTGCCAGAGACTTGTAAGGCCATTTCGAGCATTCATTTATGGAGGATCATTGAGAAATCTCGAGGAATTGACCGAGATATCTTCAGACACTTTAACAAGCATATGAGGTATTCTCTTTTGCTGGGTTACTTCTCTCTCAAGCGATTTTTGGGCAAAGTTTTATCTCCTTTCTCTCTTTTTCTGAATCAAACTGTGGAATCCATCCAAAACCCCAACGTTTGGATTTCAAAACATTCAAAAATCGCGCTCAAAATCCCGCCCAAAAAGCCCCCCATAAACCCTACCTTCGCTCCTATAAATACCAAGGGTTGGAGAGCATTTGAGGCGGCAGTTTTGACAGCTAAAACACAAATCATAAAATTTCTCTCTTTTCATGAACAACTGGTCCTTGGATCTCTTGTTTGTTTCTCGAGTTCTTGTGCGTTTATTAGTTTGATTTTGTCGAGCTTCGAGTGTAGATCCGTGGTCAAGAACGCTCCAAGTTCGCTTCTCCGAAACAGGTGAAAACACGACCTTTGTTCTCTTATTATTTTTCCTTTCTTTGCTATCAAGATTCTGTGTAAAAAAATCATGTTGTAAAGTTTGCCTTTTTCCCTCATAATCGTTAGAAGTAGTAGTGTTAGGTTAGTAAAATATATTTGGGATTCTTTCAAGTCTGTTCTTTAGATAAATCTTCTTTAAGGAAATGATAGCATCAATAATGTATATTTTTAGTAATCTGTTGAATATGTGTTCAACAGCAACCGCTCCTTTTCAAATCCTTGTCAACACTTTATTTAAATAAAAAAAATGGATTTTTTTTCATGTATAGCTTTCATCGTGACATGTTACTTGAATAGTTAACGAGAAAGGATTTTTTTTTCTCTGTTTTTGATGAACATTAGAATACTTATGTAAAGTTTGAGTATGTATCCACTCAAGTTTATAACGAGCAGATCTTCTTGGCCAATACATCGTTTCTTTAGTTAGTATCTTGGTTTAAGCTTCACGTCCATAGAACTTGTTCAGACAAATTGGTAATTGTTTGTGAATTCCAATGACTCGTTACTACAGGACGATAAGTTGTAGGTCTAAGAATCATACGTTTAGCTATGACTTGGAAGTTACCTGAGAATTTTTGTTAAAAGAATATGTTTTCTCTCTTAAGTAACGTATTCTGTTTTACGCTAAAAATGCTATTTATAAGTTTGTTCTTTTCGATACTAGTATATGTTTAGGCTCTAATCTAGTTTTCCTGTTTATCATCCTTTTAAGATAAAGACTTTATGCTCTAAATGACATTACTTTTCCCGAAAGTATGAATGTGAGTTTTAATAATTCCCATATGTGTTCATGATAGGAATGAAGATATAAAGATAGTGATTTAGTATATTTTACATGTTTTAGCAGTAGCCTGCTCTTCCCTTTTTTCTCTATTCGAATCAGATGGCCCTTTCTAATATCAGTTATTTTCTTATTTTCACATGACTTGATGGAGTTGCGGAGAGTCTCAAATGAGACTCAACATCATTGTAAAATGAGTACACTCACATTTCGCCCTTCGAGCATATCTCTCATCTTCCCGTTTGTGTCCGAACAGTGAATAGGAGAGAGAGGAAAAGGATCTGAAATGTTGCTTCCCTCATCGTTCTCTCTTTCTCCGTTCTCTCATCCGAACAAGAAGAAAAATGAGAGCGGGGAGATACTTCCTTCGTTTTCTCTTTACTCTACTTGTTATTGATTTTATTATGAATTTTGTTATGCTTAATTAATTATTCTAACTCTTATTTCAATTTCTTTTGGTTTCGTCGCTAAAGATCCAGGCCTAGAATACTTGAACCTTAGGAAGGGTAGTTAGCTATCTATGATAATGGGAGCATGTAGTTAGTTCTTTTACTTCGGATATATACATATATACGCGCATCTATGATATTTTTGAAGTATTAGAAATCGCGCCTTGTTATAACTTTTATTTCCCTCACTCTTTACTCTGCAAAAAAAATAAATAAGAGAGAATCCCTTGGTTATGTCAAACGACTTTGCTTCCTAAAAGTATCTTCTTGAAACAGATTTTAGTTAAGTGAAAGGAAAACACAACTCTTTTAAGGACTTAAAACGAAGGTTATTTTAGTGTAAAAAAAATGCAGTTTTTCTTAAGGTAAAAAATGCAGCTTTAAACGAGCTCAAACGTGCAGATTTTTTGGCTAAAAACACAGTTTTACAAAGGTTCAAAAATGCAGATTTTTTTATAGGTAAATTATAGTTGTTTTAAAGGCTTAAAACAAAGATTTCTTGGGTGTAAAAGTGCAGATTTTTTAGAGCAAAAAAATGTAGTTTTAAACAAGTTAAAAAAGTGCAGATTTTTGGTCTCAAAAAGATGTAATTCTAAGGTAGAAATATACCCTTTTGTAGAACTTAAAATTGCACATTTTGTTGAAAAAGTGTAGTTCTTCTTGGTACTTTAAAGTGTAGATTTTTGAAGGGCAAAAACAACTTTCGAATGGATTAAAATGCATTTTCACAAAAAAGCAAAATTAATATTTTCGCTATTGGAATTCTCTTTTATTTGCTTTAAGAAACATTTTTAATAAGATTTAAAAGTATCTTTCAAGTCTCTATTTTATCAAGTGTAGGCCTATATTTTTAAAAGGAAAATTTTGCTTAGTAGTTTATTTTTTTTTACAATTATATTAGTTAAATCGCATATCCTTTAAATATTTTTGGTCACCTTAATTGATACTTAATCTTTAGTTATTTTGATTCGACGCATTTTTCTAAGTATAAATAAAATTATTATCTACACATTTTTTTGCCTTCATCACTATTAAATCATTTACTTAATTTTCTTGCATTTTTTTATTTTCGCAAGTTATTTCTTCTTATCACATTTAAGGTGTTATATGTATATTTTCTCAAAAATAGGAAGTACTTTAGATAATTTACTCGTTATTTATTTATTTTTAAAATTATGTCAAGTTAGTTAATTAGTTGTGGCAAAATTTGGTTAAAATGACTAAACCTTTTCCTCATAAGAATTAAGTAGATATATAATTTTTGAAAAACTTTGAAGTGCCAACATATTTCAAGATTTCTTTGAGTCTAAAATTTGATTATTTTAATTAGATTAACCTAAGTTTGGCCGGTTAACCGTAATTTTGCGGATTTTAAAGAATGCTTAATACCTTCTCTTTAGAATAGTTAGAATCCTTACTTAGAATCTTAAGTTTAGTAGACCTTAAAAATGAAGTCTTTATTTGCTTTAATCACATAGTTAATTATAGGTGTCCTAATTCACCGTAAGACTAATTAGGTGGCGACTTCCTTTAATTAATTTAGAAGTTTTCAATACGTTGTACACCGTTTCGACTTCGGTTAAAGTGGGGTATAACAGCTTGGCGACTTCACTGGGGAATTAGGTTCTAAACCATAATAAACTTAGGTTAATAATTAAAGCACTTTGTATTTGTTTGTTTTACTTTAATTGCTTGAAGTTTTATTTATTTTTATGTGATATAAATTGTTTATTTGCTATTATTTTATCTAAATTGCCTTACGTGTTACCGCTTTATTTAAACTGTCATTCCGTTCATATTTCCTCCACTTTTGGAAACTTGACACTTTCACACACATTGTACACGCGAGTTGTGTCCTTTCACTTCTCCAAAATTCTTTCAAACACCTTATATTTAGAGAGTTGGTGTATGCGTGGGGTGAGCGGATAGTTTTACTACCGTGTGACCACGTACCTTCTCACATAGGAAAATCTCAAGTCCGAGTCTACCCAAATCTTAGAAAACTTAAGATAGAGCTCTACCACCCTTGATTTAGGTCATGCATGCATAAGCCTTAGGTGGTTTGACCCTCGGGGTCATTCCACAAATTTAGAGAAAAGCCTTTATGTCAAATGGGTTTACGACCCAATGACGACCCCTCATATTATGTGCAATGTGATAATGATAAAGTGATCCAAGTGAAAATTTAACTAAATTTGAGTTTGGAAATGCATTTACTTATGTTGTGTTTTATTATAGGTTGCTAGAATGGAAAACGTGCCAGCTTTTGCTAACACTCAAATGGTTGTTGTTGTGCCTCACAAGCTAAGAAAATGGTGGGAGAACATCAAGATGGAACATGGGTATGAAATTAGGAGATGCTTGGGTTTCTTGACTTCATTGATTTACATCCCTCCAGACAGACACGTGATCAAGGCATTGATCAAGTTTTGGGATCCCGAAAGAGTTGTGTTTAGGTTCAATGATTTTGAGTTGACTCCTACAATTGAAGAAATTGGTGGCTTTACTGATTTGAAGTACCAGGGGAGGGGTATGATTCTACCCCACAAGCAGTCCGGAAAGAAATTTCTTAAATATCTCGGGCTCAGAAACAACCTTAAGCTTGCATGTTTGGATCGGGAATGGATTTCTCTGGATTATTTGTTTGAAAGATTTGGTCGCAAGGATGGTCATGAAGTTTTCCATAAGGAATTTTCTTGCTCCGCCGAAAAATGGAGAAAGAAACGCCCTATTGCTTTTGCCATTGCTTTGCTAGGTACTCTAGTTTTCCCCTTGGAAAATGGAAAAATTGGCACTTGCATTAGTTCTATAGTCCGAGCACTCTTTCAAGGGATCGATAATTCTGAAGTTACACTGGTTCCGATGATTGTTGCGGAGATGCTAAGGGCGCTATCCAAGTGTTATAGAGGAAGGAGGTTCTTCGAGGGTTGTAATATCCTTCTCCAAACTTGGGCTGTTGAACATTTTTATAGACGTCCTGATAGGATTGACGCACTCTTGAGCAGACCTAACAGGATAGACTCTCATCAACAAAGGATGATACTATTTATATCTCCTGTTGGTACTGAGGATTGGTACGCATATATGAGCACGCTCACTGGCGGTCAAATCCAATGGAGGTATTCATGGTTATTACCTCGAGTTGCTGTCATTAGGGGGCGTGAGCAATATTACATTGAGCTCATCGGTTTGAAAGGTCTTCAACCATATGCTCCTATTCGAGTTCTTCGACAATTTGGACAGTGTCAAGTCATTCCACTTCGTTCAGACATGGGTAGATCCGAGGTTGATTTCGAGCCGCTCTATGAGATTCCTAGAGCAAGAGAGTTGCTTCAACAATGGGGAAATTTGATGACGATTGAGGTGCCTAATGGACAAGCACACTGCACTCCGGAGTATTACGCTTGGTTAGTGGCAAACTATGACGTGAACTCTAGCCCTCAAGGACAAGCGTTTGGGTTCGAGGATTCGACGGAAGCTGAGTGGGCACGTAATCTGTTGTATGAAAATCTCGTTGTCACACCTGAAATGCTGGCACAAGTCATCCCTGGATCTTTGGAGCAGTACCTTGGAGGAGCATGAAGACTTGATTTAGTAACTAGGATTCCCCTTTGTTATCTTGTATCCCCTTTATGTTGTTTTCATTTCATCTAGACTTGATGTAATGGTTAATTTGCACTATTTCTATGAAGATGTTTGTTATTTTATTATCTAACTCCAAACTCAAGTATTGTTATTAATTAAAGCTTGGATCAATTTATCATAATCTCAAATATTTGGCGCTTAGGCCCACCTCTGGCATAAAAGAGGCCCCGTGCATATTAGAACGCGTTTTAATTATCAAATTTTCCTTTACTATGTGATTTGTTGCTATGTGATATGTATGTATGTTTCGACATTATTTGCGTAATTGCTATTATTATCCTTAAGCAATAATTACTGCTTTATACTGATATTTTCTTTTCTTTTGAAGGTTTTTTATTTTGCTTTAATTATTTCCCCCAAAAAGGTTGATTTACGTTGACTACGAACTGGCGGATCACCCATACTTTACGAGATCCAAAGCACGAGCATCCACCAACATGACTGATTCAAGTGCATCTGACCAGACTGGCTTAGGGCTTATCACCGTTCTTAGAGACGATCCTGAGACTTCGGAGGGGAGAAACGCAACCCTTCAGGATGAACACATCGCCCATATGATGCAACAAATGGCTGATATGCAAAGCGAAATTGATCGCCTTCGAAACCTTACCAAACTCTCTATTAGCCTGAACACACCACTTCCCGAATATGGAACAAACGCCGCTATTCCACCTACTTTTCCACCTGTTAACAAAACCAACCTAACTGCTACCAATCCGCCTCCTAACCCACAACAAGCCAACTCGCAACAAACCAATCCATTACCCTTCACTAATCCGTATGTTCCTCAAGCTCCACTTACCCAAACTACCCCACCTACCCAAACTCCACTTACCCAAACTACCCTACCTATCCAAGCTCCATTTACCCAAACCTCCCCACTTGTCCAAAACTATCAAGCGACCCAACACATACCGGCGGCACACACTGCAATTCCTAACACGCAATATGTGCCACAGGTATATGTAGCGGGAGCTCAACCTTTCCCTACCCCAATGCCAACCATGATAGAAGTTGATCCATATGAGGAGATGGAGAGGGAAGCAAGGTCTAAAGTAGATGAGAATGTAGCAAAGGAGATCCGCAGTCTGAAAGAAGCATTCAAAAGCATCCAAGTCCACAGGGGATGTGAAGGGCTTGAGTATGAGGATTTATGTGTTCATCCTGATGTGGAGTTGCCCGCAGGGTATAAGGTGCCAAAATTTGATATATTTGATGGAAAAGGAAACCCTAGAGCTCATTTGAGGTCGTACTGTGACAAGCTAGTTGGAGTAGGTAAAGATGAAGCCATTAGGATGAAGCTGTTTATAAGGAGTTTGACAGGAGAAGCCCTTGATTGGTACACAAGCCAAAATCCACAGAAATGGCGAAGTTGGAGTGCTTTGGCGCAGGAATTCATGGACAGGTTCAAGTTTAATACTGAGGTCATCCCAGATAGGTTCTATTTATCAAAGTTAGATAAGAGGTCGACAGAAACTTTCAGAGAGTACGCCATGCGTTGGAGAGCAGAAGCCGCAAAAGTTCAACTTCCGATGGCAGAAAGTGAGATGACTTCTGTCTTTGTACAATCTCAACAAGATGCAACATATTATGACAAGTTGATAAGTGTGGTGGGACAAAAGTTTTCTGAAGTTGTAAGGATAGGAGAATTTGTTGAAGAAGGTATTAAAACTGGAAGGATCACTAATTTGGCAGCATTACAAGCAACGAGTAAGGCAATTCAGTCGGATTTAATTGGGGGAGTGAACAAGAAGAAGAAAGATGGAGTGTCTTCTGTCATGACTATCCAGGAGCGTAGGCCAGACCAGATGCTAACATATCAAAACCCATTACCCCATCCTCTACCTTATAGCCAATACACCCAAATTCCTCATCCTTATTACCAACCTCCACCTGCTTCATATCCAGTTTACACCACCCAACCAGCATATTGTCCACCTCGAGCACCTGCCTATCAAAATCCACCACAATACCAGCCTACCTATCCACCTCAACCCCACTACCAACAACAAATTCGTCCTCCAAATGCACCCAGACCACGCCCAAACTATGAAAGAAGGCCAGTTAAAACTTATACACCTCTAGCCGAACCCTTATCCCAACTATATGAAAGGTTGAGAGCCGCAGGAGTTCTCCAACCAATCCAAGGAAGAATTCCCAACCCCCTCCCTGGATGGTATGACGAGACTAAACATTGTGCCTACCACTCTGGAGTTGCTGGCCATGACACTGAGAATCGCCTTACTCTCAAAGACAAGATTGAAGCGTTGATCAAAGAAGGAGTTATTCAGCTCAAGGGAGCTCCCCCTAATGTGACCAACAATCCTCTGCCAAATCACGGCAATGTCAATGTGAACATGATTACCATTGATGAAGAATGCAATTTGGAAGGGACTATTGTACCAGTCAAAGATGAAGGGAAAGTCGCAACATCAGCCTTCATTGCTCCCATAATCACAGTTGAGGTGCGAGCACCCGTTGAAGTAGAAGTTCTCACTCCCAAGCCCAAGATCACAGCCTTAGTTGCTCAAGCGCCTTCTTTTAACACCAAAGCAGTTCCTTGGGATTATCCGATTGGTACAAGGGACAAAGGAAAAGGAAAGATGGTGGTAGAAACTACTGCTGCTGGCATGACAAGATCTGGACGTTGTTATATTCCTGAAGAAGTTATACGAGGAGCACCAAACAACCAAAAGAGGGTTGTGACAGAAGCTGAAGTAAAAGAGTTTTGGAGGAAAATGCCGACTAAGGAGTATTCTATGGTAGAGCAGCTGAAGAAAACTCCCGCTCAAATCTCTTTATTATCTTTGTTATTGAATTCTGCAACTCATAGGAGTGCTTTGGTGAAAGTACTAAATGAAGCTTATGTATCGGCTGAGACCACTAGCGAGAATTTTTCAGCTATGGTGGGGCAAGTTCTGGAAGCTAACAAAGTCTCCTTTCATGAAGATGAGTAGCCTCCTGAAGGCTTGGGGCATAATAGAGCATTGAACATTACCATCAAGTGCAGAGATAAGTTTGTTTCTAAAGTTTTGATTGATAATGGATCAGCTGTTAACATTTGTCCTTTCACTACCCTTCGGGCCTTGGGAATTGACATTGGAAAAGTTCGTGAAAGTCATGTGAGGGTTAGAGGCTTTGATGGGACCCAAAGAGGAGTCATGGGAGAAATTGATTTGGCGCTACAAATTGGACCTGTGGAGTTCACGGTGGAATTCCAAGTGTTGGACATATCTGCTAGCTATAATTTGTTACTGGGAAGGCCATGGATTCATATGGCTGGTGCAGTTCCTTCTACCCTGCATCAGACTTTGAAATTTGTTTGGGATTATCATGAAGTTGTGATTCATGGAGAGTGCAATAATTCGATCTACCACGAAAACTCAGTTCCTGTTATTGAGCGCATGGAAAAGCTGGATGGATCTATTTTTCATGTTAGAGAAATTATGTGTACTACTCAAGTTGAAAGGGTAAAATTGCCACGTGTGCTTATAATGGTGGCTTGGGAAATGTTGAAGAATGGTTTTATGCCTGGTCGAGGTCTTGGAGTGAACTTAGATGGAATAGTGGAGCCAATTCAACTGCGTGGTCAGAAGGATACTTTTGGTCTTGGATACGTGCCTGCTCTTGATGAAGTCTCATCGGCTAGTCTTAAAAGAAAAGGTGACATTCCCTTGCCAAAGCCTATCCCACTCTTGGATCAGTCATTTTCCAAGGCGATTGTTGCTCAGGTATCAGAGGAAGCTGTTGAAGACGACCTCGTGGAAGGACTCCAAAACCTGTTCATTACTGAGGAAGAAGCTGAATGCAATGTGATTCTGGAGGATTGCACCGAGACCCCAACCATCTGGGATGCTGAACCTGGAGCTGCTTTGAACAATTGGACTTGTACCCCATCCCCGGTTCTCCGGGAGTCTTGGTAGATGATTGTATTAATATTATTGAACGACACGATTCAAAATTGAGGCCTGAATCGTGTTTATAGACTTAATATGTTTTGCCTCCATTTTTGAAAGCTTAAATGCCAAATCCAAACTATGGTTTTTCTATTTCTTAAAATATTTCAACCTTGTCTTCATTAATTAATTTGTCCTTTCTCTTTTTCAGCAAGCAAACTAACAAATCTGCCAATACTCTAAATGTGACATGTAATGAAACAAGCGAACAAATTCCAAATAGCGAACAAGATTTTGAAGAATATGAAGAGGATATGCAGCCTGAAGAGTTGACTGAAGAATTGGAACACTTTGAGAATAAGGCAAGCCAAATCTAGATGAAACTGAGACGATAAACTTGGGAGATTCAGAATTGGTGAGGGAAACAAGAATCAGCGTCCATTTGACTCCATCCCAAAGGAAAGAATTGATTGATCTTTTGAGACAATACATAGACGTGTTCGCATGGTCATATGATGATATGCCGGGTCTGAGTACAGACATTGTTTCACATAGGTTGCCAATTGATCCATCTTGTCCTCCGGTAAAGCAAAAGCCAAGAAAGATCAAGCCTGATTTGAGTTTGAAAGTTAAGGAAGAAGTCTCCAAGCAATTTGACGCCAATGTCATTCGAGTCACAAAATATCCCACTTGGTTAGCCAACATAGTACCGGTGCCAAAGAAAGACGGGAAAATCAGAGTATGTGTGGATTATCGGGATCTCAACAAGGCTAGCCCGAAGGATGATTTCCCTCTCCCAAACATTCACATTCTTATCGATAATTGTGCAAAGCACGAGTTGCAGTCATTTGTTGATTGCTTCGCAGGCTACCACCAGATCTTGATGGACGAGGAAGATGCTGAGAAAACAGCATTCATCACGCCCTGGGGAATATATTGTTATCGGGTAATGCCTTTTGGACTCAAGAATGCGGGAGCTACATACATGAGAGCTATGACTACCATTTTCCATGACATGATCCATAAAGAGATTGAAGTCTATGTGGATGATGTCATTATCAAGTCACGGAAGAGCTCGGATCACTTGACAGATTTGAAGAAGTTCTTTGACAGATTGAGAAGATACAATCTGAAACTAAATCCTGCTAAATGTGCATTCGGTGTCCCTGCCGGGAAGTTGCTAGGTTTCATTGTGAGTAGGAAAGGCATAGAATTGGATCCTTCAAAAATAAAGGCTATTCAAGACTTGCCTCCTCCTAAAAATCGGAAGGATGTGATGAGTTTCCTTGGAAGGCTCAATTACATTAGTCGGTTTATTGCACAATCTACTGTGATTTGTGAACCGATATTCAAACTGCTGAGGAAAGATGCTGCTACCAAATGGACGGAAGATTGCCAACAAGCTTTTGATAGAATCAAAGAGTATATGTCCAGTCCGCCTGTCTTGGTGCCCCCAGAACCTGGAAGACCATTGCTGCTATATTTATCTGTATCTGACAATGCATTTGGATGCGTATTGGGACAACATGATGAAACTGGAAAGAAGGAGCAGGCTATATACTACTTGAGCAAGAAGTTCACGCCCTATGAAGCCCGATATACTTTGTTGGAACGCACTTGTTGTGCCTTAACTTGGGTTGCACAAAAGTTGAGGCATTACTTGTGTGCATATACTACTTTTCTCCTCTCAAGGATGGATCCGCTCAAGTACATCTTTCAGAAGCCCATGCCCACCGGAAAGCTAGCGAAATGGCAAATTTTGCTAAGTGAGTTCGACATTATTTATGTTACTCAAAAGGCAGTCAAGGGACAAGCGTTAGCTGATCATCTTGCTGAAAACCCCGTAGATGAAGATGTACGAGCCTATTAAAACTTACTTCCCGGATGAAGAGGTTTTGTTTATTGGGGAGGACATTTCAGAAGATTATCCAGGATGGAGAATATTCTTTGATGGGGCTGCGAACTTCAAAGGAGTCGGTGTTGGGGCTGTGCTAATTTCAGAATCAGGCCAACATTATCCAATCTCGGCAAAGCTCAGGTTTCCATGTACCAACAATATGGCAGAATATGAAGCTTGTATTCTGGGACTTAGATTGGCCGTTGATATGAACATACAAGAATTGTTGGTTATGGGGGACTCAGATTTAGTGATTCATCAAGTACAAGGTGAATGGAATGTCAAGAATGCGAAGTTACTTCCGTATCTGGAGTGCGTGAAAGAGTTGCGAAAGAAGTTCATCAAGATTGAATTCAAACATGTCCCAAGAGCTCAAAACGAGTTCGCAGATGCATTGGCAACCCTGTCTTCTATGATTCAACATCCCGATAAGAACCACATAGATCCTATCAAGGTGAATGTACAAGCTCAACCAGCCTATTGTTTCCATGTAGATGAAGAATCAGATGGAGAACCTTGGTACTATGACATTAAGAGATATCTCGAGAAGGGAGATTATCCGGAAGGCATAACCAGCATTCAGAAAAAGACACTTCGGAGATTGGCAAACCACTTTTTTCTAAATGGAGAAATCCTTTATAGGAGGACTCCAGATTTAGGATTGTTAAGGTGTGTTGACGCTCAAGAGGCAATCAAGTTGGTTGAAGAGATACACGGTGGCACATGTGGGCCACACATGAATGGTTTTGTTCTGGCAAAGAAGATTTTACGAGCTGGCTATTTTTGGATGACCATGGAAACAGACTGCATTCTCTTTGTGAGAAAATGTCATCAATGTCAGATTCATGGTGACTTGATTCGGGTTCTACCAAATGAACTCAATGTGACGAGCTCTCCTTGGCCATTTGCAGCTTGGGGCATGGACATCATTGGTCCTATCGAGCCAGCCGCGTCAAATGGGCATCGATTCATTTTGGTAGCTATTGATTACTTCACAAAATGGGTAGAAGCATCTTCATACAAGTCTGTAACAAAGAAGGTGGTGACGGATTTTGTTCGTAATAACATCATCTGTCGATTTGGAATTCCTGAGTCAATTATAACTGATAATGGAGCTAATCTCAATAGTAATTTGATGCGTGAGATATGCGAGAAGTTTAAGATTACTCATCGCAATTCCACTCCCTATCGACCTCAGATGAATGGAGCAGTTGAGGCAGCCAATAAGAACATCAAAAGGATATTGCGGAAGATGATTGATAACTACAAGCATTGGCACGAGAATTTGCCATTTGCCCTCCTTGGCTATCGCACCACGATCAGGACTTTAACTGGGGCAACGCCTTATCTTTTGGTCTATGGAACGGAAGCAGTGTTACCGGCAGAAGTGGAGATACCGTCTTTGAGAATCATACAAGAAGCTGAGTTGAGTGATGCCAAATGGGTACATAATCGGTATGAACAATTGATGCTAATTGATGAAAAGAGAATGAATGCAGTTTGTCACGGACAACTTTATCAGAATAGGATGGCCAAGGCTTTCAACAAGAAAGTAAGACCGAGGCAATTTACACCGGGGCAATTGATTTTGAAGCGCATATTTCCACACCAACACGAAGCTAAAGGAAAATTTGCACCTAATTGGCAAGGGCCTTACATGGTTCACCGAGTACTAACTGGAGGAGCATTGATTCTGGCTGAAATGGATGGTGAAGTTTGGCCGAAAGCCATCAATGCAGATGCCGTTAAGAGATATTATGTCTAGAAGCTTTTTATTTTTGTTTTGTTTATGTAATGTCTTTCTATGTAATCAAAACTACGTATGACCTAATTCCCTTGGCGGGACACGTAGGAAACCCACATCGGGTTTGGTCTC
The DNA here is from genome assembly GCA_003996215.1 of Jaltomata sinuosa. Lineage (NCBI taxonomy): Eukaryota > Viridiplantae > Streptophyta > Magnoliopsida > Solanales > Solanaceae > Jaltomata > Jaltomata sinuosa. The sequence goes on along the minus strand of QJPP01007515.1, from coordinate 762,932 downwards.
TTAAGTAGAAATCTCCAAAGATCCCATTTTGCTTGTATGGAACTACGTCGCGACCTGATTCCCTCGGTGGGATACGTAGGCGGTCCGCATTGGCCTCAGTCACTTTATTAAAGAAAATCCCAATTCCATTTTTTATATATGTAACGAACTACGTCTGGCCTGATTCCTTTGGATACGTAGGCAACTCGTGGAGGGTTCGGCCCCTTAGTTAAAAACTTTTCAGAAATGTATTTTATGAACTACGCTTGGCCTGATTCCCTTGGTGGGATACGTAGGCAGCCTATATAAGGCTCGATCTCATCATGATGGAGCTTCAGTACTTCTCCTAAGTCAGAAACTGGGACAATTTTAAGGGCATCATTGCGAGCAGGCGTCAGAGGATATCAAAGAGTATTCGATCAACCCAGTCATCCGACAAAAGAAAGGACATTCGCTTTGGATAAAGGACGTTTGTGTTGTTTCACAACATGTCACAATTTAAAAATTTGGCAGAAGTTCTTTACAATTATACGTATATGCATACTTTATATATCTATTTATTTTTTACTTATGTTCTATTCTAAAAGGATTTTCAATCAAATGTTTTATATTATTCATTGGCCAAGATTTACGATAAATGGGGGTTGCAAGTCCAAAAGCGGAAGCAAGAAGTATCAAGACCCAGAGTTTCAAAGTCAACGCAAATCAACCTCCCCCCAAAACTTATAATTTTTCTTTGAGTACAGGTTTTTCAGATTAGCAGAAGTGGAATAGCCGATAGCGATTACATCTTCGCGGGAATTATATCTCGAACGGTTTGCTTATAATATTTAGGAAATATTATGCTTCTTATGTGATGTTGATTTTTAAATTCATTACTAAAGCTTTACAAAAGATTTCAAATACATTGATTGCTCTACACAAATAATTTCAAACGCACTGCACAAATGCTTTCAAACGCTTTAAAATGCATTATGCATGGCTTTAATTGTCTTTCAAATGCACTGCACAAATGCTTTCAACTGCTTTAAAATGCATTATGCATGGCTTTAATTGTCTTTCAAATGCGCTGCACATACACTGCACAAATGCTTTCAAATGCTTTAAAACGCATTATGCATGGCTTTAATTGTCTTTCAAATGCGCAACACACGCACTGCACACATGGCTTTAATTACTTTGCATAAATGCTTTCAGAATTATTAAATAAATACTGCACAAATGCTTCGCCTAAATGCTTTAAATACACTGCACATGACTTTCAAATTATTGTCTAATGCATTGCACAAATGCTTTAAAATGCATCGCACAATTGCTTTAAATACGCCGCACAATTGCTTTAAATACGCCGCACAATTGCTTTAAGTATATTGCACAAGTATTTTTTAATATATCGCACAAATGTTTTCCATAATGTATTGCTTTCATACGCATTATTGGCTTGAAATGCCTCATTTTCATAAATCATTGGCTTGAAAAGCCTCATCTTCATAAAATATTTGGGTTAAGGCCTGATTTCATTAATCATCGCCAAAAGGCATCATTCTCATGAATCATTGGCCTAAAACCCCATTTTCATAAGCTTTGTTTCATTAAATCATTTCAGCCTGCAAGGCCGCATTTTCATAAATTGACGCCCAAAAGGTGTTATTTGTTCATGAATTTACTATACACGCTTTACATTTAATATTTACTTCCTAATTGTTTTGTCTAGTTTAAGTTTCGCAGGAGCATTAGCATAACGTGGAACTATTTCTAAGCAGCGAACTGGGGCAATTTGTGGGGAATGACGCTCAGACTCCCAACAAAGATCAAGGATCTACCTCGAACTTCGCTCGAATTTACTCTCAAATAATCTACTTACATCGACAGCTTGATGATTAAGTTCGCTCATTTCATTTTCTAAATTCTAAGGTCTAGAATATGTTTCCTAAATCATAATACCCAGTTGTCATCATAATTCGACACTGGGACAACATTTTTGTATTCGTTATGATTCCTTGTTCATAGGGTATCATAATCTTTCAGAACTACAGACGGCCTGATTCTCATGCAACCCGAGATATGTAGGCAACTCGGCGACCAGAGTTCGGCCACAACTCTCTCAAATTTCCTTCAAAATTTCCTTCATACTTAATTCTATCCATTGAGACAAAATTAGGTTACTAAGTTAACTTCTTTGCCCGAAAACTCTTACATCATCCTCGGTCAAAGAGGGACAAGCTGTTGACACCTAATTTTGTCCCATCTTTCTTCCCGATTAATTCTTTAAGCTTCAAATAATTTTGATAATTTACAAGTTATTTTATTATAATTAGAAATCTATGTAATGCTATCGTCCTTATTTTTGTGAAATTATCAATATAGTTCTACTACTATTATTATTATTACTTTATTATTGTTATTATTCTATAAATCTAGCAGCGTGCTCGTTATTTTTAATTTAGCAAAGGACGGAGGCCATCACCCCTAGACAGTGTTGCTCACCACCTTGACGGTCAATGTGACGGACCGTCACACATGTGACGGACCGTCACACATGTGACGGACCGTCACACATGTGACGGACCGTCACTCAAGCCGTCACCCTAGACAGTGTTGCTCACCACCTTGACGGTCAATGTGACGGACCGTCACACATGTGACGGACCGTCACTCAGACCGTCACCTTAAGGCAGTGGCACTGCCTTCTTCGCTGACTTGATGCTGCCATGGTGCGACGATGGGGGTGACGGACCGTCACCACCTTGACGGACCGTCACGGAGGCCGTCACCCCTAGACAGTGTTGCTCACCACGTTGACGGTCAATGTGACGGGCCGTCACTTGTCCGACCGTTTCCGTATTTGCTCCCATTTCCTAAAAATACTTCTTTTGATTTTCTAACTTTTATAAATGTTATCGTAATTCCGACGATATTGATTTTTGCCTAATATTTTTATAATTATCTTTTAATCATAAATAATTTATTTAATTGAATACGTTTTAATCCACGTGGATGCCACGTAAGTGCCACGTAAGCGCCCATCAGTCATAAACACACGCCTCCCACACTCCTCCCCCACTTTCCACACGCCTAGTATCTTCTCCGCCACGTGTCGCTCTTTTATTGGCTGGTCAAACTCATCCTAAAACCCTAGACACCTTATTATGCTTGAACTACCTATTTTACCCCCACTTAATCTAAGCAAAATACCCAATATACCCTTTGAAACCCTAAAAAATATGGTGAGTTTGCATCAGCCGCTTTTGATAATGCTCTCTCTCTCCCTCGTCGTCTCTCTCTCTTGGTCTGCAATGGCAGAAAGCCAATTTTGGCTTCTTCTCCACTTTGAGGAAGACAACAACCTCCCTTCCTTGCGTGCCAGAGACTTGTAAGGCCATTTCGAGCATTCATTTATGGAGGATCGTTGAGAAATCTCGAGGAATTGACCGAGATATCTTCAGACACTTTAACAAGCATATGAGGTATTCTCTTTTGCTGGGTTACTTCTCTCTCAAGCGATTTTTAGGCAAAGTTTTGTCTCCTTTCTCTTTCTTTTTTTCTGAATCAAACTGTGGAATCCATCCAAAACCCCAACGTTTGGATTTCAAAACATTCAAAATCCCGCCCAAAAAGCCCCCCATAAACCCTACCTTCACCCCCTATAAATACCAAGGGTTGGAGAGGCGTTTGAGGCATCAGTTTTGTTTTCATCGAGTTTTCGAGTGTAGATTCGTGGTCAAGAAAGCTCCAGTTTTCTGCACCCAAAAAGGTCAGTGAGCATAAACTCTCCTCTTTCCATTTTTCTTTCCTTTTCCCTCTTTGTTTATGTTTAAATATATGAGTGTTTGTTAGTCTTAAAAATTATGTCGTCAAGTTCTATTTGTGTGGCTACTTTGTTTAGGATGCTATATGTTTGATTAAGCATTCAAATAGATCTGTCATGATTAAGTTTAAAAAAAAAGAGCCAACTTACTTTGTAAGGATTTCCTTGCGGTCTGATGTGTTTTCAGTTCGTTCGGAATCATGATTTAGAAAATCTGCTCAAAACTATTTCTAGATACCATGTTCTGTTAGACTAAGTTTTAGCTGGTGAAAGTCAATCTTATTAATAAAAATAAGGGATTAGAGCTCATGTCATGTGATGGACCATGTTTGCGCTAAGCCTCTCTATTCTGTTGAGATATTCTCATTGATGTTTTTTTTACACATATTGGGTTAGTTTGGTTCTCTATTAAAGTAAGTTTGGCTTGAGGACTAATTGACGAACGTACCATAGGAAAGTATTCACTATTCTATTTGAATGTTTGTTATGTGGTCTTAGTCGAAATGATGCATTAGAAACCATGCCTACAAGGTGTTTAAGTTTGTCCCATTGTGTAAATGTTTTGGTTATAACTCATGCTTATTTGTTTAGGCGTGAATGCAATTCATAAATTTAGAGTGCAGTTAGCTTATTTGAGTTACCTAAAAACGTTTGAATTATGTGATAGTTATCTGCTTATTTTGCTTTTGCTTTTGCTTTTGCTTAAGTTTTGAAAGTTGATTAAAGGACATTGGATTATATGCTGTTTCCTTTATCTATTTTTGTTATTTCTTAATAAGATCAAAGTTTATCCTAATCCTTTTCCTTTATTTATTCTTGCACATGTACACTCGGGAGCGTATTTGGAGTTGAAATACCACTCCATCTCTGTCCAAATCAGAGCCGCGCTCGTCGCTACATCATACGTTCATCTCTAGCGGGCTACCCATTCCGAAAAAAAAAAAGAGTCCATTGCTCTCCCTTGCACTTTAGAGTTTTATATTCTTGCATAGACATATATACGTTGTTACTTTTTTGGCTAACGTTTTGACACATTGTTATTTTTTATGTTTGTATTAATACTTGTCTCGTTTATGTTTGGATTCATGTAAATCAATTAGGATAGTAGTGAGATATAATCGTTCGCACCTCGTCCCTTTAAGGTGGTAGATTGAGCATAGTTACTTGACCTGGGAACGCCTAGAATAACATCTTATATTTAGGCTTGTTACATTTCTTAGGTTGCAAAATTAATTTACTATTAAGGATTAAGTACTAAAAAGGATCTTTTCGTCAAAGTTAAGTGCTTTCTTAATAGCATCATTTCAGATTTTTTTTATGGTTTAAAAACGGCTCTTTTGATGTTTTAAAATACAGATTTTTGAGCATAAAAATGCAGCTTTGCAAGAGATTTTCTTAGGCAAAACGCAGCTCTTTTAAGGACTTAAAACGAAGGTTATTTTAGTGTAAAAAATGCAGCCTTTCTTAAGGTAAAAATGCAGCTTTAAACGAGTTCAAACGTGCAGATTTTTAGCTAAAAACACAGTTTTTACAAAGGTTAAAAATGCAGATTTTTCTTTTATAGGTAAATTATAGTTGTTCTAAAGCCTTAAAACAAAGATTTCTTGGGTGTAAAAGTGCAGATTTTTTAGAGCAAACAATGTAGTTTTAAACAAGTTAAAAAAAAGTGCAGATTTTTGGTCTCAAAAAGATGTAATTCTAAGGTAGAAATATACCCTTTTGTAGAACTCAAAATTGCACATTTTGTTGAAAAAGTGTAGTTCTTCTTGGTACTTTAAAGTGTAGATTTTTGAAGGGCAAAAACAATTTTCGAATAGATTAAGATGCATTTTCACAAAAAAAAAAAAAGCAAAACTAATATTTTCGTTATTGGAATTCTCTTTTATTTGTTTTTTTTTAAGAAACATTTTAATAAGATTTAAAAAAAAAAATATCTTTCAAGTCTCTATTTTATCAAATGTAGGCCTATATTTTTAAAAGAAAGCTTTGTTTAGTAATTTATTTTTTACAATTATATTAGTTCAATTGCATATCTTTTAGATATTTTTGGTCAACTTAATTGATATTTAACCATTAGTTATTTTGTCCGATGCCCCTTTTTTAACTATAAATAAAATTATTTTCTACACACTTTTGCCTTCACTATTATTAAAATCATTTGTTTAATTTTCCTACATTTTCATTCTTTAAAGGATTTTCACAAGTTATTTCTTCTTATCACATTTAAGGTGTTATATGTATATTTTCTCAAAAAATAGAAAGTACTTTAGATAATTTATTTGTTATTTATTTACTTTAAAACTATGTCAAGTTAGTTAATTAGTTGTGGCAAAATTGGTTAAAATGATTAAGCCTTTTTCCCTTATAAGAATTAAATAGATATATAATTTTTGAAAAACTTTGAAGTGCCAACATCTCTCAAGATTTCTTTGAGTCTAAAATTTGATTATTTTAATTTGTTGATTTTAATTAGATTAACCTAAGTTTAGCCGGTTAACCGTAATTTTGCGGATTTTAAAGAATGTTTAATACCTTCTCTTTGGAATAGTTAGAATCATTACTTAGAATCTTAAGTTTAGTAGACCTTAAAAAATGAAGTCTTTATTTGCTTTAATCACATAGTTAATTATAGGTGTCCTAATTCACCGTAAGACTAATTAGGTGGCGACTTCCTTTTAATTAATTTAGAAGTTTTCAATACGTTGTACACCGTTTCGACCTCGGTTAAAATGGGGTATAACAGTGACTTTATTATTGTGTTGCTTTATGTAGATGACATGCTTGTTGTTGGTCATAATGCTTGCAGGATTCAAAAGTTGAAGCAAGAGTTGAGTAAGTCTTTTTCTATGAAATACTTAGGACCAACAAGACAGATTCTTGGCATACAGATTGTCCGTGACAAAAAGGCCAAAAAGTTGTGGTTATCACTAGAGAAGTACATTCAGAAAGTACTTCGAAGATTCAACATGGATAATGCTAAGGTTGTCAATACACCTTTAGCTATGCACTTCAAGTTGAGCATGAATGAGTGTCCTTCTAATAATGATGAGAAGGAAGATATGAAGAAAGTTCCTTATGCTTCAGAACGAGTGCAGCTATCGAGTGCGTTTCGCCACTCCTTGTCACGGCTCAAAGGTTGGCAGTTTGATGTATGCAATGATTTGTACAAGATAAGATATTGCTCACTCTGTTAGTATTGTTATCCGGTTTCTTTCTAATTCGGAAAGATAACATTGAAATGCTGTGAAGTGGATCATGAGATATCTTTGTGGCACTTCTAGTCTGAGTTTGTATTTTGATACAGAAAAGCCTATTCTTTGTGGTTATACTGATTCAGACATGGCTAGTGATGTTGATACTCACAAGTATACTTCAGAGTACTTGGTTACTTTTGCAAGGGGAGCTGTGTCTTGGCAAATGATAATCTAGGTTGCAAATATTTGTTGCTCTATCTACTACAGAAGCTGAGCTTATTGCTGCCGTTGAAGCTTGTAAAGAGTTGCTCTGGATGAAGAGATTCTTGAAAAAACTTAGTTGTGCTCAAGAGAGGTATGTGCTTTATTACGACAGTCAAAGTGCTATACATCTTAACAAGAATTCTACATTTCATGGTCGGTCTAAATACATTGATGTGAGATACCACTAGATTCAAGATGTGTTGGATTCTAAGTTGCTTGAACTTGAGAAGATTCATACGGATGATAATAGTTCTGACATAATGATTAAAAGTTTGCCAAGAGGGAAGTTTAAAGATTGTTTCATGATCGCTGGGATGGCAGTCTCCTCCACATAGTCGTGAGGTGGAGAATTATTGAGTTATGGATCTTTTTTCCTTCTTATGTGAATAAATAAAGCTCAATTTGGACCAACTCACTTTTGTTCATAGGCCCAATTCTATGGGGTATATATATAAGCCTTTGTAGGTCTTATTTCACATCTACAAAAGAGTTTTTTCAGCAGCCACACAAGAGAGAAAGTGTAGATTTTTGCACCCAATTTTAACCCTAAATTGCAAATTTCAAATTGTGATTTCCGCTTCATTTTTTATCCGATTGAGATGATTTTTGAATAGCTTGGTCCTCTCATCTTAATCTTTGATTCGAAACTGCCAGAGTTGAATTTGGTATCCCGTAGCTTCAGTTTTGCATCTGTGAACAATAGCTGTATTTTTGGTGCTTTTGCTCCTTTTATTTTCTTATTTTTGGTGCTGTAATTTATGTATTGTTGCTCGTTGTTTGAAATTTCTTTGGTGGCCATTTTGGAGGACATTATTATAACTCTTAGTGATTATAGTAGAGGTTTTGGTCCCGTAGTTTTTACTCTTTACACCGAAGAAGTTTTTACTTAAATCTTGATTTCTCGTGTGATTGATTCTATTTTATCTTGTCGTATTCTTTTGGTTGATACATTTTCTGCCCTATTATAATTGTTCTTAAGTTTATTGTCTTCTCTTGGTTCAAATTAGAATAAAAAGTTTAGCCTTGAGTATTCTTCCGCTGCTATCCTCTCGTGCCCAAATCTAAACTTTCCCTTTCAATTTGAACCAAGAGAAGACAATAAACTTAAGAACAATGATAATATGGTAAAAAATGTATCAACCAAAAAAATACGACAAGACAAGAATAAGATCAATCCCATGAGACACCAAAATTTATGTGGTAAACCCCTTCAATGTGAAGAGTAAAATCCACGGGATCAAAATCTCCACTATAATCACTAAGAGTTACAATAATGTTCTCAAATGGCCATCAAAGAAGTACCAAACAACGAGCAACAATACATAAATCTCAACGCCAAAAATAAGAGAATAAAAGGAGCAAAAGCATAAAAAATGCAGCTACTGTTCATGGATGCAAAACTGAAACTACGGGACACCAAATCCAACTCTATCAGTTCCTAGTCAAAGATTGAGATGAGATGACCAAGCTATACAAAAATCACCTCAATCGGACAAGAAATGAAGTGAGAATCGCAATTTGAAGTTGGCAATTTAGGGCTGAAATTAGGTGCGAAAATATGCATTTTCTCTATATGTGGGGCTGCTGAAAAACTCTTTGTAGATCTGAAATAAGACCTAAAAAATGTATATATATATGCCCGTAGAATTGGGCCTATGGGCAAAAAGTGAATTGGTCCAAATTGGGCTTTATTTATCTACATAGGAAGGAAAAAAGACCCATAATTCAACATTTACTTGCTAATCTTATACCTTTTATCAACTTCGAAAAATCCAATATAAAATTGAAAAAATGACACCACATATCGTTTTAAGACTTTAAATTACAAGTTATACATGTACTTTTTCCTATTTACATAATCAAACTTTTAATTACAAGTCATACCAGTTTAGGTAAAAAGTTATATTTTTACTGTATTTTTTTTAAAAAAATTTTAATGAGAGAAAAAAATTAATCTTACTTAATTAATGATTAGGATATTTATTAGAAGAGTTTTAAATGGAGAAAAAATCTCTTATTTCTCTCTCTCTTAATTGTCCTACCTTGATTATTCTCACCAAGAAATATGATTTCAAGTTTGGTATCAACAGAATATTAATTTATATTGCTTTTTATACATTTTTCATACAATAAATAATAGTTCAAGTACATTTCTGTTGGACTTTTTATATTGCTTTTTATACATTTTTCATACAATAATAATAGTCCAAGTAAATTTTTGTGTGTGAATGTGGTATTAAATCTTATATGCATTAAATATTAATACAATATTCTGTTGAAATCAATTTTAATATCCTTCCCATACACTAAATTATAGTCTATGTATGTTTCCTATTAAAATATTTTGTATTTGAATATGGTATTAGATTTGGTATCAATGGAATAACGAAGAAGAATATGTTAAGTGACGATGAATTTTATTTATCTGGGTAACTTTGGGAGAGAATCTAATTCTGAAAGAGTTAAAAAAGGAATAACTGTTATTGGAGAAATATGGGGATGATTGATATCCTTATTTAACCACCAACTATTTTTTAGGGATAATTGTTAAATTAGTTCTAATTTATTAGAATATGGATCTGCATATTAAATTCTTTGTAGTTTCCATTTTTATTAAAATACTTTAATCCTTTTTATTGTTTTTGTATAATTTGTTAAAAAACTATTGGTATGAATTGAAAATTAACAAATTATGGTATTACTTGTAATAAAAAATCTTATATGGTATATATATGTTTTTTTCCCTATAAAATTTGCCCCAAGAATTATGGAATGGCCCAATACAATCCCCAAGGCTTCCCTTACCAAGCCCAAACATCCTAGAATTAAATGAACGGCCTAAGTGTATGGATACCTAATTTTGGGATTATTATTTAAGTTATACTCGCAATGCGTAAAATATTATAAGGTTATTTATATTTATGATAAAAAAATCTTATCAATGAGTTAGTATATATAGAATCAATTTGAGTTAGCCGATTATGAATAACTAACAAGTGGTATATGTCAATACGCATTTTTAAGTGCTGAAATTAGGTTTATAAATATATAGTTATGTGTTTGAATAGAAATATTGAAATTGATTATAAGTAATTTGTGTATTTCTTGGAGAGTAAAAATATATCCTAAAATTTTTACTCAAAAATATCCTAGTTATGTGTATTTTTACTCAACAATTCTAGGTTGAGGAAGTGGTGAAATTCATTGAGCTAGTTATGTGTATTTGTCGTTTATATTTTGGTGTCTCAAATGTGTTCTTCGGAATTCTCATGGAGAGCGCTCAAATGCATTATAGGAAGAGTTACTATGAATTATTATTTTTTTTAAAAAAAAAAATCTGTGTATTTGTTGTTTATATTCGTGTGCTCAAATGCATTATAGGAAGAGTTACTATGACATTTTGAAAGTTCCAAAAGGTTCTTCGAACGATACTAGCTTACACGTATGTGCGCGTCAATTAATAAAATTATACTATCTTCATTTTTAAATATTTGTCATTTTTTTTTGTATACTTCATCAAAAAAATAAGTAGAAAGTAACTTGACTAAATTATTCTTATTTATTATTCTTATTAATTTAATACTTCTTTATTTTACACTACATTAATATCTCTCTATATTTATGACTAAGAGATCATTTGGTAGAGTGTATAAGAATAGTACTGAATAGAGTGTATTAGTAATGTTGGAATTAGTAGTGCTGGGATTAGTTATGTTAGCTTATTTCTTATCCAGTATTTGATTTGGTGTATTAAAAATTACATACAGTACTATATTTTTAAAAAAATATTATTTATTTATAAAAATACCTTTCATATTTTATAATTTTGTGTACTTTCTTTACAAAGCTTTATTCTTCATTCTTACAAATAAAAAATAATTTTTCTGATATTCTCACATAAATTATTTGGTGAAAATTTTCATATTGATAAATTGGAAAGAAATTATTCATAATTTTTTATTATTGAGTTTCAGATTTTATAGGCATTTTCAAATAAAAAATTAATCTTTTTTGAGTTGTGATTAATTTTTTTAAAATTTATTTCTTATAGTGATAATTTTCTAAGCTTATACATTTTACGGTGATTAAAGTAGGTTGAATGGTTAAGTTTCTTTTCCTAGAGTGAAAATTATTATAGTAAATGATGATCAAATGGGCTAAAAAAATGAGTGTGGATACATGAAAAAAATTGGAGTCATAACTAATAATTGTTTTAGACTTATTCAAATGGAACTTAGCTACATATTAGTAAAAGGATGAAATCCATGTCTTCTTATCATGCATTAAGAAGATTTTTTAGCAATAGAAAATTTCATTGTCGGTAATTATTTTAGACTTAAGAGAATTTTTTTTGGCGTGATTATAATTAAAATTTTATTAAGTATCTTCAAATATAATTTTTCGTGCATCATGCGGGTACTATACTAGTATAAATATAAAGCATAAAAACCAAGAAAATAAATAACAACTTAGAAAGAATATATAAAAGGTTTAAAGAGAACTTGAATGTATTTTTGTCTTTGTCCATGTTTATCCTATGTATAATACCATGGAATGTGATGTATTAGTTATACACACATAATACCAAATAGGGTGTATAACTAATGCATGTATTAGTTATACATATTCACAAAATTCCTACCAAATAAAGTATTAAAGAATATCACCCTTAATACATGTATTATTTATCCTAATATATTGTACCAAACGACCCCTAAGGGTAAGGATAAAAACAAATAACTAATTATGTCTTAATTTTCTAAAATGACAAGTATTGTGGAACATCTACTTTTATTAAGAATGACAAATATTTAGGAATGGAGGGAGTACACAAGAAGAACAATATTATTAAAAAATAACAATTAATGTTAAAATACATATTATATTTATTTAAATAATATAAATCAATATTGTATTTCAAATGTGTTATTGTCTGTTATGTCTCACCTGATCTTTTTGTACAAATGGATCAAATGTGCTAGGAAAGAGGATGACAAAGTATTTCAAATGTGCTAGGAAAGGATCTTTTTATAAATTATTAAAAATAACAAAATTTTGATTATACCACGTAAATTGAGACAATGAAAATAATTTATAAAATTGTAAATCTCTACACATGTTTGTTGTCCTAGGAAAAAAGGAAACTCAAATAACTTTATCTAATAATAAAATAGAAAATTTGGCTAGAATATATATTACAAAGACATAACGAGCTAGAACATTATGTAATTCACCCAAAAGTATACTCTAAAGAGGAAAAAGAAGAGAATAATAAAGAGAATAACAATGAGAGGACAAAGGAAATTGTGAAGGATTCATAAGGAAAGATGGGGAAGACAAAACAAAAACTGTCCAATGAGGACAAAACAAGAAGGATCAGTGGGACAAGGGGAGGAAACAAGTCGCACAAAATACCTTCAAGGAGCAGAAACAGAAATATGGATACCAAAAGGGATGAAATATGTTAGAGGAAGAAACGATCAGAGGTGGCACCTAAGATAAAAACAACAGAATGAACAAGAGATGACAACATTAAACAAATTTGATGCACTTGGAATGGAAGATCAAGAGAAAATAACAAACAAGAGACAAAGGAAAAAACAGCAGAACCATCAAAAAAGACACAAAAGGAGTCAGCAAAGCAATAGGCTGAGAGTTTGTAACGACCGGGTCTGTCGTTACGGGTAAACTTTTTGTGCCAAATTTTAGAGTTAGAAAACTCCGGGTTTGGGAGTTTGAAATTCTAGGCTAGGCTAGCCTCGGCCGGATTTGGAGCGAGGTATAGTCTAGGGAAATCCGGGTGAGGATTGAGTTAGATGTCTTGATTTGAGCTAGTTTTCTGCGTAGCCAAGACATAAAGGAGTCGGGGGGACTTTTCAGAATCGAATTTGGGTAAGTAGAACTCCCGGAATCGAGGTTGACGTGAAGGGGTTATTTTAGATCGTCGGGGGAACCAAATGTGTTGTAAAATGGACCAATTTTGGAGAATTTTCGACATTATGCCCGTGACGAGCGTAACGGCTCCGGCGTAGTGACCTCCGCTATAACGGAGGAAAATTCCGCTATAGCGGAAGTCAAGGCGACCAACCTCCGCCATAGCGGTTGACTCTGCTACGGCGGTACCACTATAGTGGAAGGGGACCGCTATAGCGGAGCGCGATGGAATTTAATGCAGAAACTCTCCAAAAATAGTTCAATTTTCACAAGTTCATTTTGGAGAAAAGCTAGGGCGATTTCAGGCGATTTTCCTCCATTCTTCATCGTTTTTCTTCCCTAAGGTAAGGTTTTTACTCCCCGAACTCCGTAATACTTTTCTTATGTGGTAAAATTGCTAGGAAAGGACTTGGGGAAGGGTTTGGAATGACATAGGGATGATAGAATCCGAGAAAAAATGGAGATTCTATGGGTAGAAGTTCTTGGGTGTTGCTAATTTTACTGTCATATGATCATGTGACCTTAATTTCCTAATTTTATCCATAAAAATGATAGAACTAGGTGAATTAACGGTGGAAAATCCCGGAAAAAATGGTGGAATGATCATGGATGGCCTGGGGTTTAGGATTTTTGCGTAATCCGGGTAAATTGTAGGCCATAAGGATTAATTCTTGGTTATTGTGTATTGTTTTAGACCAAGAACCGGCTAGAACTTCGGGAAATAGGAAAGCTCCGGTTGAGTAAAGCTTGAATCATTTCAAGGTAGGTGATGGTTTGATTCCTGTATGCCTTGTGTGTTTTGTGTACTCTTATCTAAGTAACTGTATGAGATATATTGCTTAGGGGATGATTAAGAATGTCTAATAGTCCTGTTATCAGTCTGGTAAATTGAACTGTGTATTTTGCTTGTTGGTTTTACAAGTTGATTGTTCATTGTTGTGTCTGTGGATTGTTGACATTCGGTTGGCTTGGGTACCACGCCTGGTACATGAATACTAACGGTTGGCTAGGGTACTATACCTGGTATGAATATACTAACGGTTGGCTCAGGTACTACGCCTGGTACGAAAATACTAACGGTTGGCTCGGGTACCACGCCTGGTACGGGTTTACTTTACTGCATTATTGCATTGATATTGTTGCATTGTGTTGCTTGTTACTGGTTCCATGAGTGGACCGGGTTGTGTTATTGAGTTGTGATATCTGCTTATGGTCCTTGAAGGGCCGAGAATCCTATTTATTTGGTTGATTTGGTCTTGGTGTAGACCGGGATGAATGGTTAACACTTAGGTGTCGTTAGAAGGGATCCCAGGGTGGGTCCGGGATATATATAAAAGAGGTGGTTGTTTACATTATTTTCGTATAAAAAGGGATGACCTGTAGGGTCAAGTTAAGGGGAGACTTATAGTCTAGGATTATCTGTGGACTGGATTATGTGTCTTTCTGTATCTTTACTTAATTTATTGTACTACTCATACAATGTTTATTTGGAAACTGGCTGATGATCCTACCAGTACACGGTGGTTGTGTACTGATACTGCACTTACTTATTTTTTTGTGAGTACATGAAATCTTCCGGCGGTTGACGCACGACCTCACTTGTAGGCCTGACTGTTCAAGATATCAAGGGTGAGCTGTTCGACCAAGCTGCCGTGGTGTCTATCTACTGAGTTGTAGCCCACTTGTTTTGGGCTTAGACTATTTCATTATTATTTTTGGGGTTGCATCCCTGCACTCTAGATTTGGTAGCATTTTGGTACGATGACTTTCAGATTCTAGGGGGGATGTCCGCAGTTTTCTTTCAATGAAATTACTTTTGTGTATCTGAATTGCTAGTTTATTTTCTGTTTGCTGATTTTAGGCTATTAGTCTAGGCTAAGGGTTGAACTCTACTGATTCGCTCATCCGAGGGTTGGGTGGGTGCCACTCACGATGGTCTGGATCACCTTTAGTACAACCTTCCATCCTCAGACTGATGGTCAGTCGGAGAGGACGATTCAGGTATTGGAGGACATGCTGAGAGCATGTGTGATGGACTTCGAAGGTTATTAGCACCTGTTTCTACCATTGTGCGAATTCTCGTACAACAATAGCTACCACTCCAGTATTGACATGGCACCATTCGAGACATTGTATGGGAGAGGTTGTAGATCACCGGTTGGGTAGTTTGAGGAAGGCGATGTAAAGCCTCTAGGCGTAGACTTGGTAAGGGAAGCGCAGGAAAAGGTAAGAGGCATTCAGACCAAATTGCTAGCTGCTCAAAGTAGGCAGAAGGAATATGCGGATCGCAAGGTCCGGGACATGGAATTTCAGGTTGGTGAACAGGTATTGTTGAAAGTGTCACCAATGAAGGGATTTATGTGGTTCGGTAAGAAGGGCAAACTCAGCCCTCGGTTTATCGGTCCGTTTGAGGTTCTTGCAATTGTAGGGCCAGTGGCGTACAAGTTAGCACTTCCGCCTAGTTTGTCAGGTGTCCATTCGATTTTTCATGTATCCATGCTTAAGCGATACCATAGGTATGGGGATTACATCATCAAGTGGGATGAGGTACTTTTCGATAAGGGTCTTCGCTATGAAGAGGAACCAGTTTTGATTCTTGCTCGGGATGTCCGGAAATTGAGGACATATGTGATCAACATAGTAAAGGTTCAGTGGAAGCATCATCTGGTTGAGGAAGCCACTTGGAAAACCGAGAAGGACATGCGGGACAAGTACCCTCACTTGTTTGAGGATTCAGGGACTACACTTCGCTTCTTTAAATTCTTTAATTCGAGTTTGATCATTCGAGGATGAACGATGGGTAAATTGGTATCTGTTGTAACGACCGGGTTCATCGTTATGGGTAAACTTTTCGTGCCAAGTTTCAGAGTTAGAAAACTCTGGGCTAGGCTAGCCTCGGCCAGATTTAGAGCGAGGTATAGTCTAGGGAAATTCGGGTGAGGATTGGGGTTAGATGTCTTGATTTGAGCTAATTTTCTGCATAGCCAAGACATAAAGAAGTCCGAGGGACTTTTTAGAATCGAATTTGGGTAAGTAAAACTCTCGGAATTGAGGTTGACGTGAAGAGGTTATTTCGGATCGTCGGGTGAACCAAGTGCGTTGTAAAATGGACTAATTTTGGAGAATTTTCAACATTTTGCCCTTGACGACCGTAATGGCTCTGCCGTAGCGACCTCCACTATAGCAGAGAAAAATCCTGCTATAGTGAAAGTCAAGGTGGTCAACCTCCGCCATAGCGGTTGTCTCCGCTACGGTGGTACCGCTATAGCGGAAGGGGACCCCTATAGCGGAGCGTGATGAGATTTAATGCAGAAACTCTCCAAAAATAGTTCAATTTTCTCAAGTTCATTTTGGAGAAAAGCTAGGGCGATTTCAGGCGATTTTCCTCCATTCTTCATCATTTTTCTTCTCTAAGGTAAGGTTTCTACTCTCCGAATTCCGTAATACATTTTCTATGCGGTAGAATTGCTAGGAGAGGACTTGGTGAAGGGTTTGGAATGACTTAGTGATGATAGAATCCGGGGAAAAAGGGGGATTCTATGGGTAGAAGTTCTTGGGTGTTGCTAATTTTACTGTCTTATGATCATGTGACTTTAATTTCCTAATTTATTCATAAAAATAGAAGAACTAGGTGAATTAACGGTTGGAAAGCCCGAGAAAAAGGGTGGAATGATCATGGGTGCCCTGGAGTTTAGGAATTTTTCATAATCCGGGTAAATTATAGGCCATAAGGATTAATTCTTGGTTATTGTGTATTATTTTAGACCAAGAACCGGCAAGAACTTTTGAAAATGGGAAAGCTCCGGTTGAGTAGAGCTTGGATCATTTCGAGGTAGGTGATGGTTTGATTCCTGTATGCCTTGTGTGTTTTGTGTACTCTTATCTAAGTAACTATATGAGATACATTGCTTATGGGATGATTAGGAATGTCTAATAGTCCTGTTATCAGTCTTGTAAATTAAACTGTGTATTTTGCTTGTTGGTTTTACAAGTTGATTGTTAATTGTTGTGACTGTGGATTGTTGACATTCATTTGGCTCGGGTACCACGCCTGGTATGGGAATACAAACGGTTGGCTCGGGTACCATGCCTGATGTTTTAGGGAAAAAATGGTTTCGACTTTGAAAATTATTTCGAAAACTAAGTGAAAAATTCTCAAAATAACTTTACAAAAGCAAGAGTCTCCACTTAATTAATTAAAGGGAAATTAAGAAAACCTTTAAAAATTTCTAAAAATCTAAAACAGATAAATTTTTTAAAAATAAAGAGATTATGAGTAAGATGTTCATATTAATATTTCGAGAAGGGTTTTAAGGCACTCAAAATATCCGCTAACTCGCGGTTATCCGACGATTTTAAAACTAACTCTTATTTTTTGACTAACTTATGAAAATATTTAATTTGTTTGAAAAAACTAAGGGAATAAATAATAAGATCATTTGCCTAAAAATAAGTAAATAAAGTTTGAAATTGTTTGAAAATAGTTCGAGGAGAATATGCTTTTGAGAAAAATAAATATTGTTTGAAAATGAACGATAAAGATAACTTTATTTCATAAATAAGTATTATATCCAAGAAAAGATGTTTGAAAATTTGTAATAAAAATTCCATTTTTAGAGACTTAATACAAGTAGGTTAAATGAGAATAATCTTAATTTAGGAGTCATTTATTTGATTAAGTGGACGAATTAAAACACAAACAAAAATAACTATTCTTTAGGGGATTTAACTAAATTAATGTGAAAAAGTTAGTGTTAATTACAAACAATAATAAATACTAGTTACAAATAAATAAATGAGAGAGAGTTGATATTTGGGCCCCTTTTGACCCATTGCAAAAGCTGTCCAGATTTGAATCTTATGGACTTTAGCCCATTTCTTGCTTTGTATACTCTCTGGTATATCGGCTGTATACCACAACAAATTCTTTGTATTTCAACTTCCCATTTTGTATACTGCCTGTATACTCATTTTAAAACTTGTATTTTTGCTCCCCTCTTTTTATATATCTTCTCAACACCTGCTATGGTAGCTTTCATTTTTGCATTGCATATCATCCCCTTTAGGACCTGGCTGGGGCATGACTCGAAGATTGATGTTGGATTCAAACCAACAAAGATGCAGGGGATAAGACTCCAATGGACTCGATAAGGCATCACATGCATGAGAAAAATGATAAGAACTAGTAAAAGGCTAAGGGAAGAATATAATACATACTAATAAACAATTAACCAACTTGGTTAGGCAAACTCAAGAATTGAATCAAGTAAACTACTGTTAACTAATCACTGCATACATTCGTCGGGGAAACAGGGGAATGAATGTAAAGGCTTGGGACTTCTAATGTGAAAGACAAATATTCATAAGGATCACTGCATACCCAATTTTAACACAACATATAGTATTCATGGACACACAAGCACTTATACTTTGCTTACATCTTTACTCAACATGATCACGTTTGAATCTTTCTACAATGCAAGCAAATGCAACCAACTTGATACGAACTATGTTAGAAACTTCTTTAATTGAACCAAATTAAACCTCAGGGACAGATGATTAAAACAATATACAAGAGATGCTAATTCACGAGAACGTATGACTTCCCACGAAACCAAATCAGTCCCGAATGAAAACATACTCATTTGAACAAGCACACAGCTGCAAAAAAGTGAGCACGACAACAAAATATTTTGGCAATTCTCAAACTTAGCCACAACTCAAATGAAATCCAAATTCACATTAACAACCTCCCTTCATATATTTCAAACAAGACTCAGCCCAGAAGTTTCATAACTCGCGAGAACAGTAAATTTCTACATGATAGAAAAGTTCTTCTCAAGTCGACAATGCAAAGGTATAAACTTATTTTAAGATAGGGCAGAGAGAAATATACTTAAAGCTATTCACATGATAAACAACTTATGAAACTACTCAGAAGTTTAAAGTAAGATAGTACAGAATGAGGAAAAACTGAAAACGAATAAGCATATATGAACGACTGCCAATAATCGTAATTCCATAACACTAACACTAAACTTAATCTATGAGACAAATGAAAAAAATATGCAAAACTGAAAATTAAGACAAAAAAAGAATATTATCATTTATTTCTAACATAATTAAGTAAACTAAACTAATCTATACAGGAAACACATAAAAACAAAACTTGTAAAGAAATTAACTAAGGTAAGGAGGAAGAATTACCTTTTTTTGGGCAGGAACTGGAACAACGGGTTGAAGAAGACGACTCCACCAACTTCAATTCGATTTTGAATTCTCTAGGTTTTCAGAGTTAGAGAAAAGACTCTCCAAAACTCTAAAACCCAAGGAGAATTCTTGAAAGAACTCCCGAAATCTTAGCTAAGAAATCCCAAGTTTCTTTGAGCCTTTGAGGGTTCTCTCTGCTGTCAAATCGTTACCACAAACAAAGAAAGTGTGGGGTTTATATAGGAAGAAATTCGAAGGGAATTTTCAGATTTGGGCGAGGTGGGACTAGTGATTTCTAGGGATTTTTTAGGGAAATCACTAGGGGATTTGAAATTCGAATTAGGGATAAGGTTTGAAGAGCTGGATGAGTATAAATTCGTACAAATTTGAGGGATTTGCGAATGAAACGCCACCTGGGGCTTCTGGAACCTTCTTGGTTCTGCCAGCAAAGAATTAACATAGACGAAGAGGGAATTGATGAGGTTAGACGATTTGGGAAAGGTTTGAGGTCGTTTTGGTGAGATTTCCACTGTGCTTGGAGCTGTTGTTGACAGTTTGGACGAAAGTTTTTTTTTTTTTGGGTTTGTTCGTCGTTTGCTTAGACGAAGAGAGAGAAGACAGGATAAGGGGTCGTTTGGTCATCTGTTAGTGAGAGGAGAAAGAGAGAGATGTGATAAGGTGGTGTGGTTGAACTGGACCGGGTCGGTGGGGATTGGGCTAAGGCGTGTTGAGCGGATTTGAGGTGAATTGGGCCAGGAAATGATCTGAAACAAAGAGGGGTTATAAGGGTATTATTTAGATGTTGCCATTTTGAGTTAGAGAAGTATCCAAATTAGATAGGATTTAGGAAATTCGACTAGAATTTAAATGCTTTTAGGGATTAGGCTAAAATAGAAATAAAGATGAATTAATTAAAATTAATCACTCGAGCCTCTTTAAAGTTAAACAAATTGAAATAATCATCATGTTTAACACATAATTACCTCACTTACGATTATGAAAATTAATTTATTCGATTAATTTTATTTTGAATTAATTTAGAGGAAAATCAAACGTTTAATCTTTTAAAAAGATTTTCTTATGAAATAAAACTTTTAAAATAGTTCTTTAAGTAAACTTATATAAATTTCACGTAATTAAACATGAAAGATATAAATTATTACTCAAAACTATTATAAAGCTTATTTGAAAAATATTTTATCCCTTTTTATAAAACAATTATTTCAAAAATTATTTAAAATTCAAAAAGGCTTAAGATTAATTCGTAACGTGGAGGGTAAAAATTGGGTGTTAACAACTGCCCTTCCCTTTGGGTAGGGTGAGTGTAATGAACCCTGGGCAAAGGGAATTGACGTTCCCAATTTTATCCGACCATAGATTCATCTTCGGGAAGAGGTTGGTTCTAGCACAAATTTTAAGGAATCATAGCCGAACTTCAGTATCGAGTTTCCTACATATCTCAGGTTACATGAGAACTCAGGCCACTTATAGTTTGAGACACTTGATTTTATGCACAATTTTTACAGAATTCCAAACTGTTCCGGTTTCAAAGTACGGAGAGATCAGAAAGTTGGGGAGTAAGAGGATTAGGGGGGAGTTAGGAATGCAACCGAGTTTTCAACATAGAGTCTGCCTACATATCCCGAGACTCGGGGAATCAGGCTGCTTGTAGTTTGACTCAATCGGTGGAAAAGGTAATCTCTTATGCTAAGATAACCTTTGTGGTTTAAGGAAAGTGACAAAGGAATTGAGTTACGGAAAAGAGGCTTGCAACATCTCAACTATGAATGTGGGATCCTTCACACCCATAAATAAGAACTTACATGGACATAATTTCCAAAGCTCGAGGTGCATTGTCACCCGTAATTGAAAGAGTAGGGATGTTGCTTCCAGTGTGAGTTCAGAAAATACCCTGGATGCGAAACTGAAACTGAAAATATGAAAAATACCCACATGCCTTCTGACAGGGGTGTGGTTTGATGGTGGTGGAAGTCGTCCCTCAGCTCACGTCCAAAGAATTTGATATTCCTCTTCGGACTATGTCCCATTTCGCTGCAAAGAAAAAGTTCCACGTTGTGATACGTCTTTTTTGGCGTAGTCCGCACCTGTGATTTTGTTTTGAGAATTTCATGCTTCTCGGATGCTCTCAACAACATCTCAAAATCATATGGTTAGTAATAACATAATTCTAATTGGAGAGGTAGTTAATTTGCCATACCTCACCCTGAGATTATGTTCGAATCCCGTGTTGTGACGTCCTTTTGATGTATTTTGTACCTCATTCCGGCATACGCTGTTTCTTGAAGCATATGACGTCCTTTCCTGTCCCTGTCTTAGGAAATAACAACTTTCACGTCAAATAGACATAATAGCCTTTGTAGCCATCGGATAGGATTGCCTTTGTGGTGATTGGACATGATGATCTTTGAGTATGACGATCTTCATAGTCATTGTGATGTAACGGTCCTTGTAACCATTTGTAGCATTCTCTTGATATGATATGATGCCCCTGTTGGCTATCGACAATGATGCTTTGCATAGACCTCGGGTAAGTCTTGCATGTTATCCCTATTGATGCGATTTATAGACATCCTTTCATACGTCATCCTCTTTCGGTTTGAATTTAAACGGATCTCTTTGGCCTAGATGTATATCATCCTCATTCGGTATTGACATGACTTATGGACATCCTTTCATACGTCATCCTCTTCCAGTTTGACTTTGAACGGATCTCTTTGGCCTAGATGCACATCATCCCCATTCGGTATTGACATGACTTGTAGACATCCTTTCATACATCATCCTCTTTCAGTTTGACTTTGAACGGATCTCTTTGACCTAGATGCACATCATCCCCATTCGGTATTGACATGACTTGTAGATATCCTTTCATACATCATCCTTTTTTCGTTTGACTTTGAACGGATCTCTTTGGCCTAGATGCACATCATCCCCATTCGATATTGACATTACTTGTAGACATCCTTTCACACATCATCCTCTTTCAGTTTGACTTTGAACGGATCTCTTTGGCCTAGATGCACATCATCCCCATTCGGTATTGACATGACTTGTGGACATCCTTTCATACGTCATCCTCTTCCAGTTTGACTTTGAATGGATCTCTTTAGCCTAGATGCACATCATTCCCATTCGGTATTGACATGACTTGTAGACATCCTTTCATACGTCATCCTCTTCCAATTTGACTTTGAACGGATCTCTTTGGCCTAGATGCACATCATCCCCATTCGGTATTGACATGACTTGTAGACATCATTTCATATATCATCCTCTTTTAGTTTGACTTTGAACGGATATCTTTGACCTCGATGCATATCATCCCCATTCTGTATTGACATGACTTATAGACATCCATCTATACGTCATCCTCTTGCAGTTTGGACGAGCTCCAACCTCTTTCAATTTTGGCTTGAATGAATATCTTTGGCCTTGATGCATATCATTCCCATTCGGTATTGACATGACTTATAGACATCCATCTGTATGTCATCCTCTTGCAGTTTTGACGCACACCAACCTCTTTCAGTTTTGGCTTGAATGGATCTCTTTGGCCTAGATGCACATCATCCCCATTCGGTATTGACATGACTTGTAGACATCCTTTCATACGTCATCCTCTTCCAGTTTGACTTTGAACGGATCTCTTTGGCCTAGATGCACATTATCTCCATTCGGTATTGACATGACTTGTAGACATCCTTTCATACGTCATCCTCTTTTAGTTTTGGCTTGAATGGATCTCTTTGGCCTAGATGCATATCATCCCCATTCGATATTGACATGACTTATAGACATTCATCTGTACGTCATCCTCTTGCAGTTTTGACGAGCACCAACCTCTTTCAATTTTGGCTTTGAATGAATATCTTTTGGCCTTCACACGTGGTCTTTTCAACAAGCATAAGCATGCAGCATTTCTCATGACAGTTGAAGAGAACATCACCTTTAATGCAGTGTTGGTCTTATTGATGCTTTTTGCATGTATCTGCGCTCAAAGCAAATGATCAGTAGACACAGTGTTGCTTTTGCTAGCGACTAAAGTCAAAACATCAAGGAAAGCTTAAAGAAAGAATTTGTAGTTAAAATAGATGACTTTGTTTGCAAATGTCATCCTCTCTTCGAGGTGGTAGAAAAACAAGAGGTCATATAAGTGAATGATTGAACCCTATCTCTGGGAGCAGTTATAAATATCGCCTTCAAACATCATATGTTTGTTGTGATCCATGATTTGCTGGAGATTTGAGGAAGATGTCATTGCTCTTCCTTTATCCGATGATCTCTTCGATCGCTCTGTTATCATGTCGACCTTCTCTCGTGTACCTGCGCTCAGGGTAGATGATTAGTAGACATAGCGTCGCTTCTACTAGCGACTACAGTCAAAATTTGAAAAAGCATTCACAATATAAATCGAATGGCCTTGTTCGCTAATACCCTCTTCTTTTCAAGGTAAAATGGACAAGCAAGAGGTCTTTCGATTGTAAAGGGGATGGTTGAACCCTGCCCCTGGTCATAACTACAAATACCATTCTTTGAACATTGCATGTTCATTGTGATTTATGACTTATTAGAAATTTGAGAAGGACGTTGCCATTCTCTCCTTGTTTAGTGATCCCTTTGCTTATCTTTTGCCGATCTTGGGATAACCTACATCCACAGAAAAAAATGTTAGTTTTGGTGAAACTGATCTGTGTTGACCTTCTTCAGTCGTATGCTTCTGTCTTGTTATCCCCGAGTGCTTGTCGTCTTCAGGCGTCTGGATTGACTCCGTGAGTCGCGGTAGATTTAAGACAATCAATTTATGAAAGATTAATTTTGACTTAAAATTTTTCAAATAAGTTTTTGAAAAATAATAATTTAAAAAATGATTTGAAAAGGTATCTGCCAATTTTATCATGTCATGCATGGCTCAATGAACATCCTTCATTTGAGGCCTTGATACGTCTGACACACAGTTGGCGAGCTCTGGAGATTCTTCAACATCCTAGATGGGAGTTAGAAAAATGGTCCTTTGAGAAATATGTCGCAGCTGGATATTAGTACACTTAGACTTTGTGCAGCTGGAATTTCTGAAGTTGACTCTTATCTTTGGTATTGATGAATTCTCAAAGTTTTTCTCTGAACTTACTAATGAAGCATACTAGAAATTTTGAGGTCATCCTCAAAATTTCTGCCCCAGTTAGAGGTTTTGTGACGAACTCTGTACCATTGATACTCTGTGGTGATCTTGAGGTTTTTTCTCAAAATTCATTTTGGTTACACTCATCATCATAATCTGCATTCTGACTTGCTGAAGAACAATCTCTGCCTTCTGAATTTTTGAGATTCCTTTCTAAAAAAATTTGCCCATGTTTCCATTTCCTGGGGTGGTATGACCGAGCCGTTGTGGCGCCTACGTATCCCATTGAAGCAGGAATCAGGTCAAACGTAGTTCCCCTAATCGTAGCGGGAGAAAATTAGAAATAAATATAGAGGTGACCGAAGCTGACAAAGTCCGCCTACGTATCTCATTCTTGAGAATTCAGGTCAAACATAGTTCATACATAAGATAGGGAATTGTTATCAAACTAGTATAAAAATGATTACAAGTAGAAAGTGTTATTACATGGAAAGAAATGAAAGGAAAAACCATCTCGGGCATGATCTATCTTTATAGATTTTGAGTTGATTGATTGTGGTCGCTCTTAATCATTTTTCTCTAACAAGATCACAACGCCTCCAAATGATGTCTTCATTGTTTTGGTGCAAACTTTCACCATGTACTTACCTTGATTGGAGGAGAATGTATTTTAACATCGATTGTTCCACATATCATCGTAGGTTTAGGTGAATATCTCAATGTATTATTCGAGCAATTTGATAAGCTATTTTTTTTGTGCTTTTGACATGAGGACACTTGGTTCTGGTCTCTTTGATTCGGTTGTCATCTTCAAAATTTCACCAATTTGATTTTCTTCTGAATTGGGTTTCTCTTGATCCTTAAGTTGTTTCAACTCTTCCGTTAAATACTCGGGGACCGTAATTTCTTCACCATGTTCTTAAAATTCATCACCATCTACCTCAGATTGTTCATTCAGCTCATGACATAAATTGACATTAGCAGGTTTAAAAATATACTTTATCAAAATTATATTTGGACAAGGTTAGATAATAATTGGTAACAAAAGTAGTTGATTTTTTAGATAAGAGAGTCGTTCATTGAATATTTAAAGACATGAACTTTGGCTGTGACTTACATAAATGTGAGTCGCTTGCCTTTTTGAAAATATCACGAATAAAGTAAAGACATAATAGGAAAATAAGACATAAAAAGTGGGTCTAGGCCTCCTCCAGACCATCACCGATTATAGAAATCAAAGATTTGTCTTTTCTCTACCGAGACAAGCAAGGAATCACGAGCGGAGTAGATGTCCAGTTGTGCAATTGTTCTCCTGGATTAGTTCCCCGTATTTCCATCTCCTTGGTGCATTTTTCCAGAACTATGCCGCCTTCAATCCCCTTTCCTTGACCCTTGTTTTCCTTCCATGCTTGAGCGAAAAAAGACTGGTATGTATGAGGTGACGATTTTGGTAGCTCTCGATTGATCTTATGCTTGGCCTGATCTTCGGATAAAATTTCTTTGATTGGAACGTCGCCTAAACCAAATTTGAGAGGCTTCTCCAAAAATGCTTGATGAGGCACAGTCATCACCATAAACTTCTTGCTTATGCTCAGAGAGGACATAACATTTTCCATTGTGCCGGGACTTTCTTAGGTTATGACTTTACTTACGAGCGATTCTTCATCAGTCTCAATCATGTTTATGGTTACTCCTCCAAAGTTTGGCAAGGGATTGGTGTTAACATTAAGTGCAGCCTTCTGGAGAGTAATGACCCCATGATCGATTAGGTTCTGAATTTGATGCTTCAAATTGAGGCAATCTTCAGTGGTATGTCCAACACTTCCTGAATGATATGCACAATGTCGATCAGGTTTGAAGAATTTAGATGCTGGATTAACAGGCTTTGGCTCGATAGGCTGAATTAGCCTAGCTGCTTTTAGCCTCTTAAAGAGTTGAGTTTGGCTTTCAGCTAATGGAGTAAAGACTCGAGGAGGTTTTTTCTCAAAATTTTGATGAGGAGGATTATAATGATTTTGGCAGTTCGAAGATGGTGTTTGGTAGTTTGGTTGAACATAAGAAACATGATGAGAATTTTGTGAAGCTGTGGGGTAACCCTTTAATGGTGAGGTTTTTCTGGGGCTAGATCTGGAGGATTTCTTCGATTTCATGCCTGGGCTGAAGGAAATAGAAGACACCTCTTCTCCTTTCTTTCTTGTGAATCCTGGAGACTCTGGCTGTGTAGAGATCTTGGTGATTTTTCCATTCCTAAGACCTTCTTCGACTGTCTCACCAATTTTGACTAAGTCAGCAAACTTTGCACTGACCGCAGATATTATCTTGTCATAGAATTCTGATTCTTGAGCACGCATAAATACCGCGACAATTTCCTCTTCGGCATAGGAGGCTGGACTCTCGCTACCTCATTTCTCCACCGATAGACATATTTACGGAAGTGCTTATTGGATTCTTGCTTGATACGATTTAAAGAATACCTGTCTGGGATAACCTCCACGTTGTAGGCAAATCTTCCAGCAAAATCTTTGGCTAGCATAATCTATTTGGACCACTTTTCAAGATCTTGTGAAGTAAACCATTCTAGTGCTTCGCCGCTTAGACTTCGACTGAAGAGTCTCATTAGTAGCGCTTTATTTTTACCTACTCCCACCATTTGGTCACAATAACTCCTCAAATGGACTATGGGATTTCCAACACCATTAAACACTTTAAACTTTGGGATTTTGAATCCTTCTGGCAGATTCAAATCTGGATAAATGCAAAAATTATCATAACTGTATTTTTCTTTGTCGGTAGAACTCCGTGATTCCTTGATCTTAGCGATCTCCTCTTTCATTAGCATTATATCCTTAGTGCGACTATCATTCACGGCTTTCAATTCCACTTCCTTTCCCTCGTAATGATCAGGCTTGGATTTATCTGGGAAGGTAGGATAGGTTTCGAGTGTGGTGGCATAAAAAGTAGCGGTTGGCATAGTTTGGATAGGTGGTGGTTGCTGGACATTCAAATTGGTATTTTGGTATGTGGGGGTAAAGTTTTATGGGTTTCTGACATTTGGAAGAAAAGTGGGAAGGACTTTCTGAGAGTTGAAGGAATTTGGAGGAGTAATCTGATAGTTAGAAGGGAGATTATGTGGATTTTATGCATTTGGAGAAGTATTCTGGTAGTTAGAAGGGAGATTCTGTGGATTGTATGCATTTGGAGAAGTATTCTGGTAGTTAGAAGGGAAATTCTGTGGATTGTATGCATTTGGATTGTTGTTTTGGTTAGTATGCTCAGTATGTGGAGCATGAACTTGGTATGATAAGCCAAATTGAGGTGGGTTGCTGGAGAGGGAGTCTGTGGGAGGTCGTGAAATGAAAGTAGATGCCATGTTGTTTGGATGACTTTCCATGTTGGAAGAGTTGTGAGGAGGGAATTGAAGCGAAGGTCTCATTTCGCTAGGAATTCTGGCGGATTCTTTGTTCTGTTGTATTTCTTTCCTCATCTCAGCCATTTGTTGCAGTATTTGCACCATTAGTACGCTTTGATCCATTGTGATTGGTTCCGCTATGACTACGTTTGTCAACCTAGTATCCTCAGTATTGTCAGTCATTTTCTTTCTCTTTTTATCAAACTACGGTCAAAGGAGGATTCTTCTTGCGAAGTAAGGATGCTCAGCTAGTTTTTCAACACAGACCAGTTTCTTAACTTTTACCTGATAAAAGAAAAATACCTCAAAAGGTAACCATGTTAGATTCTGTTATGATAAACAATACAAGATATTCAACAAAAGGTAAACAAATAAGTGTTGCTTTGCTTAAAGGTGAATTAATCCGCGGGTGGATTTCGATAGAAATGACTCGAACGAACAAAAAATTATCCGTTGATTTTCAGAGTAAGTGATTTGGTAGGAAGTCTAGCTGGTGTTGAATAGGCTCTTTTTGTACTTGACGATTGTTGATGTCAACAAGGCAAGACTTTCGAACTTCTTTGTCAGAATGCAATCTTTCAAAGATGGGGAATGGGCCTTGAAAGGCTATGTAATTCGAGTAAAATGAATTAACCTTCCGAGGAGATAGGAACAAGATTTTAAAAGGCTTTTGAGGAGGATTTGATTTTTCTGAGAAACTTGAATAACTCGAAGAATCCTTTGGCCGGATTTTTGTATTGTGGACTTGTATTTCTGCTTATGAGCTCTAAAGTAGGAGTAGATTAATTCACCTTCAATTGAAGCAACACACAATCACACAAAAGCAGTTATATTGCATAATATGTAAACAATTATAGCGCGTCCTATACATATATGTGACCTTTTTATGCCAAAAGTAGGCCTAACAAATTGAAGGATGTATGCTGTTTGTATGACGTTCCATTGCCCCAAAAATATATTATATACAAACTGATTGAATCGGGATACAAAATAAAGGAAAGGGATATACAATGAATATTAGTCCCACGCAGGGGTACAATCCTACACTAAATCACCGTTGATGGTCCTTCATTCTCAAACTTCTTGGACTTCTTGGAATTTTGAACGCCTTTCGAATGGAGATCTTCAAAAGAATATTTAAATACTTTCCACCCCGAGGGACAATGGTTCGTCCAATTCGACATTACATCCTTCAATTAATCACATAAGGGATGATTGTTCTTTCGGGCCGTGGGCTTTTTCGAACACAAGGTGGTCTTACTAATGGACTTAATATCCCTTGGATATCAAGACATCTTAGGCCAATGCCTATTTTTGGGATTTGGCTTCGCTCTATCCTAGGTTTACTAGAATAGGTTTCGAAATTGACCGGGAACCCGGGCGGACAACCACAAGCTAAAATAACAAGTGACCGTTAACAGACCGCGGGTCAACTACTTCACTCGTCTATTTTGAGAAATTGTGTTTTTTGTTAAGAACGATTGCAAATACTTGCATAATCGCTTTTTTACCCCTAATGCAATCTAATGTTTTGCCAAGAGAGGTGGAAGATGCCATGAACAGTTATAATTGCGAAAAAATAAACAAGTAAAGAAAGCAATAAAATTATTAATTATTACAATTCAAATAGTTAGTCAAATAAGAGTTAGTTAAAATAATTTTGGTTAGAACCTAGTTGAATCCCCAGCGGAGTCGCCATTTCTGTTTTAGGAAAAAATGATTTCGACTTTGAAAATTATTTCAAAAACTAAGTGAAAAATTCTCAAAATAACTTTATAAAAGCAAGAGTCGCCACTTAATTAATTAAAGAGAAATTAAGAAAACCTTTAAAAATTTCTAAAAATCTAAAACATATAAAGATTTTAAAAATAAAAAGATTATGGGTAAGAGGTTCATATTAATATTTCGAGAAGGGTTTTAAGGCACTCGAAATATCCGCTAACTCGCGGTTATCCGACGATTTCAAAACTAACTCTTATTTTTTGACTAACTTATGAAAATATTTAATTTGTTTGAAAAAACTAAGGGAATAAATAATAAGGTCATTTGCCTAAAAACAAGTAAATAAAGTTTGAAATTGTTTGAAAATAGTTTGAGGAGAATATGCTTTGAGAAAAATAAATATTGTTTGAAAATGAACGATAAAGATAACTTTATTTCATAAATAAGTATTATATCCAAGAAAAGATGTTTGAAAATTTGTAATAAAAATTCCATTTTTAGAGACTTAATACAAGTAGGTTAAATGAGAATAATATTAATTTAGGAGTCGTTTATTTGATTAAGTGGACGAATTAAAACACAAACAAAAATAACGATTCTTTAGGGGATTTAACTAAATTAACGTGAAAAAGTTAGTGTTAATTACAAACAATAATAAATACTAGTTACAAAAAAATAAATGAGAGAGAGTTGAGATTTGGGCCCTTTTGGCCCATTGCAAAAGCTGTCCAGATTTGAATCTTATGGACTTTAGCCCATTTCTTGCTTTGTATACTCTCTGGTATATCGACTGTATACCACAACAAATTCTTTGTATTTCAACTTCCCATTTTGTATACTGCTTGTATAATCATTTTAAAACTTGTATTTTTGCTCCCCTCTTCTCATATATCTTCTCAACACCTGCTATGGTAGCTTTCATTTTTGCGTTGCATATCAGCCCCTTTAGGGCCTGGCTGGAGCATGACACGAAGATTGATGTTGGATTTCAAACCAACAAAGATGCTGGGGTTAAGACTCCAACAGACTCGATAAGGCATCACATGCATGAGAAAAATGATAAGAATTAGTAAAAGGCTAAGGGAAGAATATAATACATACTAATAAACAATTAACCAACTTGGTTAGGCAAACTCAAGAATTGAATCAAGTAAACTACTGTTAACTAATCACTGCATACGTTTCCCGGGGAAACAGGGGAATGAATGTAAAGGCTTGGGACTTCTAATGTGAAAGACAAATATTCATAAGGATCACTGCATACCCAATTTTAACACAACATATAGTATTCATGGACACACAAGCACTTATACTTTGCTTACAGCTTTACTCAACATGATCACGTTTGAATCTTTCTACAATGCAAGCAAATGCAACCAACTTGATACGAACTACGTTAGAAACTTCTTTTATTGAACCAAATTAAACCTCAGGTACAGATGAT
Source organism: Jaltomata sinuosa (assembly GCA_003996215.1). Taxonomy (NCBI): domain Eukaryota; kingdom Viridiplantae; phylum Streptophyta; class Magnoliopsida; order Solanales; family Solanaceae; genus Jaltomata; species Jaltomata sinuosa. The sequence continues at coordinate 731,828 of QJPP01007515.1, read as the reverse complement.
TAAAACAATATACAAGAGATGCTAATTCACGAGAACGTCTGAGTTCCCACGAAACCAAATCAGTCCCGAATGAAAACATACTCATTTGAACAAGCACACAGCTGCAAAACAGTGAGCACGACAACAAAAGATTTTGGCAATTCTCAAACTCAGCCACAACTCAAATGAAATCCAAATTCACATTAACAACCTCCCTTCATATATTTCAAACAAGACCAGCTCAAGAGTTTCATAACTCGCGAGAACAGTAAATTTCTACATGATAGAGAAGTTCTTCTCAAGTCGACAATACAAAGGTATAAACTTATTTTAAGATAGGGCAGAGAGAAATATACTTAAAGCTATTCACATGATAAACAACTTATGAAACTACTCAGAAGTTTAAAGTAAGATAGTACAGAATGAGGAAAAACTGAAAACGAATAAGCATATATGAACGACTGCCAATAATCGTAATTCCATAACACTAACACTAAACTTAATCTATGAGACAAATGAAAAAAATATTCCAAACTGAAAATTAAGACAAAAAAGGAATATTATCAATTTCTAACATAATTTAGTAAACGAAACTAATCTATACAGGAAACACATAAAAACAAAACTTGTAAAGAAATTAACTAAGGTAAGGAGGAAGAATTACCTTTTTTCAGGCAGGAACTGGAACAACGGCTTGAAGAAGACGACTCCACCAACTTCAATTCGATTTTGAATTCTCTAGGTTTTCAGAGTTAGAGAAAAGACTCTCCAAAACTCTAAAACCCAAAGAGAATTCTTGAAAGAACTCCCGAAATCTTAGCTAAGAAATCCCAAGTTTCTTTGAGCCTTTGAGGGTTCTCTCTGCTGTCAAATCGTTACCACAAACAAAGAAAGTGTGGGGTTTATATAGGAAGAAATTCGAAGGGATTTTTCAGATTTGGGCGATGTGGGACTAGTGATTTCTAGGGATTTTTAAGGAAATCACTAGGGGATTTGAAATTCGAATTAGGGATAAGGTTTGGAGAGCTGGATGAGTACGAATTCACACAAATTTGAGGGATTTGCGGATGAAACGCCACCTGGGGCTTCTGGAACCTTCTTGGTTCTGCCAGCAAAGAGTTAACAGAGACAGAGGGGGAATTGATGAGGTTAGATGATTTGGGAAAGGTTTGAGGTCGTTTTGGTGAGATTTCCACTGTGTTTGGAGCTGTTGTTGATAGAGTTTTTTTTTTTTGGGGTTTGTTCGTCGTTTGCTTAGACGAAGAGAGAGAAGACAGGATAAGGGGTGATAAGGTGGTGTGGTTGAACTGGACCGGGTCGGTAGGGATTGGGCTGAGGCGTGTTGGGAGGATTTGAGGTGAATTGGGCCAGGAAATTATCTGAAACAAAGAGGGGTATAAGGGTATTATTTAGATATTGAGGATATGGCCACATTTTACAAAATGTGGCCATTTGAGTTAGAGAAGTAGCCAAATTAGATAGGATTTAGGAAAATTCAGCTAGAATTTAAATGCTTTTAGGGATTAGGCTAAAATAGAAGTAAAGACGAATTAATTAAAATTAATCACCCGAGCCTCTTTAAACTTAAACAAATTGAAATAATCATCATGTTTAACACATAATTACCTTTCTTAAGATTATGAAAATTAATTTATTCGATTAATTTTATTTTGAATTAATTTAGAGGAAAATCAAACGTTTAACCTTTTAAAAAGATTTTCTTATGAAATAAAACTTTTAAAATAGTTATTTATTAAACTTATATAAATTTCACGTAATTAAACATGAAAGATATAAATTATTACTCAAAACTATTATAAAGCTTATTTGAAAAATATTTTATCCCTTTTTATAAAACAATTATTTCAAAAATTGTTTAAAATTCAAAAAGGCTCAAGATTAATTCGTAATGTGGAGGGTAAAAATTGGGTGTCAACACCTGGTATGAATATACTAATGGTTGGCTCGGGTACCACGCCTGATACGAGTTTACTTTACTGCATTATTGCTAGAGCTGTCAAAACGGGCTGGCCAAACCCAACCCAACCCAGCCTCAGTGGGCCAGAGAGTTAAATGGGCTGGGATGAGCTGATCTTTTTAACTAAAGGGCCTTTAAAATAGCAGCCCAACCCAACCCTAAGCGGGCCACGAGCTAGGACGGGTTGACCCTTCAGTAAAAATTAAAAGTGACCCGTAACATGATAAACAAAAAAAATGTGATTACTAGAAAATTACCAACCATTATAGGTCTTTATTTTAACAACATGTGTATACGATAATAATTAATATCAACCAAATGAAGAACAAAAAATAACTAGCTAGTTAAAAAGATTGTCAACATACTTTTGCACATCTGAATTATAATAATCTAAAAATTTACAAATCTTTTATGAATAAAAGTTTTGCCCAGTTACAAAATTACAAAACTAAAATTCTAAAGTGTTAAAAATTACGTAATCCATCAATTAGAGCTTAACAACTTCACTTTAACTGGACGGAGATTTATTGAAGGAAAATTTGAACTAAAACAGAGATTTGGACAGAAAAATAAGAAAAACTGCACACAAAAGAAAGAAAAATAATTTTTAAAAGCCCTAATTTTTCTTGTTGCTTATGAGCAAAGAGAAGTCGGAAGATCAAAAGACAAAGAATATGTATATATGAATATGATACATCATATATAATATAATATATTGATGAAATGTATTATATTATTAATACCTATTGATTAAATGAGTAATTACTATTGTCTATTTGTAACGTACTTTATACTTCTTTTAGTTTTTGTTTTACCTTGTTTAATTATTTTAAAAATTTTATTTGGTAAATAAATATATTATTAATTATTTTTTAACTTAGCGGGCTGGCCTCTGAGGCCACGGGTTAGGCTTCTGAGGCTGATAGACCAAGTGAGGCTGGGCTTATAAGCCTCACTTCTAAATGGGCTATAAAAGGTTAGCTCAACTCCACTTAATTAAAGGGCTGGGTTGGGTCGGCCTTACGGGTTTATTGCATTGTGTTGCTTGTTACTGGTTTTATGAGTGGACCGGGTTGTGTTATTGAGTTGTGATATCTGCTTATGGTCCTTTAAGGGCTGAGAATCCTGTTTATTTGGTTGATTTGTTCTTGGTGTAGACCGGGATGAATGGTTTACACTTAGGTGTCGTTAGAAAGGACCCCAGGGTGGGTCCGAGATAGATATAAAAGAGGTGGTTGTTTACATTATTTTTGTATAAAAGGAGATGGCCTGTAGGGTCAAGTTAAGGTGAGACTTATAGTCTAGGATTATCTGTGGACTGGATTATATGCCTTTCTGTACCTTTACTTAATTTGTTGTACTACTCATACAATATTTATTTGGAAACTGGCTGATGATCCTACCAATACACGGTGATTGTGTACTGATATTGCACTTGCTTGTTTTTTTGTGAGTACAGAAAATATTTCGGTGGTTGACTATTTCATTATTGTTTTTGGGGTTGCATCCCCGCACTCTAGATTTGGTAGCATTTTGGTACGATGACTTTCAGATTCTAGGGAGGATTTTTGCAGTTTTATTTCAATGAAATTACTTTTGCGTATATGAATTGCTAGTTTATTTCCTGTTTGCTGATTTTAGGCTGTTAGTCTAGGCTAAAGGTTGAACTCTACTGGTTCGCTCATCCGGGGGTTGGATGGGTGACACTCACGATGCTCTGGGTCGTGACAGAGTTTCTTTGGAAAATAGCTAGATGACAAAGGTAATCCTAAAACAATAAGGACAAGTTACCACAAATGAAATGAGATACTTTGAAGAATAAGTCTAAAAATACAAATATCAACAAAGTGGAACAAGACAAGAAGGGAAGGAGGGGAACATACGTGAGAATAGATCACTAAACAAGAAAGATGATAAGGCAACAAGTAGTCACATATCAGAAGATATTGTAGTATGGAATCAGAGGGACAAAATACCATTTCAGATGCCAGGGCCAGGGGCTTTATACTATGATACTCAGGTGGTGAAGGGTATGTCAGGAGAGCAAAATTATGATAAAAGAAATTCACTAAATGAATCATTACAAGCAGGGGCTTGGTTTACAAAGATAAAAGTCCTCATGAAGAAGAGTCAAACCCCTTACAGATCATTACCCCAGAAAGTCTCAATAAAGATGTAGTGATCCATTTCATCGTTATTGAAAAATCATGATAAATATGATCAAATTAATAAAATTGGTGATGTGAAATTGTGGGATTTATTTTTTTGTAATATTTAAATAAAGCACGAGCTTAAATTTTTTTTATCTAAGTGCAAATTGCCAATGTTCCTCGTCGCAGCAGGCCAGGCCTCGTTGCAATGGATCATCATGATGATAGGGGTCTCATCGTGATGGGTCATCACGATGAAAGACACAAGGCAGAATTCAAGATTAAAAAGCTCAGCCTCTAATTTCTTTTTTCAAAAAGGAGGTATTCTCCTAAAAATGTCCCAACACTTTTTCAACTCTAGAAAAGCAAGAAAAAAAAAAGAAAAAGCTCAAATTTTTCTCCCTCCTCGTGGATCATTTTCCCTCTAGATTTTATAGAACAAGAACAATAAGCAAGTTGCACGCATCTTAGCAACAGCTCGACATCGAGGTAGGTTACAATTTAATAGTAGCAAAGACTATATATTTTTGTATGGAGATTGACAGAGATAACATGATTAGACCTTCGGGCACGGGTCTGAATGGAAGTTACTAAATTTAGTTAATAAACCTGAACTTGTGCATAGTTATGTCATGTTTGTGAATTTCTTACAAAAAGAATACGTTAGGAATTGATGATTTTTGAGGATTAGATTGTTGAGCATAGAGTAAGGGTAGGAACCAAAATGAAAGAGAACTAGACTGTGAAACAATCAACTTTTAGAATGAATTCTGAATTAATTGTGTTAATGATTGAAAACTCATGTGAACTTGTTGTAATCCTTTGTAGACTTGTGATTGTTATTGAATTGACCTAATTATTGCACTGCTCAAGTCATGGGGTATAATGGTATTCTAATAAGAATTACCTTAATGGAAAGGCCTGTTACTTATGAGAACTTGGTTAGTGCGTAGTAAAAGATAAGATTAAATTACGATTGAAAAATCTATAAATGAACTTGTTTTAACATCAGTTGGAGGGTAAATTTCTAAATTTAATTTTATGGTCCTCAGACATACTTGAATTGATGAATTAGGGTTTGTGAGGTCGCGTGTACATAACTTGTCTAATTGGAGTTTAGACTCATTTTATTACATGATATATGGTAAAATTATATAACTTGTGAGTTGTGATTGATCTTTAAACATGTTGGAATTATGTATGTTTTTCCTATTATGCTTGAATAAATAAGCTAAATATACAGAAAGTGATGAATAAGTTAAAATGGCTAATTAAGTGTAAATGTATATCATGAGGGATAGGTATGAGAGACTAGTTGCATTGATTATGATGCTAATATGATTACTATTAGTCAGATACCATGCCAGTATGATACATGGATGCCTAGGGTCCCTTGCAGGCCATGACTAGTTGGGCAGAAAGAAGTCTCTTTAGCATGTGTGTACACTCTCTATTTAGTATTGTGAATGAAAATGAGACTAACGATAATAGATGTGTTGATGAGAGATAGGTGGACAGAGGTTCCATGTGATATAATTTGAAAGTGATCTCTTTACATTCTTATGATGATGCTTATTTACACTTGTGAACTTGATATTCCTGCGTGCTGATTGACTTGAGATGTTACCTGTTAACTGAAACTATTTGTTAAGTGCTAAGGTGCTTTTGCTTGATTTTCTGTTATTGACTTAAATTGAATAAATTGCATAAGCTGATACAAGTGGATGCATGTCATGTCCGTTTGGGTTAAGTAGAGGGTTAATGATAACTGTACGATGTGTACTTATACAAGTTAATTGCTATACCTATCAAACTTTTCATGAGCTGATTCTAGAAAAAGTTAATTTTCTAAGTGTAGGGCTTGCTAGGAGAACTTAAAAAGTGGGTAATGTCTTACCACAAATTTTCAATGAGTAAGAAATGTTAAATGTGGACTTTAAAGGAGAATATGTGAAATAGAAGACACCCCGTGGTTGTGTCAATATGTTAGAGATAATTAAGGAAGCTAATTAGAACTTGGAGATGTGATTCTTGGGATTGTGGTGGAGTAAGTCTAGGGTATTATTGGTGTGAATAATTGTAGGGGTTATTTATTTATATATCAATTGAAGATTGTCTGTTATGTATTGATTTCTATGCATGATTTATGTGATTAATCTTAGTCGATCGATGATATTTACCAGTATGTGTGATTGTACTGATGCTACTCTTGCTACACCTGTTGGTATAGATGTATGACATGTCGATTGAAGTTCTTTGCATGGCATGGAGTGTCTCTACCATCAACTTCCTGATTTTCTACTCCTCAAAAATGAAAAATGTGCCTTTTCATTATCATGTTCGTCTTAGAAACTCTTATACAAGCTTAGGCCAGATTTTTGGAACGGTTGTATTTTCGTATTGAAAAATGTTTATTGTATTTTAGATTTGATTTATAATTCAGTTATTATTACTTGTAATACCATTGAAACTGTTTCAAAGAGACTTTCACAATGTTTAAGGTTGGGTATTCAAGGTTCTCCTATCTAAGTAGATTATAGTAGGTGCCCAATGGCTCCATCGTAATTAGAATCATGACAAAAGAGGCACCTGAATTAGAGGACATGGCAAAGGAATATATACAACAAATCAGAGACACTCATAAAATCTCAGTCTATATGAAAACATACAACAAATAAGCAGCGATGGAGATCACTCACTTAAATAAATAGGTAATCTAAAGAGTGGAATCAATAGAGGAAAATCTGGCAATATATTGCCACTACAGGTTACAACAAGGAGTAATAAGCCTAAAGCATCCACCAATGATCAATTATTGACAAAATACTATTTTGAAACAAAAGATCTATTAACATTCAATTTTTTTTGAGAGGTCAGTGGAACTTAATAGACATCATCATTACTCATATATAGCTCTTACGAAACCTTTTCAAGGACCACAAGGAAAAAAAATATTATCGAAGAAGATTGGGTCTTCAAAATTGTATTGCCAACAACTCTGTTTGTGAAGGGCCTGGATACTGAGTTGTAGGTGTTTTCCGTACATACGACTTTAGAAAGAAAGAGTTTCAATGAGGTAACAGATTATGTGATGAAGATAGAAGGGATTAAACAGGTGGGGCATGCTATGGTGTTATCCAAGAAGTCTCAGAATGACGGAAATTTCAGTGGTTCATACTCCAAAGGTCGCAGCCAGCAGGTGTATTCTGCTCATCCTATTCAGTAAGTTTTGCCAGATTCTACAAGTGATCATCCGGGGGCCAGTCAGTTCTCACCTCCTAGAGGCCAATGGGCTTCTTATACTTCTACTAGCAAGCCTACTCTTGACTGCGAATGCTTTTATTGTGGTGATTTGGGTCACTTCAAGAGGGAGTGCCCTCACAGGCAGGCAGGTAATCAGACTCAGCAGCAGTCTAAGGCTGTGGTTCCAGCAGCTAGAGGTAGTTATGCTAGGGGTCGTCCACAGAGTGGGCGAGGTAACTTTCAGAGAGGATGGGGAGATAGAGGGAATGGCGGTGCATGCAAGGGTGTGGCACAGCCAGCCTGGAAAGTTGCTTGAATTGACGACCAGGACCATTGTTATACTTTTCCAGGGAAGTCCGAGGCTGAGGCGTTAGACGCAGTGATCACAGCCCAGGTACAATTCTAGTATGTGATATAATGGCTTTTGTACTGTTTGACCCAGGTTCTACTTACTCTTATGTGTCTGTGAATTTTTCTTTAGGTTTGGATTTGGTTTGTGATGTCCTTAATTCCCTTAATCATGTTTCTACCCAGTTGGAGAGTCTGTGATAGTAACCCATGTTTATCGTACTTGTTCGGTGGTGTTTGTAGGGCTGCAAACTTGGTTAGATTTAGTTATTCTAGACATGTTGGATTTTGATGTTATTTTAGGGATGACATGGTTGTCTCCATGTCATGCGGTGTTGAACTATAATACTATGACTGTAACTCTAGAGATTTTGGGTAAGGATAGCTAGAGTGGGAAGGTGTGTACAGGCCTAAACCGGCTAAGATCATATCATTTGTCCAAGCTAGGAAATAAGTGGGAAGAGGATGTTTGGCCTTCTTGGCTCATCTCTGGGATGATAGTTTGGAGTCCCCATTAATTGTGTCAGTTTTGGTAGTTTCAGAGTTTCAGAAGGTGTTTTCGGCAGATTTTCCTGGCATGCCTCAGATAGAAACATTGACTTTTGTATAGACTTGGAGCCGGGCACTCCCACAATTTCTATTCCTCCTTATTGCATGGCCCCGACAGAGTTAAGGGGACTTAAGACTCAGCTTCAGGAACTTTTAGATAAAGGTTTTATCCATACCAGTGCTTCACCTTGGGGTGCTCAAGTATTATTTGTGAAAAAGAAAGATGGTAGTATGAGGATGTGTATAGACTACATGCAACTAAACAAGGTAACCATACAGAACAAGTATCCTTTACCTTGCATAGATGAACTCTTTGACCAGTTGCAGGGTGCATCGATATTTTTGAAGATCGACTTAAGGCCAGGGTACCATCAGTTAAAGATTAGGCATGAGGACATCCCTAAGATGGCATTTCGGATTCGGTATGGGCATTTTGAGTTCCTAGTGATGTCGTTTGGGTTGACCAATGCACTGGCAGCATTCATGAGTTAGATGAATGGGGTGTTCAAATCATATCTAGATTCGTTCGTCACTGTGTTTATTGATGATATTTTGATCTACTCCAAGAGTAGGGAGGATCATGCTGAGCATCTTCCTATTGTTTTGGATATCTTGAAGCACCAGAAGCTATATGCCAAGTTCTCCAAGTGTAAATTTTGGTTGACTTCCGTCGCCTTCTTAGGGCATGTAGTGTCAGAGGAGGGGTGATGGTGGATACCCAGAAGATTGAGACAGTTAAGAGTTGGGTCCGGCCTAGCTCTGTAACTGAGGTTAGGAGTCTTGTGGAGCTTGCAGGCTACTATCGCAGGTTTATCAAGGATTTTGCATCTATCGCCACTTACTTAACAAGGTTGACTCATAAGGAGGTACCATTTGTGTGGTCCAATAAGTGTGAGGAGAGCTTTCAAAAGCTCAAGACTCTTCTTACTACAACTCCCACTCTTTCATTGCCGGTTGAAGGTAAGGATTTCATTATGTATTGTGATGCTTCACATTCTGGTTTGGGTGTTGTGTTAATGCAGGACAGGAATGTCATTGCATATGCTTCAAAACAGTTGAAGCCTCATGAGAAGAATTACCCAACTCACGACTTGGAGTTAGCAGCGGTGGTGTTTGCACTTAAGATTTGAAGACACTACCTCTATGGTGTCAAGTGTGAAGTGTTTACGGACCATCGTAGCCTGCAACATGTGTTTACTCAGAAGGACTTGAATCTAAGGTAGAGGAGGTAGATGGAGTTGTTGAAAGATTATGATGTGACTCCAGTATCATCCGGGCAAGGCTAATGTGGTGGCAGGCACGCTGAGATAGAAGACGATTAGCATGGGCAGTTTGGCTTATTTGGGGGTGTCCAAATGACCACTGGCTAAGGAGATTTGGGCTCTAGAATCTATGTTCATGCAATTGGGAATCTCAGAACACAGTGGAGTATTGGCCAATATTGAGGTCAAATCCATATTTATAGAAGAAATAAAGGCCAAGCAGTTTCAGGATGCACAGTTGAACAAGTTTTGGAGCAAGGTAGTATCCAGAGAGTCTAGGGATACTACGTTAGGTGCTGATGGGGTGATGAGCTTCAGGGGGAGGACTTGTATTCCTCGGGTTGATGAAATAATTCAGAAAGTATTTGCAGAGGCTCATGGTTCACGATATTCAATCCATCCGGGAGTAACCAAAATGTACTGGGACTTGAGACAACTTTACTGGTGGCCTGGGATGAAAAAGGGACATAGCTGATTATGTGTCTAAGTTTCAGAACTGTCAGCAGGTCAAGTATGAGCACCAAAGGCCTGCAGGATTGCCTTAGAGAATGCCCATTCCCGGGTGGAACTGGGAAGGAAAAGCCATGGATTTCGTGGTGGGTCTTCCTAAGACTTTGGGAAAGTATGACTTTATTTGGGTTATTGTAGACAGGCTGACCAAGTCAGATCATTTCATTCTGGTCAAGGTGGACTATAATACGCAACAGTTGGCTAAGATCTATGTTAAGGAGATTGTGAGACTGCACGGAGTGCCTCTCTCAATCATTTTAGACAGGGGAACTCAGTTTACCTCCAAGTTCTGGGGTATGTTGCACGAAGAGTTGGGCACTCAACTCACTTTCAGCATGATATTTCATCTTCAGACAGACGGTCAGTCAGAGAGGATAATCCAGGTATTAGAAGACATGCTGAAAGCATGTGTGATCAACTTTGGGGGTCATTGGGACCAGTTTCTACCATTGTGTGAGTTCTCATACAACAACAACTACCACTCCAGTATCGATATGGAGCCATTTGAGGCACTGTATGAGAGGGAATATAGATCACCTATAGGGTGGTTTGAAGTAGGCGATGTGAAACCCTTGGGTATGGACTTGGTAAGGGAAGCTCAGGAAAAGGTAAGGAGAATTCAAACTAAGTTGCTAGCAGCCCAAAACAGGCAGAAAGATACGCAGATCGCAAGGTAAGAGACATGGATTTTTAGGTTGGTGAACAAGTGTTATTTGAAAGTATCACCAATGAAGGGAGTAATGCAATTTGGAAAGAAGGGTAAGCTCATCCCCCGGTACATCGATCCATTTGAGGTTCTAGAGATTATAGGGCCAGTAACTTACAGGTTAGAACTACCGCCCAGTTTATTCGGAGTACATCCAGTCTTCCATGTATCCATGTTAAAGCGTATCCATGTTAAAGCGATACCATGAGGATGGGGAATACATCATTAAATTGGATACAATTTTTCTAGACAAGGATCTTCAATATAAAGAGAAACCGGTTGTGATTCTTGATCGGGATATCCAGAAATTGAGGACAAAGGAGATCAAATCGGTGAAAGTTCAATAGAAGCATCGTCCAGTTGAGGAATCCACTTGGGAAACTAAGAAGGACATGCGGGACAAGTACCCTCACTTGTTTAAGGATTCAGGTACTACACGTTCTCTCTTTTATTTCATCTTTTTGGGTTTGATCATTCGGAGATGAATGATGGGTAAATTGATATCTGTTGTAATGACTGAGTCCATCATTATGGGTAAACCTTTCATTCCAAGTTTCAGATTAGAAAACTTTCGAGTTTGGGAGTTGAAAATTTTGGGCTAGGCTAGTCTCTGACGGTTTCTGAGCGAGGTATGGTCTAGGACAAACTGAGTGAGGATTGGGTATATATCTTTTATATTGAGCTAGTTTTTCCATTAGCTAAGATGTTAAGGAGTGTGGGGCACTTTTTGGAAATGAATTCGGATAAGTAAAACTCTCGATTTCAAGATTGACGTGAAAGGGTTGTTTCAGAACATCAGGATTTAAAGCGGTTGACACTGCGCTACCGCGGCCTTCATTATAGTGGATAAATTTCCGCTATAGCAAAAGTTAATATTGGTCAGCACCGCCATAGTGGTCGATTCCACTACGGCGACGCTTCTATAGCGGTGTACAGACCGCTATAACAGACTAAGTCGAGTTTTATGGTGAAACTTCCCCAAAAATGTTCAGAAACTTGCAAGAACGTTTGGGGAAGGGCAGAGATGATAAGAGGCAATTTCAGTGAATTTCCACCAAACTCCATCGAAAAGATAAGGTTTTTGCTCCCCTCTTTGTTATTTCGATTCTCAAACCTTAGAAACTATAATCTATGGGTTTGGGGGAAGGTTTGGGTTAACCTAAGAATATAGAATCCGGGGAAAAAAGGAGATTCTAGGGTGTTGAGTTCTTAGTTTATGTTTTTTATGGGTTTTTCATGCCTTGATCACCCTTATTCGCTAAATGTAACCGTGAAAATGGTAGTTTAGGACGAATTAGTGGTGGAAAAGCCCGAAAATGGATGAAATAACTATAGTTTTGGCTCGAGGATTGGGATTATGTATAATCCAGGTATTTTAGGGCATTGGAATGATGTTAGCATATTTTATAATTATTTTTAGATCAAGAGCAAGCACAAGCTTCCAAAAATGGGAAGGCTCCGGTCCAATAAAGTTTTCCAAAAGCAATTCGAGGTAGGTGATGGTTAATGTTTGCCAAATGCAATATACATACATGTAACTATAACTTAGTATTGTATGTGTTTTCATGCTTAGAAAAGGAAGACTGAATATCCAAGTGTTTGGGGTGTCGATTATGTGAAATGAACCTGATTATTGCTTGTTGGCTTATAAGGTGTTTCTGTTCATTTTGGTGTTGACTGTTGGTTTTGTATGATATTAACGGTTGGCTCGGGTACCACTCCTGGTACATGATACTAACGGTCAGCTCAAGTACCACACCTGGTACGGGATAATAATAGTTGGCTCGGGTACCATGCCTGGTACATGTTATATATATATATATATATCAGTTGACTCGGGTACCATGCCTGGTATGGATTTAATATGCATTGTTGATTATATTTTTGATAGTTCCATGAGTGAACCGGGTTAATTTCAAAATTTATGATTTATCATGTTGGTCCTTGAGAGGTCGGGTTGTTACACTTAAATGTGGGGTTGGTCATGGGGTGGACCGGCATTGCATGTTAACACTATGTGTTGTTCTAGAGATCCGTAGTTGGTATGAGAATGAGATAAGGATAATTTCTTATTTGTTGTTCATGGTTAAATGATTGTTAAACCTGTTTTTATGTGGTTGATAAGTTAGAAGGTAGGATGAGAGCCTGAATTCATGTTGTTGGTTGTTACTACATGCTTGCACTACTTTACTCAGTTTTAATTTATTGTATTTATATTGTTTATTGGAGTTGGCCGATGATCCTACCAGTACACGGTGATTGTGTACTGATTCTGCACTTGTTTTTCCTTTTATGAGTACAGGACATCTTCCGGCGGCTCCTACGCGACCTCAGATCCAGTTTTGGCGATTCAAATTCCAAGGGTGAGCTACTTCTTCCAGGCTACCATAGTTTCTCTAGTACATTCTTTAGTCCATTATTCGGACTTAGACTCCTTTATTTTTGGAGTTGCATCTCCGTATTCTAGACTTTTGATAGATGTTTTGGTATGGTGACTTTCAAATTCTAGGGATAGTTTTTCGCAGGATCTTGTTTAGTATTATTTTGAATATATATATATATATATATATATATATATATATAAATTTATTTTAATACAAACTGATTTTTGATTTGTTAGAATTGCTAAGTGTTGGGTCGATATTGGTTCGCTCATCCGGGAGTTTCAGGTGGGTGCCTCTCACGGCGGGTTGGGTCACACATGGCAAAGTAGTAAATTAACTTATTAAATGTGGCATTTTTGGATCAAAATCCAAATTAAAAAATTACGAGGATAAAGAAATTATTTTTAAGGAAAACAAGAAAATAAAAAGTATAATTTCTAAACCCTAACCCACACACTCAACCCTCCCTCCTCTTTTCTTCAACATCATCATTTGCTGCCATCCATCTAGAGCTACCGATTTTTTGTTATTTGAAGATCCATTTTATTTTTTAATTTTAGATTTAATTTTTTTGGTTTCGAATAAAATTTATTTTGGTCGAAGAGAGGGAGGGAGAGAGAAAGAGTGGTGGTAATGGTGGGTATCTATTTTTTCGATAAACAATGTGGTAATTGTGCTTCTTAGATCTAGAAAAGATTAAAAAGGTAATTAAAAAGAAATATTTACTTTATAAATTATTTTATATAAAGAATTAAACGAAAACAATAACGCAAAGTGAAAAATCATGTTAACTTCAAGTGTCTCCATTTATATTCAACTCTATATTGTTGGTTATAATGTTCATTTTCTTAAAAAAATTATGTTTGATAATTTTGGTTGAAATGAACAAATTATGACAAGTTGAGCCATTTTGTGCTATATATTTGGTCGAATGACATTTTTTTCTTTTGGCTAAATATATATGTGATTCTTTAAACTTGTAATTTTTTTACTTAGACACTTGTTAAACACAAGATTTATGTTCAAATTGTGTCGATTGAAGATTTTGATGACATGGCAAGTCGCATGTTGATGTTGAGTGAATTTACATACTTTTTAGTCGTAATTTTATTCACACTTGTGTCTTATTTTGAGTATATTTTTGCTTGATACTTTTTATTTCTACTCAATTATATAATTTTGAGCTTACGGAATGTGTTTTATGCTTTATTTGTAGGTGAGAAAACCTTGAAATCAAGAAAGTATGAAGCGTAAAGTAAACAAAACTCAGAAAATAAACTCAAAGAAAAGCTAGAAGCTCACCAGGCGAGGTAGAAAGCAAAGGGAGGGGAGGAAGTAAACAAAATACACACCCTCTGAAGTTTACACCTTCCACAAAGCAAGGAGAAGGTTAATAGGAGGACCTCGTGACGCGAGAGGCAAGGCGAGGCAGCCTGTCTTGCGCCGCGAGGTGAGCCAGACTTATCCAATTTTAAATAATTTTTTTAGTCTGACTTGGTGGATCCTTTAAAGTGTTTTAAACATTATAAATACCATACTTAAGTATTTTTTCAAAGGGAGTTTCAACCATTATGAAGAGAAGAACGCTGAGGAGCACAGAGAAAAGGCAAAGCACCATTATTTTAGGATTACTTCTTAAATTCTTAACATAGATTATTTTCTTTGTTGTTTATGAAGTTTACTTTCCGTAATAGGATTATAAGTGGTTAAAAATCATAATTCTAGGGTTATGTCCATTATATGAATATTGTAGTTTATTTATTGATTGTTAGTGCGAATTCTGGTACGCCCATATTAGATCTTCAAAAAGAAGTATAAAGCGGTCGTTGTTCAAATATAGAATCTAACCAAGGTTAAGATCGACCCCACAGGGAATATGATTGGACCTAGATCAACTGTGCGTATTTTCTCTCTTAACCGTCTTATTTTCCCAATGTGGAGAATTTATTGTAACAAATAATGTTTGTAAGAAAAGTTTAAAAAGTAACAGAGTATCAGTTTCAATTATCATAAATCAGTGACAAAAGTGATTATGAGAGTGCTCCTCATGAGTTCATAACGCAGTAAGACATTGTACTAGCAGTCTAGTCTAGTGTTCAACATGCAAGGTCGGTAAGTTAAGTTCAACTAAATGAATGGTAACCAAAATAGAAGAATGTCACCACGCAACTTGATTAGTCTACCGGTGTTTGCTTTACTAACCCTTACCAATGATCCCAAGTTAGATATTCTCGAACAAGGTCAAGCTATTAGATGAGAGTTGATAGCCTCAAATATCCATTTTATAATCCCCTTTCCCATTCGTTATCATTTTATTCAAGCAAATAAGAATAAGACAAGTTCTAACATTGTGCACCATTAAAAAACAATCAAAGCAAAGAAAAGAATAATACATGCATGAACACCATTCTAGATTTACTAGGTAATTTTAATACTTTGTTAATCTATCATTTCGATTATTATTTTTTGAATTTTTTTGGATGATTTTTTTTTTGAATTTTTGAAGATATCAAATTCTCAAGACTTAGATTTGTGGTAACAAAACTAAATCAAGCTCTGATACCAAGATGATAACGATCTCAATCGAGTGATTCAAATCGATATCGGAAATACAAAATTCAATAATACAAAATAAAGATAGTGAAAAAGGTAATATGAGAATTAGAAGAAATTAAGATGAGAATAGAAGAAAGAAAGGGTAATTAAATTCACAATCAACCAAGGGGGAAGAGAACTCAATCAAATACACGAAAAAACAAATTGAATCCACAAGATAATAACTCGATGATTAATTAAGCGAAGAAGATAACACAAATAATTCGGCAATCCACCCTAATCACTCATTCGAAACTAATAATTGCAATTGAAACCAATCATTAACCTAAACTAAAATATCAAAGTCTATTCAAGATAATTCAATCATCCAAAATCTAAGTATGAAAATGGCTAAGACAACTATTTATAGTTAATACCTTTATATAAATAGCCTATTATAAAAATAGCCCAAAAGTGACTATTTTGAAAATAACCCACAAGAGCCCTTCTTGATTGCTCAAATGACATCTTGATCACCTATGGCCTAGTGTATTTGTTGCTCCATGGCTTCCTTCGGTCTCCAAGCTATCATCCATATGTAAAAGCCCCTCCTAATGTGCTCCAAGCTAACTATGATCGTATCATCCATTATGGTTCCCACAACCCTAGTTGTGGATTTAGCTACTCATGTTCATAAGAAAATAATTAGATTCAGATGAAGAAATCATAATTAATAACTTACAATATAATAAAAGAAATTAAGAATCTTGAATTATCAAGAACTCTTCAATTACCAAGAATCAATGATTGAATTCTCAAAAGTATGTAAGAACAATGTTAACAATATGTTAAGTTATCCCAAAAAATGAGTAGGAAAAGTATATATAGACAAAAAAAACCGAATCCTACAAGAACTGAGAAAGCTCGATGTGGCATTTCTGACGGGCAGATCCAACGAGCCGTCATGGATGGCCGTCAGAATTTCTTCTCTTTGTGTTATGCTTGTTTTCTAGTTTCCACGGTCAAATTGATGAGCCATCGTGATTCCCACAGCCCGTTGG
The DNA here is from genome assembly GCA_003996215.1 of Jaltomata sinuosa. Lineage (NCBI taxonomy): Eukaryota > Viridiplantae > Streptophyta > Magnoliopsida > Solanales > Solanaceae > Jaltomata > Jaltomata sinuosa. Next base: position 715,123 of record QJPP01007515.1, on the reverse strand, counting down.
GATCCACCTTTGGCCAGGGTCTTTTAGATCCATAAGCTCTTTCTCATTCTGATGGTTGGTCATGATGTCCTGTGGCAGGTCCCACGACCCATCGCAGTTGAGTGTTGGGTACTTTCTCCTTGCAAAACTTCACTGGCACAATACCATGGTCGCTATTGATGGTCTGTGGCAAGTACGATGGCCCATCACAGTTGGTCGTTGATGAAAATGCCTTGTAATCCTCTCTGGTTCATTCTCACGACCACTTTTCATGGGCCTTAGTTGATCCGACGGCCCATGAGGCTTTGATTTTATGCTAGAAGCAACAAAACTCTTTTCTATTTGTTTTTCAAGTTTTTTTCCTGCACAAGTAGTACACGGACATCATATCCAGTAAAACACACTTAAGAACTTCAAAATTCTTAGTTTTAAGCGTCAAAAGTGCCGTGAAATTATGACACATCAACACCCTCAACTTAGAACATTTGCTTATCCTCAAGCAACCAAATAAGACTCTATTACGACACTTAGGCATTAGAAGACTAGAAAAATCAAGGCACATCAACAGTGATTATTTTGACAACACACTTTTATGATCATAGTCTACCCTTTCTTTATTCCAAAAAAATAGATTGTGCATTTATTTAAGCATTGCTAGCTAACACTGAAGGATCAAAAAATGACATTGCATTATTGACAAACAAATGAACCTATACCAGTCACACAACTTCATATGCAGTAGCTAGATGATGTTACCCTAGTGTCTTCACATATAAAAGCAGAGTCTCTCACACAAATATTCATTCACTACGTGACTGTATACAAAAAAATACACTCACACTCACAAAGAAGTTCAAATAATGCATGCACAATATCATAAGTTTGCCCTTATTTTTTACGCCTCAATTTTCAAACAGTTGGACAAGGATCACTATAAGACTTTCTTCGACTTATAACATAGGCTCGAAAATGGGTATGGTATATTTTAAAAATAGCGACTAACCCTCGTTGACACTACGCTATTTTTTACTCCACTTTTCTAGACCAAGCTTTTTCCTCCCTTTTTCTTTCTTTTATTCTTGCTTTGTTTTCATCAAGCAATGGGCGCGATAATTATTTTCACCTCATTTTTTTCTCATTTTTTTCTTTCTTTTATTTCTTTTTTTTAGCACACGCCACACCCGCTATTTCTCTTTTCATTCCTAGACTTATCTTTTCATACCTCACTCTTCTTCTCACGTACCTCTACAGTAGCCACCCTTAACTTAGGCAATTTGCCTGAGTTGAGCTGCACAATGTCCAAGGAGGGACCAGAGTCAAACTAAAGGTTTCAAAGAAAACCGAGAAAGGTAAAGAGGCTAATAAATTAAAAAGGCCAATTTAGGCTCAAAGTACGGGACCAAGAGATATCAATTTCATTTGGTTGGTCATTTAGGCTAAGTGAACTGCATTCAAAAATGGCTTATGATCACTTCTTGACCAACTATTCTACAACCTAGGCTAGACTAATTGGGCAAGTTCTAGATTGACACACAATGCAAGAATGATAATAATAATCTCACACGCACATGGCGCAGAATTACATTACTAACTACTAGCACATCAGTTGGCATACCAGATCAGCACAGTTATCATGTACACTAAACACAATGTCAAAAATTGAGCCAGACAAGTCAACATGTCAATCCTGAAGCACATATCAGAAAGGTTTGGAAGGGTCTCATTTTTATTCAAAAATAGTTCAAAAAACTGTGTGTGTCCATTTATATCATGCCAAGGTCTTTCTAGTTATATTTACCTACACAACCTACGCATGCTGGTTCAATAGAATAAAAGTCCTCGGGAAAAGAACACAACAAGAAAACTCCAAGGACATGGGTACTTATTAATATACCCTCTTGGGTTGCCTCCCAAGCAATGCCTAATTTTATATTGCGACACAATGTGGGTATCTTGACTACTCAGACTTTGCCAAGATTTCCATCAAAAAGCACTCGGACAACTGCTCCCACTCCACCAACAAGAAACATGTATTGTCCTCAATGCAATAAAAATATAAATACGCGGGAAGCAAGAACATACCTGTAGCGCCTAAGCACCACTGCCCGGTATAGAAGACGAGGACAATGGGTCAATCCCTGTACCACTTTCCTCAACACTAGCTGCCTCTACAACTTTCTCAACACTAGCTGCCTCTACAACTTTCTCAATATCTATAACTGTGCCCATCTCAGACGCTCCACAATGGGGTCTATAAAAGTGTCAGTACCACCCGGAACTCCACTACTAGATATGGGAATATGGTTGGACCTAGGTTAAATGTGTGTATTTGCGCTCTTAGTTATTTTATTTTTCCAATGGAGAAGATTTATCGTAACAAGTAATATTTGTAAAGAAAAGTTTAACAAGTAACCGAGTATCAATTTTAATTATCATAAATGAGTGAGAGAAGCGACTAGAATAGTGTTCCCCATGAGTTCATAATGCAGTAAGGCATTGTGCTAGCAATCTAGTCTAGTGCTCAGAATGCAAGATCATTAAGTTAGGTTCAACTAAACTGATGGTCACCAAGATAGAAAAATGTCACTACGCAACTTGGTCAGTCTACAGGTGTTTGCATTACTAACCCTTATCAATGATCTCAAATTAGCTATAATGACTGGGTCCATCATTATAGGTAAAACCATTTGTGCCAATTTTTAGTGTTAGAAAACTCCGGGTTTGAGAGTTTGAAATTCTAGGCTAGGCTAGTCTCGACTGATTTTAGAGTGAGGTATGGTCTAGGGTAATCCAGGTAAGGATTGAGTTAGATGTATGGATTTGAGCTAGTTATCCTTGTAGATAATACATAAAGAAATCTGAGAAACTTTTTGGAATCGAATTCGGATAATTAAAACTACCAGAATTGAGGTTGACGTGAAGGGGTTGTTTCAAAATGTTACTTTGGCCCGAACTGTTCAACAGATTCCCACGCGTTACGCACCCGTTTGCCAGAAAAATTAGTGTGTTGTAAAATAGACTAGTTTTGGAAATTTTACAACTTTTTGTCCCGTGTCAACTGCCATAATGATTGATACTCCACCATGGCAACCTCCACTGTAGCAGAAAAAATACCGCTACAACGGAAGTCAACATCGATCAGCCTCTACCATAGAAGATGACTCCGCTACGACGGTACCGCTATAGCAAAGCAGACCGCTATAGCGGATCATAACGGGATTTAATGCAAAAACTTTCCCAAAATAGTTTAGTTTTTCTTGAAACATTTTGGGAGAAGAAGGGGGCAATTTTGGGTGATTTCTACCAGTTTTCCACCATTTTTTATTCTAAAGGTAAGGATTCTGCTCCCCAAACTCCGTGATATCTTTCTTATGCTATAGAATTGATAGGGGTGGACTTGGAGAAAGGTTGGGATGATCTAGGAATGGTAGAATCTGAGAAAAAAGGAGATTCTAGGGTGCTAGAGTTCTTGGGTCTTAATTCTTGGTAATGAGTAATAATCACTTAGCCTTAATTCCCTAAGGAAATCCGTCAAAATGATGAATTTAGGTGAATTAATGGTGGGAGCCCGGGAATGGATGGAATGATCATGGGTGGCATGGAGTTTGGGATTTTTCATAATCCGGGTAATTTGTAGGCCATGAGAATCGATTTTTGGTTACTGTGTATTTGTTTCTAGACCAAGAACAAGTAAAGGATCCTGAAAGGGGAAAAGCTCTGGTTTGATAGAGCTTGGAATAATTCGAGGTAGGTGATGGTTATTGATTTCTGTATGCATTGTGTGTTTGTGTACTTAGGTCTAAGTATTTGTATGGTTTGTATTGCTTAGGGAATGATTTAGGAATGTCCAAAAGTCCTATTTTCAGTCTTGTAAAATGAACTAGGTGTTATTGCTTGTTGGTTTACAAGTGTTGATTGTTCATTGTTTTGTGACTGTTGGATTTTTGTATGACATTCGGTTGGCTCGGGTACCATGCCTGGTACGGGATAATACTAATGGTTGGCTTAGGTACCACGCCTGGTATGGAATAATACTAATGGTTGGCTCGAGTACCACACCTGGTATGGGATAATACTAACGGTTGGCTCAGGTACCATGCCTGGTACGGGTTTATTTTATTGTATTGCTGCATCTTTATTTAATGGTTCCCTGAGTGAACCGACTTGTGTTATAATTTTTGGTTGTGCATTTTGGTCCTTGAGAGGCCGGATTGTTACTTGCTTTATGAGTTTGGTCTTGGAGTAGACCGGGTTAAATGTCTGAGACTTAGGTGTTTTCTAGAGGAGATCTAGGGTGGGTCCAAGATATGTAACGTGGTACACTTGTTGTTGTTGTGGATTTGTTGATCACAGTTGGGAAGTGGTTTATATGTGGGGACAAGTTAGGGAGAGACTTGTAGTCTAGGAATACCTGTTTACTTGCCTTTGTGTTTCTGTACTCTTAATTGATTTCTATACTACTCATACACTGTCTATTTGGAACTGGCTGATGATCCTACCAGTACACGGTGGTTATGTACTGATATTGCACTTGCTTGTCTTTTTGTGAGTACAAGAAATCTTTTGGTGGTTGACGCACGACCTCGCTTGTAAGCCTGACATTCAGAGATATCAAGGGTGAGCTGTTCGATTAAGCTACCTTGGTGTCTATCTAGTTGAGTTGTAGCCCATTTATTTTGGGCTTAGACTATTTTTATATTTGGAGGTTGCATACCCGTACTCTAGTTTTGGTAGATATTTTTGGTACGATTACTTTCAGATTCTAGGGAGGGATTTATACAGGTTATATTTATTCATTAGAGTTGATTTTATTATGATTGATTGCTAGTTTATATTTCTGCACACTGGTTTTAAGCTGTTAGGCTATGCTAAGAGTTGGACTCTATTGATTTGCTCATCCGGGGTGTTGGGTGGGTGCCACTCACACCGGTCTGGGTCGTGACATTAGCTATTCCCAGACAAGATCAAGCTATTAGATAAGGGTTGATAGCCTCAAATATCCATCTTTTAATTTCTTTTCCCATTCGTTATCCTTTTATTCAAGAAAATAAGAATAAGGCAAGTTCTAACGTTGTGCACCATTAAAAAGCAATCAAAGCAAAGAAAAGAACAATACATGCATGAACACCATTCTAGATTTACTAGGTACTTTTCCAACTTTGTTAATCTATCATTCTTCTCACAAGCCTAGTTGTGGATTTAACTACTCATGTTCGTAAGAAAACAATTAGATTCAGATGAAAAAATCATAATTATAAATAACAATAAGAATAAAAAAATCTGAAATCTTGAATTATCAAGAACTCTTCAATTATCAAAAAATTAACGATTGAATTCTCAAAAGTATGTAAGAACAATGTTAACAATATGTTAAGTTGTCCCAAAAAATGTGTAACAGCTAAAAATAAACCCTAGAAAAAGTAATTATAGATAAAAAAATACTGAATCCTACAAGAACTGAGAAAAATAGACAAGGCATTTTCGACGGGTAGATCCCATGGGCCGTCGTGGTTCTCAAGGCTCGTCGTGAATGACTGTCAAATTTTTTTCTCTTTGTGCTATACTTGCTTCTAGTTCCCATGGTCAAAGCTGACAGACTGTTGTGGTTCTCACGTCCCGTCGGAGTCTATCTTTGGCCAGGATCTTTTAGGTCCATAAGCTCTGCCTCATTCTGACGGTTGACCCTGACGTCCCGTGGCAGGTCCCATGTCCCATTACAGTTGGGCGTCGGGTACTTGTTCCTTGAAAACCTTCACTAGCACAATACCATGGCCATTTTTGATGGTTTGTGGCAAGTCCGACGGTCCATCACAGTTGGTCGTTGGATGCAAATGTCGTGTCATCCTCTCTGGTTCATTTCCACGATTACTTTCCACGGGCCTTGGTGGGTCCGATGGCCTGTGAGGCTGTGGCTTTATGCCAGAAGCAGCAAAACTCTATATTTTTATTTTCCAAGTTCTTTTCCCTGCACAAGTATCAAAAGAGCAACATATCCAACAAAACACACTTAAGAACTCCCAAAATCCTTAATTTTAAGCATCAGAAGTGTCATGAAATCTCGACACATCATATTCTACCATTCATGTCTTGTTCTCTTAATCTTATGCTTACTATTTAGAGGTTTCTGACCCATAAAATAAAGGAATAATTTCTAGTGGAACTCGAGAGAAAAAATTAGGAATAAAACGTGAATTAAGGGGTGTAGGATTTATATGTAGATGGATTAGTGACTAAGATGGAAGCGTACCTAGTTTTTTCTACTTGGCTCAAATACACGAAGATATATAAATGCATTTAGAGTCGATTATCATATACCCGCTTAATGATGTAGATGTGAGGACAATCTAGGTAGGTGGATAGAAACTCGAGAGATCATGGCCATAATATCAACCATGTGACTCAACAAGTCAGTAGATATCTTAATCATACTTAACAACGAAATAACTTTGATGAAAGCGCCATAGCCTTAGGCTTTAATAACTTCTTGAACAACCTTTACATTCGTCTCAATTACTTGTTCTACTTAGAATAATTAGTACATTAAACAACAACAATCAACTCTCTCTTGAAATCAGTAACACTTATTCTCATAACAATAGTAATAAAGTCAGTAGCAAATCCTTGCGGAATCTATACGCCCAATCGTTTAACAATCATTTATTACTTGCTGTCACATACATTTGTGTGTGTGTGCTTGAAAACCTGACAACACATGTCAGCCTCTTAAAATTGAGCGCGTTATTAAAAGAAATATTGTAATTTTATTGAGAAAATCAATTCCCTCCATTTTTTTCTCAAGTCGTCTTCTTCTTTTTAGGCCAAAATATTTTTTGAATTAATCCATATTCTTTCTTGATCATTGTATTACCATCTATACAAGGAGCTCTACCAATTTGTATAATAGTCAAATATTAAAAAACTTTTAGATGATGTGATTTTTTAGTGTCGTATCTTTCACATCAACAACAAGTGAGGTGCACACATAATTAGCTTATTCAAAATTGTCGAACTTGAATTTAATAGAAACAGCATAAACATTGATCAAGTGTTCAATATGTTGTATCCTTAGTTCAGATGTCTAAATGATTTATTTTTGACAAGTTTAAGAGATCACATATGTATTCAATATGTTTTTCTCTGTTCTTTTTCACTCTTTTATTAGTCGTTCACTAATTTCTTCTGACGATTGTGTTCAAGTTTTGAACTCTCCCTATTTTGGGGTGGTCTTTAATTTTTGCTCTTATTACCCATTTAATGAAAATTTTGTGGATCAAAGTGCCATTAATTATGACCTGAATGTCACCCCCCAAAACAGAGGGGCGGAAAAGAACCGTATGACCACCTGTTTTATGAGTAATCTATGATGTATACAAAGTTATGAGCCAATAATGAGCAGAAAACTAACATGTGATGCATATATATATATATATATATACACCATAGAGTCATTTGAATAAAAACTATACAATGTGACACTAGATAATGTCTAGGAAGCCTCTAAAGAGTACAACATACTATACTACTAATAACTAGTCAGGACATGCCCCGACGTACCCAACTAGGGATCTATACACATATTGGCTCCAAATGAAGATGAATCTCACCAAAATGTCAGCTGAAGGTATCAAAAGAACCTAATGCGGGTGCTTGCTCCCCTGTGAACCTGATCTTATATTTATAAGAAAATATAGTGCCCCGAACGTAGGGACGTCAGTACATATACAACATGTACTGGTATGTAAAGCAGACAGAATAACAAGTAGACAAATATGGAAGCTCATATGAATCAAATGTCAAAACAAAAGAATTATGAGCATACAAATAATACATGTATGATACAAAATTGTAACCTATGCACCAACATTACTGTACTTCATATAATGTTCAAAGAAGCGTTCATTATAATATAGCCCCTATGGCTTGCCTAGGTGATGCACTTACACTATTTAATACAAATGATCATGTGATGGCCTACCGAAGGCGATCCAAGTCACATGTAAAGAATATGTTGCTCAAGTACTTATTACTATAATTTTATATACATAACTATAATCGCGGTCTGATATGAGGTACGCCCTTTGGGGGATCACTATAAGGGTATGCCCACAGGCCACATATGCTATGTATTGGCTCGAGTCATGGGAAACTAGTGCATGATGTTCCAACTGAATCCAAATAGAAATAATGCCACAAGGGTGGGTACGCCAAAATGTTCGGGCTCACTATAAGGGTCTGGTCTCAATCCTGTGCACAGAACAGCGATATGTCAAGTAAAACCTATGAATACGCTCCCATTGCTATCTTTTATCAAGTAACACCTTAACAGGCCTATGGCATGTAATCTATGGCAAAGATTGTCAAACTATTAAGAAAGATCTCTATATATAATACTTAAGTTTTCGAATATAATATCACTATCCAGACGCTAGTCCTTGCTTAACTTATCGCTATATCGAATAGGTTTTCACATAAGCTAATGTAATTATTCTATGGCCATTTATTTTATTTATAATATGTGACATATATATAAGACCATATCAGGTGAATTCTAAGGATTACAAGAAAAGAAACTTACGATCATGAGAAATATTAAGAAAGTTGACGCGAAGGGAGTAATAAGAGTACATATAAGCTTTAATAATTAAATAAGGGAATGATACATAAAGCAACTAAAACTTTATTTTCATTTTTCATGTGGGCTATTTGACCTTTATAGGGGGAACATGTGACGTAGGGTGGTGCCTTACGGCGAAGGGAGTTTTAGCTTTACATACCTCAGGTGCTTTCCTAGCTAGTAGTGGTACCACGAGCTTCCAACAATCAAAAACACCTTGGTGTAGCCTTAACACCACCAACCCAATCAACTACATGTACAATATATATATATATATATATATATATATATATATATATTCATCAATAACCCATAGGTTCACCTAATAATTCATTCTAATATTTTCCACTTATACACAAGGTTGATCAAATTCCTTAATCATGGTTTGGAGTGAATTCTTATTCTCCAACTTATGAAATTTGATATTAAATCTGCCCATCAGTAGCACCACCCTAAAACTCCATTTTTTCATAATTTTATCTTTTTTACTTTTCAAGAACCCCAATAATCAAGACCTATTTCAATAGCTAATAAAAATTAAAATCAAATACCTCAAATACCTATTCATAATCATACTCATGAGTAGGGTAAAGAATTTACCTTTTAGAATTCAAATTTCAACTTTAGCTCTTGAAAAATTCCTTGAAATTAGTACAAAATCCGCTTAATTTCTGAGCTCCATAAGAATATGAATGTAATTTCTCCTTTCTGAATCTTGTTCCTACTCCAATTCTCCTTTAATGGAGTTGAGTAAAGAAAAGAAAGAAGAAGAAATAGAGAAGGGTACCTAATGTTGCTATTGTTGTTTGTTGTACGTTCCAGCAACCCCAAATGGGTCCTTTACCCTTTTGCATTCATTCCTTTTTCTTTTTCTTTAAAGGGTGGGCCCCACAAAACTTTTCAATGGCTATTTTTTTTTTACTTACTCACTTCTCCTAGTATTTTAGGAAAAAGACTAAGGTAGACCCCACTAGCAACAAATATATTAGTGTGCAATTATATATACACTATACTTCTCTTTAAAATGCACACCATGCAATTCTTTATAGATTAAGAGTTATTCTCGTCTAAAGCATTAAACTTGTAGTCAAAATTTCTCGAGGCCCTACAATCTCCCCCACTTAGGATTATTCGTCCTTGAATGATGCTCATATCTTATTTTAAGTTCCATAACCATCCACGATATTCGTGAGACCACCAAAACTTCATCCACTTCACCTTTTTCCATCATAAGGCCTTAAAGTTTGACTAACTCTCAAATTCTCCAAAAATTTCGAAAGAGTTTCCTTTGTAAATAGGCCTATAGGGAACCTGTCAGCAAGCCAGAATACATACAACTACGCTTCATAGAGTGTCACAACAAATATAATGCTTACCAGGTACTAAACGAGGCTCAGTTTGCCTTATACTCAAAAAGTTATAATCATTTGCATAACTCACCTTATATTCTGCATCCGGAAGCTGCATCCACGCAAGTCTCTAGAACCGTAAGCATACATCAGACACATAAATGTATCATGAGAGAGCCAGATAATAATGAAACAAATACAATAGAGACTATCAATCATATAAAAGAAATAAGTAGTTTAAGGACCTTCCAATGGTTCTTAGAACAAGTATGGATATTTAGTTTTCATATCAGCTTCTGCTTCCCACGTAGCTTCTTCTACGTTCTGGATTCTCCAAAGTACTTTAACTGAATCTATGTCTTTAGTTCTTAACTTTCTAACTTGATGATCCAATATAGTCACAGGGACTTCCTCATATGATAAGTCTCCTGCAAGCTCGATGTCCTCCGTAGGGATGACATGGGAAGGTTCTCCTAAACATTTGTGCAACATAGACACATGGAAGACCGGATGCACTGCAACTAGCTCTGGAGGAAATTCTACCTCATAAGATACCTGGCCAATTCTATGTAGAACTCTATAAAGTCCAATGTACCTGGGACTTAGCTTACCTTTCTTCCCGAATAGCATAACGCCTTTCATAGGTGACACCTTTATTGTTGACACCCAATTTTTACCCTCCACATTATGAATTAATCCTCAGCTTTTTTGAATTTTAAACAATTCTTGAAATAATTATTTTGTAAAAAAGAGATAAAATATTTAACAAACCGACTTTATAGTAGTTTTTGAGTAATGATTTATATTTTTTCATATTTAAATATGTGAAATTTATATAAGTTTACTTAAAAGAACTATTTTAGAGTTTAATTTCGTATGAAAATCCCTTTAAAAGAACTACGTTTGATTTTTCTCCAAATTAATTCAAGCTAGCAAAAACCAAGAAGGTTCTAGGAGTGGACAACTGGCTCCTCTCAATGTTTCTATCCAAAATCGTGGCGAAATCTCCTCAAATTCATACTACTACAGTACATACATGGCTCAATCTTGCTAGAGTAAGCTGAGGAATTTGAAATTCCTCAAGCTAAATTTCCAAAAAACCCATATGTTCCCCCTCCCCCCATTTTTGATCCCAAAGTTTTCTATATAAATCCCCCTCTTCTATCTGATTTAATAGCTGATTTTGGGGAAAAACTTGGGGATTTTGGTGGAGCATTCCACTAACCTCACGTAACCAAAATTCAGAGAGAAATACACTTAAAAAGAGAGTGTTCTCGTTGATTTTGATAAGCTCAGTTCAATTTTGGTGGTGGTAAAGTGATTCCGACGAGGTTCATTTGTCCCAGTTGGCTGCTCCAAAGGAGGTAAACCCATTATACTTTTCTTTCCTCTCCTTTGTTTCTTTTAACATGATATAAATTTGTCTATTCTTTTCTTTTCCTTTAGAAATATTTCTACTGGTTTTAGGCTGGCTATGTTGTTCTGTTTCTTTCGCTATTTTAGAAATTATTATGTTGGATTTCCGACTGGACTTGTCTGATTTATATGATGTGGTATTAAAATTTGCGGATGAAGGTTTCCTTTTTAAAACCTATTTATAGAAGTTGTTGTCAAGCTCTGAAGTTTTCTTTTTCTTTTTCGTTTGATTTTCTTTTTGTTCTCTTCTCGTGTTGATAACTGTTTTTGTATGAGGGTTGATACATTATGTTGTTTCGTTGTTCAATGGGAGTTCGAGCCCCCTCTAGCTGTCGTGGTAGAGATTTAAGAGGGGGAAATGCTAAATTTTGTTTTGCTTCCTTCAAAATAGAATCCAAGGATTATGGTAGATGATGCTTGTTGTTTTCATAACTATTAAGTGTTCATAAAAGTGTCGCTTGTGTTTGCGTAAAGATTTTGTTCAAGGAACTAGCCTATTGAGCATAAGTAGGCTATTTTCGAGAATGAGTTTTGAGCATAGCCGGTTTAATTCACTGATTTTGTGTGACTTTATTTGCTTAGTTTCCGTCCAAACGTGACCATTTATCATTGTTTAGCGATGTAACAGTCGAAGGCCTTAGAGTTTTACTAATCTCCAGCAACATGTTAATTAACTAAGACCGCCTTGACTTTATATGATCAATTTCTTGTATTTTGATCTTTTCTACTAGCGACTTTGCTTTTAAGACAATGTTCTTATATCTAGATGTTCCTGTTCTCTTTTATTTGATTTATTAGGAATACATGCTCATCTAGTATATAGAGAAATTAGTGAAATCTTGTCAAGTATAGCATGTCAAACAGTCTTTCTCGATAATAGCACAAGTTCATGATATCAGAAATTAGGATTCGTCATTCTTTTTCTGTGCGTTACTAGCATGAGCAGGTTTCCTTTTTTTACAACATGCTTGACCTCATTTGGTAAAATTTTGCCCTCTTCTTTGAAAACGATGAGATGTTTTCCCTCCTATATAAACTGTACCTCATCTAGACTATGCCCTAAATTAATGATTTCTCTCCTTTATCTAAAACCAAATAGGTTTGCCAACTTGAACATGTTGCCTTATTAACAGACTGAGTACTTTGTCTAAGATACCATGTTTGATGCCTTGACGTTGTATGTGCTTTGGTCAAGTTTAAACCTTGAAAATTACCTAAAAATTAAGAATATTCTCTACTGTTTTGTTTTAGTAAAATCGTCACAATGAATGTTATGCTCTTGGTTCACATGATTTGGTTTAGAACTTGTTTCTCTCTTTCTCTTCACTGTGATCAGCTATTTAAAGGAAATAGAAATCATTTTCCTCCAGTGTTGGTTGATAAACTGTATTGTAAGATTGTTTATGCTAACTCGTAAACCTGCTAATGAGAAGTTTGTTCAGTCTTGCTTGGCTCAAAATTTGGAGTTGAATTCCTTGCGGTTTGGGTTTGGAAACGTAGATAGTCTCATGTCATTTCTAAGCTCATGTCTATTTAAAGCATTCTCCTTGGAATAAAAAACATAATTCACCATGCTAAGGGAATTTCTTGAAAGTTTGCTGCTAAGTGTAAACTGATTTATTTTTCTAATCCCCTTCGTATTTAAATTGTAACTGGTGAAAAATGTTTTTTCTGGAACCAGTTTTGAATATTGTCTCATGCTATATGTGTTAGTTAAGTTATTGATGTATTTGTTGGTTCTTAGTTGTTCCTTTTCTGACCCTTACCTTTTTGTGTGACATGTGATCGTCCGAGTCCCATGGACTCTCCTCCTCTCCATTGCATTCTTCTGTTGGGCTAAGCCCAATGTCTTTACCGAGTCAGCCTCATAACCAGTCCAAAAGACTGATAGCAAAGCAATGCGAAAGCCACAGGTTGAGGAAGTGAATGAATGGGTCAAAGCCCATTCAAGCAGCAGCAACAATCGCTCAAGTGGGCTGGAAAATTCAAATGGACCAAAGTCCATTCAAGCCGTAGCAACAGCCCAAATGGGCAGAATACAAAAGTGGACTAAAGTCCAAGTGGAACGGCGGTGGGCCTAAAGAGGGCCCACGAATTAGATTTAGGACAGGGTTCGGACTAAAAGTCCAAGTAATTTAAGCCAAAAGGCTCATTTCCTTTCCCTTCAACTTTTGTAGTTTAGATTATCATTTCTTTGCATTAATTTGAACTAACATTGTAACTTAGTTGAGTTACCCCAAAAGAGTAAAACATTTCCTTGTTAAAATCTTCTTCATCACTTAATGTTTCTATGACACGAAATAAGCATATCTTCCTTTCCATTTTATAAAAGATAAGCTCTTTATGTGTTTCCATTTCTAAAATACAAGTATCAATTTCCTCGTCTCACTTGCTATGTTTCTCAAAATCAAATTTAAAACAAGATGATTTTCTCTAGTTAAAAAATGAACAAGATGTTTTATCAAAAAATACAAAATCTTTTCAAAGTTAGTCAAATAAGTTATTTTTGAACAAGTCCGGATAACCGCGAGTTAGCGGATACTCTTGGTGCCTTAACACCCTTCCAAGAGTATTAATTTGAACCCTTACCCAAAATCTCGAATTTTTCTAAGTCTTTATCTGTTTTAAACTTTGAGAATCTTCAAAGGTTTTCTTAATTTTCCTTAATTAATTAAGTGGCGACTCTTGCTTTTAATTGAAAATGTTTTGGAAACTTTAACTAGATTTTCGAAATAATTTTCAAACACAAAGTCATTTTTTCTCGAAAACAGAAATGGCGACTCCACTGGGGATAATTCAACTAGGTTCTAACCTTATTGTTTGCAACTAACCTATTTGACTAACTATTCAGATTGTAATAATTAGTAATCTTTATTGCTTTCCTTACTTGTTTATTTTCTCACAAAATATATTGTCATTGCATATCATAGCATATTCTGCCATATGGCATACGATTTTATTTATCCTTAGGGAGGTTCATGTTCCCATGGCCTCCCGCCACAAATAACACTTTCTCAAAAATACGATAGTTTACGGGTACGTCATGCGTCCAATGGCTATCGTATTTTCAATCCAAGTTGTCCACTTGGGACCCGGTCTATTTCAAAACAAACGCACTCTAGACACCTAGCGTAGAGCTAAACCAAAACCCAATTTTTAGGCATTGACCTAGGACGACCCAATACCTAAGACCATTAGAAAAGACCACCTTGCATCTATTGACCACGAGTCAATAAAAGACGATCATCCCTTATTTGCTTAATTGAAGGATGTGATGTCGGATTGTACGAACCATTGTTCCTTGGGGTTGAGAATTACTTAGGTGGTTTCTCTCATTGAAATCAAAAGAAGATCTCCATCCAAAAGGCGTTCAAAAATTTCAAGAAGTTCAAGAAGTCCAAAAATGAAGGACCAACCACGACGTCCTAGTTTAGGATTGTACCCCTGCGTGGGACTGATTTTGATGTACATTCCTTTTCCCGCAATTTTGTACCCCCATTTTATTTAATATGTATAAATATATTTTGGGGCAATGGAACATTTACAAATGACATACACATCCTTTAATTTGTTAGACCTACCTTTGGCATAAAAAGGTCACATATCCGTATAGGAGGCGCTATGAACTATTATGTGATATAACTGTCTTACGTGATTATGTGTGTTGCTCAAATCAAAGATGAATTGATCCACTCCTATTCGAATATTTTAGAACCCAGAGGCAGGATAAAAGCCCACCGCAAAATCCGATCAAAATTGCCCTTGGAATTCTTCAAATTTCCCCAGAAAAATTCAAAGATTTCTTAAAACCCTTTTAAGTCTTGTTCGGAAAATGAATTTGCCTTATCCAAACTGCATCCTTTCAGGGCCCGTCCCTTATACTTAAAGAATTTTCCCCCCACTTTGACAAAAATACCAAAGAATTCAGAAGATACATCGAGTGCTTAAGACTCGACAAGTCAAATCTTCTGATAGAATCTACCTACCCCAAAATCGATCCTGTCCATCGAACCCTTGAGCCAATAAATACCCATGGATCAATTTGCCTTGATGAAAATAAACTCTTGTGTGTTTATTTCCAGTTGAATACCTTGTATTGCTTGTCACCAATAGAATCTAACATATCGGCCTTTGAGTTGTCTTACTTCAACAGGTAATAGAAATTGATCTGTGTTGATAAAACTGGCCGAACATCCCTACTTCACCCGCTCAAAGGCACAAATAGATTCCTCCTCTAACCCTCGCTTCGCTAAGGGTAAACTGACTGATAGTGAAGAAGAGAATGCTTTAGCTGTAAGAGACAATGTCATTGCCAAACAGAACGAAATGATTGCAGAACTTGCAAGAAAATTGGAAAAAATGCAAGAAGAAGTACAGAAAGCCAAAGATATGGCCAGCTTGGCTATCGTTGCCAACACCCCTACTCTGGGTAACTCTCAGCCTTCTCTTCGAATCCCTCCGCTCAACTCTCCATTGACTGAAAATCAGCCAAGCGATTTCTACACCGTAGAGATTGTCAATGCCACGGGAGAAGATCTTTCTCCTCAAATCTCCATGCCAACTATCTACAAAATGCTCACAACCGTGATACCAGTGAGCGGATATGAACCAGGTCTCGGGTTAGGCAAGAATTCTGATGGAATAAACATCCCTCGAAAGCTGATCAAGCATGGGTTAAAGTATGAAGACAAGGTGGAGAAGCAGTCAGGATCGCCAAGGTCGTTAGTCATTCCCAGTGTATATTAGTTCCCCAAGCGATGGGTTAGAGGATGTAATAGGAGATCTGTTCGAGGAATGTGATGCTATCCCTGAAGCAGCCATGATCAGGGATGCCAGGCCTGGCAAAGAATTGCAGAAACTGGGCCACAACTCCCCTCGTGACTCTCCACTCGGCTGCGTAGACAAAAGATTTTATTTTATGAAAATCGGTGATGGTCCGGATGAGGCTCCGTGACCCACCCTTTATGTTTTCAATTCCCTCATACTATCTTACTCTTTTCCAAAAGGCACAGATTCGCATTCATGCGGGTTATAGCCATAGTTTGCAAATATTTTTGGATTTCAAAGAAAAGCATCTCTTAGTGCAAAAACATTTACCGTTCAAGATTATTCATTTACTTGTTGTTATCTAACCTGTTTTGCTTTGGTTTCAGTAACAATAAGTTAAAACCTGCCACTGTCATATCGTATCAAAAGCTTAACGAACAAACCAAGCTGGACGATAATGATTTTGAAAGTCATGTTGAAGAAATCATGGTCCTGGAACGAACAACCAAGAAGTCTAAGAACTTTGAAGACCAGGAAAAGCCCCACCTAAAAGAGTTTGAGGTGGTCAATCTAAGAGGCAACGGTCAAGTTGAAGAAATCAACATCGGTGTTCATTTGTCAAAAGCACAAAAGAAAGAGCTTATCAGTCTGCTCAAGCCATACATCAACATCTTTGACTGATCCTACAATAATAGGACGAGGATAAGCACAAACATCATCTCCCAAAATTTATCGGTCAGTCTGGGGAATGGACAGTTAATCTTTTCCTCCCACAAGATAAAAGAAAGTTTGTACTTAATTGGCAAGGACCATATGTGGTCCACAAAGTGTTATCAGGAGGGGCCTTGATTTTGTTCGAGATGGATGGCCAAGTATGGCCCAAGCCTATCAACTCCGATGCCGTGAAGAAATACTATATCTAAGGATAGTCTTTCTTTCTTTCTTTTCTTGTAATCGCATTTTCTGATTGTAATTGTTTTGCACTTAGTAAAAACATTAAATATCCCCTATCCTTCATGTATGAACTACGTTTGACCTAAATTCTCAAGAATGAGATACGTAGGTGGCCTGTGTTAGCTTCGGTCAACCCTTTAGAAAAATTTACCTTTCCCCTTCCTATCTTGAACTACGTTCGACCTGAATTCTCAAGAATGAGATACGTAGGCGGCCTGTGTCGGCTTCGGTCACCCCTTTATTAATTTCCAATATTCTCCCACTTCGAGTGTGGGAACTATGTTTGACTTGATTCCTGCCTCAACGGGATACGTAGGCGCTACAACGGCTCGGTCATATCACCGAGGAAATGGAAACTGGGCAGAATTTTTGAGAAAGGAATCTCAAAAATTCAAAAGGCGAAGATCGTCTTCAACAAATTGGAAAATAGAATGTGCTGAAGATCGACCAAAATAAATATCGAAAAAGAATCTCGTAACCCCCACAGAGTCTCAAGTCCCTTGCCAAATCGAGTGAGATTCATCGCAAAACCTTAACTGGGGCAGAAATTTTGAGAAAGACCTTAAAATTTCCACCAAACTTTATTCAAGAGTTCAGAATTAAACTCCGAAGAATTCTCCAACACCGAGAGATCAGAGTCTATCTCCAGTCCAAGGAGGATTAATCCCCAGCTATGACAGATTTTTGAAAAAATATTTTGAACTCCACAGCTAGAAAGACAAAGGATCTCCAGAGTCTGCCAACAGTATGTCAGAAACATCAGGGCCTCGAATAAAGGACATTTGTCGAGCTGGCACATGACAGGACATGCAGAAACTTTTTCAAGCTATTCTTTTTCAAACCTTTGTTTTCCAAAAATTGTTTGAAGAATCTTTACAAAAGATTAGTTTTACTCCTTTAATTTTGTCTTGTGTCTACCGTGGCTCAAGAGGTCGAGGAAGATGAGTACCCGAGGAGGGAGGGCACCCAGAAAAGACAAAGCAAGGAGCAGAAGATCGAAAGAGGTCAACAAAGATCAGTTTCACCAAAACTAACAATTTTTCTGTGGATGCAGGTTGTCCCAAAAAGTATGTTAGAAATCAGTCTCTCGTTATTCAACGCATTCAAAGAGATGCAACAAGATCCGATGCCCCAAAATTTAGTGGGAAAATCCAGAATAGCGGGAAGAAGCCGAAAGAAGCAAAACTCCTGGAATGGACAAATATTCTTGTAGTTTACAAAAACTACCAGATAAAGAGAGGCTGACAACATCCTCGAGTCCCCAAGCAGATCAGGACATCTTGGTCAGCTTCAAAATAGGACACCAAATGAGAGATTGATGATGTTCTCCGCCAATCCCTATCAAGTCAAAAATAACCACGAACAGAAGATGTTCAAAAATGGTATTTATGGCGGTCCCCAGAAATGGGCACGATCATTTCACTCACATTTGAAATGAAAGTTGTTTTGATTAGCCTCATAGACGCTGTATTAAAAGTTTTTTTTCAAGTTTGACTATGGTCGCTAGTAAAAGCGATGCTGTGTCTACTAATTGTTTGCCTTGTGCGCAGGTACACACAAAGGAGGTCAACATAGACCAGTTTCGGCAAAAAACTAACAATTTTTCTGTGGATGCAGATTGTCCCCAAAATTATGTTAGAAAGCAGTCCCTCGTTATCCAATGCGTTCAAAGAAACGCAACGAGATTAGATGCTCCAAAATTTGGTGAGAAAATCCAAAGCAGCGGAAAGAAGCCAAAAAATGGCAAAAGTCCCTAGAACGGGCGAATCTTCTTGTAGTTCACAGAAACCACCAGATAAAGAGAGACTGACAATGTCCTCAAGTCCCCAAACGGATCAGGACATTTCGATCAATTTTGAATTGGGACACCAAACAAGAGATCGACGTCATTCTCCATCAATCCACGACAAGTCAAAAATTACCACGAACAGATGATGTTCAAAGACGGTATTTATGGCTATCCCCAGAAAATGGACACGACTATTTCATTCACATTTCAAATGAAAGTCTGTTTTGATTAGCTTCATAAACATCGTCTTTAAAAATTTTCAAATTTGACTGTGGTCGCTTGTAAGAGCGACACCGTGTCTACTAACCATTTGCCTTGAGCACATGTATCCATAAAGGAGTCGACATGTCAAAACAAAGACCAGAGGTGATGTTTTCTACGACTTTCCCATGGGCCATTGCATCATACGACACTACATTGCATCACATTTTGCATTCATATTGCACCATGTCACATTGCATCATGCTGCATTGTAACACATTGTATCATACTGTATTACATGACATAAGCATTATGTCGCATCATATTATGTCATATCGAATTGCATCATATTATATTATGTTGCATTGTACTATATGGCATCATATCGCAGGAACTATGTCGCGAGGACTATGCCACGAGGGCCATCATATTTTCATATCGCGAGGACCATGCCACGAGGGCCATCATATTTGCATGTCGCGAGGACCATGCCACGAGGGCCATCATAATTGAATGTTGCGAGGACCATGCCATGAGGGCCATTGCATTTGCATGTCGCGAGGACCATGTCATGAGGACCATTTCATGATCATCCACATTATCATTCAATACCGTAGATACACATTCGCTGTGAGTATTATGTCCCTCTACCGGCCAGTTTCAAAGAGGATGACATTCATAGGCATCCCTAAGTCGCACTTGTTGCGTAGGATTGACCCTCAGCATGCTTATATTCGAGATCGCGTGATACGGTGGAGTTTAACATTGAGGATATCATTATTATCATTATCATTATCATTCATTATGCCAAATCTGGCATTCAGCATTTTTATATTCGATATCACGTGAGACAACGGAGTCTATCATTGAGGATATTGTTATTATTTATTATGCCAAGTCTGGCATTCAGCATATTTATACTCGATATCGCGTGAGACGGAGGAGTCTGATGTTGAGGGTATATTTGCTTCATTTATTATGCCTAGTCTGGCATTCAGCATATTTATATCTGATATCGCGTAAGACGGAGGAGTCTGATGTTGAGGATGTATTTGCTTCCTTGTTATTATGCCAAGCCTGGAATATTTATATCCGATATCGCGTAAGACAACAGAGTCTGACATTGAGGATATTATTATTACTATGCCAAGTCTGGCATTCAGCCTATTTATATCCGATATCGCGTAAGATGGAGGAGTCTGATGTTGAGGGTATATTTGCTCCTCTATTACGCCAAGTCAGGCATTCAACATATTTATATCCGATATTGCGTAGGACGACGGAGTTTGACGTTGAGGATATTTATGCACTCTTATTTGAAAGCGTCGATCGCTAGAAGATGCAACTATATTCGATCGTGTGGCAAAGGCTTTGTCACCTCCGGTAATCAAATACCGCTCGCTGTCAAAGTCGTCTGTAAGTCACAGCGATATCTGAAATCGGATAGTGTGCAAAATTTCCCAAAACTTGACAGACTAAGGGTTATCTATAAGACGCAATGATATCTGAAACCGAATAGTGTGCAAGATCACCTGAGGATTGACAGTTTAAGGGTAATGCGTAAGTCGCATTAATATCCGAAATTGGATGCAAGTGCAAGACTACCAAAATTGATAGTTCAAGGGTTATCTATAAGCCACGACATATCCACGTTGATACTGTGCAGGTCTACCCAAAGGCTAGCGATTCAAGGGAAATTTGTAAGTCACGTTACATCCAAGATCAGATAAAAGTGCAGGATTACCCAAAAAACTGGCAATTCGAAGGACATCTGTAAGCCGCCTCTATCCAAAGTCGGATGATGTGCAAGATTACTTGAAGTTGACGAATTAAAGGCATATGTAAGCTGCCTCTATCTAAAGTTGGATGATGTGCTAGATCACCCTAGGCCTGACAATTCAAGGAATATCTGTTAGTCACGTCAATACAGATGATGCGCAAGACTTATTCCGAAGGCATATGCAAAGACTATTGCCAATAGCCAAGAAGGCTATCACATTCAAAAGAATTCCGCAAATGGTCAAGAGGACCGTCACCATCACAACGACTACAGAAGTCATCATATTCAAAGATCACCACATTCAACCGTCATGGAATTGAATAATCTAACACTTTTAAGTCGCAACAATAGGAATGCATAAAGTGTTTAAGTCACAGCAACGAGAATGCACAAAATGTTTAAGTCGCAGCAACGGGAATGCACAAATCTAACATTTCTAAGCCACAACAACAGAAATGTGCAAAGTGTTTACGTTGCAACAATGGGAATGCGCAAATCTAACACTTTTAAGCCACAACAACAGGAATGCGTAAAGTGTTTAAGTTGCAATAATGGGAATGCGTACCAGGAAATCCTATTCGATAGCCAAGGAGGCTATCATATTTAATCATCATGAAAATTGTTATTTCCTAAGACAGAGACAGGAAAGGATGGCATTTTCCTTAAGAGACAACAGATGCGATAATGAGGTACAAAGCTATCTCTTCTTATTAAGCTACTTTACCACTAAGAATTTTATTTCAAAATATTGCTGAGAACATCCAAGAGGATGAAAATCTCAAACCAAAACAACAGGTACAAAGCACATCAAAAAGATGTCACAACCTAAGATTCGAACATAATTCCAGGATGAGGTAAGGCGAAGAAACTACCTCCCCAAATAGAATTATGTTACTACTAACAATTTTGTTTTGAGATGTTATTGAGAGCATCCGAGAAGGATGAATTCTCAAAGCAAAACCATAAGTGCGGACTACTCCAAAAAGGACGCATCACAACGTCAAACTTTTTCTTAACAACGAACATGGGACATAATCCGAAGAGGGGATCAAACTCTTTGAAAGTGAGCTGAGGAACGACTTACCACTGCCATCAAACCACACCCCAGTCAGAAGGCATGTGCGTATTTCCTATCTTTGGGTCTTAGTTTCGCATCCAGGGTATTTTCTAAACTCACGCTGGAAGCAATATTCTTTCTTTTCAAATTCGGGTGATGATACACTTCGAGCTTTGGAAATCATGTTCAGGTAAAAGATTAGTAGGCGGATCATGTTCAGGTAAGACAACCACCGATTGAGTCGAACTACAAGCAGTCTGATTCCCAGAGTTTTGGGATATGTAGGCGGGCTCTGTGTTGAAAACTCGACTGCATTTCTAACTCCCCCCAATACTCTTACTCCCCAGCTTTCCGATCTCTCCGTACTCTGAAACCGGGATAGTTTAGAATTCCTTGAAAATCGTGCATAAAATCAAGTGTCTTGAACTACAAGTGGCCTGAGTTCTCATATAACCTGAGATATGTAGGAAACTCAATACCAGAGTTCGACCATGATTCCTTGAAATTCATGCTAGAACCAATCGATTCCCGAAGATAAATATGTGGTCGGATAAAATTGGGAACGTTAATTCCCTTTGCCCAGGATTCATTACACTCACCCTATACAAATAGAGGGGCAGTTGTTGACACCCAATTTTTACCCGCCACATTACGAATTAATCCTGGGCCTTTTTGAATTTTAAACAATTCTTGAAATAATTATTTTGTAAAAAAGGGATAAAATATTTTCCAAACCGGCTTTATAGTAGTTTTTGAGTAATGATTTATATTTTTTCATATTTAAATATGTGAAATTTATATAAGTTTACTTAAAAGAACTATTTTAGAGTTTAATTTCGTATGAAAATCCCTTTAAAAGAACTATGTTTGATTTTTCTCCAAATTAATTCAAAATAAAATTAATTGAATAAATTAATTTTCATAATCGTAAGTGAGGTAATTATGTGTTAAACATGATGATTATTTCAATTTGTTTCAGTTTAAAGAGGCTCGGGTAATTAATTTTAATCAATTCATCTTTATTCCTATTCTAGCCTAATCTCTAAAATTATTTAATCCTAGCCGAATATTTTCTAATTCCTACCAATTTGGCTACCCCTTTAATTTAAGAGTGGCCACATTTTGCAAAATGTAGCCAAAACTTAAACCACCTTATAACCCCTCATATCAGTCGACTCATTTGGACCAAAACAATTCCTAAACCCAACTCACTTATGCTCCTCTTTATCTCCTCTCACCCTTTGTCATCAGCCCAATCCCCTTATAATCTGGCTCATTCCCTTTATATTTCCCTCACCTTATCAGCCTTAACACAACAAATAATACACACACCACTATATTCCCATCACGCTCCTCCCACGCTCTAAAAGAGCGCAAAGTACTTCATTGACGCGCCTCACACCCTCCACTTCGTCTTTTTCACCTCCTTCGTACAACCCATAAAACCCTAACGCCGCTACTCCATCTCTGCAAAACAACAGCACCGCAACAAACAATGCCTAACCCTCCTAGTATTCCCAAATGTTGTCCCATCATCTCCGTCAAAATCAAGCTAGCAAGAACCAAGAAGGTTCTAGGAGTGGACAGCTGGCTCCTCTCAACGTTTCTATCCAAAATCATAGCAAAATCTACTCAAATTCGTACTACTACAGTACATACGTGGCTCAATCTTGCTAGAGCAAGCTGAGGAATTTGAAATTCCTCAAGCTAAATTCCAAAAAAACCCATCTGTTTTCCCTCCCATTTTTTACCCCAAATTTTTCTATATAAACCCCCCTCTTCTATCTGATTTAATAGATGATTTTGGGAAAAACTTGGGGATTTTGGTGGAGCATTCCACTAATCTCACGTAACCAAAATTCAGAGGGAAATACACTTAAAAAGAGAGTGTTCTCATTGATTTTGATAAGCTCAGTTCAATTTCGGCGGTGGTTAGGTGATTCCGATGAGGTTCGTTTGTCCCAGTTGGCTACTCCAAAGGAGGTAAACCCATTATACTTTTCTTTCCTCTCCTTTGTTTCTTTTAACATGATGTAAAATTGTCTATTCTTTTGTTTTCCTTTAGAAATATTTCTGCTGGTTTTAGGCTGGCTATGTTATTCTATTTCTTTCGCTATTCTAGAAATTATCATGTTGGATTTACGACTGGTCTTGTATGATTTATATGATGTGGTATTAAAATTTGTAGATGAAGGTTTCCTTTTTAAAACCTGTTTATAGAAGTTGTTGTCAAGCTCTGGAGTTTTCTTCTTTTTTTTCGTTTGATTTTCATTTTGTTCTCTTCTCATGTTGATAACTGCTTTTGTATGAGGGTTGGTACGTTATGTTGATTCATTATTCAATGGGAGTTCGAGCCCTCTCTAGCTGTCATGATAGAGATTTAAGGGGGGAAAATGCTAAATTTTGTTTTGTTGCCTTCAAAATAGAATCCAAGGATTATGGTTGATGATGCTTGTTGTTTTCACAACTATTAAGTGTTCATAAAAGTTTCGTTTGTGTTTGCGTAAAGATTTTGTTCAAGGAACTAGCCTATTGAGCATAAGTAGGCTATTTTTGAGAATGAGTTTTGAGCATAGCCGGTTTAATTCACTGATTTTGTGTGACTTTGTTAGCTTAGTTTCCGTCCAAACGTGACCATTTCTCATTGGTTAGCTATGTAACAGTCGAAGGCCTTAGAGTTTTACTAATCTCCAGCAACATGTTAATTAACTAAGACCGCCTTGCCTTTACATGATCAATTTCTTGTATTTTGATCTTCTCTACTAGTGACTTTGCTTTTAAGACAATTTGCTTACATCTAGATGTTCCTGTTCTCTTTTATTTAATTTATTAGGAATACATGCTCATCTAGTATATAGAGAAATTAGTGAAATCTTGTCAAGTATAGCATGTCAAACAGGCTTTCTCGAGAATAGCACAAGTTCATGATATCAGAAATTAGGATTCGTCATTCTTTTTCTGTGCGTTAATAGCATGAGTAGGTTTCCTTTTTTTACAACATGCTTGATCTCTTTTGGTAAAAGTTTGCCCTCTTCTTTGAAAACCATGAGATGCTTTCCCTCCTATATAAACTGTACCTCATCCAGACCATGCCCTAAAGTAATGATTTCTCTCCTTTACCTAAAACCAAATAGGTTTGCCAACTTGAACATGTTGCCTTATTAACAGGCTGGGTACTTTGTCTAAGATACCATGTTCGATGCCTTGGTGTTGTATGTGCTTTGGTCAAGTTTAAACCCTGAGAATTACCTCGAAAGTAAGACCATTCTCTACTGTTTCGTTTTAGTAAAATTGTCACAATGAATGTTATGCTCTTGGTTCACATGATTTGGTTTAGAACTTGTTTCTCTCTTTCTCTTCACTGTGATCAGCTATTTAAAGGAAATAGAAATCATTTTCCCCCAGTGTTGGTTGATAAACCGCATTGTAAGATTGATTATGCTAACTCGTAAACCTGCTAATGAGAAGTTTGTTCTGTCTTGCTTGGCTCAAAATTTGGAGTTGAATTCCTTGTGGTTTGGGTTTGGAAAAGTAGATAGTCTCATATTATTTCTAAGCTCATGTCTATTTAAAGCATTCTCCTTGGAATGAAAAAACATAATTCACCATGCTAAGGGAATTTCTTGAAATTTTTCTACTAAGTGTAAACTAAATTTTTTTTCTAATCCCCTTTGTATTTAAATTGTAACTGGTGAAAAATGTTTTTTCTCAGTCCAGTTTTGAATATTGTCTCATGCTATATGCGTTAGTTAAGTTATTGATGTATTTGTTGGTTCTTAGTTGTTCCTTTTCTGACCCTTACCTTTTTGTGTGACATGTGATCGTCCGAGTCCCATGGACTCTCCTCCTCTCCATTGCATTCTTCTGTTGGGCTAAGCCCAATGTCTTTACCGAGTCAGTCTCATGACCAGTCCAAAAGATTGATAGCAAAGCAATGCGGAAGCCACAGGTTGAAGAAGTGAATGAATGGGTCAAAGCCCATTCAAGCAGCAGCAATAATCGCTCAAGTGGGCTGGAAAATTCAAATGGACCAAAGTCCATTCAAGTCGTAGCAACAACCCAAATGGGCAGAATACAAAAGTGGACTAAAGTCCAAGTGGAACGGCGATGGGCCTAAAGAGGGCCCACAAATTAGATTTAGGACAGGGTTCGGACTAAAAGTCCAAGTAATTTAAGCCAAAAGGCTCAATTATTTCCTTTCCCTTCAACTTTTGTAGTTTAGATTATCATTTCCTTGCATTAATTTGAACTAACATTGTAACTTAGTTGAGTTACCCCAAAAGAGTAAAACATTTCCTTGTTAAAATCTTCTTCATCACTTACTGTTTCTATGAAATGAAATAAGCATATCTTCCTTTCCGTTTTATAAAAGATAAGCTCTTTATGTGTTTCCATTTCTAAAATACAAGTATCAATTTCCTCGTCTCACTTGCTATGTTTCTCAAAATCAAATTAAAAACAAGATGATTTTCTCAAGTTAAAAAATGAACAAGATGTTTTATCAAAAAATACAAAATCTTTTCAAAGTTAGTCAAATAAGTTATTTTTCGAACAAGTCCGGATAACCTCTAGTTAGCGGATACTCTTGGTGCCTTAACACCCTTCCAAGAGTATTAATTTGAACCCTTACCCAAAATCTCGAATTTTTCTAAGTCTTTATCTGTTTTAGACTTTGAGAATCTTCAAAGGTTTTCTTAATTTTCCTTAATTAATTAAGTGGCGACTCTTGCTTTTAATTTAAAACATTTTGAAAACTTTAACTAGATTTTTGAAATGATTTTCAAACACAAAGTCATTTTTTCTCGAAAACATTTATGAATACCAAATCATCAATCTGAAACTCCAGATCTCTACGTCAAACATCTGTATATGATTTTTGTCGACTCTAAGCAGTCTTCAACCACTGTTGTATCAACTTGACCTTCTCAACGGCTTAATGGACTATATCTGGTCCTAATATTTGTGTCTCACCAGGTAGTTTTCTAAGCACCGGTTAACCACCTGCCTCATTGTTTGCATGAGATTCCACTTATGCTATGTCATTTTAAGCCTTAGGTAGTTATTCCTCCCGCAGTTCTTTTCTTGGTCTGATAGTTTTGTTAACGCTTTCTAATCTACTTTCTATCTTGTACAGATCTTCCTTGCCTTTTCTTCCTCGTCCAGTGATGGATTTGCTCCCTCTTTCAGTAAGTTTTCTTCTTTAGTAAGAAGAGTACTGCCTAAAGCAATGTGAGTTAAAGTGTCTATATGGGAACTGGCCGTAAACTCCTTTTCTGGTGTAGATCCCCTTCCTTATGAATCAGTTCACCTATTTCAAACCAACCAATAGGTGATCTGCATCGTCTCTCATACAAGGCTTCAAATGGAGCCATTCCAATACTAGAGTGATAGCTGTTATTATAGGCAAACTCTATTTGGGGCAAATGATCATCCCAGTTACCTTTAAAGTCCAGCACACATGCTTTCAACATATCCTCGAGCGTCTGAATATTGCGCTCGGCTTGACCATCTTTCTGTGGATGAAATACAGTGCTAAGATTCACCTGTGTGCCTAAGCCTCTTTGGAACGATCTCCAAAAATGAGCTATAAATTAGGCACCTCTATATGATATAATGGACACTGGGGTCCCATGCAAGCGAACAATCTCTTTTATATACAACTTAGCATAATCTTCAGCTGTGCTGGTGGACTTAACAGTCAAGAAATGGGTTGATTTTGTCAGTCGATCAACTATTACCCAAATGGAGTCATATTTTCGAAAAGAAAAGGGCAAACCTGTGACAAAATCCATATTAATAGCCTTACATTTCAATACTGGAATACTTATGGACTGAGCTAGGCCATCGGGCTTCTGATGCTCTGCTTTCACTTGCTGGCAGTTGGAGCATTGTGCTACATATCCTGCTATATCTTTCTTCATATCATTCCACCAGTAGACCTCTTTAAGGTCATGATACATTTTCATAGAGCCCGGATGAATTGAATAACGGGAACAATGTGCCTCAGCCATAATCTGTTGTCTCAGGCCATCTACATCAGGTACACATAGTCTACCTTGACATTTGAGAGTACCATCGCTCGCTAGCTCAAATGTTGTAACCCGGTGTTGTTGAATCCCTTTTTTGTATTGAAGCAATAAGGGAGCAACATACTGCTTCTCTTTCACCAATGCAACTAAGGACGACTCTGCCGTATTCAATACTACAACACCGCCATCTTCGGAATCTATGAGTCGAATTCCTAGGTTGGCTAATTTATGCACATCTCTGGCCACTTCACGCTGAACAAATGGCAAATGTGCTAGGATACCCATAGATAATCGACTGAGAGCATCTACTACAATATTACCTTTACCAGGGTGATAGAAAATATCGACATCATAGTCCTTTAAAAGTCCTAGCCACCTCCTCTGCCTTAGATTTAACTCTTTCTGCTTGAATAGATATTGAAGACTCTTATGGTCTGTAAAGACATCAACATGCACCTCGTACAAATAGTGGCACCATATTTTAAGCGCAAACACAACTGCTGCAAGCTCCAAATGATGAGTGGGGTAATTTTGTTCATGCTTCTTCAAATGTCGAGAGGCATATGCTATAACTTTTCCATGCTGCATCAGGACACAACCCAGGCCAACACCAGAAGCATCACAATATACAACATATCCTTCCGTGCCCTCTAGTAAGGCCAATACTGGCACTGTAGTCAACCTATCTTTTAGCTCCAGGAAGCTTCTTTCACAAGCATCTGACCACTGGAACTTAGCTGATTTCTGCGTCAATTTAATTAATGGTGCAAAAATAGAGGAAAAGCCCTCCACAAATCTTCTGTAGTAACCGGCTAACCTCAAGAAACTGCACACCTCTGTGGGAGTGGTTGGTCGAGGCCAATTCTTCACAGCCTCTATCTTCTGAAAGTCCACTCTGATGCCTTCTCCAGATACCACATGGACAAGAAAGGCCACTGAGCTTAACCAGAACTCGCACTTAGAAAACTTAGCATAAAACTGGTGTTATCTGAGTGTCTGTAGCACTGATCTCAAATGATTTGCATGCTCTACTTCATCACATGAATATAACAAGATATCATCTATAAATACAATCACATACATATCAAGGACTGGTTTGAAAACCTTATTCATCATATCCATGAAGGCTGTTGGAGCATTCGTTAGACCAAATGACATGACAAGGAACTCAAAGTGCCCATATCTTGTCCGGAAAGCTATCTTGGGAATGTCTACTTCACGTATTCTCAGCTGGTGATAACCTGACCTCAAATCAATCTTTGAAAAGCATTTAGCTCCTTGTAGCTGATCAAATAAATCATCTATTCGGGGAAGAGAGTACTTATTCTTGATTGTTGCTTTATTTAGCTACCTGTAGTCTAAAT
The DNA here is from genome assembly GCA_003996215.1 of Jaltomata sinuosa. NCBI lineage: Eukaryota > Viridiplantae > Streptophyta > Magnoliopsida > Solanales > Solanaceae > Jaltomata > Jaltomata sinuosa. The sequence continues at coordinate 685,824 of QJPP01007515.1, read as the reverse complement.
CCTCAATGTGCCATCTTTCTTACGTACAAATAGCACTGGTGCACCCCAAGGCGATATACTAGGTCGGATGAAGCCTTTGTCAAGCAAGTCTTTCAACTGCTCCTTTAGCTCCTTCAACTCTGCAGGCGCCATTCTATAAGGTGGAATTGATATTGGTTGAGTACCGGGATCTACATCGATACCGAAGTCAATCTCTAACAGGAGGTAATCCAGGTAGTTCATCAGGAAACACATCTGGATACTCATTCACCCTTGGTACTGACTGAAGAGTTGGCATTTATTTCTCAGTTTCAAGGTTCCTCACTTGGACAAGGTGATATAAACACCCCTTTGCAATGAGCTTTCGTGCCTTAATATAGGAAATAAACCTCCCTTTAGTTATAATAGTATTACCCTTCCACTCCAAGATAGGCTCGTCCGGGAAATGAAATCGGGCAATCTTAGCTCGATAATCAATTGTAGCATAGCAAGAGGATAGCCAATCCATACCCATGATGACATCAAAGTCGACTATTTCAAGTTCTATTAGATTAGCCAATGTATCACGGCCACATATTGTCACTACATAATTATAATAGACCCGCCTAGCTATGATAGACTCTCCTACTGGAGTTGACACTGAAAATGGTTCATGTAATAACTTTGGCTCTATTCTGAACTTTTTAGCAATAAATGGAGTAACGTATGATAGGGTAGCTCCTGGGTCTATCAACGCATATACATTATGTGAAAAGATGGATAGAGTACCTGTGACCACATCTGGGGATGCCTCTGAATCTTGTCGACTGACTAGCCCATACACACGATTTGGGCTGGCACTAGAACCAGTCCCTCTGCCTCTACCAGATCCTCTACCTGTCGGTGCTTGAAGATCGCGAGAAAAAGAAGGTGTTGATGATGATGAGGCTGATGCGGACCCTGTAGGCTGTGATCTATCACCTCTGGCTTTATCTCTGAGCCGCGGACAATCTCGTACCATATGACCTTCTATACCACACCAATAACAAGCATTTGAACCACGCCGACACTCCCCTCCATGTGCTCGGCCACACTTTCTGCATGTAGGTAAAGGTGGTAATCCCCTACTAGTATATATCCCTATGAGGTCGCGGGCCTGGTGCCCTAGAAGTCTGACCCTGGTCATGTCTATATCTCGAAAATCAAGCTGGAGTACTAGCTGTGGAGTGTGCCACCGACTGAGTCTGCCTAGGTGGTCCTCTGCTGGTGGAAGCTCCACTGCTACCCTGATACTGACCAACTATCCTAGCTCTCTTGCTTTGTTCACTCTCGTCATCCATTTCACGATTTCGCTGATCCTCATCTAACTGCTGAGCATATGTCATGATCCTTGTATATCCAAATCCCTATTCAGAGCAGCAGCAGAAATGTTGTCCCTCAAGCGACCTGCAAGGCCACACACAAATTTATGAATCCTTGGTGCCTGAGTACTAACATACTCTGGAGCAAACCTGTACAACTGCGTAAAAAATCGTAAGTTGTACTCTCTAACACTGAGATCACGCTGCTCTAAATGCAAAAACTCATCCACCTTTGCCTGTCGGAGCTCAAATGGCAAGAAATGATCCATGAAGACCATCAAAAATTCCTTCCAGACCGCTGGGGTAGCATTCTCACCCCTCAAAGCTTCCCACATCTCATACCAAGCGACAACAACATCTTTTAACTGATAGGAGGCCAATTCAACGGAATCTGTCTCTGATACCCGCATCACTTTACAAATTCTATGAGTCTCATCAATGAATGGTTGAGGGTCATCAGCCATGCTAGATCCTGTGAACACAGGCTGATTCATACGGAGGAAATCTCGAATCCTAGATCCGGCTACCTCTCCTTGAGCAGCAATAAGGACCTCCACATTTTGTCTTTGAGCCTGAGCGGCTACCAACTGTGTGAAAACCTGTATTACTCCTCTAAGATCCTGCTCTAAGGCACTTGGTGGCGGTATAGGAACTACTGCTGGAACTCCTGGAGGTGCAGGAACCCCTGGAGGTCCTTCTGTTCTGAGCACCTGAGAACCTGGAGGCGTAGGACTCAGCAAACTCTCTTGATCCCTAGTCTGATCCCCTAATACTGGCGACTGCCCTGCAGTGGTTGCCTCCTGAGTAGTGCTTGTAGTGACCCACTGGGCTACTTTATCCTTATCTGTAGCAGACATGATCTGTATCACAAATAAGCAGAATATGAGTCAAAAGCAACTTCCTATGACTTAGCTCTATCGCACGATCTAGATTACAAATGAAAATCAATTTCCTAAATACCCTTGCAGTCCCTTAATTATAAATGTGGCGCGCAACACATTGATAAGTAAGATCCTACTAGACACGGCTTCCTAGACTCTCTGAGACAATTGAATCTAGGCTCTGATACCAAGTTTGTCACGCCCCAAAATAGAGAGGCTGACAAGAATCGAATGACCACCTGTTTTACGAGTAATCTATGATGTATACAAAGTTATGAGCCAATAATGAGCGAAAAACTAACATGTGATGCATATATATATATACCATAGAGTCATTTGAATAAAAACTATACAATGTGACACTAGATAATGTCTAGGAAGTCTCTAAAGAGTACAACATACTATACTACTAATAACTAGTCAAGACAAGCCCCGATGTACCCAACTAGGGATCTATACACATACTGGCTCCAAATGAAGATGAAGCTCACCAAAATGTCAGCTGGAGGTATTAAAAGAACCTAATGCGGGTGCCTGCTCCCCTGTGAACCTGACCCTGTATTTAAAAGAAAATACAGTTCCCCGAACGTAGGGACGTCAGTACATATACAACATGTACTGGTATGTAAAGCAGACAAAATAACAAGTAGACAAATATGGAAGCTCATATGAATCGAATGTCAAAACAAAAGAATTATGAGCATACAAATAATAGATGTACGGTATGAAACTGTAACCTATGCACCAACCTTATAAGTTCTTTATATAACGTTCAAAGAAGCATTTATTATAATATAGCCCCTATGGCTTGCCTAGGTGACACACTTACACTATTTAATACAAATGATCATGTGATGGCCTACCGAAGGAAATCCAAGTCACGTGTAAAGCATATGTTGCTCAAGTACTTATTGCTATGATTTTTATACACATAACTATAATCGCAATCTGATACGAGGTACGTCCTTTGAGGGCTCACTATAAGGGTCTGCCCGCAGGCCACATATGTCATGTATTGGCTCGAGTCAGGGAAAACTAGTGCATGGCGCTCCAACTGACAACAAATACAAATAATGCCATAAGGGCGGGTACGCCACAATGTTCGGGCTCACTATAAGGGTCTGGTCTCAATTATGTGCACAGAACAGCGTCGCACGGATGTGTCAAGTAAAACCTATGAATACCCTCTCGTCGCTATCTTTTATCAAGTAACGCCTTAACAGGCCTATGGAATGTAATCTATGGCAAAGATTGTCAAAATATTAAGAAAGATTTCTATACATAATACTTAAGTTTCTGAATATAATATCACTATTCAGACGCTAGTCCTTGCTTAACTTATCGCTATATCGAGTAGATTGTCACATAAGCTAATGTAATTATGCTATGACCATTTATTTCATTTATAATATGTGATATATATATATATATAAGACCATATCAGGTGAATTCTAAGGATTTCAATAAAAGACACTTACGATCATGAGAAATGTTAAGAAAGTTGACGCGAAGGGAGTAATAAGAGTGCATATAAGCTTTAATAATTAAATAAGGAAATGATACATAAAGCAACTAAAACTTTATTTTCATTTTTCATGTGGGCTATTTACCCTTTACAGGGGGAATATGTGACGTAGGGTGGTGTCTTACGGCGAAGGGAGTTTTAGCTTTACATACCTCGGGTGCTTCCCTAGCTAGTAGTGGTACCACGAGCTTCCAACAATCCAACACACCTTGGTGTAGCCTTAACACCACCAACCCAATCAACTACATGCACAAAATATATATATATATATATATATATATATATATATATATATATATATATATCATCAATAATCTGTAGGTTCACCTAATAATTCATTCTAATATTTTTCACTTATAACCAAGGTTGATCAAATTTCTTAATCATGGTTTGGAGTGAATTCTTATTCTCCAACTTATGAAATTCGATATTAAATCTGCCCATCAATAGCAACACCCTAAAATTCTATTTTATTCATAATTTTATCTTTTTTTCTTTTCAAGAACCCCAATAATCAAGACCCATTTCAATAGCTAATAAAAATTAAAATCAAATATCTTCAAATAATTATCCATAATCATACTCAAAAGTGGGGTAAGAAATTTACCTCTTAGAATCTAAATTCCAACTTTAGCTCTTGAAAAATTCCTTGAAATTAGTACAAAATTCGCTTAATTTCTGAGCTCCGTAAGAATAGATGTAATTTCTCCTTTCTGAATCTTGTTCCTACTCCAATTCTCCTTTAATGGAGTTGAGTAAAGAAAAGAAAGAAGAAAGAAATAGAGAAGGGTACCTAATGTTGCTATTGTTGTTTGTTGTACGTTCCAGCAACTCCAAATGGGTCCTTTACCCTTTTGCATTCATTCCTTTTTCTTTTTCTTTAATGGGTGGGCCCCACAAAACTTTTCAATTGCTATTTTTTTTACTTACTCACTTCTCCTAGTATTTTAGGAAAAAGACTAAGGTAGACCCCACTAGCAACAAATATATTAGTGTGCAATTATATATATACTATACTTCTCTTTAAAATGCACACCATGCAACTCTTTATAGATTAAGAATTATTCTCGTCTAAAGCATTAAACTTGTATTCGAAATTTCTTGAGGCCCTACATTGAATTTCTCGGGCAAAACTAATTTTGCAGGCAAAACTTTTCAGAGAATATTTTACCTTAAGGCATAACTCTTGTCTTAAGCATAATTTTTGATTTGCAGGGCAAGGCTCTTAGAGAACTTTTGCCTTAAGGCATAACTTCACTGAACTTTTGCGTTGGACATAACTTCTGCCACTAAGCTTATATGTCTTATGGCGTAGCTTGTGCCACTGAACTTATGCCTTGTGGCGCAACTTGAGCCACTAAACTTCTGTCTTAAGATAACTTATGTCTTTAAACTTAATTTCCTTTGCTATCAGGTAAAACTTGTGTCACTGCACTTATGCCTTTGACATAACTTGTATCTTAGGCATAATTTCTCTTGTGTTGAGGCATCACTTGTATCACTGAACTTATGTTCCTAGACATAACTTGTGTCATTAAACTTATGCATGTAGCATATGAAAGATAATTTGTGTCATTGAGCATGCCTTAGGGCATAACTTATGTTAGTCTAGGTAGTTGTGTTTATTTCTGTCTCATGTTTGAGAGTTACTACGGGTTAAATCCAGAAATAAAAAAGGAAAAGAAAAGATGATGGGTCACTATGCACTAAAGATTTTAATTCGGTTTATTGGATCGGTGAGATGAACGATTGAGAATTTTTGGGATTATTTATCAGATTTGGTAGAACAATATTAAGTAGTGAGAAATTATATAATTAATTTAAAGTAGAGAAAGATTTAATAGTTATGATAAAAATGTATGATTATTTAGGTAATTTATCCATATTAAAAAACCATCGATTTTGTAGGTTAAAAATTAAAATAGGGGCATTTGTGCGAATAACCCGATTGAATTGTATGACCCAAAGCTCAAATCAAACCCGTTCTGAACTTTTTAGCTCGCCCCGAAATCACTCAAAAACCCTAAATCCTGGAATTCTACGCATTTCTGTTCCTCGATTGTACCAAAACCCTAAACCCAGAAATGCACTTCAGGAATCAGCTTGTACATTCACTCAGAAGCACAAAACGAAAAAAACCCCATGAGTTTGGGGTTTTCATGCAATTCAAAGCATCAATTTCAAGCCTGAAAGTGGCATGGCGAAAGGACCCAAAGCTAGACCAAGCAATTGAAAACGACAAAAAGTGGAAGCACTGTGCAAAAGTTGTCAAGGAAGTGCTAAATGAACCGGGTCAGGTAATCCCACTTAACTATTTGGAGAAACGCCGTGAAAGATTGGGGTTGCCCGTAAAAATCAAGACTTTTCTTGATTTGAACCCCGGTTTATTCGATACATATATGGATCGGGTCAGACCCAAATCAGAACCGGTCACGTTTGTTCGGTCCAGTGAAAGATTAAGGCAATTCTTGGAAGAGGAGAGTAGGATTTTTGTTAATAATGAACCCTTATTGGTGTCTAAATTATGTAAACTATTGATGATGTCTAAGGATAAGGTTGTAAGTGCAGATAAATTGGTACAGGTGAAGAGGGAATTCGGGTTCCCGAATGATCTTTTGGTAAATTTGGTGCCAAAATATCCAGAATACTTTAACTTAATTGGTGAACCTGGGGAGGGAAAATCATTTTTGCAATTAGTTAAATGGAACCCAGAGTTTGCGAAGTCGGTGATTGAGCTAAGAGCTGATGAAGAATCAAGGTTAACAGGAATCAGAACTCGGCCAGCATTTAACTGGAAACTTCCGCCAGGTTTTTTCATTAGGAAGGAAGTGAGAGAGTGGATTCGAGATTGGATGGAGCTTCCTTATATATCACCATACGATGATGTATCGTATTTGGATCAATCTTCACGAGAGATGGAGAAGAGGAATGTGGGGGTTTTCCATGAGTTGCTATCGCTTTCTCTTTATAAGCGGGTTCCCATCCCCATTTTAGGAAAGTTTAGTGATGAATATAGGTTTTCAAATGCATTCTCGAATGTATTTACTAGGCATTCGGGGATATTCTATACTTCGTTGAAGTGTGGGATTAAAACCGCAATGCTTAGGGAAGCATACAAGGATGGTGAGCTAATAGATCAAGATCCACTTCTTGAGATTAAAGACAAATTTCTTGAGTTACTTGCTGAGGGTCACAAGCAGAAAGCCGAGCGCTTGAGATTGCAGAGAGAAATGGTTCAGGAGGACATGAAAATGATGGCAGTTAGCAATAATGAACTAGATTATCACAAATATGAAGAGGAGCTATTGGAAGAGGGGGAAGATGCAGTGCTTTGAACGATAGCTTCATCTTGAAAGTCAAGCTGGGTGTAAATATAATTGCTAGTGATGTCAGAACAAGGAGTCTTAGTATGTAGTTTTGCAAGCCAAAGCCCAGTATAATTTCCTGCGTTTCTGTGAGGGGATTTTCGTTTTGAAGATGCTACATTTCATAGAGGACTTCTCTTTTGATAAAAGAAGCCAAAGATGCCTTGCATGTGATTCAGTTGTTTATATCAAATCATTCTTTTTTCCGCAAACTTATACTTGCCTCGGGATCTGGGTCTTACCACACACTTCAGCAAATTCTTGTTATAATGGTGACTGCTGACTCACAAAGCAGAGAGTTCTGGGAAATGTGCCACTGCTCATTTTCAGTTGAAATTAATAGAACGCTTATGATCTAGTAGGGACACTGTTGCAAAGCAACTGCATATTTTCAAATTTTCGGGACAATTTGTTGAGTAACCCAGCTTCATAAATTTGTATGGATAAGGAAGGTTCCCTTGGGCTGTCATATTTGCTGCAGTCATTTTGGTGTCTCTAGATTGGACAGAATGGATCACCAATAGGACAAATTCCAGCAGGAAGGAGGCAAGATCCAGTGTGTAGCCAGAGATTTGATTTGGTCTTATGGCAACAAGTTAGAAGTTTCATATTATTCAGAAAAAAAAAACTGATTGAATGCATTTTCCTATTGCAGGCATCTTCAATTCAATGTCGATGGCTGCATTGGGAGGGAGAATTGAGCATTGAGGATGAATAATTCAATAAATTCGAGCGGTGCAATATGGATTATGGTATTATGTTGCCAACCTACAAATATAACATGGCTTTGTAAACGAGGCAACCCTCGTATAGACCCAGTGCATAATGAGAGATGGTGATGTCAGGATTGTGGAAGTGGAGATAAAGTATAATATGAGGCGATACAGTCATTGATTATACCAAATTAGCACAAGTTTTGACAATATGCACTAGTTGGATTTCTTGGGATCGTAATAGCTGCCAGAAACTATCTCATGTATTTGCTTCTAAGTTTCTTGAAAATACTAGTATTTTACGATGTCAAAGTATCCCAAGGAGTTCCAATTGTAATTTGATTTCATAAATATATCGTTGAGGGCTGTACTTAGTGGACCTGCATTTATCTCTTGGTATTGGAAGTATATTATGTTTATAGCAAACTCCTTGATCCTGCTATAGATCATTTTTGTTTTTCCTTTTCCCAAATTTTGTTCATAAGCATTTTTTGCAACAATTAGCCAAGCTTATGTATTAAGGGTGTAATGATGGTTTGCACACATTTGTACCTCAATAATGCTGACCTTTTTGTACTCATGCCACCGTTTGCGTCTGTGCAGGAAACAGAGTCATTTTTGTTTATTCAAACCCTTTTTTTATCACCAAGGCTTACAGTCCACTGGTGGTATCGACGGGAGTCTCCCACACAATAAGTGTGAGTTAATTATTGCTATCCTCCTTCCCCTTTCCTTGATCCCCCAATGTAATAGAAATTCTTATTGTATTTGAGCACTCCTAGACATAAAACCCAGGCCCTTCTCATTATGTATGATAAATCTTAATAGTTTGCTTGTCAACTGGTCATGTTTTTTGTCTAATTCTTTATATTATATACTGTTACTGATTCAAAGAGATTTATGATTTTGGAACAAGAACTGATCCTATGATCTAGCTGATAAAATAATGTACACAGTCAAATGGTCTCTAGAGTAACAGGCTGCCAAATAATTTTAGCAGAAACTCAGAAACATTGGACGCGGTGAAATCTCTATGGCATTTCTCATTCTGGCATGACTTTGTCCCCTTCCTCAACAGGTCCTACGTAAGGAGTACTGGAAATATACCACAAAAGGATGGAGTTTTAGTATTTCTGTTTATTTGTTTATGTTTTTACCAGTTAGGAAGCTTTCAGTTGAATCAATTTTTGTGTTTCTCAAGTAAACATTACTAGAGAAAAAAACACCCTTCACACAAAAAGAATGAGTGCTTTCTCAACCATGGACCTAATATGCTCCACTGCAGGTACGTACGTACCATATTCACCCATATCTGTTTTTCAATTTTTTTGTCTGATGAAACCTGAAAATCAATACCTAACTTGAATAACATGAAAAACTTGTGAATGCAGGTTTAGTCTATATAAGTGAAACTGATAGATAGATTGTTGGCAGGTAAGTACTTGCTAGCTATTAGTGAGGACATAACAAAGACCTTGAAAGCTGTTTCTTTTCAAGTGTCAGTAGAAGAACGTTCTATCAATCAGGGAGATGGACATACATAACATCCCGAAGATAGTATTGATTGTGGTATTCCTAGTGGTGCACCTAAGTGGATCAAGAAGCCAATGGGTGAGTAACCAACCTAGTCCTCTTTGTCCCTCTCAATTTGCACTAGTGAATCATGCATGTTCGTTGCTTCCAATTGTTCCGGCATCTCCACCATCTCCATCATCCCCTCCTCTGCCATTGACCCTGCAAATTCCTTCCAGCCCTCCAGAAAGAAGACACAGACGTAGACATGATCGACACCACGGGTATAAGGAATCTACTGTAGAAGAGAACTGCTGCAGGTGGATGAAACAAGTCGACAGCGAATGTGTCTGTGATCTGCTGGTTCGTTTGCCTCTGTTCCTGTCTAGGCCTGTCCACCAGTACACAGTCATTATTGATCCAGCTTGCAATATTACGTTCGAGTGCGGTTCGAGGATGAAGCTTGAAAAACAAATGTTGCCCCTGTTTCCATGATGCACCATCTCAATATACCTTGGCCTGTGGTGTTTAAGTTTGTTAACTACATCTTCTTGAAATGAAAAAAAGCTAAAAAGTATAGTAACCTAGTATTTTTGTTTAATGTTGATGAAAGTCTGTAATGTGTAGTTGAAGTAAAAGAAATAAAGTTATGTACCCGTTTCCATCAAATTTTGTGCGGGAAAAAACATCAAATGCAGCCTGAAATTGTCACGCAAAGTCGCCTTCACACTCAAACTAATATGGCGATCTATTACACCTCTGTACATATGAAAAATGAATTTAATACCACCCTACAAATTGATGCTTTACAAAAATAAAAATAATTAAAAAAGAGGTGTTTTTGTTGAAATTTATTTATTTATTTATTCCGTTTTTTGGTTGCAAGATGTAATTTTTAGCCTCCCCCCCCCCCCCCCCCCCCCCCCACCTTTCTCTTTCTTAAACATCTTCACACTTTCACCTATTTTATCTTAAGAACAAATTTTCTTACTCTTTCTTCTCCATCTTCACATCCCCTACATTTTTTTTCCTTATCTCTTTTTAATAATTTATTGTACATAAGATATGTTAATTTTTTTAAAGTCATTTTCTCCATTGAAAAGCACACTCACCAATCTTAAACTTGAAATGGGATTTGAATACGTAAATTAATTTATCTTTTAGCTAAATATGACAAAATTGATGATGATGGGTTTGGTAGTGGTTGATAAAATTGGTAGTGGAGTTAGATGGTGGCCCGTAAATTTGATGGTGGTGATGGCGATTTTGATGGTAATTCGTAAAATTGATGATGATGACGGTTTCATTGATGGTGGGTTTGATAATGGTGATTCTATGATGGTAATAAAAGATTGGTGGTGACCAGTAAATTTTATGGTGGTGGTGGCAACTTTGGTGGTGATTAATAAAATTGATGATGATGGCGGTTTCAATGGTGGTGGCTTTGGTGATTGAGTTCAGTGATAGTGGTGCTACGGTAGTAACGAAAGTTTGGTGGTGGATATGGAAGAAAATAAAAGAAAAATGTATGAATAAAAAACAAAAAAAATAGTGAAAAATAATAAAATAATTATACATGGCAAGATGATATTAAATTCACTTTTTCATATATATAAAGGTTGTCATAGGTCACCAGATTAATTTAGATGTGAATTGACTTTTGAGGATAACTTCAAATGTATTTGATGTCTTTTCCAAATTTTGTACTAATCTTTGTAACTTCCTTTTATCTTTCAAATGACAAAAGCTTTTCTTGGTATTTCTTCACCAAAGAAGTGAGAAAGCCATTATTGCTACTCCCTCTGCCTCATATTATTTATTCACGGTGTTAAAAATAATTATTTTAAATTATTCTTTGTATTTTTTTTTAGTTGTCATGTATTTTAAATATAATTATTCCTAGGTACTTGTTAATTTAAAAGATTAAGAGAGTTTTTTTCAACTTTATCCTTAGCATTAATTATTCTAGAATTAAAAGGCATGTAAATAAATAAGGATTAAAAAAGGAAGAAAACATATATGGCCAAGCTCAAATTGCCTATAACTTCGTATAGCCTAAAAACTAGTTTTCAAAAAAATAACCATAAAATAATGTGATTAAATCAAATTTATGAAATTTTTTTATAACTGTGCGAAAATATATTTTATATATGATTAAAATATTACAACTCTTAGAATTGATTTTTTTTTCAACTCATATTAGTTTTTCTTAAGTTCTTACTTGTACATAAAATATATGTCCGATCTTAAAATTATTGATTTAAATTTAATTAACTAAACAAGGTTCTAACCATGATCAAAATAACAAATAGTTCCATATATTTGCTTCCAAAAGATCTGGCAATCCCAAAATTCTAGCTACACGAAATTAAATAAGATTTTGATAAATAAGTTTAAAAAAGTAATAAAAAAAGATTTATGTAATTCTCTCTCTTTTCAATTTTCTCATTTTGGTAGACAATTAAAAAATAGAGGGAGGGAAGTACATAATTTTTTTTACAATTTTTTTATTAATTTTACTTAATTTAGTATAGCTATCATTTTGGGATTGTCAAATTTTTTGGGAGCAAATATATGAAAATATTATTATTCTAATCATAGTTACGATCTTATTTTAGTTAATTAAATTTAAGTCATTAATTCTAGAGATTAATTAATATACATCGTTAGTGGAATGATTATTTTACATGGTGAGAGATTCTTATGGCTTATAATAGGTAAGATTCTTAATTATTTTATCTTTTGATATTTAAATATAAATAAGAATATAGTAGTATAAAGCAATTTGGGCTCTAATTATTTTCTACCAAAACTAAGAAGGATAAATGTTTAAATCTCCCCTCTCTTTCTCTCTCTCTCTCTGCAAATCTCCATCTTCATCTCCTTTTTGCATTTTTCTAAACATTCAATGAATAAACTTATTTAATTTACAAAAATAGGATATACGAATAAATTAAATTTGATAAAAGAAAATACTCGTAATTCATAAGTTCAACGTGAATAATGTCTAGATAAGTGTCTTCATATAGCAAGAAGAGTGTTTCCTCTCATTAATTAGTTGGTTCAATTTTTCTTTATTTAGTGGACTATGATGACAATGATAATTTTATGGAGAATTTTTTTGGAATTTTAATTTTTTAATAAATTGGACAAGTTCAATACATTAGTGTTGAATAATATTTTAAACTTTCAATCTAAATTTATATATCTTCTTAATCTAACATCCAATAATGATATTTACAAAATGTCGACAAATTAGAAATTTCTAATTTATCAAAGCAAAACTTTAAAGGAATTGGATGTAGTACTAGGAAAATTAAATCAAGTTTGTAGGAAAATGCAAAATGAGATGAAGATGGAGATTTGCAGAGAGAGAGAAAGAGATGGGAGATTTAAATATGTATCTTTCTTATTTTTGGTAGAAAATAATGGAAGCGGCTCCTCTCCAGTAGACTTACTATCCAGTTTGTCCAATGCATTACTAATCAAATTACACGTGTTTGTTTTTCAATTTAAGGGTTAGAATCCATTTAACCAAAACACCTTCTAACCAGTGGTTAAGCTATAGTGTATTGGCTCTGGATCAATATCAATATGACAAGTTAGAAGCATTCCCAAATATTGTTGTGGATTATATTAATTTAAAATTTTAGAATTAAAATTTAATATTTAAAAACTATACGAAAAGTATTATAAGTTGTAATTTTTCTCATTTTAAAGTTTTAGGAGCTAAATTGGATTAGATTTTAAAAGTCAAATTTATATATTTAAAAACTATACAAAAAAATACTATAAATTAATTATAATTTCTCATCTCAAAATTCATGTTGTTTGACTCTCAAAAAAAATAAAACATGAGTGTTTTTGGACGGACGTATATTTAGTTTGACGAGCTTGGGATTTAAGGGTGGCAGTTTACCAATTTAGAAGGTGTTTTGGTTAAATTGATTAAAGCACACGTGTAATTTGATTAGCATGGACAAACTGGATAGTAAGTCTACCGGAGGGGAGCCGTTTCCGAAAATAATTAGAGTCTAAATTGTTTTATACTACTATTTTCTTATTTATATTTAAATATCAAAAGATAAAATAGTTGAGAATCTTATCTATTATAAGCCTTAAGAATCCCTGATCGTGTAAAATAATCATTTCACACTGACAGTGTATATTAGTTAATCTCTTAAGAGCCTTGTGTGTTGACTTGAGTTGTGGCTTACAAGAAAGAGTGTTAGCCTAGGGGAGAAGCTGTACTATGGGGGATGAATGTATATCGTGAGGGCTATGTTTGGAAACACCATATGAGTATGATAGCAAGTCAAGGCTGAGGTCATGACATTGGGATTACGGGCTATTAGTGTATCGTTGATTCTAATTGACTCTCTATATGCAACAAAAACAAGTACATCATCCATTCCGCTTCTCCTTTTACATATCCACAATAAATAAAACTTGAAAATCCACCATTCTCTTTCGCCTTACCTATGCTAAGAAAAAGTCAATCAATTACATATATACTAACTCTCGTTTTTGAATAAATAATCAATATATACTAAATTTGATGGGACTTTTCCTCTTTATAAAGAAATATTCAAAAAATTAAGTAGATGATTGTTAAAACCTCGAATAATATGGGATGGTGTAACATGTTAATTCACTATCCACAAATAGCACACATGTGGAATAAAGTAGTCTTTGACTAATAGATCAAGTATCATAGTAATACCCAAAAAGGAGACTCAAGAATGGAATTACATGCTGATTATGACTGATTTGATTGACTGATTGGTTAGAGTTTATTCCCATCTTTGAGTTATGCAAGTATTAGTAATACATAAATTAATTATGAGAGAATTATTTATTATTATATGCAGGAATTAGTTATGCAAAATTTAGTTATTTTTGTATTAGTTATTCATGTATTACGTTATATCACATTTTATCTTGCATAAAATAATATATAGATTCTCTCATAATTTATACATGTATTATTATTTATGCGAGTTTCTAAATTATAAATCAAACACCGTATTAATTTTATACATGAATAACTTATGTTCTAATCGATCAGCTATCAAATGTGAATTACTTATGCAGGATTTAATGCCTACATAACCGGATACCAAACAATCCCTTAAGTTAATTAAAAAATGCAAGTTACTTTATATAATGCTCCAAGAATTTACGAATAATATGCTATAAAATATTAAATCATTTTGACAATATAACAATTATTTATGCTACCCGTGTATATATCTTCAAATTCATTCGAAAAATACTTGATCCTGTGGATCATTGGCCATGATTTTAGTTCTGATAATGGGCAATTTTCCCACTCTTTTGTATTTGATAAAAATAAAATAAAATCACCACTATTCTTATTTTTGGTCCTAAGCAACATTTATAAATTATTTTGTTCTTTAGGTGAGAATTGAACCATCGACAAGACAAAAATTTAGATAATCAACCTATTAAATTACTAAAATTTCTCAGTTAAATGAGAATAGGTTTATTTAATATCAGTATTTATTTTCCCAATACTATTACATAGTGATAATGGAACATGCACTTACATTGTGTAACAAAATATCTGCAACTAATATTATGTTATGATGTCCAGTCATAAAAAAAAACAAAATAAAGAAATAGATATTTTCTTTTGATTTCTTGACAGTAGCAATCCCATCCAACTAATAAAAATGCGACGGATCTTATCCTTTTGATATAACAATTTGTAAATGAAAGCTACCCCTCATATCACAAGTGTGGCTGTGTGTACAAAGTACTTTCAAGTTCCGTTATCTTAATTTATGTGACTTATTTGACTAGATATAATATTGAATTAAAAAAAAAAATAGAGACAAAAGAATGTTCCTTGCTTCCAACTATCTTCATGAGTCATTTTTGCTATAATCTGTTTCTCGATAAGCTTTCTTTTGATCCAGGTTAATCTCGTTTTCTTGGAGAATTATGGATTTTTAAATCTACTAAGAGAAAGCGATTCTACTCTAACTACGTTCATCAATTGGATGAGAGTGACAATAGAAAGGAAGTTGGGAGGAAGAATGGAGTATAGTATTAACTTTAGTTTTAAATATATTGTGTCACATTTATGTGATTACTAAAAAAAATCATTAAGAGTAAACAATTATTACCTCCACTTTTTTGTGAAATATAGGAGTATATGTTATTTTAATTATTACTATTACTAATAAGTTCTGCCTAACCCCTATCATTTGTACTTTGTAGTAGTTTAATTGACAAGAAAAAATGAATAAAATAATTTAACTTTACACATGGCTTTGGAAATAATTAACTTGTACTTAACTGCAGTATAACTCTGTCCATCTTTCTATTTGGTCCATGAGAGTCCAAAGATTCTACGCTATGATCTCCACTTTTTATTAGTCTGTACATTTCAATTTATGCAAGTATCTTACTTCTATTTTTAATCAGTTTACACAAAATGATACTTTTTCTTATATTCATAACATTTTAATTAGTTCCAAAAATTTCATGTTGCCTTTAATGACACTGACTAATTAAAAGAATAACATGTCATGCATGTTTACGATGACAAGATTCAAAGGACACTTTTAATATGTTATACACACCTTCGGCATAATAACATACGATCCAAAAGTTTTCTTCACGTTTTTAAATTTCGGATTCTCAGCCAAACAGTGCAATTAAAGTTAAGACATGCAAATTAAAAACAAGAGGAGTAGTAATTAGTTGTTAAACATATAAAGAACTTCTAGTTAGCAAACATACCACAAGTCCACAACCATTAACAAATTCTTAAATTATGATCTGTATCAATTATTATTTGATGTTCCATAGCGAAAGGGTTACAGTCTTATGTAGTTACAATAGTGATCAGTAAAAAATAAAATAAAGACATAATACATAAATAAACACTCAAATTTAGTCTCAGTTAGCAAGTAAATACTCCAACTTTGATATGCACATCTAGACACTTCAACTCACGTGTCAGTTGAACACTCCAACATACAAAATGATCATCTAGACACCTCTAAATGTGTCACGTCAACGTCGGGTGTCCACGACACACAATGGAGGACGAGTTGGAATGTGTAGCTTAGGTGTCTAGATATGCACATGCAAAGTTAGAATGCTTACTTGCCAGCTAAGACCGAATTTGAGTGTCTTTTTACGTATTATGCCTAAAATAAACTATAGTATGATGGGTAATAGCTAGCTTGGTGGTGGACATATATGAATGTTATATCTCCTAAAACTGGTGATTATGCTCAACTAAGGTACAAAAAAAGTCTTCAGATTAATGCACACAACTTGCTTTTTTTTTTTGTTTAATAGTGAGATGCTGCTGCCATGGCCGCCGCTGCAATGGCTGTCCCATCACTTTTATAAACCACTGAGTTCCTATAATTTTCGTATAAAAATTTACCCACAATCTTTATGCTCTGTCCCATCACCATATTCTTCCATATTTCTTCTGCTGCTTCGTCCTCTGCTTTCCTCTTTATTCTGAAAACTTCTGTTGCATCTAATCGATGTATTTTCCATCCTTTAACGTTAATCAATCGTTTTATTTTCTCCAACTGTTTACTTGCTAGTATACAGTTATTGATCTTCACTTCATTAATAGCTTCTTTAAGCAGTCTCTCACGAGTCTGCCTGTCCACGGAATTTGACAGTTCAGAACGAAAGTAACTGTCAAATTCCGGGACACCAATGGCTTTACGAATGCCTTTGGTGTAATCCATGTTTTTTGTATTGAACATGTTTCTTACCTCGTCAACCATTCCTTGATCGACCATTTTGTCAACTCGTTCATACAAGAAGGAATTTAGCACGTTCATAGACGCGTCCACCCATAGGAAACAAAAATCGTACCTCGTACTAAAATGATAGGAATTGTCATGGACAAGTGCCTCGATGAAAGAATTTGATCCTCCAACGATGATGGGAAGTTTCCCGCGGTTAGTTATAGAGGTAACAGCAAATGAAGCCATGTTGCAAAAGTTTTTCGTGGTGAATTCTTTGTATGGATCAATTACACCTAGGAGATGATGTGGTACACCACATCGTTCTTCTTCTGTTATTTTGTTGGTCGCGATATCAAGACCTTTGTACACTTGTATTTTGTCGGAATTCACTATTTCTCCTCTGAATTGAGTGGCTAAGTCTATGGAGAGTCTTGATTTTCCGGCCCCCGTGACTCCCATGACCACCACAACCTTGTCCTTTTGAGGTAAATTTCGCAATTGTAGCAAATTTGGCCATACTTGTTTGCACATTTGTGCAGAGTTCATCATACCAATCATAATAAAGTAATAATAATAACTATTTCTCAATCTCAAACCAATCGGGATCGACAGAGAGTTTTATGGCTATAAGTACCTTATATGAATGGAAAATGCGGCAAATTGACAATGTGTTTGTTTTGAAGAAAGAAATGGTTCTTCTTTGGCTTTGGGTAGTAATGGTTTGTCAGCTTTATATAATGGCACAAAAAGCTAAAAGGAATATAACAAATGATAGAGCAAATGATTGAATTGATGAAAAAAATAAAGTGTCATATTGTAGGTCCCAATAGTTGAAGGTGGGTTTAAAGCATTTTTTCTGGATTAAAAAAAAAAAACAAAGCCTTTTGGCTTGAAACTTGAAAGCAAATTTTAATATTTGAAAGTCAGATCAACATATTTTTTTCAAAAAAAGAATAATCAAAATACCTAACTTTTTGTTTTCAAATTTTTTTATTTTTTTTTGTAAAAGTTGAACCAAAACAGGATTCAAGCGCCACTCCTAGTGTTTCTTCTTTTTCTATTTTGTACTCCCCTCCTCCATCTTCCTTAAGAAAAACATTAACTAGAGTGTAATTTGATTAAATTATTCTTATTTATTACTCCACAATATTTAATATTTCTTTGTCTTGCATTACATTAATATCTTTCCATATTTATGATTAGCGGTAAAGGTGGAAACAAACAACTAAGTATACTTGATTTTTTAAAATGATAACTATTTTGGACCATCTATTTTTAGTAAGGACGACAAATAAAATGGTCCGGAAGGAATATTTCTTTTCTTTTGCTTTCCTATTTTGAGTTTTTTCTTTGAAAAAAATCTTCTTTTTTTTTTGGACACTGTGGACGGTGATAAAGTGGGTACCTTTATTATATACCATACTACCAAATAAGAATTACGAAATTATATGTAAGCTATTTTAGCCATTTCTCGTGAAAGGTCGTATAAAATAGTTTGATAATACATTAATTTGTCAACTTGGAATAAGCATTAATCATAGAGTTAGTGAGAAGTATTGAAGATAAAAAGTTATATGATATTGAATTCAGAAAAAGAGAGTTATGCTAATTGGCAATTGTTAAAAGACTTTTTATCTTCAATACTTTTTATATATTTGAATGACTGATACGACTTGATAGCTTGGCTAATTACTATTAGTAGCATGCCTCATTTGTTATGTGTAAGAAAATAACGTTATATATATATATCATATAATGTATAAATTAAGTATATTATATATACGTTGAGTATGACTTTTACTACAAGAACTTGTATACTTCCAAAACCAACACTATTCTATTTTAGAATGATTACTGAGTTGCTAATAAAAGAAAGTATAATTTTAAAAACATAAAACCTGAAACAATAACATGTAGCATCACTACAATTTAAAATATATATAGAGAGACTTGATATATTTGACTAAGTATCATAAAGATGAGTATAAAGGGAAAGAATTTTACCACATCCACTCTTTTCAAGATTCTCCTCCTTATTGTCAATTAGTTTATTGAAGTATAAATTCTGGGAAGACCTGAATTTTACTTTTTGACTGTTTTATATATTGAACATAAAAATAGAACCTACTTAATATTAATTCACCAACAAATTAAGTCTATGTTATACCAAATAAAAAGAAAGGAGAAAATAAAGAATATTAGTAATTGTTCTTTTTGCTGGTTTTGTGGTATTTGGTATCCGCATTAGAGTTCGACTAATTTCGAATCCGCACATTACATAGCCTATTTCTGAGGCGGTGCTTCCAATTAAAAAAAATTATTCTCAGAAATTCGAACACGAAATCTCTGATTAAGAGTGGAAGGATCACAACTATACCATCGCAACTCATATTAATATAATATTAATTGTTCGAGGTGTGTTGTATAGTTTATATGGTGAGAAACTGACAATACAATCAAATGGAATTGGGAATATGATATTTTTTCTTTTTTGTCCTTCATCGCTCTAATTTTATTGGGACAGTTCACTACTCACCTTTTGGGGCTAGAAACTATTTTACTCAAAGATAACTTAAACAATTCTATAATATGCCACTACACTGTCAGTGTAGTGTGGTGTTCGAGTTGGTTAAGCAGAGATCTCCCAAATAAGGGATTCTGAGTTTGATATCATCTGCATGTATTTTTAATCGAGTTTGTCATATGAGATTTACCTAATATGATTTATATATTCCATATATAATTTATGAGTTATTATACAGGAGCGAAGTTTATCTAAAATACACCCAAAGAATAGCGATGATG
This sequence comes from Jaltomata sinuosa, assembly GCA_003996215.1. Lineage (NCBI taxonomy): Eukaryota > Viridiplantae > Streptophyta > Magnoliopsida > Solanales > Solanaceae > Jaltomata > Jaltomata sinuosa. The sequence continues at coordinate 665,953 of QJPP01007515.1, read as the reverse complement.
GATTTCCTTATTAAAAAAAAGTAGAATATTATTTTAATGATAAGACCAAACCGTACGCATGGTTTTGATATGCATGTGCACTCTTTTTTAAATCATCAATTGGGAGATAAATATTTTATCTTATAGCTACTACTACTAGTAGACTACTAGTAGTTTTATTAATTAACTACTAATTTTATTAATTAATATAATGAACACCTTCACTTAGCTTTTGGTTTTGATGAGAAGTCAAATTACTAATTTAGGTACTGTCTTTTTTTAGAATAAATAATAAACATAGATAATTAGTGCTAATGGAAGTCGAATCATACATGTTGCTATCTCTCCCCCCGCCCCTCCCCACCCCCACCCCCCCTTGGGTATTACTATTAAATTTTCAACCTTAAAGTTGACCATATATTTATATAGGTTTATCCATGGGATGAGAATTTTTGTGAAAAGACGGATTCGTACAGTGACATTCAAAGTCTCTTGAAGCCACTTAATTAATTAAAAGACCCGTTTTGCTATAACAATTATTTATATTGTTTGAAATAATTTTTTACTTTATTTGATATCAGTGTTTGACCAAAATGTTAAATTCAAGTTGAAGTTGAATTTCAAATTTGAAAAATAACTTATAACATGTTTTTCAACTCCATCTTCATACTTCTAAATAAAATGCTCCCTTTTCTCATTTACAAAAGGTATAGTCAAATACAATTCCAGTTTCACAAGTTTCAGATAAAGTGAATAATATTTTATTTCTATGGCCAAATGCCTACTAATACTACTAAAAAATAGGAATTAGCGATAGATAAATTCCATAAATTAATAACAAAATCTATCGGTAATGTTATTTAGTGACAAATTATCATAAAACTTTGTTCACTACGAGCAATTTAGCGATAAAAGTTGATAGCTAATTCTATTTTTACAGTGTAAGTATTTTGATATGTGATTCCTCATGCAAGTTGGAAGGTTAATTTAGTCCTTTTAAGGCAAAAGCAGTCAACTAGTGGGAGCCTTTATATATTACTACATGATAAGTGAATCTACTTTAGTTCTTTTTTTACAGCAATTCAACTTGTGGAGACTTTACATTGCATGATAATGAATCTACTTATCCCTTCATATAAAAACAAATTTCAAAAGATTCTAAGCCTATTTGTAATATATGGGTTTTAACTTTTATATCTTGACAACGTTATATTATCTATCATATACTAGGAGCACTAAAAAAACAGGCTAGAGGTGGGATTAGAACAAATTAACAGGATTCAAAAAAGGGCCATTTGCACTTTTGTTCTATTTTGTGATTGTCTTTAATTTTTACTCCTGGCAAATAATTTTTGTAAATTTATATCCTATATATTTTAAATTTATATCCTATCACATAAATTTATATCCTATCACGTAAATTTATATCCTATCACATAAATTTATATTTTGTATCATAATATTTCACAAATTGTATTTTACATCCTTAAAGAATTTATGTTCCGCTAGGCATAAGTTCAATTTTTAAGAGTGAAAAATAAAGATCAGCATATATTTGAAGGGCAAACCATGCAACTAAATATTCAAAAAATGTACGTTAAAATATCATAGTTAGGTATCAGGACGCAAGTTCATGGCACATCTTGTCTTTTTTGGACCTAAATTTGCACGAATTTGTCTTTCGAGCTATGCTTCATCGAGCCCGAATAACGCGCGTATCATGTGAACTTGAGCTATGTCTTATAAAAACTCTTTAATTTCTTCTTCTATTTTGATATGAGATTTATCTAAGGTGTCATGTACAACTCACTTTCAAAAGCTTATCAACCTAAAAGCCTATTAATTCTGCTTGATCCGTCCTCCGTCAGGACCGTCATACTAGGAGTCCAATCCACGACTTGGAACATTTTTTTAATTCTCCTAGACATGTACGGAGCAATAACTAGAAAAAGATGATTCCTAACCTGGTAAAACAAGTTAAATGTTACAGAGAATGTACGATTTATTATGTTATAATAGGGGCCAATAACAACAATAACATATTCAGTGAAATTTCACATAGTGGGATCTAAAAAGAGTGGAGTGTGCACATACCTTGCTACGGTAGACAGATTGTTTCTGAAGACCGGAAGACCCTTGACTCAAGTAAAACAAATCAAAGTAATAATTAAAAGAAAGACGACAAAAGAAAAGAGAAACAATACTGAAGAAAAACATGACAACTCCTAGCATAGCAGTACGGAGCATATATGTAAGGAACCATAACATTACCAAAACATAGTAAACAACATATAATAACAAATACAACTGAAATGGAATATTACTACCGAAATTAAATTGTACATCCAGAATAGTCCACGGCATTTCCGTAGCAATTGGGGTTATGAATTTTCAGTTTATGGGGGGTAGTATGGGATTCGTAGTCGGAGATAAAATCACCCGTTTGATTGAACACGCTGCCAATCAAATTTTTCCTCTTATTATAGTGTGTGCTTCTGAGGGGGCGCGCATCCAGGAAGTCAAACTACATGAATAGGCTACTACTACGACAGACACGATGATCTGAACTACCACCAGCCAAAGACTACATTAATATGTTAATACCAAAGACAACATTCAACTGTCAATTAACCTTCTACCCTAATCTGCAATCTCCACATCACGGACAGATCTAGTAAAGTCCGAGGGGTGTCACGTGACACTGCTTCGTCGGAAAAATTTACTAAATAGGTATATATGATTAAAGAAAAAATAAAATATATAGGATATATTTAAAAAGTGACACTCCTGACAATAATTGTGCGCGCAGGTTAGTTGGTTAGGCTGCTCAACCCCCCAGGCGAGGTTGCCCTTTCGAATCTTCATGGCCTCATTTTTGAACATTTCAGGTTCTTTTTATGTTTTTTTTCTTTCATATTCTTTCTCACCAATGAAATTAATTAAAAATAGTTTATTAAATCAAATGAATAATAAGTTATTTAGTGATCATTTAGTGTTCTATAAAAAAAATATTTAGTATGATATATATTTTTTAATGAGATTATTTTGAATACATTTCAAAAAAAAAAAACTCATGGAGAAAAAGTAACATTTTTATATTTTTATTTTTTTAGTAAAGGTATAGTAGTGTATGTAAATTGTGTTTTATTTATATATATATATATATATATTAATATGGTGCTATATTATTATTTTATTTATTTTTTATTTTAAAAGGTGACACCGCTGACGAAACATTCTCCGTACGCAACTACTCCACAACGTCCTATCTAATTTCATATCCTCGGTAAGCTGAAGATGTGTTAAATCATGTCTAATTATCTTTCCCCAATACTTCTTCGACCTACCTATGCCTCTCCTCGTTCTCACTATATTCAATCTCTCACACCTCCTCACTAGGGCATCCACACATCTCCTCTTCATATGTTCAAACCATCTCAGTCTCCCTTCTCTTATCTTGTCCACCACGAAAGTCACTTTTACTTTGTCCCGAATATCTTCATTTCTCATTCTATCACTCCTAAAATGCCCACACATCCAACTCAACATCCTTATTTTGCCACTTGCATCTTTTGAACATGGGAGTTCTTGACTGGCCAACACTTCGCCCCATACAACAATACCAGTCTCACCACCACTCTTTAGAACTTACCTTTAAGTTTTGATGGTACTTTCTTGTCATACAAGACTCCATATGCAAGCCTCCACTTCATCCATGCGACACTAATTCGATGTGTGACATTATCTTCGATCTCTCCATTACCTTGGATTAAAGATCCAAGATACTAAAATATTTCACTCTTGAGAATAATCTGTATATCAACTCTTACTTCCATGCCTGCCTCATGTATCACCTCACTGAATTAATTTACACTCCAAATACTCTGTCTTGGTCCTGCTCAACTTGATCCCTTTAGACTTCAGAGTTTGTCTCTACACCTCCAACCTATTGCTAACTTCACCACGGATCTCTTCTATCAAAATAATATCGACTGTAAATAACATACACCATGACACCTCACCCTGAATATGTCGCATAAATTCATCCATCACCAAAGCAAATATAAATAGGCTAAGCGTTAATCCCTGATGCAACGTCATCTCCAATGAAAAGTGCTCCAAATCTTCTTCCACTGTTCTTACCCCAGTCTTGGCTCCATCATACATGTCCTTTATCGTGCTAATGTAAGCCACTGGAACACCTTTATATTCCAAGCATCTCCGAAGGACTTCTCTCGGGACTTTGTCGTAGACCTTTTCAATAAGTTAATGAACACCATATGCAAATCCCTTTTCCTTTCCCTAAATTTTTCACTAGTCTCCTCACAAGATAAATGACTTTAGTAGTCGAACGTTTTGGCATGAATTCAAACTGGTTCTCAAAAATTGGTACATCCCTCATCACCCCATCTCTGTCACCCTCTACCAAACTTTCATGGTGTGAGTCAGTAGCTTGATACTCCTGTAATTATTGTAATTTTGAATATTACCCTTATTCTTGTATAACGAAATCATTATGCTCCACCTCCATTCGCTGGACATTTTAGCCGTCTTAAAAATGACAATACACAACCCAGTTAGCCACTCCAACCCTGCCTTGTCAGTGCTCTTCCAAAACTTTATCGAAATCTCATCAGGTCTAGTCATTCTACCACGGCCCATCTTATGCATAGCACCCTTAATATCCTCAACCTTAATACACCTACATTATTCAGAATCTCGTTGACTCTCTGAGTTCTCCAAATCACGCAACAGATGTTCTTGTCCCCTTCTTCGTTTCAAGAGTCTATGAAAATATGTTTGTCATTTTCTTTTAATGTGTGCCTCTTTCACTAGAACTTTATCATCCTCATCTTTGACGCAGGGGTGAATTTATATTTAAAAAATGGAGTATGTGAACTCGTAGTTCGTTCGTAAAAGTAGGTACTTTATGTATATATTTTCTAAAATTAGTATAATATTACCTATTGGCACCTATGCTACAAGGTGACTTAATGGTGCTTGGTTAAAGGTTAAGTTATCTACATTGAGGTCCAGGGATCAATTCACATTAAGTTCATGTTTTCCTTCTTTTTTTAGTAATGCACCTATATTCTAGAAATCCTAAAATCGTCCTTGTCTTGACGAGTCTGTATAACCGTTTCCATCTCCCATTAATTTGGCCCAACCGAAATACGGGGCATAACATTCACGTAACCAAAAGAAGAATTTATCAGCTCTTGAAAAAGGGAAGAGAGATTATGGAAGTATTTAATAGTAACATTTTTCCACTTTATTTGTTTATCCATTTATCTTTTTCAGTGTAGTTATTTTGAACACACCATAAGATTTTTTATACTCCAATATTTATACACCACTTACTCGTAGGAAATGTTTCAATTTTTAATCTTAAGCACCTTCATTTTTCATACTCGCGTACTTTAGCACCTTTCAAGTAAGACAAAGAGATATTGGGTTCAAGTCTTATTAAAGTATAAGATCCGTTTTTTCTCATAGTTAATCGGAGAATATGACAAATTCAACCAGATAACTATGACTAAGAGGTCATTGATATTTAAACTCATAATATTAGGATTCAAATTAGGAATGAGGATATTCGGGATAAGGTGGGAGTGACTTTTATAATGGACAAGATGAGAGAAGCAAAATTGAGATGATTTGGACATACATGTGAAGAGGAGATGCGCGGACGCCCCAGTGCAGAGGTGCGAGAGGTTGGTTATAGTATGTACGAGGAGAGGTAGAGGTAGGCCGAAGAAGTATTGGGGAGAGGTAATTAGACCGAACATGACACAACAACTTCAGGTTACGGAGGACATGACCTTAGATATGAGGATGTGGAGACGCATATTAGGGTAGAGTGTTAGTAGGTAGTGGAGTGTTGTTTTATTTTCCGAGGGTTCAGGCATGTTAGTGAATAGTGTTTGTCATTGTACTAGTCGTATTATCGTAGTTCTTGTTTTTTATATCTATTATCGTTTGTTGTTTATTGAGTTTTGGTTATCGCGCTATTTTATTGTCCTTGTTCCTTTTTTGTAGGCTTTGCACCGCTTCCCTTGTTAGTTGCTACGTTTTCTTCACTGTTTTCTTCTTCTTGGTATTTGAATTTGCTGCACTTGAGCCGATCGAGGGTCTTTCAAAAATAACCTTTCTACCTTTATGAGGTAGTGTTAAGGTATGTATACACTCTATCCTCTCCAAACATCACTTATGACATTTTACTGAGTATATTATTGGTGTTGTAATATTACGATTCAAATTGTGATTTCTTGATCTTGGAGCTCTTAGGAACATAAAAGATTAAAACTTTTTTAATCTTCTTTTTGATGTCGGTGTTGTTCTTATTTTATTTTTTTCTTATTTGAAGAGTTGATTAAAATGATCATGAGAATCAATATGTATAGTCGAGCTAGGGTCGTATCAAATCAAATAAAAGTATGGATAGATATTGGAATAAAACAATGAATGAATGATGCAAGTAAGTAATTGTGGATATCAATCCAAGAAGGAAAGGCTGTGAATTAGGCCTCGTACTATCAAACGATTAAAAAGGCTTTTTCTTTTAGGTTCTTCACTTTTGCTAGGCTGTGGTTGGTCCACAATCCCATTAGTAGAAATTGACCCCACTATTACATCATACCTTGATGATGAGCAAGAATAATTTGAGTTCTATTAGTGATCTACTATGTCTTGTTATAGCCAATAAATAAAAAAAGGTTCATAATCACCTCCTCTTCTTGGATGGAACTTTGCCCATTGTGAGAAAGGATAATGAAGAAAAAAAGTAGACCATCATTAGTTTTATATTTGTAATATGATGTGATATTATTTATTTCAGGATAGATTTGTTGAAAAATAATTCACGCAGTGGAAGCAATTCAGGAACATACTGCTTACATGAAGAATAGATAACAAATATCAACACGTAGTACACATAAAGTGATCTGAAAATTAACCAAGAATTACCTCTTGAAGTGTGAGCAGATATCTTGAAGCAAGCTCGACTTTAGTTCTACGGTTTTCTCCAGTGATTCCAAATTCACAGCCAAACTCTCTCAATACTTGGGTGGGCAAGTATTGTGCAGAAAACTATTTGTGTATTGTGTCTTTTTCTAGGTTGAAAGAACCCCTATTTATAGAGGAGCTCTCTCTGTCCAACAAGGAGAGCAAGAAGGAAAACGTGTGGTCCTCCCTTAAGGAGGCCACACGCCCCTCCCCTTTCATCCTTAACAAGGAATGCCTTTTCCTTGCTCTTTTGAACAAGGAAAAGCCGTCACTTTTCTCCAATCCCCTAGAAAATAGGATTCTGAGTTCTAATTAAATATGGGCACTGTAGCGACCACAAAATTAATTACTGAGGCTCCTTATTATGAAAATAATTCAAAATATTAATTTAAATTATTCTTACCATAATAAATTATAAATTATTCCACTAGAAATTCGTAATTGCACTCATCTATTTATATTTCGTAATTCCATATTAAACACTTATGTAATTTCCCATGTTAACATTACAGATACTAATCAATAAATTAAATTACTGATGAATTTAATTAATGATTAATTTCCTTTAGAGCAATACTTAACTTATTTCATATATCGGATTCATAAATTCGCCGGCCGGGTTTACATATGAAAACTTATAAGCTTCTCATAAAAGATGTATCATCAATCTCTATACCGAGACATGAATTCTATCAACTAACTTATTATTTCACCAATATATATTATTATCATCCAATCTATCAGGTATATTGACCCATCTCAGGATCTCGCCTTTTAATAAATCAAAATGATAATTAATATATACAGCTCATAATAGTTATATCAAGAGTGAGAATATAAGTACATTTAATAGCTTAGAGAATATGTTTTTATCAGTCAGTCTAAAACATCTATCTCTACTCGGTCTTGTTCAATACATACAAAATGCACTAGCATGAGAAGTTAGAACTATACCATTCTCGTAATCAAGATAAATTACTTTTAATCTCGTGCTACAATCATTCTGATGGTTTGTCCAAATTCCCATTTACGATTGTGAACTATAACTTTAACTTATAAGAACTGATGATTTAATCTTTTGTGTATAAGCTCAAACTCTATACACCAAATCATCTACTATATAAGTTGAGGACACATATATGACAAAATGATCTATTCAATGTAACACTTTATTGAATTAAATAAATAAATAAATAATCATTCAATAAATAATACTATATCAAAACTGCATGGTTAATAGTATATCCTAACAATCTCCCACTTAGACTCATAACCATGCACCTACAACTCTAACGCTCATTCCTTCTACATGCCTATCAAAAGACTTTTGAGGCAAGGCTTTTGTGAAAGGGTTTGCCAGGTTATTCTCTGATGCAATCTTCGCAACCACCACATCTCCTCTCTGCACTATGTCTCGAATCAAATGGTACTTACGCTCAATGTGTTTTGCCCTCTTATGACTTCGTGATTCTTTTTGATTTGCAATCACACTACTATTGTCACAATAAATAGTAAGTGGGGCTTCTATCGCAGGGACTACGCCCAAGTCTTTTAGAAAGTTTCTGAGTCATACCACCTCATTAGCTGCCTCAGAGGCTTCTACATACTCAGCTTCCATGGTGGAATCAGCAATACAAGTTTGCTTGATGCTCCTCCAAACAACGGCTGCACTTCCCAAAGTAAATACATTTTCAGAGGTCGACTTACGAGAGTCCTTGTCAGACTGAAAATCTGAGTCTGTGTACCTTATTGGCACTAACTCATCCGAATAGTAGACTAGCATGTAATCTCTAGTCCTTTTCAGGTACTTGATTATATGCTTAACTGCCGTCTAATGTTCTCGTCCAGGGTTAGACTGAAATCTCCTAACCATGCCTACAGCAAAACAGATATCAGGTCTAGTGCATAACATTGCATACATGAGGCTTTCTACAGCTGATGCATAAGGTACCGCCTTCATGTTTTCGTCTCCTCATCTGTCTTAGGACATTGATCCTTAGATAGAGAAATTTCATGTCTGGAAGGAAGAAATCCTTTCTTGGAATCATGCATGCTGAACCTGGTAAGAATAGTATCATATAAAGAGCTTGAGATAAGCCTAACATCCTTTTCTTGCGATCACGTAGAATCTTGATCCCAAGGATGTGAGCAGCTTCTCCCAAATCTTTCATATTAAAATTACTGGACAACCATTCCTTGACTGAATTCAACAAGCCCACATTATTTCCTATGAGCAAGATATCATCTACATACAATATCAGAAATACCACTTTATCCCCATTCCACTTTTTGTACACACAAGATTTATCAAGACATTGCTCAAAATCAAAAAATTTAACCGTATTGTCAAAACAAGTGTTCCATGCCCTAGAAGCTTGCTTTAATCCATAAATGGATCTTTTAAGCTTGCACAACATATGTTCTTGACCTTTATGAATAAAACCGTCTGGCTGTCGCATAAAAATGCTTTCATCAAGACTTCCATTAAGGAAATCTGTCTTGACATCCATTTGCCAGATCTCATAATCATAATGAGCAGCAATGGATAAGAGAATTCTAATATACTTAAGCATGGCCACTGGCAAAAAGGTTTCCTCATAATCGATCCCTTCTTTTTGAGTAAACTCTTTTGCAACAAGCCTAGCATTGTAAGTTTGCACTTTTTCGTCTACTCTCTCTTTTTCTTATAGATCCACTTGCATCCAATGGGTTTGACTCCATCTACAGGTGGTTCTACAAGATCTCAGACTTTATTGAAATACATGAATTCCATTTCTGATTTTATAGCAACAATTCATTTTTCTGCATCTTTATCCTGTAGCGTTTTATCGTAATTCACGGGTTCGGTATTCAATTCTTCAAGGATTTTGTCAAAAGACTCTCCCAAGAGTGCATACCGAATTGGTTTTCTTATCTCTCTCCCACTACGACGAGGCACTATAGGAGGGGCAGGTACTGAAAGAGGTGCACTAGTATGATCTTGTGGTTGAACCACATCATTTATAGGATCTTGAGTCTCTATGTTATTCTCAGCACCTTGCGGTGTGGGAATATCAACGACTTCTTCCTCTAGTGCAATTTCCTCAATACCACTCCCACTACTTTGATGCAATGAATTTTTTGAAAACTTGTACTCGTGGAACTGTATGTTCATCAATATCTCTCCCACTACTAAAGTGTAATGGTATGTTAATTCTAACATCTGGGGTTTGAATTTGATTTTCATTATTGTTAGTAGATTGATTCGTTATCTTTTCGCTTAATTCCTGTAAAATTAATTTACTTCTAGGAACGTGGTTTGTTAAAAAATCCCTTTCTAGAAACTTGGCATTTGTACTTACAATTACCTTCTTTTCTTTAGGATTATAAAACAGACCACCTTTCGTTCTCTTAGGGTACCCAATAAAAACACAAACTTCTGTTCTTGGTTCCAATTTTTCTGTCTTCCCTTTCAGCACATGCGCTGGACATCCCCAAATCCGAACATGTTTCAAACTAGGTTTATGCCTAGTCCACAGTTCTATGGGTGTCACAGATACAGACTTAGAAGGAACTAAGTTCAAAATATAATTTGCAGTTTCTAGTGCATATCCCCAAAATGAAAAAGGCAAATCAGAGTAACTCATCATAGATCTAACCATTTCTAAAAGAGTCTGATTTCTTCTTTTCGCTACACCATTCTGTTGTGGCATTCTACGTGCAGATATTTGAGACGTAATTCTTTGTTCTGATAAGTAACTAATGAACTCTGTAAAGAGGTACTCGCCACCACGATCAGATCGTAGTGACTTGATATATTTTTCATGACGTTTCTCCGTTTCTGCCTTAAACTCTTTGAATTTCTCAAAGCATTCAGACTTATGGCGCAACAAATAAATATATCCATATTTTGAGTAGTCATCAATAAAATTCACGAAATACTCATAACCACCTCTCGCTTGAACGTTCATCGGGCCACACAAATCAGAATGAATTAATTCTAGTTTATCATTGGCTGTATTCCCTTTTGAGGGAAAATATCTCTTAGTCATTTTTCCTTCTAAACAGGATTCACATATTGGTAGTGCCTCCACTTTTAATGAACCTAAAGGTCCATCTCGAACCAACCTTGAAATCCTGTCTAGATTTATATGACATAGGCGCAAGTGTCATAAATAGGTCTCATTAAATTCAGAAGATCGTTTTCTTTTACTAGAAAGGTTAACATTATTCAGTATAATGGTTTGTTGCAGTTCAGGAGAGACATTAATAGTAAAAAGACCATCAATCAATGTACCAGCAGAGATAAAATATTTATTATATCTAATAACACAATCGTTATCAGAAAAATTAACATTATAACCATCTCTTAAAGCTCTAGAAACTGAAATCAAATTTCTTCTAACAGCAGGTGCATATAATGCGTCTCTTAAAATTAAAACTCTTCCACTATCAAATGAGATATTAATATTTCCTAATGCTAAAGCTGGAGCTGTTGAGCCATCTGCTTGAAAAACACTAACTTCACCTCTAATCAGCTTGTGTGTTTCTTCAAACTCCTGCATTGTAGAGCAGATGTGATCAGTGGCTCCTGAGTCTACACACCATGATGTGGTAGAAACAGTCGCTAAACACGTTTCAACGACAAGTGAAATGAGTTATGTAACTTATTTTTCTGCTTGGCTAAGAAAACTGGACAATGTGTCATCCAATGGCCTGACATCTTGCAATGAAAACACTTGTCGTTAGGCTTTTTTATGCCTCCAGTTAGAGCTACAACTTTCTTAGCATTGTGAGTCTTTTTCTTCTTCTTTTCACCTTTCGGTTTAGAAGTAGAACTTTTCTCAATAAAGTTATGACCCTCAAATTTATTTTGACTTATAATAGTGCTAAGGGAGGTAACAGGAGACATATTGAATCTAAGATTGAAAAAATTACAATAGATCAACAAAACAGTCATATAAACACTGAATAATTAAATTCAAACTCATCGCATACATGTATATTCATGCATCTCAAATAGTCAATCGATGGGATTGGAGAACTACTTATGCAATACACATATATGATGACTGATTATTCACTCTATGAACTCTTACAGACCTAACTCAGATGGAGAGTCCATTGTTAGTTTAAGTCAAGTGAAACTCAAAACCCTAGTTACATTGATCCAATCATATATTACTCAGTTTGGGAGAGTTAATACAGATTATCAAACTAGCGATTAAATACGTGATGACTTGTATTAAATTCATCCGATATGGAGGAAGGTCTAAGCCAACACATAAACTTAATACTTTATTACTATTTAATCTTGGTATTTATGGGAATGTACCTTTTGATCACCAAATAAATTTTTCGTTTCAAAATTATGTACTTTAAAATTTTCCAAAAAAATTGAACCAAATTCTACGGTTCATTCAATATACCATCTCACACACATATGTATACACATATATAATGACCGATTATTCACTCCATAAACTTTTGCAGATCTAACTCAGATGGAGAGTATACTATTAGTTTAAGTCAAGTGAAAATCAAAACCCTAGTTACATTGATCCAATCATATATCACTCAGTTAAGGAGAGTTAATACAGATTATCAAACTAGCGATTAAATACGTAGTGACTTGTATTAAATTTATCCGATATAAAGGAAGGTCTAAACCAACACATAAACTTAATACTTCATTACTATTTAATCTTGGTAATTGTGGAGAAGAACCCTTGTCACCAAATAAATTTATCCGTTCATAATTCATATCACATATTATGATTGAAGTACAAAAAATGTGAATCAAGAATTAATAATAAATAATTTTAAAAAAAGGTGTGTTTCTTCTCTTCTTTTTTTTTTTTTGTACCAATTTCATAAAAAAAATCCTACATATCACTGTATGGACAATTTTGCCCATATTATGTAAAACTTATTTTAAAAAAATTGTAGTGAACAAAAAAATTCCAAGGAATCAAACATCATTGGTTCATTAATGATTAATAAGTAAACCAAAAAGATTCCTCTTAAAAACAAAACAATCACAATTGGAAATTTGTTCACTTAAGCCATCTTTCCACGTGAAACTCAATACTAGTTTGCTCTTTCATAGTAAATAACTAATTAAAAAAAAATTATCAGAAAACATGATAGGCTTTCCATGTGGTAAACCGACAATAACATCATCTGTTTTCGTCTTTTTTTAAAAAAAAAAAAAAACTTACCAATCAACCATCACAAATTTAATGAAATTATAAAAGTTATTTCGTCATCAAAGGCGCTAACAAACATTTATAGCAATTTCACGTATCATATGATTTTTCTCATGATAAAACTACAAATCATGAATCATATATATGATCGCGCACTTGTATGTCGTGTCTAGATTATCTATAAAAATGTAAGCAAAGCTCATGATGCCAATTGTTAGAAAATAGTACACGCAGCGAAAGCATTCCAAGAACATACTGTTTACATGAATAATAGATAACAAATACCAACACGTAGTACACATAAAGCATGCTGAAAATTAACCAAGAATTACCTCTTGAAGCAAGCCCAACTTTAGTTCTACGGTCTTCTCCAGTGATCCCAAATTCACAACTGAACTCTCTCAATACTTGGGTGGGCAAGTATTGTGCAGAAAACTATTTGTGTATTGTGTCTTTTTCTAGGTTGGAAGAACTCCTATTTATAGAGGAGTTCTCCCTGTCCAACAAGGAGAGCAAGAAAGAAAACGTGTGGTCCTCCCTTAAGGAGGCCACACGCCCCTCCCCTTTCTTCCTTAACAAGGAATGCCTTTTCTTTGTTCTTTTGGACAAGGAAAAGCGGCCACTTTTCTCCAATCTCCTAGAAAATAGGATTCTGAGTTCTAGTTAAATATGGGCACTGTAGGGACCACAGAATTAATTACTGAGGCTCCTTATTATGAAAATAATTCAAAATATTAATTTGAATTATTCTTACCATAATAAATTATAAATTATTCCACTAGAAATTCGTAATTGCACTCATCTATTTATATTTCGTAATTCCCTATTAAACACTTATGTAATTTTTCATGTTAAGATTACAGATACTAATCAATAAATTAAATTACTGATGAATTTAATTAATGATTAATTTCCTTTAGAGCAATACTTAACTTATTTCATATGTCGGATTCATAAATTCACCGAGCGGGTTTACATATGATATAAGCTTCTCATAAAAGGTGTATCATCAATCTCTATACCGAGACATAAATTCTATCAACTAACTTATTATTTCACCAATATATATTATTATCATCCCATCTATCAGGTATATTGACCCATCTCAGGATCTCGCCTTTTAATAAATCAAAACGATAATTAATATATACAGCTCATAATAGTTATATCAAGATTGAGAATGTAAGTACATTTAATAGTTTAGAGAATATGTTTTTATCAGTCAGTCTAAAACATTTATCTCTACTCGGTCATGTTCAATACATACAAAATGCACTAGCACGAGAAGTTAGAACTATACCATTCTCGTAATCAAGATAAATTACTTTTAATTTCGTGCTACAATCATTCTGATGGTTTGTCCAAATTTTCATCTACGATTGTGAACTATAACTTTAACTTATAAGAACTGATGATTTAATCTTCTGTGTATAAGCCCAAACTCTATACACCAAATCATCTACTATATAAGTTGAGGACACATATATGACAAAATGATCTATTTAATGTAACACTTTATTGAATTAAATAAATAAATAAATAATCATTTAATAAATAATATTATATCAAAACCGCATGGTTAATAGTATATCCTAACCAGATTTGTGCAAATTTAAGGCCTTATAAAGAAAAAAAAAATAACGAAAGAAATAATAGAGGTATAAAAAAAAAGATTCAACAATAATTATATAGAAGAAATTTATCTGACTAGAGAGAAAAGTTATTTGACTAGGGAGAAAAGAAATAGGAAACTGTTTTTTGGTATCTAAAGAATTTCTATAGAATGTTATTACATGTCTAAGCTAAACAAAGTAGAGGTAAAGGTCACGAAGGGGGTTCAATTGAATCATTTTCTTTCTGTAAATACGGTAAAATCAATTTTTTTTGTGTATATATGTCTAAAACTATGAAATTTTTCGAGTTTTTAGTATTCTCTTGTTAGAGTTTTTTGATGTGTATCTTTACACTTCATTAGTAATTCTTTTTTTCTTACCAATTTTTAATGTAAGACTTTGTACGTATATCCATTACTAAAGAAATGCATGAGACTTTTAGTGGACATTCCTTAACGTCCAATTCCAATTTTCCAACCAAATATATATTTCATCAAGGTTCTTTTTCTTTTGGAATTATATTCTTACACTAGAAATTAAAGAAAAAACAATTTAGATTTTTTCTTTAGAAGTCAGCATATATTGATTAATAATGAATTGATGGGTCATTTATATTCGTGTGTATCCTCTCAATTCATCAAACTATTTTAATTGATATAATACATAAATCTGTCATTTAACTTGGTTTCAGCTGATATTTATGCCCTCCAACTTTAGATATGCACAAGTAGACATTTAAACTTGTAAAAAGTTGAACAAGTAGACACACGCATCCTACGTGGCATAATATACGTAGAACGCCACATAGGACGTGAATTGTCACGTACGACGTATGTGTCTACTTGTTTGATATTATATAAATTTAAGTATGTACTTGTGCACACCAAAATAGAAGGCCATAAACATCAACTGAAGTCAAGTTAAAAAATACATTTATATATTATGCCATTTTAATTTAGTGACAAACTAATGATGGGTTAAATGAAGAAAGAATCAAGAATGGCTAGTTGATGTGCACTTTTTATTGAACGATGGAGGACTTATTTAGCCATCATTTCAGCAGAAAACCTATGAATTCTAACCATATATAGCCTTTCTTTTCTATGAGACGCACATATTGCACAGTAAATGTGTTACGTTACTCATCATATGCAGATAAGATTAAGTGATTTTCAGGTAACCAAAAGCTAGCTCCCTATGCAAATTCAGAATTTAGAATAAGTGAATTTAGAATGAATAGTATTTAATATATTTTTTTTAAAATAATAGGGATCTTCGAATCAACTTACATGCATATTTTCGCTAGATACTTGCTATCTCCATCGATATTGTCACATGTATTGAGTAATGCTGACACCAAGGCTTAGCGTAGTACTCCCTTCATTCCATTTTAGTTGTCGTGCTTACTAAAAATAAGTAGTACGTCCAAAATAGTTGTCATTTTAGAAAATCAAGATATAATTAATTATTAATTTTCACCTTTACCCTTTAGTAAATCTAAAGAGATATTGATATGGTAAAAAATGAGTATAATATTAAACTGAAATCAAAGATTAATAAAGATAATTTTATGAAATTATTCTTTTAATTAATATTTTCTTAATAAACGTGCAAAAAAAAAGTAAAATGGATCGGAGGAAGTATTTATTATCTCATTATATGTATATACACATTTTAATTTTTTTGGTATTTAACGCCAACAATAGGTTTTGTACAATTCTAAGAATCGACCTAGACCTTAAAATACCAACGGTGTATAGACATTGTTAGTGTAGTTTAACTTGTAAAGCAGATTAATTGACATTTTAATGAGTTAGCAATTAACATTTATTATAGAGATTTACTTGTAATTGCCCGAGTGGTTATTTGATTGTAAACTCTTGAGATTATAACTCCATATCATAAAAATTATGAGAGACTAACGAAGGGATTTCTGGGCTAAATTCATAATTCCAGAATATTCTTATTCTTTTAGCCAAACTATTAGAGGAGGACAGATTTGATGAATTTCATATATTCTAAGGGCATTTGTTCCATAAAAATTATGAGAGATTAGCAAAAGATGGGAATGTAGTATTAAATTTGTGGCTTCACGATCAATAAAATAATAAAAAATATGAGAGTCTAGTATTTAAATTCTAAAAAATAAAAATGCTAAGTGATTTCTTTAGCAAGTATATTTAATGAAATACTTTGTGTGTGTCATAGAAGTAGTTTTTACGAGTGCAAATACATAGAAGTCAAACTTACTAGCAAATTTTCTTTAGAATAGAATTAGGTCCCTTGGTTGACCGAATTTTGCACAATTTCTGAGCATTCAAAGGTTGACATAACTAGAAAACAAAATTCCTCAAAACAAAAGAGCCATGCCAATCACAATCATAACTTTCTTTTTATCTTTTCTTTTGGGGGGTTAATCCCTTTTAACCTTTCGGTCCTAGTAGTAGATGATTCTTTATTGCTATGGACCATTTAAGATTGGAAAAATACATAAAATTCTCCTACCCCTACCCTCAAACTTGCCCACTAAATAAAAATTTAGTATTGTAATTTTACAATCGTTTAGGTATCTCCTTAAATAACTTTCTAGTGAATTATACTGAATTTGTCCTTGCCCATGAGCACACACTTATTGAACTCTCATTGATGAGCACATTATTCACTTAAAAGTTTTTTTTAAAAGAAAAAATAGTTTAAATCTCAAACTAACAGTTAAATCCATCCAACCCAAACCCCACCCGATTCATCTCCTCCTACATAAGAATCCTAATTTCCTCTTCTCCCACCTTCAACCAACTTCAATTTTTGCTCTAGATATAAAATCGAGGAGAATCAATAATTTATATTTGAATATTCTCATTGATCCGTCCTAATTTTAGTTGTTTAAATTTAATGTCAAATATCTGAAGGGATTATTGTGATTGCGTGAATTTGTCCAAAAGAAGGTATAATCCAAACTTATTATTCTGTTTCTATTGCATTGGTTTCTTTTTTTAAATTTTTTTTTTTCTTCTATCATCATTTTTTACTGTCGTTTTTTTTTTCCATTACTACTTTGATCTGTTTCACTTGAGCCTAGGATTTTTCGAAAATAACTTCTCTACCTCTAAGAGTTAGAGGTAAGGTATGTATACACTTTACCCTCTCCACACTCCACTTTGTGAAATTTCACTGAGCATATTATTGTTGTTGTTGTTTCTTCTATCATCACTTTTTTCATGTTGTCCGACGTATATGGAATCGCTTGGATTGAAATTCTTTTTGATTTTAAGAATTTTTTTTGTGTAGTATACAATGCGATTAATCAACTTGACTAAGCTTTGTAGGAAAGAGGATGGTTTGAAGGAAGAAGTTCGCTCAATCATAAATTTGTAGTGCGTTTAAAAATATATTTGACTCCAAGAAATTTTGATAGAAGATATTGATCGTATCCTTATTATGGGGTAATCAGAAGATTCATTAAATAATTTTATATTTAAGTTGTATTCAATAATTTAACACTAATTTCTTTATTATTTTTCACTATTGAAGGATCCAATATCTTGTGATTTTTGGCATTTGGTAATGAAGAAAATATTGATTCAAAATTTTAATTTATAATTCCTAAACTGATTGAGAAAAAGGGTGGGCTTAAAAGTTTTGTGAAATCTTATCAATATGTTGAGAACCCTAGATCATCTAATCAAGGTGAGAAATTGGTTGAGCTTGAGGAAGATTCTTGTAACGATCGGGGCTGTCGTTATGTGTAATTTATTCGTGCTAAGTTTTGGATTAGAAAATTTTTGGGGTTGGGAGTTGAAAATTCTGGGCTAGGCTAGCCTCAGACTGAGCGAGGTATGGTCTAAGAAAATTCGGGTAAGGATTGGGTAGAATATCTTAGGTCGAGCTAGTTTATCCGTTAGCCAAGACCTTAAAGAGTTCGGAGGACTTTTCGGAAGTGAATTCGGGTGAGTAGAACTTTCGGTATCAAAGTTGACGTCAAGGAATTGTTTTGGAACGTCAGAATTTAAGGTGTGTTATAAAATTGGCACTTTGGGAGATTTTTCGAGTTTCTGTCCAATGTCAATCGTCATGGCGGTTGACACTGCGCTACACCGACCACCGCTATAGTGGAGAAATTTCTGCTATAGCGAAAGTCAACATCGGTCAGCACCGCCATAACGGTTGATTCCGCTACGACGGTGTTGTTATAGCGGTGTACGGATCGCTATAGCGAACTTAGTCGGGATTAATACAGAAACTTCTCCAAAAACATTCAAAATTTCTGAAGAACATTTTGGAGAAGGGCATAGGCGAAGGGAGGCGATTTTCAGTGATTTTCCACTAAAACTCCGTTGAAAAGGTAAGATTTTTATTCCCCATATCCGTATTTCAATTTTCATACCTTAAAAACTATAATCTCAGGGTTGGGAAAACGTTTGGAATAACCTATGATGGTACAATCTGGTGGAAAAGGGAGAATTCTAGGTATAAAATTCTTGGGTTATGCTTATTATCGCTTTGCATGATTAAAACACCATTATTCGCTAAATATAATCGTAAAAATGATAGTTGTAGGTGAATTGATGGTGGAAAAGCCCTGGGATGGGTGGAATGATCATAAATTGGCCTGGGGATTAGGATTTTATATAATCCGAGTAATTTTAGGTCATTAGACTGATTTTAGTATATTGTGTACTTATTTTTAGACTAAGAGCAAGCAAAAGCTTTCGAAAACGGGGAGGCTCCGGTCTAGTAAAGTTTTAGGCTATTCGAAGTAGGTGATGATTCTTGTTTTACAAAATACAATGTATATACATGTAACTTTAGCTTAGTGATATACGTGCTTGCATGCTTAGGGATGAAGTTATGAATGTCCAAGTATTTGGGGTGTCAATTATGTGAAATGAACTTGACTATTGCTTGTTGATTTTACAAGTGTGTTTTTATTCACTTAATCGTTGATTGTTGGCTTTGCGTGATATTCGATTGACTCGGGTATCACGCATGATACGAGATACTAATGGTTGGCTCGGGTACCACGCCTGGTACATGTTCTATATCAGTTGGCCCGAGTACCATGGCTGGTACAGATTTTATATCGGTTGACTCGAATACCATGCCTGATACAGGTTCTATATCGGTTGGCTCGGATACCACGCCTGATACGGATTTTAATTATGCATTGTTGACTGTGTTTGACGATGGTTCCATGAGTGAATCAAATTGACTGTTGAATTTGTGATTGATTATACTGGTCCTTGAGAGGCCGGGTTGTTACACTTAAATGTGAGGTGGTCCTGGGGTGGATCGGGCATTGCATGTTAACACTTAGATATTGGTCTAGGGAACCTTAGATGGTCCGGATGATGTGAAAAAGAGTAAGTGTCGTGATTATTGTTCATTGTTAGATGGTTTTTGAACCTATTACATGTGGTTGATAAGTTAGAAGGTAGGTTGGAAGCCTGAAATTACATTACCGGTTGTTGTTGCATATTTGTGCTACTTTATTTCTACTTAGACACATAAATATCAAAAAAAGTGTGGATTATATAGTAATTATTTCAGAGCATAAAAAGAAAAATACAATATTGCGTATGAAGAATATTAGTGTAGTAATTGGAATCTAAAAAAATAAAAGAATAAGCTATCAATCGTTATCCAATCAGCACACTAAAGTAGAGATTTTTGAAACACAACATGAAATCTCTTAAAATATAAGAATAAAATCAATTAGTTTTCTTCAACCCATATGTAGATTTTCTGTGCTAGTCTTAGAATGTTCAGATGATAACTCGTAAGAAACATTGAAAGTAGTTTTATGAATAGAGAAGGAGAGGAGACTTTGATTTGTTGCAGCTTTCTTGTTAGCCTTTTATTTCCTCATTATATAGAGCTTAAAAATAACTTTTCATATGATTTTTCATCAATAATAACATTAAATTTGTAGTTATGTTCTCCAAATCAATGACCCACGTAACATTTAAACTGCACAATGACTTTTCCCTACTTGCATCTGATTCAAGATATATGAATCTCTTCATTTTCTCAAAACTGTAGGTTATTTAAAATTTCATTCAAGTGCATTTAAGTACTTCCATATTCTGGGAGTGCAGAGTATTATAATGGGAGGCAATGAAAGGACTCAATTGCTTTATTCTATGATTTTTATTTCTTGTGAATTGCTTTTAATTATATTTTGTACATTACTGATAATAAAAGAGTAAGGGCTTACGCTGATGACTTTTAATTTAGTTTTAAAAGGAATTAAATATTTTATATATATTTTAATTTATAAGAAGGGTAAAAGCGTAATCCGACTTTGAAAATAGGAGCTTCCTACTTTTAATATAATAATACGCGGCCTTCAGCAAAATTGCATAAGAGACTTGGAAAGCCATAATTCTAAGAACTTTTTTTTATGTCTGTATGAAATTATTGTGTTCTCATCTCTTGAAATTTCTACCATATTTAGCTTATATGGTATTTATAATGCATAGATATCAGATCAATTTGGTTTCTAATGAGTGACCTTCTTCCTACCTCTCGAGGACGGGCCCCTTTTTTGGGGAAAAGGATAGTGGGTAGGGCTTATCTTTTCTCAGACTACTTTACTCACTGGAAATCATTCTGCGTACAGCAACTGGGAAAAAAAGGGCTCAAACTACAGGGATCTGATACTTGGTATTAAGATACGGCCCTTAGCCTATTCCTTTCTGCCTTTTGAACGAATCTAGAACCTCAATTAGCAGATTCGTTAGAAACCTTTCTTGGAAGACTCAATTCATTAGATAAGCCTATCTTTACAATTTGAATCTCCTTAGTAAAAATGCCTGCCAAAGTGCCAATTTTATGATGAAGCACTTTTATACATACTATCTAAAGAGTGTCCTGCGACAATGACCGAAGGGCAAAAATGAAAGGCATTTTCTGCTCCCCTGAGTCGGGGTGCTCGTGGGGCATGTCAGGACGAAACAAGGAAATGAAAGGTCGTTACGTTCTTTGAACTTTCTCATTTTCAGTACTCTACTCTTCATGTCATTACTGACTTTAATTGTCTAAGCTCAATGCATGTTCACCATGATATGCACTTTGATCATCTCTTTTTTCCTTTTTTTCTATTTTTAAAGCAACATATAGGCACTCTTGACTAGTTTTGGCCCTTCAGCATCCTCATTTGAACTTTGTGTGTTCACCACATTTTTGTTACTACTTTTCGATATGTACAGGACAGCTAAAGCCTAAAGGTGCTTTGTTGTTGAAATAGACATGCAAGCTATTCCTTTTTTGGACCAAGATATGGTCTGATTTAGGGTGTGCTTGGTATGAAGGAAAATGTTTTCCATAGAAAATGTTTTATGGAAAATAAGTTGGTTTCTTACTTATTTTCTCATGTTTGGTTGGTGAGTGAAAAATATTTTTCAGAAAATATTTTCTATTGTTTGATTGATGAGTGAAAACACATTTTTTTCAAAAAAAAAAAAATTATTTTTGATTAGAGAGTAGAAAATATTTTCTAGGGGATAGGTCGGGGGTTGGGGAGGGGGAGGGGGGTGAGTGGGGTGGATGGGGGACGGATAACTAAAAAAAATATTTTTTAAAAAAAAAAAATTAAACATTCTTTTTAGGGGGGGTTGGGTGGGAGTGAGGGTGGGGTAAGGGGGAGACCAAAAATATTACTTTTATAAAAAAATAAGTAAACTTTTTTTAAAAAAGAAATAAAAATTGAATTTTGGGGGTGGAGGATGGGAGGTGGGGGGCTGGGGTGGGGGGGAGAGGGGCGGAGTACCAAAAATATTATTTTTTAAAAAAAGTAAGTAATTTTTTTAAAAATAAAAATAAAAATTGAATTTTGGATGGGGTGGAGGTGGTAGGATGGGTGGGGGGGGGAGGGTTGGGGGGGTACCAAAAATATTTCTTTAAAAAATTAAAAAAAAAATTAAAAAATAAATTTTGGGTGGGGTGAAGGTGGGGGAGGAGAGGGGGATGTTAAAGTGGGGTGGGCGAATGGATGAGGTGGGATACAAAAAAATTATTTTTTTTAAAAAAGTTAGTTTTGTGTTTTAAAAAAGAAAGAATTGAAAAAAAAATTAAAAAATTGATGTGGGGTGGGGTGAAAATGAAAAAAATATTTTAAAAAAATTGTGTGAGACAACTGCCATACATAGTTGTGTTTCATTTGGTCCTAGAAATGTGCGAGACCACTGCAATCCAAATTGATCCTTTCAGATATTGTCTGATTCTTTAGATGACTTAGGACCACCCATGCACCCCTCCTTTGAACTTGATCCTCCTTGACTCACTTCTTTAGTGTCCAAAAATCCTTGCATTTTTTGTCTATATATGTAAAAGTGTGAAGAAAAAAATCCATTGAACAAAGGTCAACCCCATCTTGATCAAATTCTGATGAGGACAGTTAGATTTGTATGCCTTTATATGTTATCTTCTTTCTGTATATACAGTATAGAAAGCTGAAGGGGCCAACTTCGACGCCTTCTTCACTCGACACCTAGCAAAGTCCTCGTATAAAATAGGTGTGAGTTTAATTTTCACCGTCTCCCTTTTCCATTTCCTTGTATATACAGTTCAAGTTGAAGACAGCGGACCTGCTGTATATACAAATACTACCTACATTTATCCTTGAGCAACAGTATTTGTTAACTACCCCAAGACTTGAAAGAGTTGTAGAGAATATTTCTCACAATCTAAATATTCTCCTTTGGTCTAAATTTTCAAAAGCATCTTTCCAAAGTTTTGCAATTAGCGATCAACAATGCTGAAGGGTTGGACTTAGGAAATGAATTGTCTTTTTTTGGAACTGGACAAAAATGTAAGAATCTGGTAAAAAGTTATTCCATGTTCATAAGAATTTTGTGATTTCATATATTCGATATTATCACTCGTATATGATATGATGATTAGAACACAATAATAGCAGATCTTTCGTCCTTTCTTGTCCTTCATTTGGACCTTGATAAAACACAAGATGTGCTGTTTTGTCTTATTTCAAATGATGATCATCTTTTTGTTATTTGGACATTTTCTTTACTTTAGTCACTGTTCAAGTTGTCATTCTTAGGTCACAGCATAGAGTAACTTTTGATTAGGAGGGGCAAAACAGTAAAGTAATCAAGAAGGAAGCCCAAGATGATTTTCTAAAACTCCAAGTTAATAAGGAGGAACTTCTTTATTATCACATCTCAAGGAAGAAAGATAAGCATATATAGTAGCAACAGATGACAATTTAACATGACTAATGTTAGTTTAATATCGTTCGTGCACCGCCGGGTGCTAATACTAGTATAGTAGAAAGCACAAGAATTTCTAATTTAAGTTTCACTTTTTACACCTTATCCCTCAAAGTTCCCTATCTTCTTCTGGTTTGCAGAGAGGATGAGAACATAGGTTCCTATTACTGCCAAATCATGTATATCAATCAATAAACGCCACAATCCTAAAAATACTTGGGTGCCAAAAGAGAAAAGGAATTAAAAGAAAATGTCTCCAAATAAGTTGTTTTCTCTTCACTATGCGACAAGATAGGAAACCAGATATATTTTACATCTCCGAGGGGCTATAATTGGAGATACCATTGTTTCTGGTACAAAAGTTCCTATAAAAATGGGAAATGCCCTAACTTTGAGTGCGGCTTGAACTATTGATTTACGTAATTGGATATAACCAATTAGCATCTTATTTAGTATTCTCTGGTGCTTTTCGCACCAGGGTTCCTTATTCACCCAGCATGCACGTGAGCACGCACTGGGGATAGGAAGGAGTGTTAGAATAGTTAGTGTTGATGAGAGTATAAGAGGGAATAAATATTGGAGCGAAGAGAACGTCAGCATGCCGCGACCGCAATTGCACGTGATGGTCAGCGTGATGCGGCCTGTGGCGCCCAAATGTCTATTGACCGTATCTTCTCCAAAACGTGAATAGAACACAGACGACTAATTCTCTTCTTTTCTTTTCATACTCATAACAAAACACAGTTCTGTTCTTGCAAACCTGAATTTCACTTTGTAAATCCTAAAGAAAGTCTGCCATCATCCCTACAACAATCAGTAGAGAGGCCTAAATTCCTTAAGGAAAGACTATTATATCAAATTCAGACTATTAAATTCCCTATTTCCCGAACTCCATAATCTAACGGGGGGGCGCAAAGCACCCCAACCGTGTCACTTCCCCAATGGTTAAACAAGTTCACACGTCATTCTGCTTTGCAGGTTTCAACAGTGATCCTTATCAACATGCCTATATCATTCGTTACAGAGAACTTCTATAGACAGTATTTTGGTCTTACGTTGTATAAACCAATCTCAATGTCCACTAAGCTCTAATGTCTAGCACAAATCAAGCCGACATCTTGAGTTGGTTCATGTCCACGGGTGCCTGGACAGGAGGTGCAGCCTCCGGGAGAGTAGCAAAGAGTTGACAGCAAGTGGGGTATGTCAGTGGAATGGCAGCTGAGAGAAGTGGTGACAGTAAATAAGACTTCTATAAGGATCTCTTTTCTTGACTCCAAAAATAAAACAGATTCACTGTGTCCTAATTCAGAGGGTTAAAATTGCTCACTTTGGATCAGATAACTTGAGTACAACAGAAAGAGCTGGAGGGGGGGGGGGGGGGGGGGTGTTAAAGCGTACAAGAATATAATTATCCTTTACGTTTGATAACTAAAAATAGATAAAGCAGATACTGAGCACCTATTTGATAGTGTAAGTTGAGACTAGAGACAAGACAGAGCAGAACTGTACAAAGATGAATCTTCTTGAGCTTTGCTTAAAGAAAATTATACAGTATATTTTTCTTGCCTAATTACCATTTCTGAATTCTCTGCTATAAGATTGCATGGGAAGTTATATGTAGACCTGTTTTTTCAGTTTCTACTCATGATGATGCAGTCCTTCTGTCATAGCCATAGGCATCACAAATAGGCCCTTACTCTCCAGCAATTGGGTTGCCATTGAAGGATTCACTTCCAGCAACTTGCCCAGTGTGTCTTCCAGAGGTTCAATCTGTCGTTCATCAAGAATGTAATGGCCACACCCCTGCAAATCAGTCAGAACCTATTACATACATTCTCCAATAATTAGTTTTTGTATAAAACAAGAGTCCAAAAGTTTGATTAGTAATGTGATTGTTATATTGGATCATGAATGGTGGTACCTCAAGAAATACAAACGGGATAGAAGTAGGTTCACCACCCAATCTGCTCCTACTGAGATCCTGCACAACCAGGATTAAGTTCACATAAGTCTCCAGCAGGATTAGTTAATTACAGGATGCTGTTAAGAAAAAAAACATTGTAAAACTTGATGCAAAGACAACCATAATAAGGAAATACAAAACTACATTGAATAGAGTTCTTGATGACCTAAAAGATGATACAAGGTAAAGAGCAATAGAAGTAAGAGAAAAAAACAGTTTTTCAACATTATTAATCACCTAGAGGCACTGAAATTGGTCACCAGTTAATCTATTTATCCAAATAATTGAACTACTGGGTTCAAGAATTATACTGAAACAGTAAGCAACCATAAACACCTGGAAAAAAAAAAACTGTCTAAACTTGTAAATATATTAAAACTAATTTAGAGAACATAAAATTATACAAGAAACACACTCTATACAGGCTTATATACATTTATGAGCGACAAGTATAGCCTCCAGTGAAAATCATTATGTTATGTTTGCTTAAGAGAAGCATTTTAGGAGCCTAATATGTTCAAAGCTAAATGAGGAGGATGATGGCGGTGGAGTTTTTCTATAGAATGCTTAGGAATGATCTGGCAAAGAAGAGGTTATCCACATTTGTAAAAAAGATAATTAGAATATGCACAACAGTTGTCGAACGAAAGTTATGTGCTAGCACTATGTTTTCGGTTCCATATTTACTGGACAGGCAACAGGGTTTTTTTCTGAGTAGTAATACAAATTGCCCGCTTTGCTCAAAACCACCTAGGTTGATGGTTACTAGAGAGTAGAGACAAGGCAATCCAACTTAATTTCCTAGGTTCCTCTTTCAAATGATTGAATAAATGAGCTAGATTGGCAATGCATCCAGTTTATCAGGTTAACTGGTGGTTGCCTCCAAAGCTTAAGTTTGTCATGTCAAACAAACAGAAACTATCTTGAAGACATCATCACACAATAAAGTTCAGCAATAGTGGTCTTGATTCATTTTCTTTAAAAAAGAAATTGAGAGATACTTAGGCTTCAAACTCTTATAGAAAAATTTTTCAAGTAATATATAGGAGAGTGGCATGAGAATTACATGGTATGGCCATTTGGCTCTTAACTTGCAATTTTGCCTATGGCTAGTTAAAGTCCTTGTCAGGCAGAAAGGCAATATCGATGTCAAACACATGATAAAATTATTGTTGCATTAATAAGGTTAAATAGCCAGATTAAAAACCTTCAGACATTCAGATTGTTGACCATTTAAAGAAAAGTTATGTATCCACAGTATATGCAGGTAAGCTTATTTCATGCCAAGGACATTATGTACCTTTAACTGGAACTGCAGATATTTGATATGGTCAATAATTTCATCCATTTGAGATGCTTTTCCACCCTGCAAACCACAATAAAACTACTGCTTCACCCATTCTTTAGGAAGCAGAACACACACCTTTTTTTTATTTTTGATAACTGAGAAATCTCCCAGTGGTACATAGTCTGTAACTCGGTGGATAATGCCCCCCACCCCCTCTACCCTCCTACCTTTTGCATTCCACTTTCCATACATAACTTTTACAACATCTGCATATCCTGTATTTTGAATAGCTATGCAATATACATAAAGTCAAATGCCAATAGGATGTGTTACCTGTTTAGAGCATGGAAATAATTCTCCCAATGCGTCTATTCTTTCAGCAATTTTCATCCTACGAAGCTGAATCCAAAACCAGCTATAATTAGGCATCAGCTAAATGATATTCCCATGTGATGACTGTGAAGTAAATAACAACATACCCAGTGTAATCCCACAAGTCGGATCTGGGGAGGGTAAGATGTATGCAGACCTTACCCCTACCTTGTGGGGTAGAGAGGTTGTTTCCAATAGACCCTCGGCTTAAAAAAGAGAAGTTATTCGGAGAAAGGTAGCAAGAAAAAGATGATAACAAAATATCAAGATACAGAGCAAAATGAAGCAACAGATTGCAAAATACCACATTAAAGAATAAGAAACTACGCGATTACTAAACACTACTACTAAAAAGGAGAAGAGGATACGGGGCTAGCCCCCAGCCTCTCCCACCTAACGGGAGACCACACTCGGCTACCTACTATCTTCTACCTAATCCTCGACCTCCATACCTTCCTATCTAGGGTCATGTCCTCAGTAAGCTGAGGTTGTGTCATATCCTGTCTAATCACCTCCCTCCAGTTCTTTTTCGACCTACCTCTACTACTCCTAACTCCTGCTACAATCAACCTCTCACACCTCCTAACTGGCATATCTGCGCAACTCCTCTTCACATGCCCGAACCATCTCAGTCTCGCTTCTCTCATCTTGTTCGCCATGGATGCCACACTCATGTTGCTCCGTATAACTTTGTTCCTAATCATGTTTCTCCTAGTATGTCCACACATCCATCAGAGCATCCTCATCTCTACTATATTCATCTTCTGTATGTGGACGTTCTTGACTAGCCAACACTCTGCCCTATACAATAATGTTGGTCTAACTACCACTCAATAGAACTTACTCTTAAGTCTTGGCGACACACTCTTATCGCACAAGACCCCTAATGCGAGCCACCATTTCGCCCACCCAGCTCCAATATGTTATGCGACATCATCATCAATCTCCCCATCTCCTTGGATTATGAACCCAGGGTACACTGTGAAGTTTAAGTTTCTAAAATTTATGACAATCTCATAAACACATAGGGGAAGCAGAAAATTATCTTAGGGGCAAGAGTCTCAAGAATTATCAACCGTACTACTTAGGTAGTCGTATTACGTCCTGATCATATATTCTGCATGCTAAGAATTATATAGAACATAGTAAAAAGAAAACAAATTTGAACACTTATAATGCAGGAGAATTAATTTGACCTCTCTTCTAGTACTGCTAATTAAGTGGACTTCCCTTCTGGTTTGAAAAACACCTAGGACATCTTCTCGACATTGATGTTTCATTACCAAGACCTCCCTTGCCATTAACATCCATTAGTAAGACCGTCAACATAATGTAGGCAAAGATTTGCTTCACACCTTTCTCCCAAACACCAAGCTCCACCCTCACGACCACTCCCCTCCCCTGCCTAGCTGGGCCAACCCTTCTCTCTCCCACCCCCCTCCACACCCTCCTCTCCCCTATCCCAACCCATCACCCTATCACCCTCATCACAGTGCTCCCTTCCCTTGTTATTCCCGACCCAATTTTAGCCCTCCCCCTTTTTACACATCCCACCCCAAATTCCTTCTCTTTCCTAGTCCCGCCATACCTCCCTACCCCAAAACCATCACCCTCTACCCCAACCGCCTGTCACTCCCATTATTCTACCTCCTTTCCCGAATCACTAATTATCCCCAACACGCCCAAACCCTATATTAACCCCCTATCAACTCACTGCCATGGTCATCTCCATCAACTCACCCAAGCGTTGCTTCTTTCTTCTCGGTTACCTTTGGAAATAGTTCTAGATTTGCATACTCACAACACTTTAACTCTATATGAGCATTCATACATATACATATTATGTTAAACATAACTACTCTATCGTGATACCCACATGTAGAATAGCACGATGTTAGCTGTGAAATTGACAATGTTGGCTTGCTGTTTATCAGGGGAGGTTAAATCAATTCACCCAGAACATTAAGAAAATAAGGGAAGATCATAATCAAAGAGAGAGTATCTAAACTTCCAAGTAAAGACTCCAAAGTAGATACGGAATACAAGTCTAATATTTTGACAAATAAATACTACATAAAGAGAGGGGCTGAAGCTCAACATTGAGTTATCCCCCAAACAAAGTAGTAACTGCTAATAACAACACATGATGGTGAATATCTAGGATTTACTAATGGAAGAATCCTAATAAATTTGCACCAACTATTACAAACCCTAGAGAACACATCTTGATAACAAAAAAATTTTGAAGACTTCATAATCATGAATATATACAAAAAACCATGATTTAAACGGTTGTTTACCCTAAATTGCAGAGAGAAGAACAAGTACTAATTGTGCTAAACATCAAATGGTGGTGGATAGGACAGATGGTCATAGAAACGGTTGACACTGGATACTACTTAAATACATATATAAAGGATTTAGGCTTACCCGATCAGATAATGCAGCTTTTGGTTTTCTGGAGCTTTTGGAAGGATACGATGACCTAGCAGCTGATGCTTCAGAGCAAGGTCCAGAAGCATGCCTGACATCTCCTCTTGGCTCCCATGTCTGCCGTCCATATATGCAAGGTTTTTTGTCAAGAAATAGTCACAATTCCTTTTTTCTTTTTCTAACTTTGAAGTTCAGATATTGAAAATAATTTCCACATTACCAAGGCACCTCGTTGATGTTCTGAGCCAATTAAACAGTTGAGCGGCACCCCTTCATAATAAGCCCTCGGATATCTTATCTGCTAAGAACAGGAGTTAGAATTCCAACTCTTTCACTAGAGATGAATTTAAACAGTTACCACAGTGAAGCAAGGAATTTTTGGCTTGATAACAGAACATAGCTCCCCAAAAGTTTAATCTCATATCTGGTAAACCACTTGACTGTCAGTTTTATTGGCTAAGCTTGTAGATAAAAGGTCATACCTCCTGAGAAATCATGTCAGCAGAGCCCTCGACTAGTCTGAAACCAGAAGCTTCTGCGGAAGCATCTATTTGAACCTCAGAGACCACATTCTCTGCAAGATATTCCACATAATTATGTGGTGTTTGCTGGTCATGGATCCAGTGAGGTGACGGCACAGGAACATATTGGATCCCATTAATTCCAACCCCAGCCATGTACTGCTTGTTAAATTCATGGCCCGCTAGATAATAAGAATCATTTGTATTTCCAAGAAATGCCCATTGTGTTTCTAGGGCATTTGGCTGATTCTGCTCTCCCATGATACCACAGAACAGACTGCTAAGCTCAAAACAAAACAGAGATCTTCCTGATAAAGAAGAAGTCCAATTTGCTAAAAGAAGGCAATAAGATTATAAATGATATGAGAAAGTACATACCACTTCAGCTAGAATAGAATTCATTTTCAAACGAAGAGCCACATTTAAGAAAAGCTCCAACATCTATCAGCAAGTATAAGGACTTTAAAGAATGAGCTTCAACTTTTGCATTTCATTTTTCCTCCATCAAGATTAAAGAATGTGCAACAGAACAAATGCTTAGCATTAAAATCCTAAGAACATGAACTAATAACAAACTGACATGATCATTGTAAATACTGTAATGGCACTTGGATGGTTAAATTTAGCTATCCAGATTGTTAATCCATCTTTCTTTTTCCTTTTTCTTTTATTTTTGAATTGGGTAAACCTCAACCTCCCCCTCCCTACCCAGGGGCCAACAGTCGTTTTTTGCAACTTTCCCCCTTGGCCACTTGGCTTCTCTACCCCCAAGGTAGTGGTATGCTCTACCCTCCCCAGACCCCACTTGGTGGGATTACAATGGGTATGTTGTTGTCCCCCTTGGCTACCGACTCAACCCCTTGGCAAAGGCGGATTCAGAATTTTAGCTCTATGGGTTCAACCTTCAAGATTTTTAGTATTGTACCCATATATTTTAAACCTACGGGTTGACATCAACTATTTATTGCAACTTTCGTGGATTTTTACACATAAAAAAAGCCCGCAAAACGAAAGCAGCATCCGCCTCCTTGGTGGAAAGAGGAGTGCTTTTGTTACTAGTAAGATTCAAATTTTCTTTTAATAAACATACCTCCCCATAAACTAAAACATTACGATTCGAATGTTCATTTCTCAGTTCAAAATTCGCATGAAAGCTTCATATACAAAGTAAATGGCTTAGGAAACAAATGTATTTCAGAGTAGTTTCACTGTTAAGTCCACATACTACTTCTCTATGAACACTTACAAGAAAAACACCAAATGAATCAAAATGCATAAACTTGATCAATTGACAAGGAAAAAAAAAAATCACCAACTAATTAGCGAAGAGTATGGAAAAAATTGTACCTGAATTTTATGTAAAGAGATGGTGAATGGTGGAATGATGATGGAATATTGTATTGTATGAAATAGAAGAGATTCTACATTAGGGTTCCTTCCGCTGGTAGCTAAGCTAACATGCGCTTTATGTAACTGTTACGTACATATCCATGTTAGCAAGAGTATGCAAAATTTACATATTTTTCAATTTTTAAAAAAAAAAAGAAGAGGAAAATCCTTCAATACAGTGATAGTTTTACATTAATCCTCTGTTTCATTTTATTTGATTCTTTTTAATTTGTTTAAAAAGGAATCAAGCCTTTTTTATATTTGACACTCTTAGGGTCCGATTGGACATGTGATATAAAATCATGATATGAAATCATTTGATTTGAAGTTGAAGTTTTGTTGGACATGCAATTTGAATTTTTTAAGTTGTTTTTTTTCTCATAAACATGAAAATGACACAAGTTGTGGAAACTATTAAATTTTTCTCAATTCTTATAAAATGTTATCAAATGAGCAAATTATAGTTCATAAATAGGATATCGTAATATCCTAAGACACTGCATTAATAAATCGCAATCTCCATATTCCTTTTATAAATAAATATATGCGATTACAAACTTTCAAGTACAAATAATTTATAAAGATCCACTAGTCAATAATAATATTAACTGATTATTCTTTAATATAATTTTTTCACATGGTACGGACAATCTCTTCAACCTGAGTATGAGTCTATTTTATTTTTATTTTTGTAAAATTTAAAATGATAAAAAAAATACAAAATATAAATTTAGGGTCAAATTTTGTATTTAAAATAGTTAAAATCGTGTCTTGAAATTTCAAATCTGATTTTTTTAGAATTTGGGATTTCATCAAAATTATGAGATGAAATTGCATGTCCAAACGCTAATTTCATCTCCTGATTTTAAATTAAGAGATGGAATTGCATGTCCAAACGCTAGCTTAAACTTTTAATTTTATATCTTAGAGAGTGTTTCACTAAGCTTATAAGGTGGTAAAATTAATTTATAATTACTTTTTAGTTTATTTATGCGTTTTAGTAAACATCTAAGTGCTCATAAATCAAAATCAATCAAAAGTGATCACTCCTAACTTATAGCTTTTAACTTACAAGCATTTTTTATTTAACCAAATATTTACTATCTAATATGTATACTTAGAGAAGTTATTAATAAAAGTGATAAAATATTTGTTTTTTTCACAAGTTAAAAAAATTTCAAGTTCACAAATATCAATGTGAGCTACCTTTAATAAATTCATTTTTCTTTTAATTTGAAAATAAGGCCCGTTAGGAATTTTTGTTACAAATCCTCTGAATATGGATGTTCTTTTCGTTACTTCTATTGATTGTTCATGTACCAATTCATTCATGTACCTAATAAATGAATTCATGCATTTATGTATTTGAAATGACAATTGGTGAACTATAAATAGGTTGTCATTCTCCTTTGAAAGATAGAATGGAAAAGTACTGAATAAAGTAATAAGAATTATACTCTCTTATATCTTTTGTCTCATTTCTTGTTTAGTCTTTATATATCTTTCTCAGTTTTACAATACGTTATCAGCACGAGTCTCTAACCAATTGAGACCCGCTTAAATTGGAATTATCTTTTTCCTAAAAGGTAGTCAATTTTCTTTTTGACTCAGGTATACATTTCTATGTTTATAACATTTTTAATAGGACCTTTGTAAATTTTGAGTTTGCAATTTAATTACTGCATACATGACTTACTTTTGATATTATTATGATATGACTTGATATAATAATCAATATGTTTCATGTTTAAATTATTATGTTATTATATTCCCACTAACTTATATATAATTTTAAATTAAATATATATATATATATATATATATATATATATGATAGTAGGCTAGTTAGAATACTCTTAATTATTTTCATGTCATATGTTTATAATTATCATTTGTGTGTCATAAAGAATCATAACAATAATAAAAGAAACTTATAACTTTTTTGACATTAATTCCATTAAGATTAGTTGGTAAATACGTTTAAAATAATTAGAAAAAGAAAATGTCATTAATGTATAGTTTCAATATTTCATGAGTTCACATGTTTTGTATTCCTCTATGTTCCTGCATATAATTTATTTTCCACTCATATTATATTTTATCATTTGAAATATTAATTTGCTACTTTTTATAAAGAAATCAACATGAGATTAATTTAACTATTTTTTATGATAGTTTTTACTATGTCGAATTTATCAAAGCTTGAATTCGTGACACTTGACATTTCTGGAAAGAACTATTTGTCATGGGCACTTGATGCTAAGATTCACCTTGCCGCTAAGGGCCTTAGTGAGACTATAGTCGAAGGAAATGAAGCATCAAGTCAGGATAAATCGAAAGTTACGATTTTCCTTCGCCATCATCTTGATGAAGAGCTAAAATATGAATATTTAACAGTGAAAAATCCATTTGAATTATGGACTAATTTGAAGGAACAGTATGAGCACCTAAGAGCTACGGTATTGCCAAGGGCTCTTTATGAGTGGATGCATTTACGATTTCAAGATTTTAAGATCGTAATTGAGTATAATTCTGTTGTATTTAGAATAACTTTCCAATTGAAATTATGTGGGGAAACTATAAAGGATGAAGACATGTTGGAAAAGACTCTGATTACTTTTCATGCCTCTAATATAGTATCACAGCAATACCGTGAAAAGGGGTTTCAGAAATATTCTGATTTGATCTCATGCCTTCTGGTAGCTGAGCAGCATAATGCCCTTTTGATGAAAAACCATGAAGCCCGTTCCACTGGATCTGCTCCATTCCCTGAAGCGAATGTGGTAGCAAATGATCAAAAGTCTGAAGAAAGACTGAATAATAATCGGGACCATAATAATATGTATGGGCGTGGCAAAGGCAAAAAAAGATATAATAATCATTAGGGCGGTGCTTACTGTAGAAGGGAGAACAATATGGGTTCTCGAAATAATTCTTCAAGAGGCAAAGGCGATCACTGTCATCGTTGTGGCATGAAAGGCCATTGGAAAAAGGAATGCTGGACAACTGAACATTTTATCAGGCTTTATCAAAATTCCTTCAAAATAAAAGGAAATAAAGGTGGTGCCTCTTCTTTATGCCCGAGTGGAGTCACACCTGACTTATAATGCCGAGGCAGGGGCTTCTAAAAAATATGATGAGAATATTGAAGCAAATTTGGATCTGAAAGATGATGCTTTTGATGACCTCGATGATATTACTCATTTAGAAGTTAAGGACTTCTTTGGGGATCGAAACTGATGATTTGTCATTTAACTGGGGAATAGATAATGTTGTTATTTTTATTAATATATTTTAATTATCTTGTTCTTCCTTATGTTAAAGTACTTAAATTTTTCAGTTTTTAGTTTGTTTGTAGTTCTTATGATGTACTTTTATTTTTGTGAAGATTAATAAAATTTCTCAATCTTCAGTTGAATCCAAGATGAGTAATGAAGATATATGCCTTTTGGATAGTGCCACAACTCATACTATACTAAGAGAAAAGAAATTTTTCTCATTTGGTCATGAAAAGGGCCTATGTTAATACAATATCCGGTAGTACAAAATTGATTGAGGGCTCTGGCAGAGCGGCTTTAGTACTACCTGGGGGACAATATTGGCCATTGTTAATGCTTTGTATTGTAGTAAGTCTCAAAGAAACTTGTTAAGTTTCAAGGTTATTCGTCAAAATAACTATCATGTTGAGACTGTGAATGAAGGAAAGGTTGAATACCTTTATATTACTACAATAAATGTGGAGAAGAAAATTGTGCTTGAAAAATTACCTGCACTTTCTTCTGGGTTGTACCATATAAGTATTGGTATGGTTGAATCACATGTCGTAGTAAACAAAAGGTTTACTAGTTCTAATGATTTTATCATTTGGCATGATCGATTGGGCCATCCCGGTTATAATATGATACGCAGAATAATTGAGAATTCATATGAGTATACTTTGAAGAACCAAAATATTCTTCTATCAAAGGAATTCTCTTGTGCTGCTTGTTCTCAAAGGAAGTTGGTTATCAAACCATCAGCAGCTAAAGTTGGGATTGAATCCCCTGCATTTTTGGAACGCATACAGGGTGATATATGTGGGCCTATTCACCCTTCATGTGGACCATTCAAATATTATATGGTCTTGGTAGATGCATCTACAAGATGGTCACATGTGTGCTTATTATCAACTCGTAATATGGCTTTTGCGAGATTGTTGGCTCAAATTATAAAGTTAAAAGCACAATTTTCAGATTATGCAATAAAGACAATTCGTCTTGATAATGCTGGTGAATTTACGTCTCAGGACTTTAATGATTATTGTATATCCACTGGGATAACAATTAAGCAGCCAGTTGCTCATGTTCATACTCAGAATGATCTAGCAGAATCATTGATTAAATGTCTTCAATTGATAGCTAGACCATTGCTAATGAGGATAAAATTACATGTTTTAATATGGGGGCATGCTATTTTGTATGCAGCGGCACTTGTGCGCATAAAGTCAATCAGTTATCATGAGTTCTCCCCACTACAGTTGGATTTTGGTCAAGAGCCAAACGTTTCCCATTTCAAAATTTTTTGATTGCGGTGTATGTTCCTATTGCTCCATCATAATGCACAAAGATGGGTTCCCAAAGAAGGTTGCGGATATATGTTGGATATGAATCTCCTTCTATTTTAAAATATTTGGAGCGTATGACTGGAGATTTATTTATGGCAAGATTTGTTGATTGTCATTTTGATGAATCAGTATACCCAACATTAGGAGGAGAATATAAGCAGTTGGGAAAGGAGATAGATTGAAATTCGTTACCACTATCTCATTTAGATTCTCGAACAAATCAATGTGAGCAAGAAGTACAAAAGATGATTTATATGCAGAATATTGTAAATCAACTGCGAGATGCATTTACTAACCTTCCAAGGGTTACTAAATCGCATATCCCAGCTACAAATGCTAAAGTTCGAGTTGATGTCCCGATAGGATAAACTGTTAAGGCAAATGAGTCTAGACCACATCTAAAACGTGGTAGACCAATTGGTTCCAAGGATAAAAATCCTCGAAAAAGAAAAAAAATGATCAAGATGATCATAATGTGAGGACAATTGCTCAAGAAGAGCCCCGAGTCATAACATATGATGAAACCACAGAGGGGGTTCATAATGAGAATAAAGAAATCTCAATAAGGTATGCCTCGACGAGAAAAAGGTGGAATCAAAATGATATTGTGGTCGATAATATTTTTGCCTATAACATTGCTATTGAAATAATGCAACAAAATGATAATTTTGAGCCAAAGTCTATCGATGAATATAGACAGAGAAATGATTGGCCAAAATGGAAGGAAGCAATTCAAGCAGAATTGACTTTACTTGAAAAACGTGAAATTTTTAGATTAATAGTCCGAACACCTAAAGGTGTCAAGTCAGTGGGATACAAATGGGTCTTTGTACGAAAATATAATGAGAAAAATAAAATTGGTAGATACAAAGCACGACTTGTGGCACAAGAATTTTTGCAAAGACCTGGTGTTGATTATATGGAGACATATTCTCCTGTAGTGGATGCAATCACTTTTAGGTACCTGATAAGTATGACAGTGCATGAAAAACTTGATATGCGCTTGATGGATGTTGTCACAGCTATGGCTCACTAGACAACGAAATCTTTATGAAGATTTCTGAAGGACTCAAAATGCCTGAAGTATGCAAAGACTCTCGAGAGACTTGTTCAATAAAGCTTCAGAAATTCTTATACGGACTGAAACAATCAGGAAAAATGTGGTACAATCGTCTTAACGAATATTTGCTAAAAGAAGGGTACAAAAATGATCCTATTTGCCCTTGTATTTTTGTTAAAAGGTCTGAAACTAAATTTGTCATCATAACTGTTTATGTTGATGATTTGAATATCATCAGAACTCCTAAAGAGCTTTCAAAGGTAACAGAATATTTGAAGAAAGAATTTGAAATGAAAGATCTCGGAAAAATAAAATTTTGTCTTGGCCTATAAATTGAGCATTTAAAGAGTGAAATATTTGTTCATTAGTCTACATATACCGAAAAGATACTACATAGATTTTATATGAATATGGCACATCCATTAAGCACTCCGATGATTGTGAGATCACTTAATATAAATAAAGATCCATTCCGACCTCAAGAAAAAGATGAAGAGCTTCTTGGTGATAAAACTCCATATTTTAGTGCTATTGGAGCACTAATATACCTTGCCAATAATACCCGACCAGATATTTATTTTAAAGTAAGTTTATTGGCGAGGTTCAGCTCCTCTCCGACAAGAAGACACTGAAAAGGTGTTAAGCATATATTAAGATATCTTCGAGGAATAATTGATATGGGATTATTTTATTCTAATGCATCCAAGTCAGAAATGATCGGTTATGCAGATGCAAGATATTTATCTGATCCACATAAAGCTCGATCTCAGACAGGCTATTTATTCACATATGGAGATACAGCTATATCATGGCGTTCCATGAAGCAAACAATAGTTGCCACTTCTTTAAATTATGCAGAAATAATTATCATTCATGAAGCCAGTCGGGAATGCGTATGGTTGAGGTCAATGACTCAATATATTTTATAATTATGTGGTCTTTCTTTAACAAAGACTCCAACAATATTGTATGAAGACTGCTTGCATAGCTCAGTTGAAGGGAGGATACATCAAAGAAGACAGAACAAAGCATATTTCACCAAAGTTCTTTTTCACACATGATCTTCAACAGAATGGTGAGATAAATGTTCAACAGATCCGTTCGAGTGATAATTTTGCTAATTTATTCACTAAGGCAATGCCCACATCAACATTTGAGAAGCTGAGATACAAGGTTGAAATGCATCATCTTCAAGACATCCAGTAAAGTTTTTATCAGGGGGAGTAAAATACGCACTGCATTCTTTTTTCCTTAACTAAGGTTTTGTCTCATTGAGTTTTTCTGGTAAGGTTTTTAATGAGGCAGCACTCAAGGCGTATTAGAAGATGTGTGTACTCTTTTTTCTTCACTAGGTTTTTTTTCACTGGATTTTTTCTAATAAAGTTTTAACGAAGCACATTATCTATGGACATCCAAGGGGGAGTGTTACAAATCCTGTGAATATGGATGTCCTTTCCGTTACTTTTATTGGTTGTTCATATATCAATTCATTCATGTACCTAATAAATGAATTCATCCATTTATGTATTTGAGATGACAATTGGTGAACTATAAATAGGTTGTCATTCTCCTTTGAAAGATAGAATGGAAAAGTACTGGATAAAGTAATAAGAATTATACTCTCCTGTATCTTTTTTATCATTTCTTGTTTAGTCTTTATATATCTTTCTCAGTTTTACGATAATTTTGGTTTTATTACATGTCTAACACTTTTTAAAAAAATTTAATTATTGAGATTATTCTTAAACTACTCATGATTCCAATAACGATCATTAATATGATATAAATGGACATGCCAAAAATTAGTAGAAGAGAGCATATGAAATAGAAGTAGAAGTTTTATTCATTCAACTTGAACATTTCATCACAAGCATATTTCTTTTTTACAAATATACCTCTTTTTGTAATTACATATTGATCAGACTCAATAATTTATTTGAAGTCTTCTTTATTAAAAAGAAAATTAAACATCATTTTTTCTCTCATGGAAGAAATAACACATGTTTCAAAGTGAATACCCTTTTAGAGGTGAAGCACAACTTGACATTTCTCTTATCAAGCTTCTGAGTGGTATGAAAATCACCAAACATGATAATTTTGGGCTTCTCAAAAGAAGTATATATTTGAACCAATCGTTGTCATAGCAGATATGTCAGTTTGCACCAGAATTAATTCACCATTTATCAATATTTGCAATCATATTTATGCTTGTTATCAACGTCACATATGACTCTTCAGTAACGTTTGTCTGAGGTGTAGGATCACATTTATGAAATATGCAAAATTGAATAACATGTCCACTCTTACCATAGATAAAGCATGATTTCATATCTTGTCAATTTTGTGCTTGATTATTTTTATCATTATTTTTATTAGGAGATTTATCATTTTTTTTCTTGAATGTTTTCTTCTTAGATTTCATAGAAATATTTTTTAGAGTATCAAAGCAACATTATTTGAAGTAATCAAATTTACCTTCATTGTGACGAAATGAAAATTGCTCTCTATAGATTGTAAAAATGCATCTTGACTCCTCTTTCATGCAGATTTGAATTATCAATATCTCAAGCGAGGTTTTCTTTTGTTTGTGGCGCATAATTTTTTTTTTGAATTTTTTTTTAAAAATAAAAATTTATCTATTATGCCATAAACAATACGATTCACTTCAATTTTGATCTCCTTGGACCTGAGCTCTCCAACTATTATTATAGAATCTTGAGTTTAGTTTATCACTGATTTGTTGCACACCATTTGAAAATGAAAAAATCTGCTAACATACCTACTCTATAATTATTTTTAGTTTTATCTTTGCACTAGAATAAGTTCTATCATAATAAACATAAAAATTATACCGACAATTATAGAAATCATCATTGTACTTTTTAACTTTCTCTTGAAGATAAATAAGTTCATCGTCATTCATAAAGGAGTTATCTACTTTGAATTCTTCTCAGTTAACACGTAAAAATCATTGAGAAGACTTAAGTAGAAAAATACTTTACTCTTCCATCTCTTGAAATGGTTGAACCAAAATGACTTGTTGTCACGATCCAGATCGCCGTGAGTGACACTCACCCAACCCCCGAGTGAGCGAACCATTACTTCCCCGAACTTAATCGTTCTAACAGCTCAAAACCAGTGCATAAAATTAAACTAACAATTCAATAATAATAAAACAACTTCATTAAGATAACCTGCAGAAATTTTCTCCTAGAATCTGAAAGTCGCAGTACCAAACATCTACCAATATCTAGAGTACGGGGATGCAACCCCAAAATAACAGAAATAGTCTAAGCCCGAAATAAATGGGCTACAACTCTAATGATAGGTTCAAGGCAGCTCGATCGAAGTGGCTCACCCTTGAAGTCTGGAAACGCTGGTACTACAAATGAGGTCGCGTCTCAGCCGCTGGAAGATTGCTTGTACTCACAAAAAAGAAAAGCAAGTGCAGTATCAGTACACCACCACTGTGTACTGGTAGGATCATCAACCAGTTCCAAATAAACAGTATATAATTTAGTACAGCAAATCAAGTACACGTACGGAAAACATGTAACAGGTCAATAGGCTCCCCTAGACTACAAGTCTCTACCTAGCTTGTTTCCACATGAAATCCACTTTTTATAACTCTAAACAACAGTTACAGAAGTTCAATAAATCATCCTTTCTGCCTAGCCCGGACCCACCTTGGAATCCCTTCTAAACAACACCTAAGTGTTAAACAGACAACCCGACCTAATCGAAGATCAACTACACAGATATAACAGGATCCCCAGTCACTCAAGGACCACCAACGAATACCACAATTCAATAAAACAGCCCGGTCCACCCACGGAATCAATAACAATCAACGCAATGCAACAATATCAATACAATGATGCAGTAAAATAAATCCGTATCAGGCGTGGTACCCGAGCCAACCATTAGTATTTTGAACTAGACGTGGTACCCGAGCCAACTATTTGTTATACCCATACCAGACGTGGTACCCGAGCCAATCGTTAGTATACTTGTATCAGGCGTGGTACTCGAGCCAACAGAATGTCAACAATCCACAGTCAAAAAAATGAACAAACAACTTGTAAACCAAAAAGCAACACACCGTTCAATTCACAAACTGTAAAACAGGACCCTTAGACATCTACACAATTCCTCTTAGCCATGCAATTCATATAAACACTTAGATAAGAGTACAAAACATACAACATACACAGGAATCGTAAGCCATCACCTATCTCAAAATGATCCAAGCTTTACTCAACCCGAGCTTTCCCATGTTTCGGATTCCTTTCTCATTCTTGGTTTAAAACAATATACAAGTACTTAAATTAACAAACACGGTCTACGTATTACCCGGATTACACCAAATCCCGAACCCCAGACCAACCATGATCATTCC
Organism: Jaltomata sinuosa; assembly: GCA_003996215.1. Lineage (NCBI taxonomy): Eukaryota > Viridiplantae > Streptophyta > Magnoliopsida > Solanales > Solanaceae > Jaltomata > Jaltomata sinuosa. The sequence goes on along the minus strand of QJPP01007515.1, from coordinate 623,913 downwards.
ACCTTTTTCCTGAGTTTTTCGCCATTAATTTCTCTAGTTCTATCATTTTCACGGATAAAAATAGAGAATTTAGCAAGAAGTGATCATAAAACCATACTTTTAACAATACTCAAGAACTTTCATGCCTAGAATCCCCCTTCTTCCTCGGATTCCATCATCCCTAGGTTATTATAACATTTCTCCAAGTTCCCTCCTAGAAATTCTACTGCATTGGAAAAGTAGTACGAAGATTGGGGAGTAAAAACTTTATCTTAGGGAACAAAAATAATGAAAAATGGAGGAAAATCGCCTGGAATCGCCTTGCCCTTCTCCTAAAATGGAATTGTGAAAGCTGAATATTTTGGGGAATATTTCTGCATTAAATCCCATCATGCTCCGCTATAGCAGTACCACCGTAGCAGAGTCGTTCGCTATGGCGGAGACTGACCGACATTGACATCTGTTGTAGTGGTAATTTCTCCACTACAACGGAGGTCGAGCAGTTGACACTGGACAGAAAGTCATAAAACCTCCTAAATTAGTCCATTTTACAACACACTTATTTTTTTGACGTCTCGAAATAACCCCTTCACATCAATCTTGATTCCAGGAGTTCTACTTGCCCGAATTCGATTCCGATAAGTTCCCCGGACTCCTCTACATGTTAGCTACGAGGAAAATTAGCTCAACACAAGACATCCAACTCAATCTTTACCCGGATTACCCTAGACCATACCTCGCTCCTAAACCGGCCGAGACTAGCCTAGCCCAGAATTTCAAACCTCCAAATCCAAAGTTCTCTAACTCTAAAACTTGGCACGATTGGACTACCCATAATGACGAACCCGATCGTTACAATAGATACCAATTTACCCATCTTTCATCCCCGAACGATTAAACCCAAAATTTACAGAAATAAAAGAAAGAAAGTGTAGTACCTGAATTCTCAAACAATTGAGGGTACTTGTCCCGTATGTCATTCTCGGTCTCCCAAGTGGCTTCCTCAATTGGATGATGCTTTCATTGAACCTTTATCATACCAATCACCTTTATTCTCAACCTCCGGACATCCCGAGCAAGAATCAAGACTGGTTCCTCTTCATAACGAAGATCCTTATCGAAAATCACCTCATCCCACTTGATGATGTAGTCCCCATCCCCATGATATCGCTTAAGCATGGACACATGGAATACCGGATGGACACTCGATAAATTGGGTGGCAGTGCTAACTTGTAAGCCACTGGCCCCACAATCTCAAGAACCTTAAACAGACTGATGAACCGAGGGCTAAGCTTGCCCTTCTTACCAAACATTATAACTCCCTTCCTTGGTGACACTTTCAACAATACCTGTTCACCAACCTGAAATTTCATGTCCCGAACCTTGCGATCTGCATACTCTTTCTGCCTGCTTTGGGCAGCCAGCAATTTGGCCTGAATGCCCCTTACCTTTTCATGTGCTTCCTTTATAAATTTCACTCCCAAAGGCTTTACATCGCCTTCTTTAAACCACCCAACCGGTGATCTGCAGCTCCTCCTATACAACGCCTCGAATGGTACCATGTCAATACTGGAGTAGTAGCTATTGTTGGATGAGAACTCGCACAATGGTAGAAACTGGTCCCAATGACCCCCAAAGTCCATTACACATGCCCTCAACATGTCCTCCAATACCTAGATCGTCCTCTCCGACTGACCATCAGTCTGAGGGTGGAAGGCTGTGCTAAAAGTAAGTTATGTGCCCAACTCTTCATGTAGCTTGCCCCAAAATTTAGAGGTGAACTGCGTACCTCTGTCTGAAATGATGGACAGTGGCACCCCATGCAATCTCACAATCTTCTTCACGTATATCTTAGCCAATTGCTGCGAGTTGTAATCTACCCTAACTGGAATAAAATTAGCGGACTTGGTCAGCCTGTCAACAATGACCCAAATGGAGTCATACTTCCCCAATGTCTTGGGAAGACCCACCACAAAGTCCATGGCTATCCTTTCCCACTTCCACTCTGAAATGGGCATCCTCTGAAGTAGTCTTGCAGGTTTCTGGTGCTCATACTTTACCTGCTGGCAATTTTGACACTTGGACACAAAGTCGACTATGTCCCTTTTTATTCCGAGCCACCAGTAATGCTGCCTTAAGTTCCTGTACATTTTATTCACACCCGGATGAATTGAGTACCGCGAATCATGAGCTTCTGCCAAGATTTTCTAAATTATATCATGAACCCGAGGAACACAAATCCTTCCTTTGAAATTTAGTACTTCACCAGAGTCTAACGTGACATCCCTGGATTTTTAGGATATTACCTTACCTCGAAGCTTACTCAGTTTCGGATCCTGAAATTGTTTGGCCTTTATATCCTCTATGAAGGTGTCTTTGACCTCAATGCTGGCTAAAAATCCACCCTGTTATGAAAAACCCAAGTGCATGTACTTGGCCTCCAAGGCCCGAATTTCCTTTGCTAGTGGTCATTTGGACACCCCCAAACAAACCAAACTACCCATGCTATCTGTCTTCTGGCTCAATGCGTCTGCCACCACATTAGCCTTACCCGGATGATATTGAATGGTCACATCATAGTCCTTCAATAACTCTATCCACCTTCTTTGCCTCAAATTCAAATTCTTCTAAGTGAACACATGCTGCAAACTGCGATGATCGGTGAACACCTCACACTTGACACCATAGAGATAGTGTCTTTAAATCTTGAGTGCAAAGACCACCGCTGCCAACTCTAAGTCGTGAGTCGGGTAGTTACTCTCATGCACCTTCAACTACCTAGATGCATAGGCTATCACATTCTTATCCTGCATCAACACAACACCCAAACCAGAATGTGAAGCATCACAGTAAACAATAAAATCTTTACCTTCAACCGGCAATTATAATACAAGAGCCGTGGTCAGAAGTGTCTTGAGCTTTTGAAAGCTCTCCTCGCACTTGTTGGACCACACGAATGGTACATCTTTTTGTGTCAGCTTGGTCAGGTGAGTAACAATAGATGCAAAATCCTTGACAAACCTCCGGTAGTACCCTGCGAGTCCAACAAAACTCCTCACCTCAGTCACAGAGCTAGGCCAGACCCAACTTTTGACTGCTTTAATTTTCTAGGTATCTACAATCACCCCATTTTATGACACTACATGCCCAAAAATGCAACTGAAGTCAACCAAAATTCACACTTGGAGAACTTCGCATAAAGCTTCTGGCGTCTCAAGATGTCCATCACAATACGAAGGTGATTAGTATGCTCCTCCCTACTCTAGGAGTAGATCAAAATATCATCCACAATCACGAAGGAATCCAAATACGACTTAAATACCCCATTCATCAAACTCATGTATGATGCCAGCGCATTGGTCAAACCAAACGACATTACTAGGAATTCGTAATGCCCATACCGAGTCCAAAAAATAGTCTTAGGAATGTCCTCAGGCCTAATCCTCAACTGATGGTAACCCGACCTCAAGTCGATTTTCAAAAACACCGATGCACCCTGAAGCTGGTCAAACAAATCATCAATGCGTGGTAGAGGGTACTTATTCCGGATGGTCACCTTATTCAACTGCCTATAATCTATGCACATCCGCATACTACCATTATTTTTCCTTACAAACCCCAAGGCAAAGCACTGGGATGGATAAATCCCTTATCTAGGAGTTCCTGCAGCTGAGTCTTAAGTTCCCTTAACTCTACTAGAGCCATACGATACGGAGGAATAGAAATGGGACGAGTGTGGGGCTCCAAATCAATACAAAAGTCTATATCCCTGTCCGGAGGCATGCCAGGCAAATCCACTGGAAACACCTCTAGAAACAACCGGAACTGACTTAATAGATGGGGACTCCACACTAGCATCCTGGAGATGAGCCAAGAAGGCTTGACACTCTCTCCCCACTAGCTTATTAGCCCAAACGAACGATATGACCTTAACTGGCTTAGGCTTGTACACACCTTCCCACTCTAGTCTATCCTTACCCGGAATCTCTAGAGCCACAGTCTTGGTGTTACAGTTCAACACAACATGATAAGGGGACAGCCAGGTCATGCCCAAGATAATATCAAAATCAGTCATATCCAGGATTACCAAGTCTACCCAAGTATGCAACCCCATAAATACAACAGAACAGTCACGAAAAATATGAGTCACAATTACAGACTCTCCAACTGGGGTAGAAACATGAATAGGGGAATCAAGGATATCACAAGTCAATTCCAGACCCAACGCAAAACTCACAGATACATAAGAATATGTAGAACCTGGGTCAAATAATACCAAAGCCATTTTATCACAGATAAGAATGGTACATGTGATCACCATATCTGATTCTTCTGTCCCGGTCCTCTCCGAAAAAGCATAGCAATAAGCCCGATCATCAATTCAGGCAACTTCCCAGATCGGCTGCGCTGCACCCCTGCCCGCGCCGCCGTTCCCTCTGTCGCCCCGGCCTCCCTGAAAGTTTCCTCGCCCACCCTGTGGATGACCTTTAGCATTACCGTCTCTACCTGCCGGGACCACCGCTTTAGGCTGTTGCTGACCCTGATTACCTGTCTGCCTGAGTGGGCACTCCCGCTTAAAGTGGCCCAGATCACCACAATGAAAGCAATCACGGTCAAGTATAGGCCTGCTAGCTGACGTATAAGACGCTCCCTAGCCTCTAGGAGATGAAAACTGATTATGAGCTCCATGACGACCACCTGTAGCAGCTGGCAGAGCTGACTGGATATGACGGGCTGAGTATACCTGCTGATTATGACCCCTGAAATGCGAGCCACCATAATTTCCCTCATTCTGGGGCTTCTTGGCTAATGCCTTAGCCTGCCCCGTCTGCCTGACTCCCTCAAGTTGCTTCACATAATCCACCACATCATTAAAGCCCTTTCCTGAAGAAGTCATATGCACTGACAGTACCTGTATCTCAGTATTCAAATCTTTCACAAACAACCGGACCCGTTCCTCCTCGGAACCCAACAACTGTGTGGCAAAATGAGACAAGGCATGGAATTTAGCCTCGTAAGTAGAGACTGACATGCTACCCTGCTCCAAGTTCAAGAACTCATCTTTCTTCCGGTCCTTCAAAGTACGGGGTACGTATTTCTCTAAAAATAAAGCGTGGAATTGCTCCCAAGTCAGTGGGGGTAGAACAGAAGACCGACACTCCACATGAAACCTCCACCACTGCTTGGCATCACCCTGTTGCTGAAATGTGAAAAACTCAACCCCATGCTGACGTACAATACCCAACTTGTGCAACCTCTCATAGCAATCCAAGATAAACTCATAAGCATCTTCCCTATCAGTACCCTGAAATATAGGAGGTTTCAGCTTGAGAAACTTGCTCAGCATCTCATGTTCATTCTCTGTCATCACTGGGCCTAGCATTGGCCTGAACAAGTCATTCGTGCCTGAAGTTGCATCCATCCTAGGCGCTGTAGTAGCCGCTGGCTGAGGGTCCAAGGCCTGGTTTGCAAAAGCCGCGGGTATGGCTCCAATACCAACCAACCCACTCAAAATATTCCAAGCCTGCTGAAAGGCTTCTGGTGTCATAGTAGGAAGGCCTGCACCCCCAATTGGTGTCGCCTCCTCCTGCGCCTCACCATCTTCAGCCACAACTTCTACATCTTCAGCAACATGTTCCTGAGGTGGGGGAGGGGTCGTTTCACGCTCTCTAGCATCCGCTCGAGCTCCACCCCTGGCAGGTGCGACTCTACCTTGTCCTCTGCCCCTACCACGGATAGCCAGGCCCGTTGCTCTAGCTCCATTGTTCCTTGTGTTAACCATTTGCGGACAAAAGAGTGAATGAGGTTAGATACCAATTTGTATCAGCAGATACGAATTGGAGTCAAGTTATAGCACGAAGGAAAGAAGGAAGAGACAGTTTTCCTAAAGCCTCATAGCCTCTCGAAGAAAAGTACGAACTTCTCTGCACTGTTCTGCAAGACTCTATTAGACCTATTTGGTACGGCGAGATCAACGAACCTAGGGCTCTGATACCATCTTTGTCACGAACCAGACCGCCGTGAGTGGCACTCGCCCAACCCCCAGGTGAGCGAACCATCACTTTCCCAAACTTAATCATTCTAACAACTCAAAACCAGTGCATAAAAGTAAACTAACAATTCAATAATAATAAAACAACTTCATTAAGATAACCTGCGAAAATTTTCCCCTAGAATCTGAAAGTCGCAGTACCAAATATCTACCAATATCTAGAGCACGGGGATGCAACCCCAAAATAACAGAAATAGTCTAAGCCCGAAACAAATGGGCTATAACTCTAATGATAGGTTCAAGGCAGCTCGATCGAAGTGGCTCACCCTTGAAGTCTGGAAACGCTGGTACTACAAATGAGGTCGCGTCTTAGCTACTGGAAGATTGCTTGTACTCACAAGAAAGAAAAGCAAGTGCAGTATAAGTACACCACCACTGTTACTGGTAGGATCATCAGCCAGTTCCAAATAAACAGTATATAATTTAGTACAGCAAATCAAGTACACGTACGGAAAACATGTAACAGGTCAATAGGCTCCCCTAGACTACAAGTCTCTACCTAGCTTGTTTCCACATGAAATCCACTTTTTATAACTCTAAACAACAATTACAGAAGTTCAATAAATCATCCTTTCTGCCTAGCCCGGATCCACCCTGGGATCCCTTCTAAACAACACCTAAGTATTAAACAGATAACCCGGCCTAATCCAAGATCAACTACACCGATATAACAGGATCCCTGGTCACTCAAGGATCACCAACGAATACCACAATTGAATATAACAGCCCGGTCCACTCACGAAACCAATAACAGTCAATGCAATACAACAATATGATGCAATGATGCAGTAAAATAAATCTGTACCAGGCGTGGTACCCGAGCCAACCATTAATATCTTGTACCAGGCATGGTACCCGAGCCAACTATTTGTTATACCCGTACCAGGCGTGGTACCCGAGCCAACCGTTAGTATACATATACCAGGCGTGGTACCCGAGCCAACCAAATGCCAATAATCCACAGTCAAAATAATGAACAAACAACTTGTAAACCAATAAGCAACACACCGTTCAATTCACAGACTGTAAAATAGGACACTTAGACATTCTACACAATCCCTCTTAGCCATGCAATTCATACAAACACTTAGATAAAAGTACAAAACATACAACATTCACAAGAATCGTAGGCCATCACCTACCTCGAAATGATCCAAGCTCTACTCAACTCGAGCTTTCCCGTGTTCCGGATTCCTTTCTCGTTCTTGGTCTAAAACAACATACAAGTACTTAAATTAACAAACAAGGTCTGCGTATTACTCGAATTACACCAAATCTCAAACCCCAGACCAACCATGATCATTCCTCCCTTTTTCTGGGTTTCCCGTCATTAATTTCTCTAGTTCTATCATTTTCACGGATAGAAATAGAGAATTTAGCAATAAGTGATCATAAAACTTTACTTTTAATAATACCCAAGAACTTCCATGCCTAGAATCCTCCTTCTTCTCCGGATTCCACCATCCCTAGGTTATTTCAACCTTTTTCCAAGTTCCCTCCTAGCAATTCTACCGTGTAGAAAAAGTAGTACAAAGATTGGAGAGTAGAAACCTTACCTTAGGGAAGAAAAATAATGAAAAATGGAGGAAAATCGTCTGGAATCACCTTGCCCTTCTCCCAAAATGAAATTGTGAAAATCGAACATTTTGGGGAATGTTTCTGTGTTAAATTATGTCACGCTCCGCTATAGCGGTCCGCTCCACTATAGCGGTACCACCATAGCAGAGTCGTCCTCTATGGCAGAGACTGATCGACGTTGACTTCCGCTGTAGCGGTAATTTCTCTGCTACATCGAAGGTTGCTATGGCGGCGTGTCAACCGCTATAGCAGTTGACACGGGAAAGAAAGTCGTAAAACCTCCAAAATTAGTCCATTTTATAACATACTTATTTTTTCGACGTCCCGAAATAACTCCTTCACGTCAACCTCGATTTCGGGAGTTCTACTTACCCAAATTCGATTTTGAAAAGTCCCCCGAACTCCTTTACGTGTTAGCTACGAGGAAAACTAGCTCAACACAATACATCCAACCCAATCCTTACCCGTATTGCCCTAGACCATACCTCGCCCCTAAATCGATCGAGACTAGCCTAGGCCAGAATTTCAAACCCCCAAATCTAGTATTTTCTAACTCTAAAACTTGGCACGATTGGACTACCCGTAACGACGTACCCGGTCGTTACACTTTTATTTTCTGTTTACTCTTTATTTATTCATTTCTTTATTTCTTATTTCTTTTCTAATTTTTATTTTTTCTGTATAATCTAATTTTATTCATAATTTTTTTGCTCGTTTTCTTTATTCTTTTTTCTATATAATAAATAAAGATAATTCATACAATAACCATCCATTCATTTTTTTTATCTGCTCCTTTTATTTTTCTTTCTTTTCTCCTTTGTTCATTTATTTCTTTATTCTTAATTTCTTCCTTCCCCTTTTCATTCATTTTTTTCTCAAATCATATTATTCTTTATTTTTTTATCGTAATCTAATTTCATATTCAATTTTGGGTCCTTTTTTTTCTCATTTTATTTATTTTTTGTAATTTCATTTAATCATTTTTTTGTTTTATTTTTTTTCCCATAATCTAATTTCATTCATTTTTTTTTGCTCTTTTTCATTGAGGTATACTTAAGTCGTTCAATCAGACACTACTCCTCCATGATACAATTACATTATGTTTATATACTGACATAGTATCATGGAGGACTGATTCAATCCTTCAGTGTGACACTACTCAATATACATCACAATATAACTATACACTGATATAGTATCATGGGGGACTGTTTCAGTCCTTCAATGAGACATTCCTCAATATACCATCACCGTATATTTATGTATTGACATGGTATCATGGAGGACTGCTTCAGTCTTTCAATGAGACATTCCTTAATATACCACCACAATATATTATATATATATTTGCGGTATCATCCTTCAATGAGACACTACTCAATCTTCTATGATACCATTATAATGTATCCACATACTGCATGGTATCATTTTTCAACGAGGCACTCCTTAGTCCTTTATGATACCATCACAATATATTTATATACTAGCATGGTATCATCCTTCAATGAGTCACTCTCATCAATCCTCATGATACCATCACAATATATCTATATACTGATATGATATCATGGAGGACTGCTTCAATCCTTCAATAAGACACTCCTCAGTATTCCACCATAATATATTTATACACTTTCATGGTATCATCCTTTAATAAGACGCTCCTCAATCCTCCATGATACCATCATAGTACATTTATATACTAGCATGATATCATCATACAATGAGACACTCCTCAGTCCTCCATGATATCATCACAATATATCTATATACTAACATGGTATTATGAAGGACTACTTCAGTCCTTTCAATAAGACACTCCTCAATTCTCTATGATACCATCACAATATGTCTATATACTACATGATATCATCCTTCAATGAGATAATTTTTAATCCTTCGTGATATAATCACAGTGTATGATGAGTGACTGCTTCAATCCTTTAATGAGACACTACTCAGTATACCGCCATAGTATATCTATATACTGATATGGTATCATTCTTTAATGAGACACTCCTCGATCATTTATGATACTATCACAATATATTTATATATTGACATGGTATCATGGATGACTACTTCACTCCTTAAATGAGACAGTACTTAATATACTATCATTGTATATTTATATATAACATGGTATCATGCATGACTTTTTCAGTCCTTCAATAAGACACTTCTAAATTCTCCATGATATCATCACAGTATATCATTGAGGTCTGCTTCAGTTTCAATGATACATCACAGTATATGAATATATTGTGATGGTATCATAGAGGACTGTTTCAGACCTTCAATGAGATATTCTTTAGTCATTCTTAATTATTTATTGTTATAATTTATTTATTAATTTTTTTTTATATTTTTACTAATCTAAAAATAGTTAGATAATTTCTTTATCTTTATTTTATTTTATCTTTAAAAAGAAACGATAAAAAGGAAGATAATCTAATCAAAAATAAAAAAAAATATTTTTATTAATTTAGATTTTATTAAATAAATTACTGAATTTAATATTTTTTTAATTATTTCTTGTTATAGTCTAATTATTTATTTATTTTTATATTTTTATTAGTTAAAAAAGAATTAACTACTATACTTATTTTTATATTTAAATAAAAGATAAATAAATGACACAAAAAGAAAAAGAAAGAAAAGTATAAGAATATGGAAAAAAGAAGAGAAAAGAACACAGAAATGGAAATATTTTGGCACTGCAATTGTGAATTGGAAAAGAAGAAAATTTGCGCCATAATTTTGCAGACTTTGGGGGTATTACGGGTAAATACTCTCAGCCGAATGAATATTTGAAGAATTAGTATGGAAGGAGTTATTTAGGTGTAAATATTTTAACTTCTTAGTTTATTTAATATATTTTTTTCATTAGTAAATATCCGTGAAGTTAACGGTCTAAAATAAGTTCGTCAAATAAATTTAAAGTTGTTTTGATGTCTTTTCTTTTTTTAATATTAAAATGCTCATATAATCCAACAGATTGTTATGTGATGATCACATACTTGAAATGCATTTTTTTGGCTTTTAAATACTTTGGTCGAGTATTGCTAATGCATATACTTTAACTATATATCTTGTCCAACATAAAAAAATTTGTATATCTATGTAAAGAAATTATGTGAGGATTAGCAATACATAACTTAATACTGCAAACTAGCTAAACGCAGCAGTAATAGTTAAGACTTTATACTAGCATTGTACTTTTTTTTTGGTGGAAAAGGAGAGCATTGAACTTTTTCTTTAAGGATGATAACAACTTTTGATTTAGGAACCAAATACTCCATCCGTTTACTTTTAGTTGTTCATTATTTCAAAAATAAATTTTTGTTTTTATTTGTCACTTTTAATATATCAAAAAAATAATTAAAATACTCATTTTAGTTATACTAAACATCATTTAATATATAGGCGGAATACATACACAGTCCGTTCAACTTGTCCAATTTTTTCTTTTAGACAACTGAACTTAGTATCGTACCTATTGAACACTTAAACTAAATTGTATCTATTAGGCACATACTGTTGACATGACACAATGTGTGTATTGCACATATTTTGCGCGCGTGAAAACTACTTCCTTCCATCTTCTTGTTCCTTTGTTTTTTCCACCACTTGAGGTATCATAGCCTCTGCATTCACCACCAGCATAATATCTCGTCAACCTCAATTTTATCACCGCACCCGCATGCCTCATTTTCCAGCGGCTATTTTTAAAAATTAGTGCAGAAAAACTATCAATCATAAAGAGAAAGAAAGTGATCAAAAGGAAAGAAAAAAAAACATCGATCTTCGGCCATGATCTCATCTGCCATTTTCCCCTTCTCCTCTCCTTTCTCTTTTCTTTACACATACAAAATACATGCAAAAAGTTAGAGAGGACTTTGAAAAATAATGTCTTAATTCAATCATAAACTGCACTAGTTTTTTAAATAGCTTTGCGGTCATATTCGATTAAGCTATGCGCTTGTGGCATGGCCAAAAAAGTAGGTGAAACGAAGAAGGCAAGGAATTGGCTGATTTGGAGAACCTTTTAGTAGTAATTGTCATGTGTCATATTTTAATTTGCTTCTTTTCTATGTCATAGTGTGTGTGAATCATGCGCTATATTTTTATGAGAGATTGTTGGTTGAATGTTTAATAGGTATAATGTGGCCGGAGTTCAACTGTTTAATAGGTACAATCCTTAGTTTAAGTGTCTAAATGAAAAAATCGAATAAGTTAAAGGGACTGCGTATGTATTTCGCCTTTAATACAGATACTCCCTCTGTCCAATTATACTTGTCCACTATTGATTTTGCACACTTTTAAAAAAATTATAAATAAAAAGGTAATTTTACCATATCACCCTTTGAATATAATAAATACAATATCTTGAAAAATGTAATAGAGAAATAATTATAATTAATGATAAGGGTAAATTAGGAACTAAGGGGTCGTTTGATTGAGAACAAGTTATCCCGGGATTAACTATCCTGGGATAAATTATCCCACCATGTATCTATGGTATAAATTGTGGGATAAGTTATCCCAAACTTTACAACCAAATAAGACATTAAAATTTTATTCCTGGACTATTTTTTTTATCCCAGGACTATTTATTTTTATCCCTCACACCAAACGATCCCTAAATGTAAAATTATCTCTTGATTTTATAAATTGAACAAGTATTGTTGGACATTTATTTTTAATATAGTGGACAAATAAAGATGGACGGAAAGAGTATTACGATAAAATAGGAAAAAGATATCAAAATCACCCTAAACTATGCCCAAAAAGTCGAAGACACACCTAAACTATTGAAGTGACATAATACACACCTATACATATTAAAAGTAAATTTAACACCACCCTAAGACATATAACACCATTCTCATTGAATGTGGTGTTTTACTCGCTCCACGTCAGCGTCATGTCAGCACCATGTCAGAAATCTTATAAATTTTATTTTTATATCCTTTTCCTTTTCTTTTCTTTTGTTAGTTATATTTTACACTAATTAATTCCTAATTAATCATTAAAATCCTTCAATAATATCTTATGCATCACTAAATCACTCCACCACTCCATCCCTCATCTCGCCAGATATATCATAGCTGCTGCCATCACCACCACACCTATTCTTTGCTCTTTACCACCAAGAACAAGTATCATATCACCTTCAATTCCTTCTTTTTCATCACCCATCACCAAATATTAACACCACCATTAATCATTATTAATTTATTCTTCTTCACAACCTTCAATTTCATCTTCTTTGTCACTCACCACTAGCAAATCCACCATCAAATATCTATACATTTATTTTTTCTTAAATTTTATATATATATTTTTTAAAATCGATTTGTGGGCTTTTTTTTTATTAGAGTTTCATAGAGTGAGAGAAATTAGATTAGAAAATCGATTATTAAATTGGTGAAAGTTTTAAATTTATCATTGATAAAATAACTTATCTCTAATTTTGATGCTAATTTTTGAGATTTTGATAAGAAAAGAAGAAGAAAAGATCTGAAAAAGAAAAACAAATAAAGTACTCCATTAAGTTTACCAAAAAAATTCTTAATAAAAATTGTCAATATGAAAATATAAATTTCCTATATTTGACTTGAACACAGAATAAGAGACCAAGATTCGGATATTGAACAGGTGTACAAAGGAGAACCTAGGATCCTTTCAGGTAATACTTCCTGCCTTTTGATTGGTGGAAGATGACAACTTTTGTTGCCACTTGGACCACATTACGTGTAACTCCCATTTCTCATCTGCTTAGGGTTTCATTTTGGGCCAGGAATCAGGATAAGCAAACATTGGATCAAAGGGCATATTCTCCATATTCTCCCAGCTTCCCATTTTCAGCTCATCTATAACCAGACACACCAACCCAATTCAAAAAGGAACAATCTTTGATCTACCCCAAGTCGAAGAAATCATCAATCATGGCAACCTCTGAGATTTTGCAGACAGAACAAGATCTTCTTATGATGTCTTCCCTTTTTGATGATTCCAAAGGTGCAAACTTTGACAATTCTCATGTCATGTATTTTCTTGATTTGGGTCACTCTTATTTTTGTACTAGGAATCTAACAGCTTATGATTTTAATGGATTTTGAGAATCTTGATGACCCCTCTTGCTATTCTCAGTTCATTTTATTACTGCCTAATTCTCATGGTGATCTGGAAAAAAATAGTAATTTTTCCCCAAGGGATGGATTGCAGGACAAAATGTGAAGTCCCGAGGGATAGCCATCGAGAAAAAGATCGAGTTTCTTGAAAGCTTGGCTGGAAAAGTAATTTTCTGCATCTTTTTTTGGCAGACAAATTGTTTTATTGACTTAAATACTCATGCCAATTTATTTTAGAAATTAGATGTTTCTGCCTGTTTCATATCTGCAATTCATATCATAGCTTGATTGGTAGTTTTGGATAAGCAGATGATGAGCTCTTCGATTGGTTTTATTACGTAATTGTATAGTCGAAGAAATGAAATGGAAAGAACTTAAATAAGAAAGATTGATTATCCATGCTTACTAGCTAGCTGCAAACAAAAATCAATTGTAGTAATCTTCACACATTGTGGTTTACTTATCCTTTAATTTTTTCGTCCAATTAAGTTGAACCTTGGGCCTATATGTATCTTTATTGAACATAGGCTCCTTTGGTCAGTTTTTACGAACAAAAGTCAGTCTATGCTCGGTGGAGCAACCATGATACAAGTGTTTAGGGTTGATGGCTTCTTTACATTTTGAAATGTAACATGGGTTTCCAATTTTTTTTCTTTCTGTTTGTCCAATTAATATATGTATCTATTCAGATGATGTATGTTCCGAGTTATATATGCCAAAAATACTATGGTTTCAGGTCAGCAACAGAAGATCTCGCAGATGGTTGAACGATCGTCTTTTAATGGAACTTGTTCCTCGTTTAAATGCAGAAGAAATTAGGGGCTTGTTTTCCCCACCACCTTTTGGTAAGATATCTTTGGGTGTGATGTTGTTCCTGAATTGGTCCTTAATTCTGTTTCAAGTGATGAACATTTTAGAGTTGATTCCTTTTGGAAGCAAACAATGGGGACAGTTCATCAGCATCCCTAACACTGATAGAGCATAAGGTGCCCATGTATTATAGATAAATAACGAACATGCGTCAATTTGGATAAAGATTATGGTGTCAGAGTTGGATGTGCAGTTTTAATATCTTTTGGTACTAAAAGCAGTTCTGAATTATCTAGCTATGCTTGGTAGGTTATGTTTCTACATTCATTGTCTTCACTGAAGTGGAGACATCTTGAAGCAAAAGAAAACATGTTTCGAAGCAAATGCGTGGTCTAGATGCATTCCTGGCATAGATTATTTAGCACATGTGCGATGGAAAAATATTAGCATACGTTCTTCCCTTGTCTTTTGCTCTAAACATGAACTATGGTGGTTTTCTATGTCACAATTTGTTTATTCATATAGCACAAAATATGTCGCTATTAAGTAGGGGGGGGGGGAGGAAAAACGAAAAAGGAAGAAATACTCGGATCGTTGCACCGAAAATGAGGAGGCTTTGAGCTCAAGTATCTTGAATTAGAAGCAAAATACATATGTTTTCAAGCAGGTTTGTGAATGTGATAGTGGTCCACTTATAAGTCGTGGTTGTGATTTTACATGACTATTTGTCTTAGTTATATAGAAGCTCTCCGGGTGTTCATACTCTTTTGTCAACTTAAATACTTTTCAATTGAACTTTTTTTAAAAGAATAAGTACTTTACCATTGAATTTATATGTTATTCTAATATAAACTAATTTCTAATCTGGATTTCTTTTCCTGCAGGTGATGATGTGCCACTCTCAGTATTTTGCATGACAAATGTGGGGGAGTGGGATAAATTCAGGAATATAGACATGGATAAAGAGGTGGTTATATTTTCCTCTATGACAGCATTGTCATCCCTTTCTTTGGGCAAGCATGCATTCTTTCTTTGATCTTTCTTTACAGTCTCAAGAAAATATAATGGTACTAATGTTATCCTCTACATGCCTATTCATATCTATGTAGTCTCTAGGATGTATCTCATTGCTTGATTGTGATTTCCTCGCCTATCTGGGAAAATTTTCTAAAACCCCCATAATCAACTCTCTTGCTTTGACCAAAATTTTGAAATCGATAGTCCATACTTCATGTACACACTCTCTCTCTCGCCCTCACACACACACACACACACACACACACACACACACACACACACACACACACACACAAAAGAGTATCATTCCTTTATTGGTTGATTCTAGCAGACAATTCTTCAAGGTCTGTTATAAGTGGAAGGATTTACATCAGGGCATATAGAAATGACTAATGTGCTGAGGCTACTAAAAGCAGAAGACCAACTTTAGAGAATATCTAGACTCCAGAAAACTCAAATTCAGTTTTGGAGAAATCTTAATCTGCTTTTGTTAGCAAGACAAACTTGTCAAAATGTGGTTAAATGTTTATTACTCCATCCGTCCTTAATTTGTATGTCAGTCTTTCCAATTTGAGATGTTCCAAAGCTGTGGACGCCATTCTAATAATAATATTATCAAAAAATGCTGTGGACAACGTTATAAAAAAAAAATTCATCTGTGCAACGTCCACAATATTTGGAGTTCAAATTCATTTAACTATTCAAATTTTATATTTTTATGTGATGCTGTACTTGTCAATACATGTTTCAACTATTATATTAACATTTCATTTCACTACCATTCATGCAATATATAATTCAGTGAACATCATAAGTTGTGTGTCTGGTCAAACACCATCATATAACATGAGATGGATTGAGTATTTATTTGGGTACAAATTTGATTTCTTTTATGGTGCCTTTGTTCTTTTGAGTTGAACTCTTGACTTGAATTGAACTACTTATTTAAAGTGCAGTTCACTATTGATTGATAATTTTACTATGTGAAATTCATGGTTAATTCTTGATGTATGTCTTCACCCATCTGTTTCAGAAGTTGGCAGCGTTTCTAACTCAAAGTAGTGATGCTCTTTCTTGGAATTTGACTTGTGATGTAGCAAGATTGTGTATAACCATTAATGATCTTCTATATGCTCTTGTTTGGTTAGGCTACCATAATGGATGCTCTTGAAAGCAAAACATCGAAGCGGAAGAGTTGTGTGGATACTGATAAGGTTGCAGTGTTGACTGCATGGCATAGAGTGGATTGTCGAACAAGAGAGGCACTTCGGCGCAACTTTCTCCCTGAATTGATCAACAACTATGAGGTATTCCTGAGAACTATTCTACCCTGTGTTTTCAGTTTGTTCTTCTATATGCATTGTAACTGAAGGAAGTGCTATTCAGCTATTGCATCTGTGTTGCTTATCTGAAGGTGTTGCAACAAACACCCGCTTGACATATAATAAGGTTTCAATAGAAGCTAAAGCTTGTTGAGCCTCCAAGAAGGGACCTTGGGAACCCATATTAGAGTTCCAATAGAGGCGACAACAAGTAAATTCTTCTCATCTATCAAATCTTTCACGGCTAGGGTTATGCCATGCTTGTGCTGGTAGGGGATAGAAGGTATCCCGTGGATTAATCGAGAGCTCAAATTGGCCCAAACACCATCATGTATTAGAAAAAGAATAGAATTTAAGATGGTAGTGTGTGGGTGATTGGTTACGTTTGGAACTCTGAAGCTGCAAAATAATCTGCATGCTTCACGTGGAACAACTTAGACGTCTACTCCATGATACTCAAGTTGGAAATTATTATAATAACTTGGTTACCTTCCGTAGTTCGGTGGCCAAGACTCAGATAGACTTTTTGCTCCTTAGGACGGGTGATAGAGGTCTTTGTAAAGACTGTAAGGTTATCCCAAGTGAGAATCTTTCGACCCAACATAGACTCTTAGTGATGGATTTAGAGATCAAGAAGGAGAAAAAGAAGCGGATTGTCGATGACCGGTCTAGGATTAGATGGGGTAGCCTGACTATGGCCAGTGCACTGGAAATAGGGGAGAAGTTGATGACTAGGGGGGCTTGGGGGAGTAGTGAGGATGTGGATAATATGTGGGATACGACTGCTAGTTGCATAAGGGAGACGGCTAGAGAGGTGTTGGGCGTCTCGAGAGGACGTGCTGGCAAGCATCGAGGGGACTGGTGGTGGAATGGAGAAGTAAAAGGAAAGGTGGAGGCTAAAAAGGGGGCATATGCGATGTTGGTAGAGAGTAAGGATGAGGAGGAGAAGCGAAGGAATAGGGAGGCGTATAAGATAGCTAGGAAGGAGGCTAAGTTAGCGGTAACGGCAGCTAAAACGGCAGCCTTTGAAAGCTTATACGCGGCTTTAGAGGATAAAGGTGGGGATAAGAAGTTATACGGGTTAGCAAAGGCTAGAGAGAGGAGGATTCAGGACCTTGACCAAGTGAAGTGCATCAAGGACGAAGATGGCAAAATACTAGTAGATGAGGTACTCATTAGAAGGAGATGACAGTCTTACTTCCATGGACTCTTGAATGAAGAGGGGGACAAAAGCTTTGTGCTGGGAGATTTGGCACACTCAGAGAGGCGTCGTGACTATGATTATTGTAGCCGTATAAGGTTGAGGAGGTTAAGGTTGCGATTCGTAAGATGCGTAGGGGTAGGGCGACGGGGCCAGATGAGATTCCCGTTGATTTTTGGAAGAGCTCGGGTGAGACAGGTGTGAAGTGGCTAACCGAGTTGTTTGATGGTATTTTCAGAACGGCAAAGATGCCTGAAGCTTGGAGATGGAGCACGATGATTCCTTTGTACAAGAACAAGGGCGATATTCAGAATTGCAACAACTATAGGGGTATCAAATTGCTAAGCCACACTATGAAGGTCTGGGAGAGGGTGGTGGAGTTGAGGTTGAGACAGATCGTGCCTATTTCCGAGAACCAGTTCGGCTTTATGCCAGGACGCTCGACTACAGAAGCTATTCATCTCCTTAGAAGACTGGTGGAGCAGTACAGGGAAAGGAAGAATGACTTGCACATGGTGTTCATCGATCTAGAAAAGGCGTATGATAAAGTCCCTAGGGAGGTCCTTTGGAGGTGCTTGGAGGCTCGAGGTGTACCCGTGGCGTACACCAGATCAATTAAGGACATGTATGAGGGGGCCAAGACTCGCGTTAGAACTGTGGGAGGAGATTCGGAGCACTTCCCCGTGTTAATGGGGTTGCACCAGGGATCGACCCTTAGCCCGTTTCTATTTGCCTTGGTAATGGATGTATTGACGCGGCAAATACAAGGTGAGGTGCCATTCTGCATGTTATTTGCGGATGATGTAGTTTTGGTTGACGAAACTCGCGGAGGAGTTAATGCTAAGTTGGAGGTTTGGAGACAGACCCTCGAGTCTAAGGGGTTTAGGTTGAGCAGGACCAAGACTGAATATATGGAGTGCAAGTTCAGTGAGGCGACTCAGGATGATGACGTAGAAGTGAAGCTGGATACACAGGTCATCCAAAAGAAAGAAAGTTTCAAGTATCTTGGGTCTATTATCCAGGAAAATGGAGAGATCGATGAGGATGTCACTCACCGTATTGGTGTTGGGTGGATGAAATGGAGGCTCGCATCTGGAGTCTTGTGTGATAAGAAGGTGCCTACTAAACTTAAAGGCAAATTCTATAGAGTGGTGGTTCGACCAGCTTTGTTGTATGGAGTAGAGTGTTGGCCAGTAAAGAACTCCCATATTCAAAAGATGAAGGTGGCGGAGATGAGGAAGTTGCGATGGATGTGCGGGTTTACTAGGAGAGATAGGATTAAGAATGAGGATATCCGAGATAAGGTGGGTGTGGCATCGGTGGAAGATAAGATGCGGGAAGCGAGGTTGAGATGGTTCGGACATGTGAGGAGGAGAGGCACGGATGCTCCAGTGCGGAGGTGTGAGAGGTTGGCTATGGATGGTTACAAGAGAGGACGAGGTAGACCGAAAAAGTATTGGGGAGAGGTGATTCGACAGGACATGGCGCAGTTGCAGCTTACCGAGGACATGACCCTAGATAGGAAGGTGTGGAGGACGCAGATTAGGGTAGAAGAGTAGTAGGTAGAAGTGTGTGTAGGCTAGTAGGTAGGAGTGCTTTTCCTTGTTGTCCCGACTAGTAATCGTAGTGCTACGCTTATAGTTGTTTGTTCTTGGATTCCTCGTAGTAGTATTTTGTGGCAGTGTTCTGCTTCTGTCTGTTGTTTGTTACTACATATTACTTCCTATCGTCTCTTGTAGTTTTATCATGTTTTTGTATTCTGTATCTTTGTTACGTCCTTTTTTAGCCTATTTTTAGACTGTTTTTGTCTTGAGCCGGGGGTCTATAGGAAACAGCCTCTCTACCTCACCTCTGAGGTAGTGGTACGGTCTGCGTACACTCTACCCTCCCCAGACCCCACGTTGTGGGAATACACTGGGTATGTTGTTGTTGTTGTAAGGAGACATACAAGGGTTTTCTTTTTGGCTTTTCCATAAACTATATTTGAGAGTGGGGAATGGGTTGCTGTAGCAATAGAAGTGCCCCATTTTCCTCTCTTCAATTGTTTATTCTATTCAAGTCCCTGAACTTTGAAATTTCAGGCGTTCTGCTTTCAGCTGTGATTGAAACAAGATCATATTGGTTTTCTTGTGACTCATGATCATTTGACAAAACAAGGATTTTATGCATTTCATTTGTTGTGAACAACTATTTTACTTTTTCATGGAATTTTCTGGGTGGCTACTATCCTATCATGCCACCTTTCCTTTTCCCTTTCATGTCTTTTAGTTGGTCTCAGATCCTTTGCTCTTATGACTTATGGGATAATCTAATGCCTTAGCCCCGTGGTATTTCTGATAGTCTGTAGGAGTTGATTTTTACATTTTCATTGTTTTTCGCTACATCTCCATCCATTTTCTCTTGTTTCTCCTTTTGCTTCTGCTGTTAACAAGAACTAGCGATATTTTACTGTAGCAATGTGTACGAGCATTTGTGAACGAGAGTGATGGAGATGTACTGGTGCTACGCGTTCAAGACCCCTTCCAGCGGTTATTGCTGCATGGTGTTTGTGAGGTATACTTTGTGGATCAATAATATTTACGATTTCAGTCATTTATATCATAACGTTGAGCACCCACTTCTACCTTTGGGTCTGATGTGAGAAAGAGAATGTATATAAAAGGTGCTAATCCAATATGTAATATGCGGATTAATCTTTTATGGTCATCTTATGACTGTTTATTTGTTTTTCAACAGTTCTACAACCTGGTCTCCGTAACAACCTCCGAAACAGAAGGCAAGAAGGCTGTGAAAATGACTAGGATAAAGAAGAAGAAAGCAGGTTCAACTGATCTACCAAACATAACACTCTGCGACTTTCTGAAGATGGCGAAAGAAGGGATTTGGTGATTCAGTTTGCCAGGATCTGGCTCTTGTATCATTACTATGTTGTGCATTATCTTAATTTACTCATTAACATCAAATATGGTTATTCCGTCAGCTATCCCGACGTCTGTACTAATAAATTAATGACTGAATTGTGGGGTGCTTCATGTTTGGAAATGTCTTATTTCTAGGGGCACCCTATAGGCAAGGGATGGTTGTAAGGGGGAATCTAAAAATTTCGTTTGTAAATATTTCAGAAATAAACATACCTTGTGATTTATTACTGGATTTCCTTCTTTATTGCTCTTTTCATTTTTATCATTATCTGAAGGGTGCTATGATGTGGAGGAAACATTTTTTTTTTCTGCAAGGCCTAGCAGAAATCTTTAGGATATAGTTACTGTGGCGAACGACTTACATAGAACATAGCAGAAACCACCATTGGCTTGTGTCAATCTTGCAAAGTATGACATGGTGTAATTCTTGTACTCAGCCATGGTACTGTGAGCATGTAGAAACATTCCTCTTGCTACGTATATACTGTCTCGTGGTTGCAGATTAGTATATATGGAATTAAGCAAGTATGAAGATGATGTATGTTATATGACTAAGCAAAAGACGATCAGACAATTCCCAATCATGGTCCTTGGCTCCTTGCAAATCGGATCATCCTAGAACGTGTTCACGTACAACACCATATTTCAAAAAGGTTGTTTCATCGACTATTTGTATGTCCAGTTTCAAAATGGAGATGTTGTAATCAGATTAAATTACACTACAGATTACAGAAAGATTAAATTACAGAGATGGCAACTAAAGATTCTCTCTGTATTAGACTAATGTTAGTCAATGAAGAAATAATAAAAAAGACAAGGTTGGCAATTTCAATTTGATATCTTGGTAACTTGATCCCCAAGAACTACCCACCATCCATTGACCCATTGACTCTGGAGCTGCTTTATTAACTGTAAGCATTGCAGATACCAGGTTACTAACTAGTTCCTTGACTAATCTTGTTTGTTTTGTATAATGGCCAAGAAGTTGGTGAAGTACTGTGTGGTAATCTCTATCTCTCTCAATCTCCATTGAATGTTAGTTTCATTATTCACTTAGGAAGTTAATTACATGTTTTTTGGTTTGTGTAACTTACTCAGGTGGATGCCTTTACTGACACAGCATTCAAAGGGAACCCTGCAGCTGTTTGCTTACTGGAGGAAGAGAAAGATGATAAATGGTTGCAATCTGTTGCTGCGGAGTTCAATATATCTGAAACTTGTTATCTCATTCCGCTTACTGAAGTGAATGAACCCACAAAGACAAACCCCAGATTTAGCCTTCGTTGGTTCACTCCAGTTGATGAGGTTCAACTTCTTCCCCTCTTCGTTTTCTCAATCTTCAAACAACTCTTTAGTCAATTAAATTTAAATTTAAATTAAAATCCCCCCAAAACTGATTAATTCCCAGTTTTAATTTTGTTTCGCTATCTGGTTGAACACTAGGAAGAAGGAAAAACATGAATATGCAAAGCTAGTTAATTTAACCTTCTTTTTACCTGCTCAATTGGGTAAAGTTGTTAGAGCTCATCCTTCTGAAAAATTGCCTTTTCTTCCTTCTTCTTTCTGCCTAGCTTTTCTAGAGGTACATTATTGAATTCGGTATGTTTTCTGCGCTGTGGAACCATTGAACATGTGATTTCGTTTTTGTTCTTTGATTTTGCGGTAAAAATGGGGCTACGATCTCACTTTACTCTTCAAATTAGGTTCTATTTATGAGGGTTTATTGGGAAAAAAGAAAGCTTTATGCATCGCTTACTGAATTGTTTTTATTGTTATTCTTTCCTGCGGGTTGCCCTTCTCCGAGTTTATGATGGTGTTGAAACTTGAAAGTGTATATTGAGGTAATACGATATGCAAAGCTTACGATAATCCAGACCTTGTTACTTTCCCCACCTTTTTAGTTAATGGGTAAAATTTGTTAATGAGAGAAACTAGAGAATAAAGTTTGTTACTGGAAAACTGGGAAAAATGAAAATCCATCAAGTTGGAAGTGTTTATTGAGGCTACATTAAAATGAATAAAGAGCAACTTAGCCGGGTGAATGCTCACTCCTTTTTATGCCTCATCTAGCACCTTTTGAAATGCTAAACCCAAATTGTATTTTCTTTCTGAATGAGTGTTAACATTTTCAAGTGATTTACTTTTTGCGAACATCATTAACTGCTTGCAGGTCGATCTATGTGGACATGCAACGCTAGCAGCTGCACACTTTCTATTTGCCTATGGCCTCGTTAAAACTGATATTGTTGAGTTTTCAACAAAATCAGGAATTTTAACTGCCAAAAGGGTGCCAGAAGCCAAAGCTCCAAATTCTCAGGACGATTGGCCAACAGGTTACTCAATTGAATTGGATTTTCCTGTTGTCCAAGTAGCCGAGACCAATTTTAATGATGTTCCTGCAATTTCAAAAAGCTTGAATGGTGCATCCGTGGTTGAGATCAATGAGACATCGAAGGGTGACCATTTTGTACGTATTTAATCTGGTGTTTACTTTTATATTTGCATTAGTGCATAAAGATAAAAATTCATGTAAAAGAAATTTATGCAAGTCTCCTTTACAAAGGTACAAACATAAAGGACATGCAAGAAAGAATTTCTATTTTTCATTTTTTTGGAACAAAAAGGAAATTGCTTTCAATCCCATGAGAAGGCATAGTAGGCAAATTTATTAAATTCAAGCCCTTCCTAGGCATATGATGATAATTTCATGATGTTTTTGCAGATTTTGCTCCCATCGGGTGAGGCAGTGGTCGAATCCCAACCTCAGATAGATCAAATACAAAATTTCCCCGGCAGAGGAATGATCATAACTGGACCTGCTCCACAGGGTTCTGGCTTTGATTTCTATAGCCGCTTCTTCTGCCCAAAGTTTGGAATCAATGAGGTAACTGCCAACACTTGAATATACTGTGAGAATGTATAAAATTGCATTCAAGCACATCATAGTCATTGAAAGGGGCAGTGCTGAGCTGAATTTTTCACAACCTAGATAATTAAGCGAGTCATATAGATATTATTTATCATACCTTCGATAACTACAATGCAAACATCTATATGATGGTATAGCTGATGCATCTTAGATATCTCACGTGTTCTCTTCTTGCACGTATGTTTGTTTTTTCAATCAAAACTTTTCAGGATCCTGTTTGTGGAAGTGCTCATTGTGCCTTGGCTCCTTATTGGCGTAAAAAGCTTGGCAAATGTGACTTTGTTGCTTTAGCGGTACTTCCTCCTTCCTCAAAACGCAAAAACTGAAATACTTATTCATGTGTTTGTGCAATCTGGGACTACTTACACAAACCTGATTTAATTGTTTTATGGTCCAGGCCTCACCTAGAGGTGGCGTTGTGAACCTGCATCTAGACGAGGAGAAGCAGCGGGTATTTCTGAGAGGGAAAGCTGTGGCAGTCATGGAAGGTTCTCTTCTAGTTTAATGTAGCAGTTGATGTCCATGATTTTTATTCATTTGACACTTCCATAAAGTTCAATAATATGGTGGAAGTATGGCGTTTCTTGAATGTAAAACACCATCAACTGTCTAAAATCTCTAAATTGATTTTTGGTATGTAATCTATCTACTGTGACTTTTGGAGCATTCTTCTGTTTTTGTAAGTTTCCAGTGTGTTTAAACATCTATTTATGTGCTTTGCTTTGATTAATAGCATCTGATCAGAGAGATGGAAGCTCATTCTCACTGAACTGGTTGTAAGCTACTCTTTTTAAGGATGATATGTGAGGTGTTTGGTTTTCATTGTTACCATCTTTTTGATAATCGAATATCCCCAAAGACCAACGGAACAAGGTTCCAGACACAATGGCTAATGGGCTAAATCTTTTATCCTTCTCTGGGCAGGGTTCGAACCTATGATGTGCGCCTAACTTAACAATTAACAATTTTTTTGATCTGATTATGAGAATAGGCATGTCCAATTGATCCATCTTCACTATTTCCCTGCATGATTAAGCTTCTGATTTTACTAATGATATTCTTCAGTTACCATTTTGCTTTGGAGTTAATTTCCAGATTAGATGGTCACTCAACTAAGGATAGTTCACTTAGAATTTTTTTTTCTTTTCTTTATAACTCAAAAGTCATTCAACCATTTTTTAATTTTGTTGACATGAAGTTTTCATTTTTAAGCCAAACTTTTAAGAAATCAAAATGCTACCTATTTTAATCATTTTATTGACCCGCCCCGCTAAAACTATATCAAATTTTAAAAAAATGACAACTCTGAGTTTTTTTTTTTTTTAGGTTAAACTACCTAAAGAGACATACCTCCTTACCATATTTACTAACTCTCCCACTACTTTCTTTTTAATTACTTAATATACCACATATTCCACTCGGATACATCGCCTCAGGTCGTGATACATCGCCTCACCTCGTGATACATTGCCTCACCTCGGATGCATCCCACCCGATGTATCAAAGGTAAAACCAAAGAATTCCGATGTATCCGAGTGGTTTTGGGATGTATCAAATGGGATTCTGATGTATCCGAGTAGTTTGAGAATGTATCCCGAGGTGAGGCGATGTATCCCGAGGTGAGGGATGTATCCGAGCGGGATTGAGGTGAAAAAAAGAGTAATTAGCTCCCAAAAATGTGTGTTTTACGTAAGTTACCCTTTTTATTATGCCTATCATTATAGACTTATAGAAGCAAAATTAGAAAATTATTTACTTGTCTTTTGTTTAGTTCAAATTTGTATTTACCAGCTTCCAAGGGGTCATGCTCGCAAAAAATAAGAATCCGGCGCTAAAAGGACATATTTTTCGGACTTCATACTAAAAGGGGTTGCAAAAAAAAAAGTGATACCAAAAGAGGTTGTTCGCTTCACTTCAAGTGAATTCCTAAGGGACGTTGTTAGCTGCCATTTTAAAAAAATAAAATAAAATGGTTAGTAGTAGGCATAGTGAACCCCAACCATCTTCTTTCCTTTACACTTTGCCCTAGGATTGCGTATCGGTTAGTTCGTTTGATTTTGAAGTTTATCGATTCGACTGACTGGTTATCGATTTATAGACATGTTAAATTGTTATAGAACCATTAAAATATCGATTTATTTGTTATTGATTTATCAGTTATTGATCATTACCGGTTCAATTATCTGTTTAACCGTTAAAATTTCACACACAAAAGAAAATCATTGAAAATCACTTAGAATTTAGAAATTAAACAAGGTGACAAATTAATGAACCATGCACGTGAGTTGACATATTGCATCTTTCTCAAAAGAAAACACTGACACCTTGTAGAATAACTGAGAATTTGAGATAGTTAGAAATGAAAGTATGAAACAAAAACCTAAGTCAAAGATTTTCTCTACGGAATGATATAAATATAATTTATTAATTTACTATCGGGTTATTGGTTAATCCATTAAGAGAAAATCTCAAACCGTTAAGAATCGATACCCCGATATAAAAAAATCAAAATCGCTAAATCAATAACTAATTCCCGATAAATCAATAATTTCTTTTCAATTCAAATTATTGATTCCGATTCAATTTTTAACAACCCTACTTATAACCCATGTATTAGCAAACCACTACTTGTCTTTTTTTTTTAATGTTGGACAAGAACCCCTATATTTTTAATTATGATTGATATCGATCATAATTAAAAATATAGGGGTTCTCGTTCAACATAAAAAAATAAATAAATAGAAAACAATAATGGTTCGCTGATACATGGGCGAAGTGTAAGGAAAAAAAGAAGATGGATGGGGTTCGCTATGTCTATTACAAACCATTTTAATTTAATTTATTTATTTTTTTTAAAAAAATGTGCAGCTAATGATATTTGTTAAAAAATTTAAAAGTTTATTTGAAGTAGAGCAAACAACCCCCCCCCCCCCCCCCCGATATTGAACTTAGACTTAAATCTAACTTCAAAACTTAACCCAAAAAAGTTCGTTCTCAACAAAAAAGTAACCAAATTAAAAATAAAAATAGTAGAAGACAGACCATAGAGGCGGCTCAAGGGAGGGCTAATTATTAAAAAAGAAAATTGGCTAATAAATTTTTTATTTTAGGCCAACCAAATTTTGTTTGATAGTGAATCTATAGTTTTATATTTTGCTTAACTAAAAAAATATTGAAGTTCCTAGAAAAAAAGTACAAAATCTTTATTCTAAAGAAAAGGAAAGAAAAATTGTCTTTCTTTTAACAATAGAAATATTTTAGAACTTGAATTAAACTATTCAAATCTTCATATTACAAAATAAAGTTTCTTGCAATAAGATCCAAGGTAATATATCGTGAACACATGATTAACATCTTATTAATTTGAATTAACCCATATAATATAAATTATAATATTACTATTAGATAATTATTGTAAAGTTAATGACTTTATGTCTTATAAATTTATTATCCTATAAACAATATATAACTACGAAAAAAATATGACAATAACTTTTTGCATGTGTGTATATATAAATTCAATTAAATGATAAGATTTTTTTATAGAAAAAAAAGCAAGTGATTCATACGATACAATTGCTGAAAACGTTAATTTTAGGGATTAAATACAAATAGCAAAGTGTTGAGGGAGTCTAAGTTATAAAAAAACAGAAGTATCAATTATGAATTGATATAAAGACTAATTAATCAGATTATTTCTACTATATAATAAGTGAAAGTTCTTTGGACGACCAAAAGTGTTTCTGGTATTATGCATTTAGTAAGGGATAATTTAGTAATTCGACTTAACTGCTACATTGACTCTTTCAACTCCAGGTGTCCAAGGTCTATGGGCACCACGTGTGTTTTAGATTCCCGATACCCTTTTTTCCTCTACCGTCTTAGTTTTTGATTTCTCTTTAATTTTATCTTTTACTTTAGTGTTACCTGAAAATAAATAACTTTTTTGGGTTTTCCTCTGTTTTTCAGCAATGCATGCGTTTATTGAGCATCTCGAATGTTGGGTAAATCTTGGTCTTGAGTAATGTTTCTTACCTCTAACTTTTTCTACTGGGTTTTTGTTCTCAAACTTCCTATCTATCTGCTTAGTCCTTCTTTATTTTAGATTTAGAATGTGAAGTATTTAATTTTTATGTTTTGTCTCCCCATCTTGTACATGCATATTGTGATTTGTTACATATGTTGTAGCTTCACACTATGCAGTAAATAGAGCTGTCCAATGGAATTCAGAAAGTTTGAGTTATAGGACTGTTATTCTGCACGACCTGATGTTTTAGTGAATTTACTTACGGGTTACTTATGAGTGAAACGGGTTGCCTGACGTGTTTCAACAGAAGCAGTAAAGATAATAAGTAATGAACATGATAGTTTTACGTGGAAAACACCCGGGTCACAAAAGGTGTAAAAAATCATGACATGTACCTCTACAGGATTTAACCCCAACTTCACTAAACACAATGAGCCTCTCAACAAACGATTACAAACTCTGTAACCTAAGGAATTATAAACTCTAATTCCTATTTTTCAACAATCTCCCAGACTGTTGAATCCACTTCAAGTTCTCCGACTTGAAAATCAGATTACAAAACTCTTGCAATCCTAGGAACTAACTCTAATTCCTAAAAACACACAAATCTCCCAAGTCTTCGAGTTATCCCAACTTGAAGACTAAACTCCTAAACCAGTTTATAACACACTGGTACTAAGACAACATGAAAATTACAACTCAATACTCAAAACTAGACTCAAGAACTGTAAAACATAGTCCTGTGGAACAGGTTCTTCGATCTGGTTCTTCGATCTGGCAGCACTTGGATAGGTAGGTAGAACTCTCTCAAATATTGTTCTTACTTATTTGTTCGTGTTCTACCTTTTTTTCTCTCAGTATGAGTGCATGAATTTCGTTTTGGAAGTCCTTGAGTATTTATAACTATCATTGATCTTCACAATCAAGTAGACGTTTAACTCCACAAGGATTCTCATGCTTCTTGGACTCCCTTCTTGAGTGTTGTAGTCAAACACTAACACTCATTCATGCTTTGTGCAGACTTTGAGTTCTTACGTAAGTAAACTTCTAATTCCGCAAGAACTCTCTTCTTTCTTGGACTCTCTTGATTCTTGGACTATCTTGGTCTACCCATATGTATACTCCTTATCATATGTAGACTCTTATCTAATTCGTGCTCTATGCAGACTTTGAAATCTTTTATACTTGAGACTCTTTCATTTCAAAGAATCCTAATATAAGTTGAACTCTGCGTGGTGGAACATGTAATAGAAACAGGTTAATGTATTTGTCAATAATCAAAACATAGAAGAACCCAACAAGGACAGCCTCTGAATAGTGTATGCTGGTTTTTACAAATGGGTTCCCAGTAGCAATCTCGATGAATTGGCCGCCAAGACTCTCTTTCTTAACTACTAATCATATTCATTATGAGTAAGTTTCAATTTGCTATGTCATTTTTCCTGATGTGTGTTGCTGTACCATACTTGACTACTAATCATACTTTGAAAAAAACTATTTTGTTCTAGATTTTGAGATTAATTGCTTTGTATCATGTTTTAAGTTTAAAGCTTTATTTATAATGGTTCATACATGTAGATCCTTTCATAAACAGGGCTGCTTTAGGTGTCAACCTGGCTATGTATAATAGCAGTTAATTAGATGCTTGTTTTTGAAGCCGGGATTATGCAATTGTTTAACATTTGTTCCTTTTGCTTGAGGTTTGCTCTCTCTTTTTTGTGCTTGCTGCTTTTCAGAAATAAATTTTGGTCTTTCGCTTATGGTATAAAGGAGTAACAAGAAAAATCTATGTTTATTTTGTTGTGGATCGAAAGGTTTTGAATCTATTATGGGTGATCACTTCTTTTTGTTTTTGTTTTCTAGGTTTATAGCATAACTTATCAAGACATACTTTGAAGGTAATTTAGCTTGATTTTTTTATTTTTGTGCCATGTGACTTAGCACATGATATAACTTAGCACATAATATAGCCTCCTATTTATTGTCCGAGATATAATTATTCATGAAAAAAATATCTTTTTAAAGTCATTTTGTTTTATATTTGGTGTAGAAAGTAGTAATTTTCAGGTTCTTTCAATACAAAGTGTTTGTAGTCAAGTCTATTGACATTTTTTATTCACCTTTTGGTACATCTTAAATTAATTTCTTGCCCTACATATCGATGTTACAAATGCCGTTTTACTGTCTTATATCATTAGCATTTTCTGCAGCAATTAGTATTTGATTTAATGCGAAAATGGGTTCGCCATGGAAAAGTTGAAGAAAAAAGGAGAAAATATGTAGATTTAATCGGTGTCAATAAGACATAACAAATGAATAACTTTTTTCAATGATATTTTTTTGCCAATTAAAATGTATTTTTCTGTTAAAATTATTTTTGCATTTATCTACTGGAGACTTCCCTAATCGTAGAGAAGAGGAGTAATCTAACCACTTATGAAGAATCAAAACCATAGAAAAAGTTTCAGTTTCGTTGTCGTTACTTTCAATCCAATCTAAGTTACAAGGGAAACCTAAAAGGGAAGGAAAAAATAAATAACAAAAAGATAAAAGTTAAAGGAAACCAAAGAAGTGGAAAGAACAAAAATGGAAAATGATAGAAAGAACTCACCTGAGAGAGCAAAAGAGCAGCAGACTCTGAGCTTTCCATTTGTCAGCTGAAGCATGTAAATATAATAGTTTATGAATTTTCAGTAGGTCAAACAATAAATAAATTTTACCAATAACCATTAATGATCTCACAACTAAAAAGGCTTTGTAGCCAATAAATTAGCGGCACTTTCATTTTTTTCTGGAAGTTTCAGTTCTTGATATCTCATCTATGTACATCTCTTATTTAAGTGAGCTTTGTCTAACTTTATTAAGCAAGGGAATGACTGCAATTGTGCACATGTTCTTGAATTTAGAGTCGAGGTCCAAAAACATAATCTTAATTTTTTTTTAATTTCTTTGAAGGAATGGGCGTAAGGTAGGAGTGGGTTAGCGTAAAAGTTGATGGTTGAGAAAAATGTTGATTTTGGTAGCAAGGACATGAGAAATCTGATACTAGCTTGGGTGGCATGGATGATACTAGCTTGGATGACACTTATCCTTCAAGACCTTTCACACGGAATCAAGCTATAGAGCTTCAAAATCTACAAGTGATGTTCATGAAAAAGGAAGCGTCGAAAAAGCTTGAAGAATACCAAAGGAAAATATACAATGTGTGGATAGTTTATTAGAGTGAGGTAGAGGGAGAAATTCAAGAATTTCCAAAAGAAGACAACCAAATAAGACCCTTACTTCATTAATGACAAAATTGTAATAGATAATGTCTTCTTATTTCCAAGTATAAGTAGTAGTATTTCATCATTTTGAAGTTTAGTTTATGTTGAGTATTGAATGCTCTTAAATTGTAGTTGTTATTGTAGTACTTAGTGAAATTTCCTTAAGGAATTAGTGAGTGATTAGGATGAACTCTCTTAATTATTAATTTACTTTTTTGCTTAATTAATCAAAGGTCTCTCATTTGTGGAATTTATTTGATTTCCTTGGTTGATTGAGTTGGTTTAATTTTTAGTTATTTGAATCAATTGGGAGGTGAGGGTTCTAGCCCCTTGTTGCCCATAATTTCAATTTCTAGTTGTTAATCTATATATCTTCTCTTCTTTCTTTCTTTCTTTTGTTTCGTTGTTTTTTTGTTATCATTTGATATCAGAGCTCAGTTTAAGTTTGTTCTCACAAATTTAAGTCTTGGGAATTTGATATATTCAAAATTCGATATATATATTATATATATATATATATATATATATATATATATATATATATATATATATATATTCAAAAATCATCCAAAAAAAGAATTCAAAAGTTTTTTTGTTTGAATTTCTTATTTTTGACACTATATTCTTGTTCTCTAGTATTTTTTGAGTCTAGATTTTAAATTTTGTTCAATTTAAAGTTATAGAAGTGAAGTTGATATTGAAGCTTTAAAAACTTGAAAAGTGAATCTTTTGATTGGGAAAAAATTAGAGCTTAAAAACTATTGGGGTTTGTTCCTGAGTCGAGGGAAAACTAATCTTAAACTTTGGGGTGATTTGGTGAAATTTGAAGAAAGATTTTGTGTTGGGTGTTCTTGGTGTTCTTGAAGAACTTCAAGAGTTCTTGAAGAAGAAGAAGATAAAAAGGTACATTTGAGTTCTTAAAGAAGAAGAAGATAAAAAGGTACATTTGATCTTCAAAACTCTTGAATTGTTGGCAAAAGTTGTTTGTTGGTCCATAAGTGAAAATTTAAAATAATAAAAAAATCAATTTTTTTTAAAAAAATTAAAAATATTTTTCATGTGGATGCCACATCAGCACCACACCAACACCAGTCAGCTGCCAATGCAGCAGCTGGCAGCAGGTCCACGCCCACTCTCAGGCGCGAGTACAGTTTCAGAGGGCCAAATTTCTGCAGGTTTCAACACTTAGTTTTTTTTAGGGTCTCAAAATTTTTGGGACCCCAAAATTTTTCTAAGTGTCCAAACTTTTTACTTCTTCTACACTCATTTCTCTTTGATTTCTCGACTATTTAACAACTAATTAATATCTTTAATTACTTGGCAACTAGTTTCTGATCATCAAATCATCTCTTTGATTCTTCAAATTTAGCAATAACAAGTAATTTCTCCTACTTTTTGCTATTTAATTCTTGACTCCGATATTTTTCAAGCTTCTTTCTTCTCCTTTTTTTGTCTTATTTCGTTGTTTTTCGTTATCATTTGGTATTATTTATTTTTCGATATTTGGTATCGTTGATTAATTCCTTGATTCAAGTCCTCTTAGAGTCATTTGAATCGTCCTTCTTTCAAGAGCCACAAGAGTCCACTCTTCCACAAAGGATAGGTGACCTTGAGTTGATTGAGCAGAACTAGTTTACTACCAATTTTGAGACGATGCCATAGAAGGTGAGTTGACAGTTTACATACGAGTGACGTGAGATTTTTACTACTAATCTTGTTTGTTGAGTTTTGTAGGTACCATGTCCAACCACGGTACAAGTCCAATTGGGGATACATCGGAGAACCTCATGGAGGCTCTCACCCACCTCTCCAAACAAATGGCGGAAATGAGGGCGGAAATGAATGGAAGGTTAAGAGGTATGGAGGAAAGGTTGGTATGGGTGGAAAATGAGAATAGAGAGAAGGCACTTCAAACCAAAAATGAGGAGATAAGGTGGGCAATGGTGCAATCCACCACCATTACTCCGGGACAAGCTCACCAACTATGTTATCCTCCATAAAGTTGAACCTAAAACTTCCAACAACCCACCTTTCAAACAAACAACCCTCCAAACTACCCAAAACAACCAACACCACATCCGAATCAATAAACCTATCATCCTGCACAAGAGAATCGTCCTTTTGTTATAAGCCAAGTTCCATATCAAACTCCACTCCGAAATGTATCAAGTGCATCCTTGCATGATTCCCACATATACCCTCCATGAAATACACTACAAATACCCTACCCAAACTACCAATTCCAAAATCCTCTCTATGATAAAATAAATGATGAGATCAACCATGATGAATTTTGGGACATGAAGGTATGGATGGATATGGAGAACCAAGGGAAGGAGTCCGGCCTTGGGACTTGGGGTGAGATCAAGGAATGAGAGGTCAAGAACATGAGAATAGAGAAGATATGATGGGGAATAGAGGAGCTAGGTATGAATATCGGAATGATCAAGATAAGAGATTGAACACAATCAAGGTTACCCTTCCAAAGTTCAAGGAAAGTAGTGACCTGGATGAATTTCTTGAATGGAAACTACAAAGTGAATGGATATTCCTCACCAATAACATCTCGAAATCATTGAAGGTGAAGTATACCCTCACCCAATTTGAGGGATATGCTTTCACATGGTGGGAATCCAAGAGAAGGAAAATAGAGAGTCATCACATCTATGAGTTACCCACTTGGCAAGAATTGATTGATCTTATGAAGTATAGATACTTGATTCTGAACTACTACCAAGAAGTTCTCAAGAAGGTGTACATGCTAAGGCAAGGTAATAAAAGTGTTGAAGAGTACTATGATGAATTCGAGAACTTGAGGATGAAGTCTAAGCTTGAGGGGAACATGCAATACACGGTGATATGATTGTGGAAAATTTGAGGTAAGATATGTTGAAGCCTTTGAAGCTTAAACACTATGAGACTCTTGAAGTGGATTTCCATGATGCCTCAAAGGTAGAAACGGATTTGAAAGAAGAGAAGTCATTTAAGGCCAAGAGTTTTTCAACTTCCTCATAGAACAAAAGCAATGATAAATGAAAGGCACCAACTCCTCGAGAGCTATCTAAAGGGAGTGGTGAAGATACTCAAGTCAAGTTTGATTACAAGGCCAAGGGAAATGACAAATCAAAAGGAGGTAACTTTGAAAAATCCAACGTTCCTCGACCCTCTATCATTTAATGCTTTTGATGTCAAGAGAAGGGATATATTGCTAGTGAGTATCCTAATAGGAGGGCAATTATTGCTTTTCAGGATGGTTATAAAACCAATAATAAAGATGAGGGAGATTAAAATAGTGAGGGAGAGGGAGATAGAAGTGAGGAGGAAAGAGTTGCTTCGGGGGATGAGGAAGAAAGATTGGATGAGAGGGTAAATTTTGCTTGCTTTATGGAGGAAGGGAAACCTTTGCTTGATGATAATAAAGATTTGAAGGTAAATACCAATCTTTCATGTGTTATGAGAAAAATTATGGGAGCCCTTGCCAAAGAAGAACTTGATCAAAGGGAGAATCTGTTTCATGCTAGGTGCAAAATCTAAGATAAGGTGTGTTATTTGATTATTGATAGTGGGAGTTGCACCAATATGGTGAGTAATTTTTTGGTGGAGCGTATGCAAATTCCAACAAAAAATATTCCAACCCTTACAAACTACAATGGCTCAATGAGAGTGGAGATATGAAGGTCATCAAACAAGCAAGTATTTGGTTTAGTGTTGGCAAGTACAATAAGGAGTTGGTTTGTGATGTAGTACCCATGTTGACTTATCGTATATTATTGGGAAGGCCGTGGAAATTTGATAGAGACGTTGTGCACCACGGAAGGACCAACAAATATGTTTTTATGATTAAAGGCAAGAAGTATGTACTTGCACCTTTCACTCCATACCAAGTGAGTGAGGACTATCGAGCTATGAAGGAGCTTCGGGAGAGGATAAGGGTGGAAGAAGCGAAGAGTGAAGGTGAAAGTTCCACCATTGTTCCAAAAGAGAGAAGTGACTTGAATAAAACTAAGAAGAATATGCGTATGATAGCCAAGCCGAACAAGTGTTTAAAGGGTGTGGATGAGGAATGCTTTCTAATGTGCCTTGTCAACACCAATCTTTTATTGTATGCTAACCAAGATACTAGCACTTTGCCTAGTATTGTTTCTTCTTTTTTATAGGACTATGATGAGTTATTTTTGGAGGATATGCCCGAGAGACTACCACCCTTGAGGGGAATTGAGCACCAAATTGATTTTATACCGGGTTCACAAATTTCCAACCGTCCAGCCTATAAAAGTAATCCAGAAGAGACCAAGGAGCTACAAAGACAAGTGGAAGAACTTCTTGAAAAGGGGTTGATCAAAGAGATTCTAAGTCCTTGTGCCATACCAGTGATCCTTGTTCCCAAAAAGAATGGTACTTAGAGGATGTGCATTAATTGTAGAGCCGTGAATAAGATTACCATCAAGTATAGGCATCCAATTCCTAAACTTAATGATATGTTGGATGAGCTATATAGAGCAAGTGTGTTCTCAAAAGTTGATCTTCGAAGTGGGTACCATCAAATTCACATGAAATCGGGTGATGAATGGAAGACGGCCTTCAAAACAAAGTTTGGGTTGTATGAATGGTTTGTGATGTCGTTTGGTTTAATTAATGCCCCAAGCACTTTTATGATTTTGATGAATCATGTTCTAAAACCCTTCATCAACAAGTTTGTGGTTGTGTATTTTGATGACATACTTGTGTATAACAAGATAATTGAAGATCATGTATTCCATTTGAAACAAGTGTTTGATGTTTTGCTACAAGAAATATTATTTGTTAATCTCAAAAAGTGTTGTTTTTGTGTTGAAAAGGTAGTGTTCTTGGGTTTTATGGTTAGTGCAAATGGTATACAGGTTGATGAAGAAAAGGTGGAGTCAATCAAGACTTGGCCGATCCCATCCAATGCAATCGAGATAAGAAGTTTTCATGGGTTGGCAAGCTTTTACCGGCGATTTGTGAAGGGATTTAGTTCAATTGCTTCTCCTTTGACCGAATTGATCAAGAAATATGCCCCTTTTATGTGGGGGGAAAGAGCAAGAGAAGTCCTTTCAAGACTTGAAATCTATGTTGAGTTCCTCACCCATTACTCTAACTACCCAATTTTGATAAAGCATTTGAGATAGAGTGTGATGCTTTGGGTGTTAGTATATGTGGTGTATTAATGCCAGAAGGGAAACCAGTGGCTTACTTTAGTGAAAAGCTAAAGGGAGATACTCTTAGGTACTCAACTTATGACAAGGAATTGTATGCACTTGTGAGGGTATTGGCTCATTGACAATACTACTTGTGGAAAAAAGAGTTTGTGATAAGGACCGATCATGAGTCCTAGAAGCATCTTAAGGAACAATCCAAATTGAACAAGCTACATGCCAAATGGGTTGAATTCATTGAGGCCTTTCTATATGTGATCAACTATAAGCAAGGAAAAGAGAATGTAGTAGCAGATACTCTTTCAAGAAGGTTTGTATTGGTCAACACTTTGGCTTCTAGAATGATGGAATTTGAAAGCTTGAAGGGGTTCTATTCTATGAATCCCAATTTCAAAAAAACTTTTGATAATCTTAGTAAAGGGAAGCGGGTTGATAGGTTTCAATTAGTTGATGGGTTCTTGTTCAAGAATGGGCGAGTTTGTGTGCCCATGAGCTCATGAAGAGAGTTGTTCATCAAGGAGGCTCATAGTGGCGGTTTGATAGGGCACTTTGGAGTATCCAAGACACTTGACATCCTTACGGAGCAATTCTATTGGCCAAAGATGAAGCATGATGTGGAGCAGATTTGTGGACAATATCTCAAATGCAAGCAAGCCAAATCCATGACTCGACCTCAAGGTAAGTATACTCCTCTTCCTACTCCTAGTGATATATGGATGGACATTTCTATGGATTTTGTGTTAGGACTTCCTAGGACTAAAAAAGGATATGATAGCATATTTGTGATAGTGGATAAATTTTTTAAAATGACTCATTTCATTCCATGCCATAAATGTGATGATGCATCCCATGTAGCATCCTTGTTTGTCATCAATGTGCTTAAATTGCATGGAGTCCCTCAAAACATTGTTAGTGATAGGGATTCCAAATTTCTTAGTCACTTTTGGAAGAGTCTATAGGTTACACTTAATACCAAACTTATGTTATCTACTTCTTGCCATCCCCAAATGGATGGACAAACACAAGTAGTCAACCGGACTCTTGGAAGCATGCTTAAGTGTATGATTAGGAGAACCCCGACCACTTGAAAAGACCGTTACCCTTGATCAAATTTGCATATAATCTGTATTTCCATTCATCTATTGGAATGTCCCCATTTGAAGCATGTTATGTCTTTAAGCCTTTGTTTCCATTAACCATAATTCCTTTGTCTAGCCATGTTGTTATAAGCCTAAATGCTAAGCAAAGGGTAAAGGAGATGATGATCATTCATTCCACGGTAGAAAAGGCCATCAAAAGGAACAATTCAAAGATGGCCAACTGAAAGAATCGTGGGAGAAATGAAGTGATTTTCAATTCGGAAGATCAGGTGTGGGTTCATTTCTGAATAGAGAGGTTCCCACAAGTTCGGAAAGAAAAGCTAAGCCCGAGGGGAGATGGACCCTTCAAAGTGCTCAAGCAGATTAATGACAATGCCTACATGATTGAATTACCAAGTGAGTATAATGTTCATAATGTTTTCAATGTTAGTGACCTTTCTCCTTGTGTTGTAGGTGAACGTTTGGATTCGAGGACGAATCCTTTTCAAGAAGGGGTTGATGATACTAGGTTGGGTGGCATGGATGATACTAGCTTGGATGATTACTTATCCTTCAAGACCTTTCACACGGAGTCAAGCTAAAGAGCTCCAAGACCTACAAGCGATGTTCATGAAAAAGGAAGCGTTGGAAAAGCGTAAAGAATACCAAAAAAAAGCATAAAATGTGTGGGTGGTCTATTGGAGTGAGGTGGAGGGAGGAATTCAAGAATTCTCAAAAGAAAGCAACCAAACAAGGCCCTTACTTCATTAAAGGTAAAATTGTAATAGATAATATCTTCTTATTTCCAAGTATAAGAAGCAATATTTCATCATTTTGGAGACTAGTTTATGTTGAATATTGAATACTCTTAAATTGTAGTTATTATTGTAGTGCTTAGTGAAATTTTCTTAAGGAATTAGTGAGTGGTTAGGATGAATGCTCTTAATTGTTAGTTAACTTCTTTGCTTAATTAATCGAAGGTCTCCCATTTGTGAATTCATTTGGTTTTCTTGGTTGATTGAGTTGGTTTGATTTCTAGTTATTGAAATCAATTGGAAGGTGAGGGTTCTAGCCCTTTGTTGCTCATAATTTCAATTTCTAGTTATTAATCCACATATCTTTTCTTCTTCCTTTTGGAAACAGTCTCTAGCAGAAATGCAAGGTAAGGTTGCGTACAATAGACTCTTGTGGTCGGGCCCTTCCCCGGACCCTGCGCATAGCGAGAGTTTTAGTGCACCGAGCTGCTCTTTTTATCTTTTCTTCTTCCTTTCTTTTGTTTTGTTAATTATCGTTATCAGAATCTGTGTTCTTTTTGCGTCTTATTGGGTTGCAAGTTTGGAACTGTCTCAACATGAAACATGTAGCATTTTAATTTGGTCCATACATGTCTTATTTGATCACTTACCCGAACATCATGTGGATAAAGAATGTGATAGAATTGTCCAAATCTATTGTCTATTTGAGATATGATTTCACCTGCTTTTATATTTTTATGTAAAAATTATGTATTATACGGTGTATTATCTATTGATATATACGCTTCAACTTGAGATTTACACCTCTATTTTAGTGGTCCAAAGAACTTAGATGAAGCTCATAGCAGCCCTGGATTGCAGGCTTCGGATGGACCGGATCGTACAGAAGAATGTACCACACTGGTAGGTTCTTTACTGCATGAATATATATTTGGAAATTAATTTTGTTTGCTTATTTTTTAAGCTGGTTTGAAAATACAAGTTGGAGTATTACGTGTGGAAAACTGTTGAAGTTTCAGTTTATACATTCCTCCTTCTAACGTAAGCAAGTTATCTCCCACTTTTTAATATTATACTATTCAATATAACTTATGACAGTGATGTTGGAAAGATTAATATATGGTTTACTTTTCCTTCGTATGGAGGCTATCGAACTGAACCCTTCAACCATTTGAGACTTGTTCAATATTTGAGTAAAAAATGATTTTTGGTGATTTCTTGATTAATTAATATTTTGTGAAATATGTAGTCTCCAACTTTCATAGTTCATATTAATCTTGAAAAGTTTGAGCTGTTATCCACTTCGCTCATCAGAGAACCCTATTATCATAAAAGTATTGATTCATGATAGTCATCTCTTTTGGCCTAAGTCGAATGTTTATGTTTGACTTATCTCTCTTTTTCTTTTGCTTTCCACTCACTACTAAAAACAGCTCAAAAAAGGACGGATAAAAAAGCGACTGACAGCTTTGCTCTAGAAAAGCGACGCTATCCATTGCTTTTTTTTTTTTTTTTAATTTATAATTATTTTTTTACAAAAGCGACGAATATCGTCTCTATGTCCGTCGCTTTTTTTGCGGATTTTTGCGCCAAAAATATTTACAAATAATTAATTTTTATTTTTTATTATAAGCGACGGACAGCGTCGAAACTATTAAAAAAAAGTTAAAAAAGAATTTTAAAGAAAGCGACGCTGTCTGATAACGCTCAAACTACACTTCTAATTAAAGAAGCGTAAGCGATCGTTGTCAAGTAAAGAACCCAAACAAAGGTTGGGGTCGAATCCCACAGAGAATACGGTGAAGATTTAGACTTTAGTGAAGTAGATGACTAGTGATCAATTGTTTCCGATAAATAAAAAGGGGGGGTTTTGTGAACAAATCGTAAACAAAAGCAACAATAATGTAAAAGAAATAATCAGGAGGAGAGAATGAACTAGGGACGTGTTCACCATGGCGTTGTAACA
The DNA here is from genome assembly GCA_003996215.1 of Jaltomata sinuosa. Taxonomy (NCBI): domain Eukaryota; kingdom Viridiplantae; phylum Streptophyta; class Magnoliopsida; order Solanales; family Solanaceae; genus Jaltomata; species Jaltomata sinuosa. The sequence goes on along the minus strand of QJPP01007515.1, from coordinate 583,696 downwards.
ATGTCGATTCTAAGCTTAACCGGGTTCTTTCTATATGCGTGTCACGATGTGATTGCGTCAATTGTATCGTCTAAACGTCTCTCGACCAAATAAACAAATTTCCTTTTCTATTCTCTCGACCTCGAAAAGATGTGCTTTTTAGCATTCAATCCTAACATCAAGTAGATTAATCCAGTTACGGCATTAATCATTAGACGAGAGTTAGTAGTCTCGAATCCTTGTTGTTAATCAAGTTTTCCCGGTTTTAATCTCTTTACTCAAGAAAATTAAACCTAGGCATGTTCTAATGTTTGCAACCACTAGAAAACGTGACATAAAGTATGATTAACAACGTGACTACATGTAAATTAAACCCGTCGCTACCCGGAATCTATATCGCTACTTTAGCCATGGCTCCCACAACCCTAGTTGTGGGAGTTTTAGTTACTCATGCTCGAAGAATAAAAGAAGAAATTCATAATAAAGGAAAGAAGATTCTTACAATATGATGAAAATATCCTTCAATAATCCAAGAACAAGAAAAACCAAGAACTCAAGAACGAATCAAGAACACGAATTCAAGAAGGGCAAACGTGTTTCTTGATCTCAAAAACCACTAAAAACGTGTTTTAAACTAATGGGTGAACAAATTAAATAACATAAACCTACCATAGGGTATTTATAGGAGCCAAAGAAACCAAATCCAAAACGGGCTAGGAATCCCCAAAACGCGGGTCGCCGCCTGAAGCTACTGCCTAAGCGTGACGGCCAGGCTTGACGGACCGTCAGGGCAGTGACGGACCGTCGCCTGGGCCGTCACTGCTTGGCAGCAACACTGCCTCACGTTGACGGTCCCAGTGACGGACCGTCACACTTGTGACGGGCCGTCACTCAGGCCGTCACTCTTAGGCAGAATGTTATTTTTCGCGTATTTTCTTCCGTTTCCGTGTTTGTTTCCATTTCCTACAAATACAACATAAAAACATCAAAAACAACAATGGTTGCTTGAAAACGTACGATTGTTCTTAGTAAAAAGGAGTCGAAAGTGACGTAAATTAGCGTCACATCAACACCCTCAACTTAAAATGTTCGCTTGTCCTCAAGCAACCTAACATAAAACAATAATACGACTCAACTAAGAACACGAACTCATGTCTATAGCACTTCATGGTCAATCTAAACTTATTCAATTAAATCAGGCTCCCTCGTAGCACACGTATGTATGAAACACTAACTTGCAAGGATCCAAACATGTCATTCCGATATGATAGAACATTATGCATACACACCCGCAGCTATTCTAACAATCAATAGACAATATAGCCATCTTGGTGCCCTCACCACAAAGAAATCCCACACACAAGATTTGGGACTAGGTAAGCGCTCACACTCACAAACGATTTCAAACAATGCACATGCAATACCATAGGCTTGCCCTTACTATTCTATTTCGGTTCTTCAGAAAGCTACTCAGGATCACTACAGGACTTGTTTCGGCTTGTAATGAGGCTTCGGTTGCAGGTATGATACATTTAGGGGTTAGTGACTAAGCCCTCCTTGGAACCATTTACATCTTATCACCACATAACTTCACTTTATCCATCCTCATTCACCTTTTTATTTCCTTGATTCTAGATACAGGTGCGGCCTCTTTATTGACAATTCTTTTTGTTTCTTTTTCGATCTTTTTCATCTTTCTTTATTTTTTTTCTTTTCTTTTCTTAGGCGCACACCCGGATTTTCATTCTATTCAAAAACCAATCTTCTCCATCATCTTTTTCTTATCATTCACCTCTTTAGTAGCCACCCCCAACTTAGGCTGATTGCCTGAGTTGAGGTGCACGATGTCCAAGGAAGGACCAGGGCCAAAATAGGGATTCAATGTTAAACAGGAAAGTGACAGGTTATTGAAAGAACAAGTTCAATTATGTCTCAAACAGGGATCAAAGGGACTATTTGCATTTGGACGGTCTTATAGGTTAAGTGGACTGCACACAAAAAGGGCCTGTGATCCTTTCCTAAGCAACCAACTTCAAACTTAACAAAATAGACCAGGCAAGTTCTAGATGCATGCACAAAGTAAGAATTTATAACAATAATCTCACACGCACTTGGCACCAAGAAACTATATCGCTACCAACTATCAAACAACCGCTTGGCTTAAGCATACTCACTCTACTCATAATCACACAATGACATACAAGGATCCAGACAGTCAATCGTTTCATCATAAGTACACAACCAGATTTTTTTTTTTTTTAAAGGGGCGCTACTTTGATAAGAAATCTCATGCTTTGCTATAGACACTAAAAAAAAAATTTAAAACAACAACCTAAACATGCCGGTTCTACTAGATAGCACACCGGAGGGAAAAGAAATCGGCAACAAAAACCCTCGGTGGTGACTCACAGGTTCCCCAACACCCTCAACTTAGACTCATGCATTGTCCCCAATGCATATATGCGAAAGCTAAAAACTGTGAGAATAAAGGAATACCTGTGAAGTCGATCGGACTCAGATTCCGGAATGATGTTGGAGCCCGCCAGGGTCTCCAAAACATGAAAACTCGATGGAGTGTGGCGTTCCAGCTTTCTCTTTGGGCTCCATCGCTAGTCGCGACAACTTCTTTGCTCTTTCTTTGTAGATTCTCTTGCGGTGTTTTCGTTTTCTAGATTTAATTTTTCCGCCTTCCTCTACATGTTTGTGCTCTCGCACCATACTTCTTACAACAGCTAGGTTCTCGACCAAACACTTCTCCTCAAGATACACATCCGCAGGGATTTCCTCAATAGCATTGATGACCGCGACCACCCTCATGTCACTTGGTTGCTTCATTACTCTGGACACATCGAACTTGACCATTTCATTGTTCAGCCTGAAGGTCAGTTCGTTTTTTTCCATGTCAACCAAGGCTCTTGCTGTGGCTAGCAATGGTCGTCCCAAGATGATGGGAACTTCAAAATCTACTTCGCAATCCAAGATCACAAAGTCAGCTGGGAAGATAAGCTTGCCAATCTTTACTAGCACATCAGACAATATCCCTACGGGTCGCTTTACCGACCGATCAGCCATCATCACTCTCATGGACGTTGGTTTAGGAGCTCCCAAACCCAATTTGTTATACACTGCTAGCGGCATCAGATTGATACTAGCACAAAGATCACACATAGCTCTTCCGAAGTTGAGCTTCCCGATAGTACATGGAACAGTGAACGCACCTGGATCATCCTTCTTTTCAACTAACGACCTTGAAGAGATAGCGCTGCAGTGATGGAGGTTGTCTTCCGGTTCAAAACTCACCGACCTCTTCTTTATAATCAAGTCCTTCATGAACTTGGCATAACCGGGCATTTGTTCCAGCGCTTCCACCAATGGTATGTTTATTGAAATTTCTTTCAACATGGTCATGAAGTTCCGGAACTTACCATCGTCAGCTTTCTTTTTCAAATGCTGTGGGAACGAAGGTGGTGGTCGAGGCATCATAGTTGGAAGCTTTTCAGCTTCCTTGCGTTTCTCCGCGGGCTTTGGAGTTTCCTCCTCTACCGCCTCTTCATCATCCGCAATCTCGCCTTGGGCAGGAATTACCGGATGTGATTCCGGTAATACTTTTCCGCTTCTTGTGGTGATCGCTATACAGCTTGCATCATTCTTCGGATGAGTGGTGTCGCTCGGCAAAGTACCTGGTTTCCTTGGGTTTAGAGATGCCGAGATGTGACCCACTTGCTGCTCTAGTTGCTTGATCGCGGTTGAGTGTGACTCCACTACCAGACTCAATGTTGATAACTCATTCCGCATTGCCTTTACCCCAGAGTCAGTCGATTCCACCTTAAGCAGCATCTTCGCCATCATATTCTCAAGTTTGGACGTCTCAGCCTCACTGCCAGTTTTGTCCCGATTGCCAGGTGGTATATACAACCCACCTCTATCGGTGTTGTTCCTCCAGCTTCCTTGGTCGCGATTTTTGTAGCCACCATTCTCATAGTGGTTGTCTCTTGGATAGTTCCGACCTTGGTTTCCCTGGCCATTGGCCTGGAACCCCCCCAAGTAATTTGCCTCCTCAGTCTCTATACCTTGGGAACCCACAGCTTGTACCTTCTCTATACTTCCTGACGTCAAGTGCCTTGTCAGGAGATCCAACTGCGTTTTCAGGTGCGCCATGTCTTGGTCGCGCTCCTCCTCTTTTCTACGCTGCTCAGCTGACATACCCACTGTATAGGTGCTAGCTGCAACCTCTGAATCTCGTGTGTGCCAGGCCCTGTTGGTCTTGGTGAGCCTGTCTAAAATAGCTGTGGCGTCGCCAAAAGTGCGACCCATAAACGCTCCACCTGCTGCGTTATCCAATGTCGGCTTGGTAGCCGAATTTAGTGCCCTGTAGAATGTCTGCATCAAGAATTCGTTGTTCAGCTGATGGTTGGGGCACTGTGTCAGCTTTTTCTTAAATCGCAACCAAGTCTCGTGCAGTGCTTCGTGCGGTTGCTGCCTGAAGTTGCTAATCTCGTCCCTCAACTGTATCATCCGCGAGGGAGGAAAGAACCTTTCTAGGAAAGCTCCTCTCAACTCTCCCCACGTTGCGATAGAGTCGGGGGTCAATTCGTTAACCACAAAGCTGCCTCAATCAGACAGAGACAACCGAAACAACCTGAGCCTGACATCGCTTGTCTGACTCACTCCAGGTAACTCAAACGACTTGCAGATGCCCACGAAATTCATCAGGTGCTGGTTTGGATCATCCCCAGCGGCACCACGAAACACTCCTCTCAAGTTCAACAGCTGGATCATCGTGCTAGTGATGTTGAACTTGGCTCCGGGCGGTAGCGGTGGAACAATAATGGCGCCCGTAGCGCCAGCTCCATCTAAATCAAGATCCTCATCATTCAGTACCACATCATCCTGCAGACCACCAACATTCAAATTTTGTTGGGCCTGCAGTTCTGCAGCGATCCTTGCTGCGTCTAATTGTGCGGCCATATTCCGCCTCAATGTTCTCGCAAGTTCGGGGTCGTAAGGTAGAATTTGTTCCCCTGAACCTCGGGTACTTGGCATGCACAACCTGTACCCTGTCCAAAAACAAAAACAACAAACAAAAATAAAAGCAGGAACTTATGACTAAAAGTCAACTAAACACACCAGACTTAATCAAAAACCGTATTCCCCGGCAACGGCGCCACTTTTTGATAACGCTCAAACTACACTTCTAATTAAAGAAGCGTAAGCGATCATTGTCAAGTAAAGAACCCAAACAAAGGTTGGGGTCGAATCCCACAGAGAATACGGTGAAGATTTAGACTTTAGTGAAGTAGATGACTAGTGATCAATTGTTTCCGATAAATAAAAGGGGGGGGGGGTTTTGTGAACAAATCGTAAACAAAAGCAACAATAATGTAAAAGAAATAATCAGGAGGAGAGAATGAACTAGGGACGTGTTCACCATTGCGTTGTAACAATGTCGATTCTAAGCTTAACCGGGTTCTTTCTATATGCGTGTCACGATGTGATTGCGTCAATTGTATCGTCTAAACGTCTCTCGACCAAATAAACAAATTTCCTTTTCTATTCTCTCGACCTCGAAAAGATGTGCTTTTTAGCATTCAATCCTAACATCAAGTAGATTAATCCAGTTACGGCATTAATCATTAGACGAGAGTTAGTAGTCTCGAATCCTTGTTGTTAATCAAGTTTTCTCGGTTTTAATCTCTTTACTCAAGCAAATTAAACCTAGGCATGTTCTAATGACATAAAGTATGATTAACAACGTGACTACATATAAATTGAACCCAACGCTACCCGGAATCTATATCGCTACTTTAGCCATGGCTCCCACAACCCTAGTTGCGAGAGTTTTAGTTACTCATGCTCGAAGAATAAAAGAAGAAATTCATAATAAAGGAAAGAAGATTCTTACAATATGATGAAAATATCCTTCAATAATCCAAGAACAAGAAAAACCAAGAACTCAAGAACGAATCAAGAACACGAATTCAAGAAGGGCAAACGTGTTTCTTGATCTCAAAAACCACTAAAAACGTGTTTTAAACTAATGGGTGAACAAATTAAATAACATAAACCTACCATAGGGTATTTATAGGAGCCAAAGAAACCAAATCCAAAACGGGCTAGGAATCCCCAAAACGCGGGTCGCCGCCTGAAGCTACTGCCTAAGCGTGACGGCCAGGCTTGACGGACCGTCAGGGCAGTGACGGACCGTCGCCTGGGCCGTCACTGCTTGGCAGCAACACTGCCTCACGTTGACGGTCCCAGTGACGGACCGTCACACTTGTGACGGGCCGTCACTCTTAGGCAGAATGTTGTTGCCAAGCAACCGTATGCACAACTATATACCCTATAATAAACAAAAACAACAAATAAAAGTAAAAGCAGGAAAGTATGACTAAGAGTCAAATAAACACACAAGACTTAATAAACAACCGTCTTCTCCCCGGCAACGGCGCCACTTTTTGATAACGCCCAAACTACACCTCCAATTAGGAAGCGTAAGCGGTCGTAGTCAAATATAGAACCCAACTAGGTTGGGGTTGAATCCCACAGAGAATACGGTGCAAATTCAAGTCGTTAGTGAATTATGTGACTAATAGTCAATAGTTTCCGGTAAATAAAAGGGGGGGTTTTGTATGAACAATGTGTAAACAAAACAACAATAATGTAAGAGTGATAATCAATAGGAGAGAGCGAACTAGGGAAGTGTTTACCATGGCGTTGGTAACAATGTTGATTCTAGGCTTAATCGGGTTCTTTTTATATGCGTGTCACGATGTGATTGAATTAATGGTATCGTCTAAACGCTTCTCAACCAAATAGACGAATTTCCTTTTATCTTCTCTCGATCTCAAAAAGGTGTGCTTTTAGATTTCAATCCTAAACATCAAGTAGATTAATCTAGTTACAGCATTAATCATAAGACGAGAGTTGGTAGTCTCGAATCCTCGTCGTTAATCAAGTTTCCCGGTTTTAATCTCTTTACTCAAGCAAATTAAACCTAGGATGTTCTAATGTTTGCAACCACTAGAAAACGTTACACAATGTATGATTAACAACGTGACAACATATATATTGAACCCGACGCTACCCGGAATCTATCTTGCTACGTTTGCCATGGCTCCCACAACCCTAGTTGTGGGAGTTTAGTTAATCATGCTATAAAGAAAAGAGAAGAGAATTGTATTCATAATAAAGAGAAGGGATTCTTACAATATAATGAGAACAATCTTCAATAATCCAAGAACACGAAAAACCAAGATCCCAAGAACAATTCAAGAACACGAATTCAAGAAGAGAAAAACGTGTTTCTTGCTCTCAAAGTTTCGCTCAAATCTCTCCTAAAATTATTGTAAAAACGTGATTTTGCATAATGAATAAAATAAACCTAACATAGGGTATTTATAGGAGTCTAGGAAACACAATCCCAAACGCATTAGGAATCCGAGAAACCAAATCCCAAACGCATTAGGAATCCGAGAAACCAAATCCCAAACGCATTAGGAATCCGAGAAACCAAATCCCAAACGCATTAGGAATCCGAGAAACCAAATCCCAAACGCATTAGGAATCCGAGAAACCAAATCCCAAACACGGTAGGAATCCTAATCGCGGGCTGCCTTGGTGCGACACTGCGTTGGTGTGACGGTTAATCGCGGGCTGCCTTGGTGCGACACTGCTTTGGTGTGACGGTTTGGGTGACGGACCGTCACCACCTTGTTGGCTTGGGCTTGATGGTCCGTCACGAGCTTGACGGTCCGTCACTCTTATCCAGAATGCTCTTTTTGCTCGTATTTCCTTCCGTTTCCATGTTTGTCCCTATTTCCTGAAAACATAACATAAACCCATCAAAAACGACAATGGTTGCTTGAAAACGCACGATTGTTCTTAGTTAAAAGGAGTCGAAAGTGCCATAAAATGGCGGCACATCAACACCCTCAACTTAAAACGTTCGCTTGTCCTCAAGCAACATGACACAAAAACAATAAGACGACTCAACTAAGAAAACAAACTCGTGTCTCTAGCAACTCATGGTCATTCAACATCTTATTCCATTTTAAATCAAGATCCCTCGTAGCCCACAAATGTATGAAACACTAACTTGCAAGGATCCAAACATGTCATTCCGATATGATAGAACATTCTACATACACACGCGCAGCTATCCTAACAATCAATAGACAATACAGAAATCTTGGTGCCCTCACCACAAAGAAATCCCACACACACGATTTGGGACTAGGTAAGCGCTCACACTCACAAACGATTTCAGACAATGCACATGCGATACCATAGGATTGCCCTTACTATTTTATTTCAGTTCTTCAGAAAACCGCTCAAGATCACTACAGGACTTGTTTTGTCTTGTAATGAGGCTTCAGGTGCAGGTAGGATACATTTAGGGGTTAGTGACTAAGCCCTCCTTGGAACCATTGACATCATATTACCACACAACTTTACTTTGTCCATCCTTATTCACCTTTTTTATTTCCTCGTTTCTAGCTACAGATGCGGCCTCTTTGTTTTGACAATTCTTTTTATTTCTTTTTTCGATCTTTTTTTTTTCTCTCTTTTTTCTTTCTTTTCTTAGGCACACACCCGCATTTTCACTCTACTCACAACCAATCTCTTCCGTCCTCTTTTTCTTATCATTCACCTCTATAGTAGCCACCCTCAACTTAGGCTGATTGCCTGAGTTGAGGTGCACGATGTCCTAGGGAGGACCAGGGTCAAAACAGGGTTTACCTCTATAGTAGCCACCCTCAACTTAGGATGATTGCCTGGGTTGAGGTGCACGATGTCCAAGGAAGGACCAGGGCCAAAATAGGGATTCAAAGTTAAACATGAATGGTGACAGGTTATTGAAAGAACAAGGTCAATTATGGCTCAAACAGGGATCAAAGGGATTATTTATATTTGGACGGTCTTTTAGGTTAAGTGGACTGCATACAAAAAGGGCCTGTGATCCTTTCCTAAGCAACCAACTTCGAACTTAACAAAATAGACCGGGCAAGTTCTAGATGCATGCACAGAGTAAGAATTTATAACAATAATCTCACACACTCTTGGCACCAAGAAACTATATCGCTACCAACTATCAAACAACCGCTCGGCTTAAGCATACTCATTCTAATCATAATCACACAATGACATTCAAGGATCCAGACAGTCAATCGTTTCAACATAAGTACAAAACCAGAATTTTTTTTAAAGGGGCCTCGTTTTAGTTAACAAAAACGCCATGCTCATCACTATAGACACTAAAAAATTTAAAATAACAACCTAAACATGCCGGTTCTACTAGATAGCACACCGGAGGGAAAAGAAATACGGCAACAAAAACCCTCGGTGGTGACTCACAGTTTTCCCCACGAATTAATTAGACTATAATACAACAACAATTTATGGGTTGCCTCCCATACAGCGCCTGATTTAACATCGCGGCATGACGCGGGTGTCTTGATTACTCAGACTTCATCAAGACACCCCAGACTTAATAAACAACCGTATGCACAACTATATACCCTATAATAAACAAAAACAACAAATAAAAGTAAAAGCAGGAAAGTATGACTAAGAGTCAAATAAACACACAAGACTTAATAAACAACCGTCTTCCCCGGGGCAACAACACTGCCTCAAGTTGACGGTCCCAGTGACGGACCGTCACACTTGTGACGGGCCGTCACTCAGGCCGTCACTCTTAGGCAGAATGTTGTTTTTCGCGTATTTTCTTCCGTTTCCGTGTTTGTTTCCATTTCCTACAAATACAACACAAAAACATCAAAAACAACAACGGTTGCTTGAAAACGTACGATTGTTCTTAGTAAAAAGGAGTCGAAAGTGACGTAAATTAGCGTCACATCAACACCCTCAACTTAAAATGTTCGCTTGTCCTCAAGCAACATAACATAAAACAATAATACGACTCAACTAAGAACACGAACTCATGTCTATAGCACTTCATGGTCATTCTAAACTTATTCAATTAAATCAGGCTCCCTCGTAGCACACGTATGTATGAAACACTAACTTGCAAGGATCCAAACATGTCATTCCGATATGATAGAATATTATGCATACACATACGCAGCTATCCTAACAATCAATAGACAATATAGACATCTTGGTGCCTTCACCACAAAGAAATCCCACACACAAGATTTGGGACTAGGTAAGCGCTCACACTCACAACGATTTCAAACAATGCACATGCGATACCATAGGCTTGCCCTTACTATTCTATTTCGGTTCTTCAGAAAGCTACTCAGGATCACTACAGGACTTGTTTCGGCTTGTAATGAGGCTTCGGGTGCAGGTAGGATACATTTAGGGGTTAGTGACTAAGCCCTCCTTGGAACCATTTACATCTTATCACCACATAACTTCACTTATCCATCCTTATTCACCTTTTTATTTCCTTGATTCTAGATACAGGTGCGGCCTCTTTATTGACAATTCTTTTTGTTTCTTTTTCGATCTTTTTCATCTTTCTTTATTTTTTTTCTTTTCTTTTCTTAGGCGCACACCCGGATTTTCATTCTATTCAAAAACCAATCTTCTCCATCATATTTTTCTTATCATTCACCTCTTTAGTAGCCACCCCCAACTTAGGCTGATTGCCTGAGTTGAGGTGCACGATGTCCAAGGAAGGACCAGGGCCAAAATAGGGATTCAATGTTAAACAGGAAAGTGACAGGTTATTGAAAGAACAAGTTCAATTATGTCTCAAACAGGGATCAAAGGGACTATTTGCATTTGGACGGTCTTATAGGTTAAGTGGACTGCACACAAAAAGGGCCTGTGATCCTTTCCTAAGCAACCAACTTCAAACTTAACAAAATAGACCAGGCAAGTTCTAGATGCATGCACAAAGTAAGAATTTATAACAATAATCTCACACGCACTTGGCACCAAGAAACTATATCGCTACCAACTATCAAACAACTGCTTGGCTTAAGCATACTCACTCTACTCATAATCACACAATGACATACAAGGATCCAGACAGTCAATCGTTTCATCATAAGTACACAACCAGAATTTTTATGTTTTTTTTAAAGGGGCGCTACTTTGATAAGAAATCTCATGCTTTGCTATAGACACTAAAAAAATAATTTAAAACAACAACCTAAACATGCCGGTTCTACTAGATAGCACACCGGAGGGAAAAGAAACCCGGCAACAAAAACCCTCGGTGGTGACTTACAGGTTTCCCAACACCCTCAACTTAGACTCATACATTGTCCCCAATGTATCCATATGAACTAAAAACTGTGAGAATAAAGGAATACCTGTGAAGTCGATATGACTCAAATTCCGGAATGATGTTGGAGACCGCCAGGGTCTCCAAAACAAGAGAACTCGATGGAGTGTGGCGTTCCAGCTTTCTCTTTGGGCTCCATCGCTAGTCGCGACAACTTCTTTGCTCTTTCTTTGTAGATTCTCTTGCGGTGTTTTCGTTTTCTAGATTTAATTTCACCGCCTTCCTCTACATGTTTACGCTCTCGCACCATTTTTCTTACAACAGCTAGAGTCTCGACCAAACTCTTCTCCTCAAGGTGCACATCCGCAGGAGCTTCCTCAATCGCATTGATGACCGCGACCACCCTCATGTCACTTGGTTGCTTCATTACTCTGGATACAGCGAACTTGACCATTTCATTGTTCAGCCTGAAGGTCAGTTCGTTTTTCTCCATGTCAACCAAGGCTCTTGCTGTGGCTAGCAATGGTCGTCCCAAGATGATGGGAACTTCGAAATCTACTTCGCAATCCAAGATCACAAAGTCAGCTGGGAAGATAAGCTTGCCAATCTTTACTAGCACATCAGACAATATCCCTACGAGTCACTTTACCGACCGGTCAGCCATCATCACTCTCATGGACGTTGGTTTAGGAGCTCCCAAACCCAATTTGTTATACACTGCTAGCGGCATCAGATTGATACTAGCACCAAGATCACACATAGCTCTTCCGAAGTTGAGCTTCCCGATAGTACATGGAACAGTGAACGCACCTGGATCATCCTTTTTTTCAACTAACGACCTTGAAGAGATAGTGCTGCAGTGATGGAGGTTGTCTTCCGGTTCAAAACTCACCGACCTCTTCTTTGTAATCAAGTCCTTCATGAACTTGGCATAACCGGGCATTTGTTCCAGTGCTTCCACCAATGGTATGTTTATTGAAATTTGCTTCAGCATGGTCATGAAGTTCAGGAACTTACCATCGTCAGCTTTCTTCTTCAATCGCTGGGGGAAAGGAGGTGGGTGTCGAAACATCATAGTTGGAAGCTTTTCAGCTTCCTTGCGTTTCTCCGCGGGCTTTGGAGTTTCCTCCTCTACTGCCTCTTCATCATCCGCAACATCACCTTGAGTCTGAACTATCGGATGTGATTCCGGTAATATTTTTCCACTTCTTGTGGTGATCACCATACAGCTAGCGTCATTCCTCGGATGAGTCGTATCACTCGGCAAGGTACCTGTCTTCCTTTGGTTTAGAGATGCCGAGATCTGACCCACTTGCTGCTCCAATTGCTTGATTGCGGTTGAGTGTGACTCCACTACTTGACTCAACGTTGATAACTCCGTCCGCATTGCCTTTACTCCAGAGTCAGTCGATTCCACCTTCAGCAACATCTTCGCCATCATGTTCTCAAGTTTGGACGTCTCAGCCTCGCTGCCAGTTTTATCCCGATTGCCAGGTGGTATATACACCCCACCTCTATCGGTGTTGTTCTTCCAGTTTCCTTGGTCGCGCTCTTTGTAGCCACTTTTCTCATAGTGGTTGTCTCGCTGATAGTTCCGACCTTGGTTTCCCTGGCCATTGGCCTGGAAACCCCCCAAGTAATTGGCCTCCTCAGTCTCTATACCTTGGGCACCCACCGCTTGTACCTTCTCTATACTTCCTGACGTCAAGTGCCTTGTCAGGAGATCCAACTGCGTTTTCAGGTGCGCCATGTCTTGGTCGCGCTCCTCCTCTTTCCTACGCTGCTCAGCTGACATACCAACTGTATAGGTGCTAGCTGCAACCTCTGACTTTCGTGTGTGCCAGGCCCTGTTGGTCTTGGTGAGCCTGTCTAAGATAGCTGTGGCGTCGGCAAAAGTGCGACCCATAAACGCTCCACCTGCTGCATTATCCAATGTCGGCTTGGTAGCCGAATTTAGTGCCCTGTAGAATGTCTGCATCAAGAATTCGTTGTTCAGCTGATGGTTGGGGCACTGTGTCAGCTTCTTCTTAAATCGCAACCAAGTCTCGTGCAGTGCTTCATGCAGTTGCTGCCTGAAGTTGCTAATCTCGTCCCTCAACTGTATCATCCGCGAGGGAGGAAAAAACCTTTCTAGGAAAGCTCCTCTCAACTCTCCCCACGTTGCGATAGAGTCGGGGGTCAATTCTGTTAACCACAAAGCTGCCTCATCAGACAGAGACAACGGAAACAACCTGAGCCTGATCGCTGTCTGACTCACTCCTGGCAATTCAAACGATTTGCAGATGCCCACGAAATTCATCAAGTGCTGATTTGCATCGTCACCAGCAACACCGCGGAACACTCCTCTCAAGTTCAACAGCTGGATCATCGTGCTAGTGATGTTGAACTTGGCTCCGGGCGGTAGTGGTGGAACAATAATGGCGCCCGTAGCGCCAGCTCCATCTAAATCAAGATCCTCATCATCCAATACCACATCATCCTGCAGACCCCCAGCATTCACATTTTGTTGGGCCTACAGTTCTGCAGCGATCCTTGCTGCGTCTAATTGTGCGTCCATATTCCGCCTCAATGTTCTCGCAAGTTCGGGGTCGTAAGGTAGAATTTGTTCCCCCGAACCTCGGGTACTTGGCATGCACAACCTGTGCCCTGTCCAAAAACAAAAACAACAAACAAAAATAAAAGCAGGAACTTATGACTAAAAGTCAACTAAACACACCAGACTTAATCAAAAGCAACAATAATGTAAGCGAATAATCAATAGGAGAGAATGAACTAGGGATGAGTTCACCATGGCATTGTAACAATGTCGATTCTAGGCTTAACCGGGTTCTTTCTATATGCGTGTCACGATGTGATTGCGTCATTTGTATCGTCTAAACGTCTCTCGACCAAATAAACAAATTTCCTTTTCTATTCTCTCGACCTCGAAAAGATGTGCTTTTTAGCATTCAATCCTAACATCAAGTAGATTAATCCAGTTACGGCATTAATCATTAGACGAGAGTTAGTAGTCTCGAATCCTTGTTGTTAATCAAGTTTTCCCGGTTTTAATCTCTTTACTCAAGCAAATTAAACCTAGGCATGTTCTAATATTTGCAACCACTAGAAAACGTGACATAAAGTATGATTAATAACGTGACTACATATAAATTGAACCCAACGCTACCCGGAATCTATATCGCTACTTTAGCCATGGCTCCCACAACCCTAGTTGCGGGAGTTTTAGTTACTCATGCTCGAAGAATAAAAGAAGAAATTCATAATAAAGGAAAGAAGATTCTTACAATATGATGACAATATCCTTCAATAATCCAAGAACAAGAAAAACCAAGAACTCAAGAACGAATCAAGAACACGAATTCAAGAAGGGCAAACGTGTTTCTTGATCTCAAAAACCACTAAAAACGTGTTTTAAACTAATGGGTGAACAAATTAAATAACATAAACCTAACATAGGGTATTTATAGGAGCCAAAGAAACCAAATCCAAAACGGGCTAGGAATCCCCAAAACGCGGGTCGCCGCCTGAAGCTACTGCCTAAGCGTAACGGCCAGGCTTGACGGACCGTCAGGGCAGTGACGGACCGTCGCCTGGGCCGTCACTGCTTGGCAGCAACACTGCCTCACATTGACGGTCCCAGTGACGGACCGTCACACTTGTGACGGGCCGTCACTCAGGCCGTCACTCTTAGGCAGAATGTTGTTTTTCGCGTATTTTCTTCCGTTTCCGTGTTTGTTTCCATTTCCTACAAATACAACATAAAAACATCAAAAATAACAATGGTTGCTTGAAAACGTACGATTGTTCTTAGTAAAAAGGAGTCGAAAGTGACGTAAATTAGCGTCACATCACTGTCCGTCGCTTTCTTTAAAATTTAATTTATATTTAAAAAAATAAGAAAGCGAGCATCTCTTTTCGGTCAAGACGCGGTCAACTCATTTAAAAAAGCGACGGACAAAAGCGACGCTGTCCATCGCTTCTTTCATTATACAGAGACCCTGTCGGGTCTCTTTCTCTCATTTCTCTCTTTCTCTTTTTCTCTCCTCCTCTCCTCCACCACTTGCTCCGCCGCTCCTCCACCGCCGGTCCCTCCACCGCCGCTCCCTCCACCGTCAGCCTCCTTCCTCCAACCTCCTCCAATTTAGAGGTTAGTTGTTTTGTTTATTTGAAGGTTAGGGTTTAATTTGGGTATTTTTATTTTCAAAAATTAATAGTGTATTCTAGACTAGGTGTCGCGCCCCATTTTTCTCGCGGAAAAGCGGGTTTCGACGTGACAACTCTCTTTTAGGAAGAGAGGGTGAAGAGTCGCCACCTAACGAATTTAAGGCGCGTTAGGGCGCCGTTCTAACTAACTACAACTAAATTAGATTTTAAGTCTACGCAACCAGAGAATCGGGTAAGGGTTCAAGTTACCTCGAAAGGAAGGTGTTAAGCACCTTTCGAGGTCCACAAATGTGGGTCCCTGCCGGATTCGTTATTTATGTGGGAATAGGTGATAAATAATAGGTCGATTAATTAATCTAAAGACTATATAATTAAACAAGTGAAAACCTTATTTTAAACAAGTATTTAGGCTAATTTAATTACTAAAATCTAAGTGAGAAAATCGATCATGAATTAACGCAAGCGAATAAACAAACGAAGAGATCAGATAAGCGAGAAGTCAGAAGTGACACAATGATATAGGAAAAGATACCTAATTACTAAGTGATTTAGTTAATTACCCCAAACAAATAGAAAGAAACAAACCTAGGTTAATTTTAACCTATTCGGATCAGCGCCCGGCTTATTATCGGAGACAATTCCAAAGATATTGTCGTATTCTGCTCGGGTCGATTTCCATCATATCCGTCTATCTACCCGCCTAAGTTGGTTATTAAAATTATCATTCCTAGGAGCGTGCTAAAGAAATGAAAAATCTAGCGTACCTTAATATGCCTACCCGTTCCAACTTAATGTCTAAGAGGCATTGGACTTACTAACTGGATATGGGTCTAGACAAATAAAACCTAAGGCTACTAATTAGACTTGAGTTAACGTCATACAAAAGACATACAAGGACTTTTAAACAAGTAGCACATAAGGTCTCATATAAGCCTCCAAATTAATTAAAAGTATACCTAAGTGATTAACATGTTTAAAAAATTATCACTTTCACTAAATCTATGAACGTGATTTCTAATAATACAGATATGCAGAAAATTTATTATTTGAGACCTATGAGCAAAATCTCTAATTATTTAACATGCTGAAAATAAATCTAACCTTACAAACATGACAATTGGTTATTTAACATACTAAAATTGTTTTAAAGCTATAGACATGATGGTTAATTAAATTATATGCTAAAGCTAGAGTAAACATGTAGGCCAGGTTTCTAATTTAACATGTTAAATCCTACATGCATGATTTCTAATTTGATATGCAAAAACTGTTGTAGCATGTTGAAATTGATAACCAAATGATTTAAAATGCTAAAACAGGTTTTAACCTATAGACATGATTTCTAAACTAATTAAATTGCTGTAACAAATTTACACCCTATAGGCATGGTTTCTAATTTAATATGCAGAAACTGAATCAATACTATAAGCATGTTGGCTAATTAAATATGCTAAAGCAGGTTTAAGCCTATAACCGTGATATTAGTTATCTTATATGCTAAAAAAAACTAATTTAATTCTATGAGCAGGATTTCTAATTCACAACTGAACAGATATTGATCATATAAGCACAGTTCCTAATTTAATACATAGAAAAACTGAAACTGATTTAAATACTATATGCATGATGGCTAATTCATTTTAAATGTTGAAACTTATTTTTTGCATCATGATAACTAACTTAGTTATGCTAAAATAGATTTTTTGCATCCTATAGACATGGTAACTAATTATGTTATATTAGTTATTCAGCAGAAATGACGAGTAAAACGCAAAAAAAATGAAAGTTGTACGAGCATGCAAGGAACGTAAGAATCAACTTGAATTTAAGACATACATAACAACTAGCATACCAGATTGCCGTATTCTGAAAATTCCTTATTAAACCTGTTGATATGCCATTTTAAGTTAAATTAACAAGCCACTTAGTTAGTGTCTATAGTCATGCTTTCTACGTTAATTTTATCAAACACGTTTGAATAACAGATAGCACATAGTTTGCCCCTCCCCCATAGCAACCCCTAAAGTATTTCATTTATTATCAAAGTTTATACAATAATATTACAGACCCAAAAGAATAAATATAAAAACATAATAAAATTGATAAAGACTAAAGCTATAAAGATCTCCCAATCCCAAGGAACTCTTCACTGTAGAACCCGTCTTCTAACAGAAACCTGTCAAATATATAAGACAGGATTTGGAGGATCTAATACAACCCCTGAAATCATCCCTCAACATATCAAGTTCCTGAGAATCTCAAGGATTCTAGGCAGTGCTTATGCCAAGGGTAGGGATGCATTAAGACCTCCGTTTTTAAACAAGTAACACGAAAACACGTACAGGCAGATAATTATATAAACTAACAAACGATCAATGTAAAACAAGATTTACTCAATTTTCACAAGCAACAGTAGCAGATTAAGACTTCAAACTTATAGACATTTCTATAATGATTCTCAGATTTTGACACAGAAGTATCAAAAGACATACGTAATTTCTTCCATTCAAAACTGTTTAGAATAATAATAGATAAACGTCGGTGGAGTAAAGTATGCATTCTAAACTACACAGTAACCACACATATAAAACGAAGTACTAACCGATTAGCCACAAATGACAAGAAAAAATACTCAAGATTCGACACTTAGTAATCAGCAAGCTTGTCCGCCAAAAAAGAGAAACTTTAGAATATAAGTAGTAGTAGTGTCTATCAAGTCTGCCCTGCCAATAATGAAGGAGGGGCCCTTTTTATAGTGAAACTGGCACCCTTTGGCAAAGGAAAGGGAAAAATCATTTGAAATCAATCAAGGACCCTCCTACCTTAATTAACAGATTTTAATCAAAACAGGTCAAAGTACCATAATGGGGAGAGTGACTAAAGCTACACAAAAATAAAGAAGAACCAAATAAGGGAACTCTTTACCTTAATTAACACACGGAATCAATTAATATATTAAACAGGTTTAACCTTACCGTAAATAAACAAGTAACAAAGTTATCAATACCAAAATTCTTTCCCCAAAATCAAGTAGTCGAATCAATTATGTATGAAACAATCAAAGCTCTACCATATTTAGCCGAGTACTAAGGCTGCTATGATCTATGTAAGGAGAAAGAATCAATCAAGTATCATAACCATTCAAATTCAAATACGGAAATGGGATCAATTAGAGGTACCAAGACATGGTGAAATTGGTCAATAGTGATCTAGAATTATGAAGTGTATCATGACTTAAATCCGTCCAAGTTCTGATTCCAAGAGGGAGGGGAGGGTAGCCAAATCAAAGTTATCAAAATTTGCTAGAAATAAACAAGTATCGAGACTGTACCACTCATAGCAATCATGCTCAATTACGGCCTAAATTAATAGAATCAATCAATGGACAAAATCCCAGCTTTGTCAAATAGGGGAAGAAAAATAAGATTTTCAGACTTAATCTCCTCTTATGCTTATAAACAGACTACATAAGACTGCTTTGGAGCTAAGCATAAAATTCCAAGTAATGAACAAAAACTATATTCCAACAATAAGATATGGCATTATATGTAGAGCACACTGGGACAAACAGGGGCAGGGGCAGCCAAACCAACTCGAAATTAGAACGCGAAAGGCAAATTGAATTCAATCAGAGACGACGTCAACATGCTTCAAACTTAGAACATGACATGATGATTGCGATATGTTTGGACATCGAATTTAACAAAAAAAGCAAGCATATACTTGAAACTTTTAGACGAATTGAGATTTAACAGTAAAGGTTTTATGAAAAATTAGGTTTTCCACACATGATAGTCTATGATTAATAATTGACACACAAAATTAAAGAATTCAGGCACAGATTCACAACTAACTCTGCTAATTTCACAACTTAGAATCTAATGAAAGAGAAAATATGAGTAAGATAACAAGCAACAGAAACATGAAAGAGACCAAACCAGAAATAATTTCATGGTAATCCTCATAAGTTCAATAGAAAACCAGGATGAGAGGGCTGATTTCGATGGCTTGTCGCTTCTCCGAACTTGACCGTGAAAGATCAATACTGATTCATGCATAGCATTCCCTTCGTCAGTCTCTTTCGATATTTATCGAACACGACGAAACTTTGGGGGTTCGTCAGATGGAAACCCATTGGAGCAGCGGTGGCTGGTTGCTGTTTAGTGAGAGGGTTGAGGCGTCTGGTTTTCTGGGTGGTTCCGCTGGCCTTTGGTGGTGATTTACGACGGCGGGGTCTTAGACGGAAAAGGAGGCGGCGACAGTGGTCGTCGCTCGTTGGTGGGGACACGGAGAGGAGATTTGGGGGGTGAGGGAGGCTAGCCGACAAGCGCGGACGGCTGATGGTTCCGGCAAAGAGGGAGAGAGAGAGAGTTGAGGGAGATGGGGGTGACGTTTATGGTGGTGGTTTGTGGGGTTGAAGTGGTAGTTGCGATGGGGTTTTGACGGTGGCTGCTTCACCGGTGATGGTGAAGCAGCGGTGAAGGTAGCCGGAGTTGGCGGTAGTGATGGCAGAGAGGGGGAAGATGATGGGGATGAGGGTGGTGGTGGTTGGTTTCGCCGATGATGGAGCAGCGGCGGAGGGAGAGAGAAAAGAGAGAGGCGGCTGGTGAGGGAGTGAGTTTTTGGGGTTAGGGTTTAGGGTGGGTGTTTGTTTAAAAGGAAAGAAGAGGGGGTTTGATCTCGGCCGTTGATCGTATTAGATCCAACGGCTGAGATTGGATTAAACTTTTGGGATTTAAAATTGGGCCAATTTAGTCCAATTTAGGCTAAAATTGAATAAAATTGGGTAGAAAGGAGGCTAGGATTTAAATAATTTGAGATTAGAAATTGAATTCGGACGACTATTTAATAAACAAACTACTACGTATATAAAATTTAGTAGATAAAATAATAATTAAAGATAATTATCGAAAGATAAATTATTTTAACAAAAGAATAAATTATGTAAATGACATGTAATATCATATGAAATTTATGATAAAAAATAGTAATAATAGAGAATAATTCTATATTTATATACTAATTTTAAAGTGTTAACACGTAATTTATCAAGTAAAATTTAAAATAAATTAATATTTAAAATAGTTATTATTATTAAAATAACAGCCCGAGAAAGGTATAGGGAGGTCAAAATTGGGTGTCAACAGCTGCCCCTTCCTTGCTCGGGAATGAAGGATGAATTATCGGGCAAGGAACGTTGACTTAGTAGCCAATTTTGTCCGACCAGAGGCGTAGCTCTTCGAAATCGGAGAAACAAGGGGAAATTATGAAAGAGCTGCAGCCGAGACTTCGGCTTCCAAGTCGCCTACATATCCCTGTTTTTACGGGAATCAGGCCATGTGTAGTTCTATATTTAGAAACGAACGAGGCTTCTAGAGAAGGTATACAACCCAACTTCTGGACGTAGTTGGCACGAGTTGATGAGATTTAAGCGATTAGCTGGGAATAGCACGCGAGCAACGGTCCCGTGTTGGTGATATAAGGACAAGAAAGGTTGTGTTTTGGAAGCGAATACGATGGTTAATCTCGTTTCGTGGCTTGTTCAGCTTTCGGTGCCTGCAATTTCTATTATAACTGGATAAAAGATTAACATTTAATAAATAAAGTAAAACATGATGCAGGTTCCCTTTAAGACTATGGAAGGTTGCTTAAGACGGTAAAAATTATGTCTTTAGCGATGATATCTCAGGGCCATGATAAGTAAGATTAATCCTCAGGCCATGAAATGATGTCCGCAGGCCATGAAAATGATGCCTTTAGATGATGACACCTTTGGAGCATGATAAGCAGAAAGTAAATCCTTAGGCCATGAAATGATGTCTGCAGGCCATGAAAATGATGCCTTTAGACTATGACGTCTTTGGATCATGATGAGCAGAAAGTGAATCCTTAGGCCATGAAATGATGTCCGTAGGCCATGGAAATGATGCCTTTAGACTATGACGCCTTTGGAGTATGACAAGCAGAAAGTAAATCCTTAGGCCATGAAATGATGTCCGTAGGCCATGGAAATGATGCCTTTAGACTATGACGCCTTCGGAGCATGCTAAGCAGAAATTAAAGGAAGCATATCTGTTTTGAGTGGCATATCATGACGTTTGATAGCTTCTGAATAATTTGTATCATGGTAGCTTGTTGTGATTCGATACGGTCACGGGCTTAATGCAATCTCGGGCACAATGCAATTTTGGGCACAATGCGATTCTCGGGCCAATGCAATCTTGGGCATAATGCAACCTCGGGCCAAAATGCAATCTCGGGCTCAAATGCACTTTTCGGGCAAATATAATTCTCGAGCCAAATATAATTCTCAGGCTTAATGCAAGCTCGGGCCAAATGCAATTCTCGGGCCAAATGTAATTCTCGGGCTTAATGCAATCTCGGGCCAAATGCAATTCTCGGGCTCAAATGCAATCTCGGGCATGATGCAGTCTCGGGCCAAAATGCAATCTCGGGCTCAAATGCACTTTTCGGGCAAACATAATTCTCGAGCCAAATATAATTCTCAGGCTTAATGCAAGCTCGGGCCAAATGCAATTCTCGAGCCAAATGTAATTCTCGGGCTTAATGCAATCTCGGGCCAAATGCAATTCTCGGGCTCAAATGCAATCTCGGGCCAAATGCAATTGTCGGTCTCAAATGTAATTCTCGAGCTCAAATGCAATCTCGGACATGATGCAATCTTGGGCCAAAATGCAATCTCGGGCACAATGCAATCTCGGGCCAAATGCAATCTCGGACATGATGCAATCTCGGGCCAAAATGCAATCTCGGGCTCAAATGCACTTTTCGGGCGAATATAATTCTCGAGCCAAATATAATTCTTAGGCATAACGCAAGCTCGGGCCAAATGCAATTCTCGAGCCAAATGTAATTCTCGGGCTTAATGCAATCTCAGGCCAAATGCAATTCTCGGGCTCAAATGCAATCTCGGGCCAAATGCAATTCTCGGGCTCAAATGCAATCTCGGACATGATACAATCTCGGGCCGAAATGCAATCTCGAGCACAATGCAATCTCGGGCCAAATGCAATCTCGGGCCAAAAAATGCAATTCTCGGGCCAAATATAATTCTCGGGCCAAATGTAGTCTCGGGCCAAATATAATTCTTGGGCCAAATGTAATCTCGGGCCAAAGTCATCTCGGGCATAATGCAATCTCGGGCCGAATGTAATTTTGGAGCCAAATATAATTTTTGGGCTTAATGCAATTCTTCTTTGAGGGGATAGAGTAGCTTAGCTTTCTTGCCATATTTTGATGACGGTGTTTGCCTTGATGCTGCTGAGACAATTCTCGGATTTGTACCTGCTAGTTCTGCGTTCAAAGAAAAATTGTTAATTTATAAAAAGGGGAGGTTGATTTGTGCATCTGCTCTTGGGTGCATCTGTCCTCCTTGTTATGTGTCTGCGGGCCGTCGCACTCTCTTCGGGCACTCGCTCGAGCAGATAAATGAATGATCTTTGAAATAAAATTTGAGATCACAACATCTTATTATCTTTGCGTTTGGAGTGCAGCTCCGATGAAATTTTTGAGGGTTCTCAAAAATTTCTGCCCCAGTGTAGAACTTGTCTCTCGGCTAGAAAATTTTGTAGAATGAGCGATCGCTTGCTGCGAATTTTGAGGTTCCCTCAAAATTTCCTGCCCAGTCTTACGATTCATGGTAATGCTTTTCAGATGGAATTTTTGAGATCCTCTCAAAAATTCTGCCCCAGTTATAATGCTTGATAGAGGGAAAATGAAAGGTTTTATTATGATAAGACCGAACTCCATAGGAGCGCCTACGTATCCCTCTTAAACGGGAATCAGGTCGAACGTAGTTCCACCTACAAGGTAAGGAAGCATAACAGAAGTAACTTTCTTTTAACTTCTCAGATGAAGTAACTTCTGACGGCGTCGTAATTGATAGGCTTGGGCCACACTTCACCGTCCATTTCTGCTAGTACGAGTGCTCTACCATCTGAGCAACATCCCTTTCTTTCTCGATAACCTAAATAGAGCCTTCTAGATCCACTGCCTCTCCAACTTCCAACATGTTGACCTGATGATTTGGGAGCGGATTGTTGGTGACGTTTGGAGCCGGGTCTTTCAACTGAATAACCTTTGTATCAATTAGCCTCTGAATTCGATCCTTCAATGAGTGGCATACTTCAGTAGTATGTGAACCTTTCATCCCTGAATGGTACGCACAGACTTTGTTGGGGTCATACCATTTGGCCTGAGTGTCTACAGGTAAAGCGAGAACGGGAGTGATGAGGCCAGCTACCCTCAATCTTTCATATAACTGGGCAATTGGTTCAGCCAAAGGAGTATACTTCTTGACCGGCCTTTTCTCGAAATTGGCTCGGGGTCTGTAATTTGGATTAGGTGGGGGAGATTGGAATTGAGAAGGCTGGGCGCTATAAACGGGGTGAGAAGGGATTTGGTATAGGTATGCGGGCATTTGATAAAATGGGACATGGTATGGAGATTGTTGGTATAGTGGAGGATGGGTTGTAGGCGTTTGGGAAATGAGCGGTGTTTTGAAATCTTGTGCCATCATCACAGTCTCCACTTCTTTTTTCTTTCGGTTTTCAGAAATTCCGCCAGATTGTAGGGACTTACTAGTAGCCTGTAGAGCCTCCAAATTGATAATGCTACCACTTTTGATGCCTTCCTCTAGTCTTTCCCCGACCTAGATGATCTCGGCGAAACTCTTTTCCGTGATGAGCATCATCTTCTCATAGTACTGTGGTTCCTGGGCCCGAATAAAATAGTCTTTCATTTGGGCCTCGTCCATTGGAGGTCGGGCTCTGGCCGCTTCAGCTCTCCATCTCAAGGCATATTCCCGAAATAATTCATTAGGCTTCTTCTTCAGGTTTTGAATGTAAAACCAATTTGGGGCGTTGTCCATGTTGAATCCAAATCTTTCTACAAAATCGGAGGCCATGTCTATCCATCTGGACCACTTTCTGGTATCCTGCTCAATGTACCAGGTTAAGGCCTCCCCGGTAAGGCTTCTCATGAACAGCTTCATCCGTATTTTCTCATCTCTTCCTACTCCCACCAGCTTATCACAGTACATTCTCAAGTGTGCTTTGGGATCCCCGATCCCATTGAATAACTCAAATTTGGGAGGTTTGTACCCCTCCGGTAATTCAACACCTGGGTGCATGCATAGGTCTTCATAATTCAGACCCTTCACCCCTCTATTGCCCTCTATATGTTGCAGTCTGTTGGTGACCTGCTCCAGCTTTTCGACCATGTTCTGTATTAGCCGGTCTTTTTCTGAAGGCTCTGGCTCAAGCTGGTGCTGAACAAAAGGAGTAGTTTCCACGTATATGGGGTTTAGGTTATAATTTCCTGGAACGTGGGTGGGGACTGTATTTGGAGTGGTTTGGGAGTTTTGTGGAGCTGAGAGGGTAGGGTATTGTGGTAGAGGACATTGGCTAGTCCTTGGAAGAATGTCAGTATGCTGCAAGTCATTTTGTGGTTGCGGTATATTGGGTATGGTTTGAAATTTTGCGGCAGTATTGTCCTCGACCGTCAGGTCATGAGGTCTGTTCAAAGTGAAGGACAACTTGGCCAAATTACGAACTTGCGCCAGTTCATCCTGTAAGTCAAGGATTCTTTGCTCCACTCGTAAGATCAACTCATCACGATCTCCACCAACACTTTCTGAGACTTCCTTACTCTTACTAGCACTATTGTCACCCATTGTATCCTTTCTTTCACGATTTGGACTCGGAGGAGGAGGAGGAGGAGTCCCTTTCGATCTAGTATGATATCCCAGCGTGCACAAATCAACCTTTGGGAAGGGAGTAAGAGTAAGACAGAAACCAAGTTAGTAGTAAGGTATTTATTCTAAAGACAAACACATTGGTTGCGAAAAATAAACGTCATAAATGCAAGGGACCTCGTTGAGCCAGAGGTAGGCCTAAAACGACACATATATGATTCAGGACATTTTAATCCAAGCCAGCCTTTAAATATTAGTCAGAGTTTAGAGTCAGATAATAAACGAAGTAAACCATTTATTAAATCAAATTTTGATCTACCATAATTCTTTGCGGAAATGGAAAAACAAGAAAGTAAAGCTAGGGGAAAGCGGGATGACAAGGGAAAATCCTAAATTCAGAAGCCTCCAATCTCTTCCACGGTCGGTGCTAACTCAAAGTCGCTAAACTTAAAAACGACCCTTTCAGGGTCCCAGAATTGCAACAGAGCCTTGATCAAATACCGATCTGGAGATACATAAATCAAAGAAGTCAGGAAACCCAAGGACCGACGAATCTCTTTACCATGTTCTTTCTTCATATCTTCCCAACACCTCCTTAATTTGTGGGGAACACCCACAACCATCCTAGTGTTGGGAAATGCCGGTGTGCCTTCCATTCTACAGCCTGAAAGAGAAACAAAACAAACTTTTCTAAACTTCTTTCATATTAAACTGGCTTGGATTAATTTGTCATGATCACTTAGCATATAATATGATTATTTGTCCTTGGGTTGATGGGAACCCTTTGACAATAAGGAGGCTGCTAATTTCGCGGGTTGGCTCCTAGGGCCAAACCACCTATGGCTGATGCATGCATGACTTATATAAAAGGGTAGATACAACACTATCCTAAGTTTCTGAGATTTGGATAGACACGGACTCAAGATTTTCTATGCGAGGAGGCACGTGGTCACACGGTAGCAAAACTATCCGCTCACCCCACGTTTATACCAACTCTCTAAAATGGGTATTTGAAAGAATTTTGGAGAAGTGCAAAGGCACAACTCACGTGTATAGTGTGTGAAAGTGTGAAGTTCCCAAGTGGGAGAGATATGAGTGGAATGACAGTTATGAAAAGCAGTAACATGTAGCATATAGTGAAAAATAGTAACACATGAACAGTTTAACGAAACAATAACAACATAAATAAAGCAAGATCAAGAAATAAAAGTAAATAAATAAAGGGAAAGGAATAAATGCATCACGAGATATACTAAATAACTAGACAAAATAAATAATAAACTAATCATGAAATACTAGTTAGAAAACACGTAAGGAGAAAAAGAAAAGATATTAACATGAAACAGACTCGATTATTTAAGGAAACAAATAAGGGAGAAAGGGAAAAGGGATTAATCACAAATTTTTCCTTTTGAAGAAAAAAATAAAAATAAAATAAATAAATTCAATCCTAAAAACAAAGATAAATAAAATACGAAATCCCACATAAAATACAAACCCGTAATGGTTAGAACCTAAATATCCCCAGCAGAGTCGCCATTCTGTCGCGCCCCATTTTTCTCGCGGAAAAGCGGGTTTCGACGTGACAACTCTCTTTTAGGAAGAGAGGGTGAAGAGTCGCCACCTAACGAATTTAAGGCGCGTTAGGGCGCCGTTCTAACTAACTACAACTAAATTAGATTTAAAGTCTACGCAACCAGAGAATCGGGTAAGGGTTCAAGTTACCTCGAAAGGAAGGTGTTAAGCACCTTTCGAGGTCCACAAATGTGGGTCCCTGCCGGATTCGTTATTTATGTGGGAATAGGTGATAAATAATAGGTCGATTAATTAAACTAAAGACTATGTAATTAAACAAGTGAAAACCTTATTTTAAACAAGTATTTAGGCTAATTTAATTACTAAAATCTAAGTGAGAAAATCGATCATGAATTAACGCAAGCGAATAAACAAACGAAGAGATCAGATAAGCGAGAAGTCAGAAGTGACACAATGATATAGGAAAAGATACCTAATTACTAAGTGATTTAGTTAATTACCCCAAACAAATAGAAAGAAACAAACCTAGGTTAATTTTAACCTATTCGGATCAGCGCCCGGCTTATTATCGGAGACAATTCCAAAGATATTGTCGTATTCTGCTCGGGTCGATTTCCATCATATCCGTCTATCTACCCGCCTAAGTTGGTTATTAAAATTATCATTCCTAGGAGCGTGCTAAAGAAATGAAAAATCTAGCGTACCTTAATATGCCTACCCGTTCCAACTTAATGTCCAAGAGGCATTGGACTTACTAACTGGATATGGGTCTAGACAAATAAAACCTAAGGCTACTAATTAGACTTGAGTTAACGTCATACAAAAGACATACAAGGACTTTTAAACAAGTAGCACATAAGGTCTCATATAAGCCTCCAAATTAATTAAAAGTATACCTAAGTGATTAACATGTTTAAAAAATTATCACTTTCACTAAATCTATGAACGTGATTTCTAATAATACAGATATGCAGAAAATTTATTATTTGAGACCTATGAGCAAAATCTCTAATTATTTAACATGCTGAAAATAAATCTAACCTTACAAACATGACAATTGGTTATTTAACATACTAAAATTGTTTTAAAGCTATAGACATGATGGTTAATTAAATTATATGCTAAAGCTAGAGTAAACATGTAGGCCAGGTTTCTAATTTAACATGTTAAATCCTACATGCATGATTTCTAATTTGATATGCAAAAACTGTTGTAGCATGTTGAAATTGATAACCAAATGATTTAAAATGCTAAAACAGGTTTTAACCTATAGACATGATTTCTAAACTAATTAAATTGCTGTAACAAATTTACACCCTATAGGCATGGTTTCTAATTTAATATGCAGAAACTGAATCAATACTATAAGCATGTTGGCTAATTAAATATGCTAAAGCAGGTTTAAGCCTATAACCGTGATATTAGTTATCTTATATGCTAAAAAAAAACTAATTTAATTCTATGAGCAGGATTTCTAATTCACAACTGAACAGATATTGATCATATAAGCACAGTTCCTAATTTAATACATAGAAAAACTGAAACTGATTTAAATACTATATGCATGATGGCTAATTCATTTTAAATGTTGAAACTTATTTTTTGCATCATGATAACTAACTTAGTTATGCTAAAATAGATTTTTTGCATCCTATAGACATGGTAACTAATTATGTTATATTAGTTATTCGGCAGAAATGACGAGTAAAACGCAAAAAAAATGAAAGTTGTACGAGCATGCAAGGAACGTAAGAATCAACTTGAATTTAAGACATACATAACAACTAGCATACCAGATTGCCGTATTCTGAAAATTCCTTATTAAACCTGTTGATATGCCATTTTAAGTTAAATTAACAAGCCACTTAGTTAGTGTCTATAGTCATGCTTTCTACGTTAATTTTATCAAACACGTTTGAATAACAGATAGCACATAATTTGCCCCTCCCCCATAGCAACCCCTAAAGTATTTCATTTATTATCAAAGTTTATACAATAATATTACAGACCCAAAAGAATAAATATAAAAACATAATAAAATTGATAAAGACTAAAGCTATAAAGATCTCCCAATCCCAAGGAACTCTTCACTGTAGAACCCGTCTTCTAACAGAAACCTGTCAAATATATAAGACAGGATTTGGAGGATCTAATACAACCCCTGAAATCATCCCTCAACATATCAAGTTCCTGAGAATCTCAAGGATTCTAGGCAGTGCTTATGCCAAGGGTAGGGATGCATTAAGACCTCCGTTTTTAAACAAGTAACACGAAAACACGTACAGGCAGATAATTATATAAACTAACAAACGATCAATGTAAAACAAGATTTACTCAATTTTCACAAGCAACAGTAGCAGATTAAGACTTCAAACTTATAGACATTTCTATAATGATTCTCAGATTTTGACACAGAAGTATCAAAAGACATACGTAATTTCTTCCATTCAAAACTGTTTAGAATAATAATAGATAAACGTCGGTGGAGTAAAGTATGCATTCTAAACTACACAGTAACCACACATATAAAACGAAGTACTAACCGATTAGCCACAAATGACAAGAAAAAATACTCAAGATTCGACACTTAGTAATCAGCAAGCTTGTCCGCCAAAAAAGAGAAACTTTAGAATATAAGTAGTAGTAGTGTCTATCAAGTCTGCCCTGCCAATAATGAAGGAGGGGCTCTTTTTATAGTGAAACTGGCACCCTTTGGCAAAGGAAAGGGAAAAATCATTTGAAATCAATCAAGGACCCTCCTACCTTAATTAACAGATTTTAATCAAAACAGGTCAAAGTACCATAATGGGGAGAGTGACTAAAGCTACACAAAAATAAAGAAGAACCAAATAAGGGAACTCTTTACCTTAATTAACACACGGAATCAATTAATATATTAAACAGGTTTAACCTTACCGTAAATAAACAAGTAACAAAGTTATCAATACCAAAATTCTTTTCCCAAAATCAAGTAGTCGAATCAATTATGTATGAAACAATCAAAGCTCTACCATATTTAGCCGAGTACTAAGGCTGCTATGATCTATGTAAGGAGAAAGAATCAATCAAGTATCATAACCATTCAAATTCAAATATGGAAATGGGATCAATTAGAGGTACCAAGACATGGTGAAATTGGTCAATAGTGATCTAGAATTATGAAGTGTATCATGACTTAAATCCGTCCAAGTTCTGATTCCAAGAGGGAGGGGAGGGTAGCCAAATCAAAGTTATCAAAATTTGCTAGAAATAAACAAGTATCGAGACTGTACCACTCATAGCAATCATGCTCAATTACGGCCTAAATTAATAGAATCAATCAATGGACAAAATCCCAGCTTTGTCAAATAGGGGAAGAAAAATAAGATTTTCAGACTTAATCTCCTCTTATGCTTATAAACAGACTACATAAGACTGCTTTGGAGCTAAGCATAAAATTCCAAGTAATGAACAAAAACTATATTCCAACAATAAGATATGGCATTATATGTAGAGCACACTGGGACAAACAGGGGCAGGGGCAGCCAAACCAACTCGAAATTAGAACGCGAAAGGCAAATTGAATTCAATCAGAGACGACGTCAACATGCTTCAAACTTAGAACATGACATGATGATTGCGATATGTTTGGACATCGAATTTAACAAAAAAGCAAGCATATACTTGAAACTTTTAGACGAATTGAGGTTTAACAGTAAAGGTTTTATGAAAAATTAGGTTTTCCACACATGATAGTCTATGATTAATAATTGACACACAAAATTAAAGAATTCAGGCACAGATTCACAACTAACTCTGCTAATTTCACAACTTAGAATCTAATGAAAGAGAAAATATGAGTAAGATAACAAGCAACAGAAACATGAAAGAGACCAAACCAGAAATAATTTCATGGTAATCCTCATAAGTTCAATAGAAAACCAGGATGAGAGGGCTGATTTCGATGGCTTGTCGCTTCTCCGAACTTGACCGTGAAAGATCAATACTGATTCATGCATAGCATTCCCTTCGTCAGTCTCTTTCGATATTTATCGAACACGACGAAACTTTGGGGGTTCGTCAGATGGAAACCCATTGGAGCAGCGGTGGCTGGTTGCTGTTTAGTGAGAGGGTTGAGGCGTCTGGTTTTCTGGGTGGTTCCGCTGGCCTTTGGTGGTGATTTACGACGGCGGGGTCTTAGACGGAAAAGGAGGCGGCGACAGTGGTCGTCGCTCGTTGGTGGGGATACGGAGAGGAGATTTGAGGGGTGAGGGAGGCTAGCCGACAAGCGCGGACGGCTGATGGTTCCGGCAAAGAGGGAGAGAGAGAGTTGAGGGAGATGGGGGTGACGTTTATGGTGGTGGTTTGTGGGGTTGAAGTGGTAGTTGCGATGGGGTTTTGACGGTGGCTGCTTCACCGGTGATGGTGAAGCAGCGGTGAGGGTAGCCGGAGTTGGCGGTAGTGATGGCAGAGAGGGGGAAGATGATGGGGATGAGGGTGGTGGTGGCTGGTTTCGCCGATGATGGAGCAGCGGCGGAGGGAGAGAGAAAAGAGAGAGGCGGCTGGTGAGGGAGTGAGTTTTTGGGGTTAGGGTTTAGGGTGGGTGTTTGTTTAAAAGGAAAGAAGAGGGGGTTTGATCTCGGTCGTTGATCGTATTAGATCAACGGCTGAGATTGGATTAAACTTTTGGGATTTAAAATTGGGC
The DNA here is from genome assembly GCA_003996215.1 of Jaltomata sinuosa. Lineage (NCBI taxonomy): Eukaryota > Viridiplantae > Streptophyta > Magnoliopsida > Solanales > Solanaceae > Jaltomata > Jaltomata sinuosa. Next base: position 552,418 of record QJPP01007515.1, on the reverse strand, counting down.
CAATTTAGTCCAATTTAGGCTAAAATTGAATAAAATTGGGTAGAAAGGAGGCTAGGATTTAAATAATTTGAGATTAGAAATTGAATTCGGACGGCTATTTAATAAACAAACTACTACGTATATAAAATTTAGTAGATAAAATAATAATTAAAGATAATTATCGAAAGATAAATTATTTTAACAAAAGAATAAATTATGTAAATGACATGTAATATCATATGAAATTTATGATAAAAAATAGTAATAATAGAGAATAATTCTATATTTATATACTAATTTTAAAGTGTTAACACGTAATTTATCAAGTAAAATTTAAAATAAATTAATATTTAAAATAGTTATTATTATTAAAATAACAGCCCGAGAAATGTATAGGGAGGTCAAAATTGGGTGTCAACACTTAGGGTATGTTGTTGTTGTTGAATTCTAGACTAGGGTGTATATGTTTTTGTTGTTGTTGTTGAATTCTAAACTAGAATTTTGAGAAATTGATAGTGAAAATTGATATATGAAAAAATTGATAGTGAAAAATTCCTTTTTTAGATTATATTCTTAATTTATGAACTTTAATTAGTTTAGGCTTGTTATTAGTTTGTGAACCTTAGTTTAGGCTTGCTAATTAGTTTGTGAACCTTAATTTAGGCTTGCTATTAGTTTGTGAACCTTAGTTTAGGCTTGCTATTAGTTTGTGAACCTTAGTTTAGGCTTGCTATTAGTTTGTGAACCTTAGTTTAGGTAATGCTTGCTATTAGCTTGTGAACCTTAGTTTAGGTTCTTTTTTGAACTTGAATTATATATGTTCTTGAATTAGGTTGGTTCTTGAATTAGATTATTAACTTGAATTTGGGAACTTTGAATTTAAAATAGGTTCTTGAATTAGTTTTGGGTTTTGTTTTAGAATCTTGAGTTAGTATTTAACTTTAACCTTTTGAATTTGGTTCTTGAATCTTATTTTTTTAAGTTAAATCTTTTTAAGTTAAGTTTGTTAGTTTTGAGTTAAGAATTAGTTTTCAACTTTAGGAATGATTTTTTGAACTAGAATTAGGTTGGTTCTTGAATTTGGAATTAGGTTGGTTCTTGAATTAGATTATTAACTTGAATTTGGGAACTTTGAATTTGAAATAGGTTCTTGAATTAGTTTTGGGTTTTGTTTTAGAATCTTGAATTAGTATTTAACTTTAACCTTTTGAATTTGGTTCTTGAATCTTAGTTTTTTTAAGTTAAGCTTTTTAAAGTTAAGTTTGTTAGTTTTGAGTTAAGAATTAGTTTTCAACTTTAGGAATGATTTTTTGAACTAGAATTAGGTTGGTTCTTGAATTTGAAATTAGGTTGGTTTTTGAATTAGATTATTAACTTGAATTTGGGAACTTTAAATTTGAAATAGGTTCTTGAATTAGTTTTGTGTTTTGTTTTAGAATCTTGAATTAGTATTTAACTTTAACCTTTTGAATTTGGTTCTTGAATCTTAGTTTTTTTAAGTTAAGCTTTTTAAAATTAAGTTTGTTAGTTTTGAGTAAAGAATTAGTTTTCAACTTTAGGAATGATTTTTTGAACTAGAATTAGGTTGGTTCTTTAATTTGGAATTAGGTTGGTTCTTGAATTAGATTATTAACTTGAACTTAGGAACTTTGAATTCAAAATAGTATTTAATTTTAACCTTTTGAATTTGGTTCTTGAATCTAAATTTTTTTAAGTTAAGTTTGTTAGTTTAAATTGTTAGTCTTTGTGAATCTTAGTTTAGGTTAATGCTTGCTATTAGTTTTCAACTTTAGGTTAGTGTTAGTTTTGAATTAGTTTCTGAATTTGAAAATTTTGAATTAGTTTTGGGTTATGCATACATATGTATCAGGTGATGGTGATCGAGGTCGTCCTAGTAAAAGTACTAGCAAGTCTAGTAAGTCTAGGAAGAGCTCTAGGAGGCCTATAGAGCATGACGATATTCCAGGTCGTCTTTCATCTTCGCCACAGATTCGCTCTACTCCACCAGTGTATGTCCCCTATGGCACTGGGAATCCTGCAGATTATCATGGTCCTAGACCCACTACTTCTCATCATCACATGACTTTCATGCCTACATTATGCCTCTGCCACATGACAACGGGACTACTACAAGAAACTTGACTTTTAACGACCATTTGTTAACGAAGGGATATGAATTTGGTCGTTGTAAGTATATTTATAATGACCAAATTTTTTTTTGGTCATTGTAGGTGTATCTATAGTGTAATATCAACGAAAGAATAATATTCGGTCGTTAAAAACATAATATCCCGTCGCTAAAACTAAATTAATTAATTAGTATTAATAAAAGAGCAGTAACTTTGGCAGCGAGCTACGAGCTTTGTTGTCAGACTGTCTCTACCCAGCCTTGGATTTATTTTTTGGATCGTAACCCTTCCGTTCGACGCTTTTTCACCAGAAAAATTTAGCCGGGTACAAATTTTCTTTTATTCTTTCACGTCAGCAATATTATTGTAGTACAATTTCTTATTTGCATTGTCTCCTCAACATTTTTTACTCTGATATGATTTTTGTTGCCTCGCTGATTAATGTTGCTTGCTACCACTTTCGTGATTTGTGCTATTTTTTAGGTTACTTCTTTGATTGAAGTTTTATTTACCATTTGTGTTGTAATAGTTGCTCTGCTTATGAAATTTCTCGACTGTTCCTTTTTCTGGAAACAATCTTTGTCACTGTTTTTTGCTGGTTTCTTTCATTGTCGGACAAAACTGATTTTGCATAAATACTACACTGATGGCTAAGGAATTATTTTTGAAGCCACTGCCCCTCTGATTTTCGCTTTGTTGTCTCTAAATTCTTTTTGAGGCGATGACAACATTTCTAGCAAAGTTCAATGAGGTGTGAGAATAAAGGTACCGTACCTTGGCTAGGCAAATCTGGATGGCCAATAATTCAAGAAACTGATGTTGTGCAGCCATGACTTGTACAGTACCTGAATGCATATCTGAGCCTGCAATTTCAGTTTTCTATTCGTCTTTGGTTTGTCGTCGCTTGGTGAAGTTCTTTAACAATGCTCGTGTATGTTGTTTTTGAAGCTTTCTGGTTTTACTATCTCCAAATAGTGTTGGGGTTATGAGTCTTTTTCCCTTCCTATGTGGATAAATAAAGCTCAATTGTTTCAGCAGGAACAACTTGTTGTTGCCGGTCTTCGAAGCATAAAGTGTCTCAAGCTTATCCCACAAACTTCTGGCATGTGTCTCATTCACAATATGATTTCTAATATTATCTTCAACCCATTGTCTGATATAGCTACAAACCTGCAGATGCTCAAATTCCCAACAAAGTGGTATCAGAGCATTGGTTGCTGTTGATAGTCAATTTGAATGATGGAGGCAAATATGAGCAAGATGGTGTGTTTGAATGGTAGTAATTATCATACTTGGAAAGGCAAGGCACTAACAAAGAATGCACAACAGGGTAGCAGCGGAAGAATACCCAAGTCTAAACTTTTCCTTTCAATTTGAACCAAGAGAAGACAAACAAACCAAGCACAATGGTAATAAGGCAGCAAGTATATCAACCAAAAGAAATACAACAAGACAAAATAAACCAATCACACGAGACACCAAGATTTACGTGGAAAACCCCTTCGGTGTGAAGAGTAAAAACCACGGGACCAAAACCTCCACTATAATTACAATAATATTCTCCAAAATGGCCACCAAAGAAGTGCCAAACAACGAGCAACACTACATAAATCACAACACCAAAAACAAGAGAATAAAAGGAGCAAAAGCACCGAAAAACGCAGCTACTGTTCACGGATGCAAAACTGGAGCTACGGGATACCAAATCCAACTCTGTCAGTTTCTAATCAAAGATTGAGAGGAGAGGAACAAGCTGTCCAAAAATCAGATCAATCGGATAAGAAACGAAGCGGGAATCGCAATTTGAAGTTGGCAATTTAGGGCTGAAATTGGGTGCGAAAATCTGCTCTTTCTCTCTATGTGTGGCTGCTGAAAAATATTATGTGGATAATGAAATAAGACCTAAAAAAGGTCTATATATATGCCCCATAGAATTGGGCCTATGGGCAAAAGTGGGTTGGTCCAAATTGAGCTTTATTTATCCACATAGGAAGGGAAAAAGACCCATAACCCCAACAAATAGGTCATATTCTTACTTTTAGTTTTCATATAAGATACTTTTTGTTTATACATCCAGCTAAATCTTTTGATAATTTGATTAGATCGTATGTGCCCCCATTGGTTTGGTTGTTTTGTTACTTGATTTACTCGATTGATGGTGTGTGAAGTATGTATGTGTTATTATATTCTGTTATAGCAAAATGAAGATTATGATTCAGTCTTTTCTTTTCTTTATTCTCATGTTTTAGAAATATTGAACCCATGTACAGGTTAATTTCATCCAATTTGTTGAGCTAACTGATGTCTGCTGTTACTAAGTTCGATTAGATCAGGTTTAAATTATGTTCTGTTGGTTATCCCGTCTGTATGTTTAGTTCTAAAATTGGGATTTAGTTTGGCTATATTGTCATGGCTCTAAGACTTTTTACCTTATTGAAAGAAAAATAATAGATTTAGATATAGTGTTTGTAATCTGCGTCTCTTCCTTATTACTATTTACCCCTACCTTGCCGAGTTTGTATTGTTATACTTTTGGTTCTTTGTCCGTTACTATAAACCCACAGTCACTAAAATAAGAATGAGTCCTTGTACGTGAAAAAATGTTTTCCTATTCTGGTTGTTTCTTATCTAGTTAGTATGCTGAATTTTTCCTACACGAGTAATGTTAAATATTTAGAGCATGAGCTAGCTTACAAGTTTTTTTTGATTGAAGATTTATTTTCCTAATAAGCCAAAGACTCCTAGCTTACTCTCCCGCTAGAGCAAGTACATTGGTTCCTGAAAATTAACCAGCTCAAAAATGATTGATCTCTGCAGCCAAAACTATACACGATCAGATATAAAACTTCAGTATTAAAGCAAAAAATCTTAAGATACAAAGAAGGCTACTCTATAACAATACTTTGTGATTTCAAAAGAAAGGCAAGATGGAAGAGCAAACTGTAGTACATAAGCTTTAATAATAGCTTAAGTTCTGCTAGGAAAGGCAATAACTTCTTCATGTGAAGTGTTGTAAAATGAGCTCAATTTAGTTATAACAACTGCTTCTCAAAATAGTGATGCCTTGTGGTTATGTGTACTTCAACATAATAACCAATATTTGGATTTTGCTTCCCATTATTATCAATCTTATCTGGGATAGGCAGGTTCATAAATGACACCCTATGTCCTCTGTCGCTTTTACCTATTAACTCTGTGTTTAGGTCTCTCTAATTAGGCCCTTCAACTAAAAAAAGTCTGAGAGTGCCAATTTATGCGTCATAGAACTGACCTGTACTCACACGTAAAACCTCAATTTATATTGTGAGCCTCATCTGCTCGACATCTTCAGGAACATCATCAAACTATTTTCTTTGGGCATGTGTTTTTTCTCTCATGCTGTAAGCAAATACGTTTGTCATATCATCACCTACAGTCTTTACGAGGCTTAGTATGTCTTTGTGATCCTCTTACATTTCTCCACAGAGACCACTTATGAAGTCACTGCTTATGCCCATATCAGGTATATATCCCTTATCTTCTTCACAAGATCTAACTATGCTTCGCGAGTGTATCCACAATGCATTCTTTCAAGCACTGTACTGCTGCCTGACTGTGCTGGCAAATGAATGCTTTTGCACATATTGTACCTGTCTTGCATTACGTACAATAAATCATCTGAAAAACCTTAAGAATGTGGGGAAGTGTATCTGAACCGCATTTCATAAAATTCTATCGCAAGTCTATCTAGGAGATCAGCAAATCGTAGACTCACATGTTTTACTTTACACATGCTGGAGAATCCATCATTAAGTTCCTAATTGACTGTTGGTTCAGCCAGATTTTCAACTTCAGATGTATTGTTATAGTTATTTACATTTTGGCCAAGAAGCATAACCTCTTTGACTCCCTCTTTCAAAAGTTCAGCAACCTCTTTCATAATTGATTCCACTAAGCGAGACTGTTCTTTCCCTCTAGTGAAGGGGAAAATACAGAATGAGCACATATTATTGCATTCCTCATCACATATATAATACATATATAGAATATTTGGAGATGCGAACTGGATTAATATCTGTGTATGTTTGTTTAAGTGAAAGTAGAGTATTGATACCTTTTGACCATAGTCCACTTCTTCAAACATGTGTGGCAAGTCTCGATAAGCATCAGGTCCACAAACCACGTCAACCATCTTATCTGCATCCATTACTTTGTCCTTCAATCTCTCAGCCATACACCCCAATACAACTACTTTTGGAGGATGTGTGGACTGTGACCTTTCAGTCACAACATTGCTCTTCCATTGCCTCTTAAGAAACCAAAAAACTGTTTTATCCACTTTTTAGTTTAGTAATTTGTCAAGATAATCTTTGGAAGCAATTAGTAAGTCGAGATAAGTATTTTATGTAAAATTGGAATCACCATTTTGTGTTTATGTTGCTGCCTCACATGAGCTGCCTTTCATTACTTTACAAACATTCATGTACCTTAATTTTGTAAGATTCATATACTTTCACTTTGTTTTCTGGATTTGATGTAGTGAATCTCGACGGAGAGGATAGAAGTTCAAGATGCTACCATAATCATACTCGCTTTCTACTTGTATTGTTCTTTGAATATTAAAAACTGATGTTAACACGTAAGGACTTAAAACGTTTGATTGATTACGTTAAATTAATTGCTTGCTAGTTCTACTTCTCTATTAGTTTTATTTGTCTTGTAAATTTACCTATTAAGTTATTTCTCTCATTTAGCACATAGACATTGTATCTAATATAAATTAATTTAGTCTTTTTAGAGTATCTAAGAATTAGACACTAATTATTGATATTTCCTCCCTAAATTCAGAATACGGGACACGTAATTTTCAAGAAAGTGAAACTTCTTGTCTGGGATATGTACTTTCTTCTTCCCAATATCTGCGAGATAGTTTGATTGATCTTTCTATCGTGGATTGTGATTGATTATCAGTTACTATTTTTATTATTTTTTGAGTAAATATCAATTAATTTTAATGCTTGGACCGACACTTGCAGGTTCATTCACATTTCAGTTTTGGACCTAAAAATTCCCTTCCCCTGGTACCAAAAGGTGCACTTGCCACTTGCTCCTAGACCAAAAATAATTTCAAAGATATCACGATTCGAGCCTGATATATACGTGCATCATCTCTTGGTATAATGGTGAGTTTCTATTACTCTTTATTTCTTCCAGCAGTGCAGTGATGTTCATCTTATCACTACAAAGAGCTTAAGATGCTTCTAAAACTTTTTAATCTTACGGACTGCGGTAACTGTTTTCCTATTGTTAGGTTTTTGGTGCTCTAATCGTTGCAAAAGTTCATATGGGTGACAATAGTTTTGTCTTATCATATCCACGTGCCTGTGCAAGTTTACACTTTTGGATATTTTATTTTCATATGGTAAATTTGATAACTTCTGTTAATTACACGATTCAAGAAGCAAAAAAGCTTTTTCTCTGTTGCTATTCCTGATGAAAAACATAAAGAATGAGAGTTTCTGAAGCTTCTTCTAGCATTCTTATATTAATTAAGGCCTCTATGTTGATCGTGACTCTTGTTCTGCAGATAACGTACCTAGATAGATCTTTAGTTGATTGGCGCAACCTATATGGACTGTTAATAAGTATGTGAACAAAGCATTCTCATCTCCGATATCTATTCTCTGTCAGGTCTCGAGCTCTAAATGCTAATTGAGAATCTTACTTGAAGGGAGTGTGGAGCAGGTTGAAGCACGAATTGAAGAAAATATGTTTTGCTAAGGGTTCTTGAAAGATGTTTCCATGTGTAGATATGCTACAATTCTGTTCTCTTTCTTAGGAGGTGCAATATTAGTATATTTTATGTATTGTAATGAACAATGATGATTTATGAGTATCGACTATTTTCTGTGTTCCAATGTGTATTTATATGTGAAAAATATGAAATAATAGTTACGATTTTGTAATCCCAAGAAAAAATATACAGTTTTATCTAATTATATTTGTCAAAGTTTAACATTAACAAAGGGTAAATTTGGTCATTAAAGCTATTATTGTCAAGAGAAATATACAATTAACGACCAAATTAATTGTCGTTATTGATGTATTCAATGTCCGGAATGATAGTGTTAGCGAAGGGAAAATTCGGTCGCTAAAGAAGGTATAACGACCAGATTTGTCGTCGTTGCTAAAGGGTACGACCGGATAAAAATTCGGTCGTGAACTTTTAACGGCGGAGCCTTTAGCGACCGGTCACGATCGGATTTCTTCCGGTCGTGATTGACCTATAACGACCGGATTACAACTTCTAGCGACCAAATTTTCCCTTGCTAAAAGACTTTTTTCTTGTATTAATTATGTTCTTTACAGGTGGTATCTCACGAAAGAGCCCCAACGTGCTCTAAAGGAGGCAGTTAGGAGACTTTTTACAGAACCTTGGAGCTCCTGGTCAGAGATTCCAAGATCGATCCAACATGCCATGTTTGATGAGTTTAAGATATATATATATATATACTATATATATATATATATATATATATATATATATATTATATAATATATATATATACCTGTTGTTATGCAAAATAACTACAATGCTAACAATATCTATGAATGGAACATAGATGCTTGTTCTGAATACAATATTTTATCTAGATTACGACAAATGACAATGGTTGCAACTGCTTATAGAACCTCCCATTATTGCTCAGACCAACTCATGTCCTAGTAGCGGGGTTTACAGGACAACTAAAAGGTTGGTGGAATACCCATCTTAGTGAAGAAGATAAGCAAAGAATCTTTTCTAGTGTTCGACTTGATTCAACAGGTGAACCCATACTTAAGGATGGCCAGACTATTCCTGACTCAACAAATACGTTGATTTATACCATTATTAAAACTTTTATAGGAAGTCCGGGTGTTTTTAGAGAAAGGTCCTCTGAAATACTCAACAACCTTAAGTGTAAAACTCTTTCTGATTTTAGGGAATATAAAGATTATTTTCTTACTAGAATCTACGAATATATATATATATATATATATATCATCTAACACTAATTATTTTTTTCTTTCAGACAATATGTACTTGGAAGTGAAAGTACAATAAAATCATTTCCACTATTTTCGTGAGGAAGGCCAGTGCCAGGCTACGCCAATGGCTTAAAAAAATTCGGGATAGTAAGAAGTGTGGATTTTGGCTTCCACCTCATCTTTATGAGCATCTTAAGAAGTATTGGAATTCGGAAGAGTTCAAAGCATTGTCTGAACAAGACAAGAAAGCCAGAGGCAGTGTTAAAGGTGGATCGTTGCACAATATGGGTGCAAAGAGTGTAGCGGACTTTGCAAGGGAAATAGTAAGTAATAATATTAACCTTTTAACTTATATATATGTTTATATAAATTTGATTAAATAATATTAATTATATACTTCATTATGTTAAATTTATATTGTTTGCAGGAAAAGGACTTGGGGCGCCCTCCAACTCTGGCTGAGCTTTTTAAGAAAGGCCACATAAGAGATAAAAAAAATGAGTCAGATCTGAATGTATGGGTTGAACAGAGGGCTCAAGACGCCTATGTAGGTTTTAAAGTTTAAATATAATTAAAGTACTTATATATATATTATATATATATATATATATATATTATAATTTTTATTTTTTTTATATGCAGGATGAGTTTGGACGTGTTTTGTCTGAGTACAGCCAGACTCAGCAAGGTCTAGGCTTGCCGACCGAGCCTACACACGAGGAAGCCACTCAAATATGGACCCAAAAAGTGACAGGGGAGAGACAAAAGAGGAGAGTCTATGGTCTAGGCTCTAGGAATGATTTGCGATGAATCAAGTCAGGACTGGATGGTATTGAATCTTCGCGCCAGGCTGAGGCGGTTGATGGTGTTCAGCTTGCACATATGTCGCAGAAGATCACAGATCTTACTAGGGCCTTGACAGAATCCGAGAGAAAACGGACTGAGTGCACTAATGATTTGTCCAAGACTGTCCAGTCTCTTCAACAAGAAATGTCATCCTTTGTTGGTCGTCGCCATCGTAGTCATGTAGATCCTACTCCTTCCTCCTCGTCTCAAGTGACGAAGTTACTGAGACTAGTGAAAACGAGGAGTATGTGGATACTACCCCCATTAGGATTGACTCATTTCCTTATACATTTTGACACTTTTGAATACTTTATAGGTCCTTTTGGTGGACCTTTTATGTGTTTAATGAAATTTTACTTCGTTTTTAGTTTGTTGTTGATGTTGTATTTGTTTTATGAATGTTGTGGCATCAATTAGTGCTGGTTTGGGCTGTATTGAATTAGATTTTTAAATGGCAGGTGGTGCATATTGAAAATGCAGATTTTTGCAGCTGGAAAAAATGCAGAAAAGCAACGGACAACGTCTCATTTGTCCGTCGCTTTTCTGGAAAAAATTTACCAGGAAAAGCGACGTTGTCCGTGGATTTGTTCTTCAAGTTCAAGAACAAAGCGACGACGTCCGTCGCTTTTCTGGAAAATATAATTAAAAAAAAAATTCGTCGCTTTTTACTTGGCGACGCAGTCCGTCGCTTTTAAAGCGACCCTGTCCGTTGCTTTTGAAAAAGTGACAGGCCATTTTCCCACGGAAGTGACGCCGTCGCTTTTCCATCACTTTTGGCCAAAAAAGCGGCGGCCAGCGTCTCTTTTGGCCATCTCTTTTTAGCTTTTTTTAGTAGTGACTATTCATGTTTCATAGGCTATGGAGACGTTTCTTATATGCGATAAATTAAACCTTTATTTTTTATTTTATTTTTGATGACCGTAGTGTCCGGGACAGCTTTCACGCACCTCGACTAAATTCACGGGATACATACCAGTGTCCGGGCCAGCTTTCGCGCACCTCAACTCAATTAAACCTTTTATTTCATTGATGGGATGTGAACAGTGTTTTGGTATCTAACTGAAAGGAAAGTGGAATTAGAGGAGAAGGGAGCATTTCTTATACTTACTGCTTTCAATCTTCACCTACTAAATATAAGGCCAATCATCTTTTGGTCTGTCTTTTCATTGAGGAATGCTTGTAAGATTTTTGAAGTGTGATTGTTATTTGTTCCACTTAATTAAGAGACGAAAATGGTAATTTGAGATGTGATTGCTATTTGTAATTCTACTTAATTAAGGGAGGGTAATGCTTTTAAATTATGCACAATGTCATTATGTCTGCTCAAACCAGTGTGATTAGGACATTAAACAATTTTTTTACCATTTGAATGTATAGTTGTGACTTGTAACTGTTACCTCCTTGGTCTTCTTATTTTCAACAAATATCCAAATGAAATATGTCCTGCCAACTATAGCTGCTAGAGTTATGATGCTAGACTTATAATTTTATCCTTTTGTAGAATCACCTCTTATATAAGTTGTACTAACATGAACAATTTGACAACTTTTGTTTTTCTTGCAAGCTCAATAATGTAATGGTGTAAAATTAATTTGTTCCACAATTGAATATACACAGTATGAAGCATATTATGTTAATATCCCTATTTAATTTGATGGTGCTGCCTCTTTTTTCCTCACCTCCTACTAAATTAAAATAAATAGAAAATTAGCTTCTCTAAGTTGATGCTTTTTTTTCCCAACATGTTGATTGTATTAGAACATTTTGATTCCCGTCTCACTAACTTAAGATATATATTAATGAATTTATAACCCTCACAATACTGTTAAAAAGAAGAAGAAGAAAAATCCATTGTCCCTTGTATCACCCTATCGCCACCAACTCTGGAACATGTTTTATAAGGTGGGATATTTTACGGGGCAAGGACATAAATGGTCAGTCGGTCGAAAAAAATTTCAGCAAATAATAAAGAGATTAAAAATTCCACTTTCTAGTCAATTTGCGAGCGTTGGAGTCGCTATACATATTCTATACAACAATGATATAATTTCTATACACATTCTATATACAATAATTATACAGTTTCTAACATATCCTATACAGATACATATTATATACAACAATTATACTGTTTCTATACATATCTTATACAGTTTCTATAGAAATCTTATACAGATGCATATCCTATACAATAATTATACTGGTTTGATACATATTCTATACATGGCCAGCGCATGGAATTTAAATAGCCGAGCGACTATATAATGACATTATTTTGAAAAGGCTATTTTTGGTGATATTACTTTGGTCGAGTGGTCATGCCATGTCCTTTTCTCATATTTTAATTAGCACGGGAAGAGATCCAAGTCCCGAGGTATAGGGCATAATTGATCTTTAATTTTTTAATTTTTAATATAGTAAAATGCTTCCTCCATTTATTTTATGTGACACTATTTGACTTGGCATGATGTTTAAAATAAAAAAAAAACTTTTAAAACTTGTGGTCTAAAACAATTCTGATATTTGTGTGACTGTAAATCTTTTCATTAGGGGTACATAGAGAATTTGAACGTTACTCCCTCCTTTCAATTTGTTTGGCCTACTTTCCTCTTTAATCCGTTTAAAAAAGAATGTCTCTTTTCTTTTTTAGAAACTCTTTAATTCTAACTTTCGACATTGTATATTCAAGGCCACAAGATTAAAGAATATTTTAATATATTTAACATATCTTTAATGTAAGGCCACAAGTTTCAAAAGTCTTCTTTACTTTCTTAAATCTCGTGCCAAGTCAAAATAGGTTAAACAAATTGAAACAAAGAGAGTAAATTGTTTCTAATTATAATAAGGTGACACTTTTTTTTGAGACAGACTAAGAGCCCGTTTGACCTAGCGATTGGGAGGCAAAAAAGTACTTTTTTTGCCAAAACAAGGTGTTTGGCTAACCATCAAAAGTACTTTTAAACAGAAGCAGAAACAGTTTTTCTGTTGTTGGGAAGAAGCAAAATAATTCTGTTTTTAAAAAAAAGCAGAAGCAGAAAATTATTTTTTTCAAGAAAAAAATATCCTTATCATTTATACATATTTACCAGTATATCCCTTGTTAATTAATTAGCATATTTCATAAATTTGATTAAGTTTTATTTTAAAAAATTATTCTTTATTCTTATACCATAAATCCTTTCTTTTATTTTATGTTTTATATATTATTATTTATATTTTATATATATTATTTTACGTTTCTATTAGGTAAGCATTAAATATGCTAGTGAATTCAGGAAAAAAGTAACAAAAAAATAAATTTCTCATTTATTTATATTATTTTACATATAAATTTTAGTAATTGTGTGAAAGTTTTACTTTTGTAGATAAGGATAATAATAAAACAAAAAATAACAATCATAAATATTATTTAATATTTTATATTAGATATTATTAGATTATTTATGCAACTAACAAAATATTGTATTATCTTATAAGTGAAAGTGTATGTGTTAAAAAATTACTTATTCCTATACTATTAACAAAAATAAGTAATTAATATGATTTTCTTAGTTTTGTTATACTTACATTTCATAATATTATAATTCAATTGCAACTCAATAAGATCAAGATATTAAATTTAAAAAAAAAGATATCATTATAACTTAAAATGCACATGACAAAAATTATAAAGTGATATTCATCCTTATAGTGTTTTCTCATACGCAAATATGCAATACTACGACTTATAATTTGAGTTACTCTCATTTTTTTATTTTTATAAATGAAAAAAATTATTAAGCATCATTATTTATCAAATAATTATGAGGGTCAAAAATTTTAATTAGAAAATTTGACGCACATAATTTGTGTAAGATTTGTTAGACGAGCCTTGAATGTTTGACATATTTAATATTAATCATTTAAATGTAAACCTCACAGAATTAAGCACCATATATGAGTCTCGAGGCGTTTCGCCAGTGCCCCAAAACTTCCTTTTGAAACACTGCTCTGGAACCCCAATTCATCTATGCTATTCCTCCATTTCATCCTTAATTTTAACAATGGGGAGCTTTATTCTACTGCCACTTCCTTTTTAAAAAAAAGATTTATTGGCGTATGATGTTATAGAAGTAAATTAAGAATCTTCTAATTAATATTTGTCCATTTATATTATACTTTACTGTAAATACAGTACAATTCATATATTGTTCTTAAAAACAATATGAAAAAAATGACAAATTTCAAATATTAAAACAGAATGCTTGAAACAAAGATTGCAAATGCTTACAACATTCATCAAGTACAAAGAAACTATTGAGAAAAAAGAAATTCATCACAATGTAAATTGTCTTGTCTTACTCCCTATGTTGCTCTGACTCTTCAGAAATGTCAATGAATGCGTGTCGAATTCTTCAAAAATAGTATATTTTTAAAGAACTTGACACGAATATGGCATTGAAAGTGAAGAGTCCGTGCAGCTTAGCTTACTCCTAGGTTAATTTCAACTCAAGTTACCAGCTATAGTAAAGTTGAAATTGGAACATGAGGTGTTATATTCCAAAACTGAAGAACTAAACCCTAATCTTTCTTGTTCCAAATCAAACTGCAATAAATTGTCTTCCATTTGATGTCCTCCAATTATGATCATTGTCTTAGTCTTAATCCCACCGTCCAAAAACCCTAAACACCACACATCAACATCATCTCGTGCAATCCTAACCATTGAATTTGATCCAAATATCCTCCAAAACACATCATCACCGTTCATCACAAGATCAACGGTCGGCACGGCTGGTCCTACCCTAGTATCCAATACCTCATCTGCATTATAACAAACCTTAAACGGTTCCACAGGATTTGTTACTGTGAGGTTGAGATTGGCTGATTCATTTACAAATTTCTCGGTGAATGCTTTGTAGATGTTACTATGTAGTGTGGTGTATGGTGTTACGGTGCTCAGCTTGGTCCCACCAAATCCATGTTCATCAACGGCTAGGATGCTCTGGTTCAGTTGTACTGAAACTCCATTGACTTTGATGGAAGTCAAATTAATGAAATAGTCGGTCTGAACCGGGTTCAGGATAAGTGGTGTGTAACGGAGAGTTTTTGAGAGGTCGATTTCGGGTAAAAAGTAATAAGGTCCAGGTGAATCGAAAAAAGCCACTCCAGGAGCTGACGGTGAACCGGATAGACATAGCGCAAAAGTGCCTCTTGACGACAAGGAAGTGCTAACCTGCAAAACACGAATTTAAGATTTCAAACTCTTATATTAAATGTCGTGTTTTTTAAAGATATTATAATTGGGATATTTGTAATTCTAAAAATAATTACTGTTAAAAGTAAAAAAATAATAATTAATTTTGCCTTAAATTTTTAAAATAATGAGTATTTTGAACGCCAAAATAGTATTCCTTTCACATTCATATTAACGTATACATTTTTAAGGGTTTTACGCGTTGCTTAGTAAGGACATCTAGTATTTTCTTTATTTCAATATAGATGTCGCGTTTTTTTAATACTATATATTTCAAAAAATATTGTATTACCTTTTTATATTTTAAAAAAGTAAATATTAAAATTTAAAAAAAAAAAACTAAATTTTAAACTGTAAAAACTTTTACAAAGAACTTTAATTTTACGTTCAGTCAAGCAGTATATAACATTTTAACATCATTCATAAAAATATCTATCTAAATTATTTTTTATTTATCCTTAAATCGTCTTACGTACTTGATTAACACCCCATAAGTTGACAAGATAAGAGTAAATTCAATTAAAACAAAAGTAGTACAACAAAGTAACAATTTATTGCTTCAAAAGGTAAAATACTTTAAAACAACTCCAATTCGTCAAATATTTTACCTTAGCATTTAAAGAGTGTTTGAATTGACTTTTTCTAAAGTATGAGTATCTAACTTTTAATTTTTAGCTTATGTTTGTACTTTTTAAAACACTTTTTATCTTATTCAAAGACTCCAAAAAGTAAAAAAATAATTTAAAATAAGTCAATCCAAACATCTCTTATTATTTATTTCTCAAATCATTTTATTAATGAATATGAATATTATAATAAAATACTTATATTAATTATTATCTTTTAAAGGCGTGTAAAATTTAAAATGGACAAGTAAATGTGAATTGGGGGAGTATTTCTTTTGTTGTGGATTAGTATGATAATGATTAAGAGAAACTAAATTTATTAGACGGTTGGAGTAGTAGTAATTAGAACCTGCGTAGTGAGGGAGAAATTGGACCGGCCTAAACCGGTCAAACCGGCAACATCTTTCGTAAGTCCTTTAAGCAAAGACTTGTTCGAACACGACAACAAAAACTCGGAAAACCCCTTAAGTTGACCCGGATTCCTCCCGTCAGTCACCGGCAACGCTAGCGAATCAACAATAGCTTTCCCCGTCGACGATTTATGAGTAACGGAGTTTAACGGAGAGACAACACAAGGGTTAGTAGAACAATCATCGTAGCTAGGCGAGTGAAAACACTTGGCACAAGCGCGTGACCCGAGTGCAGAACATAAAGGGGAATTACAGGAAATTGAACGGTAGGTTGAAGAATTGGAACAATGGATCCAACTGAAAGAAGCGCCTAAATCGAGGAGGAGAGTAGTGAGTTGTGGAGGGGTATTCAGGTAAAGAGAGAGAGTGTAGAGATTAGTTTCATGGTCTTTCGTAATGGGTGATAAAACACCTGAAGATGAAGAAGAAGAAGGGGAAATGAAGAGAGAAAAAGGGAAGAAGAAAAGGATGATAGTACTAATCAGTTTATGTGGAAGCATTGTATACAACTATTGTTAAGAAATTGACATTTCTAACTTGTTTTTTTTTGGTTACTTTTGGCGGAGAACTGAGCATGGGATTCAATATTTATGGGGCGTGGTTTTAAGTCGGTCGGTAGGATGTATAAGAACAATGCATAATATAGTGTATTAGTAATATTGATATTAGTTATGTTGAGATTTTTCTTATGCAATATTTGATTTGATGTATTAAAAATAATATATATTATATAATTTCTTTTTAAAAAAATTGTTTAAGAAAATACCCCCACAAATATGATGAAAAGGGTGTGAAAAAGATTTTGAGGGACAATTTTGTCTTTAATCATTTTAATGCATGCATTAGAATCTATGATATTAGTAATGCATACCTCAATACACAATAGAGTGTATAACTAATGCATAGGTCGAAAAAGCGTACCAAACAAGGTACTAGTAATACACCAAAATTAATGCATGCATTAAATTTCTAATGCACTCTACCAAACGACCCCTTAAAATATTAAGGGGTTGTTTGATAGCTGGTTAGAGTATGCACGTATCAGTAATCAGGGTATTAGTCATATCGATATTAATTATTTCATTTTCTACTCTGCATAAATAATTTACAAATTTTCGCATAACTCATACATGTATTAGTTATGCGAATTTTAAAATACAAATCAAACGTCGTACTAATTTTATACCTGAATAATTTATTTCTTATCCATCTACCGAACGTCGTATAAGTTATACAAAGTTTAATACATGAATAAGTTGATTCTTATCCAGCTACTAAACAACACCTAAGAGACGGTTTGGTATGCCGATTAAATTATTTCGGGATTATAGTTCTGAAATTATAATTTTTGAACTAATTTATATAATATGAAAAGTGAGATAAAATAATCTCATGTTGCATGGGATAAGGTGGGATATCTCAAGACGAGATTTGGTATTAGATTTATATCATATTTGGTTGACGGTATAAATCTAATACCAAACTCAATCTTGAAATATTCCACCTTATCCCACATACCAAACGATCCTGAATATAGGCGGTAAAATTAGTTTATGATATACTCCCTTCATTTTAATGTGTTTGTTCAATTTTAATTTGGCTTGATTTTAAAAAAAGTAATACTCTCTATGTTTTAAATTGTTTGACCTATTTTGATTTGGTATAGAGTTTGAGAAAATAAAGAAGACTTTTGAATCTTGTGAAGTTGTGGTCTTAAATTAAAGATATATATCAAATGTACTAAACTTTCATTTAATCTCGTGGTTTTAAACATGTCATATGAAAAGTTAGAATGAAGGAGTTGCTAAAAAGGAAAAAAAAGCCATTATATTTAAAATGTACTAAAAAGTAAAGTAAGTCAAACAAATTGAAACAGATGAAGTATAAAAAACGCTTTTAAATTTTGTGATGTTAAACTTAAGATGTGTCAAATATATCAAAATGTCATTTAATCTTGTAATCTTAAACATTTCACGTTGAAAGTTAAAATTAAAGAGTTGCCAAAAAGGGAAAGAGACATTTCTTTTTAAAAATGAACTAAAAAAGAAACTAAGACAAACAAATTAAAATGAAGAGAATAGTATAATTTGCATAGCTTGTTTATTTATTTATTTATTACTTTAATTCGTTTAATTAAATTTATTATTCAAAAAACATTTTATTTTAATTTTTTTAATTGAGTTCATCTAAAGATTAAATAGATTTTGACTAAATATTTAGCCTGGAGTGATTCATAAGAAATCGTTGTCCAAAAAGTTAGTAAATTTTTTGTTTCATATGTTATAGCTATGATCAGAATAATAAATTATTCATTTTATTTGGCATTTAAATAAATTATAATAAATTAAAATTTAATAAGAATTGAACGAGTTAAATTATATTTCATTATTTAGTATATTTTGACTCGATTTACCTCAATCAATATATACTTTGACGAATTCAAATTCGATTAAATTTGTGCATCTATCTCACGTAATCTTAGGGTTCATAATTCAGTATTGGTTAGATTTTAGTGATTAATTGTTCAATGACACATTTATGATTTGCGTAAAAAATAGTGAGATCACTTGAATTCATTCAACATGAACTCTATCTGCCTCAGCATCAGATAAGGGTCTTTGAAGTACAAGTAGGATACAATATTTTATAGCAATTGAACGGTTGTATATATTTTGTAATTATCTCGTTTAAAAGCTTATAAGGGGATTATTTTGTTGTTGGTTAAAGTTATTCAAATATTAATTATATAGAGTTTAATTATCATGAAAGTATTAGTTATTGGACTTTTACCCTGCATAATATAGTACAATTCTCTCGTAATTTATATATATATATTGGCCATGAAGAATTGTAAACTGATAATAAAATATAATACTTTAGTAATTTTAAAAAGATATAATATTATTATACATGATCTAGCTAGGAAGAGGAACATGTGTTCATGTTCATGTGAACCCATGTCATTACATATAGATACGACTCTGGTGATGATGAGACGCAAACATGAATATGATTATTTCATTTAAAAATTTAAATTAACAAAAAAATTAAATTTTAATTACTTAATTATATTTTCAACGGGAAGAAAAATGAGCTAACCATCATGGTGTACAGCTAGGAGGGATGAGTTTTTAGGAAGTAGACAATGATGAGGTAAGCAGGAGTGATGCAAATAAGAGACATATACATTTTGTTGTGTTGTATGAAATTGGATAAGGACAGATGTTGTCTGATGTTATCAAAATACCATTTATAGCTGTCTATGTTTACAAATGTTTAGCAGTTTGACACATTAACAGGACAACAACACTAGTCGATATGCCAATATGAGTTGTGGTGCAGTGGTGTGACTGCTCCATCCTTAACCAGATGTCTCGGATTCGAGCTCTAGGTATGAAGAAAATTCTGTTGGAAGCGCTACCCCCAGAATGGGCCCTACAACGCGCGATTCAAATTAGTCGGGACTTCAATGCAAGTACCGGACACCGAGTGGGAAACCAAAAAAAACACACTAGTCGATCTACTAAATGCAGTTAAAGAATTGAGATATCTCATATATGCCTACATGATCTTTATGAACATGATTGAGTAAATTAAACTAGTTAGCATTCTAAGTTCTC
Organism: Jaltomata sinuosa; assembly: GCA_003996215.1. Classification (NCBI taxonomy): domain Eukaryota; kingdom Viridiplantae; phylum Streptophyta; class Magnoliopsida; order Solanales; family Solanaceae; genus Jaltomata; species Jaltomata sinuosa. The sequence goes on along the minus strand of QJPP01007515.1, from coordinate 532,564 downwards.
TACTATATATGTGCTTGTTTGATTAAGGGTTTGTTTGGTACGACGAAAAATGTTTTACTTGAGTCGAGGATCTATCGAAAACAGTCTTTTCACTTTCACAAGGTAAGGATAAGACTATGTACACACAACCTTCCTCAGACCCCACTTGTGGGACTATGTTGGGTATGTTGTTGTTGTTGCTTGGTAAGTAAGTTGACACTATCATTTCAAAAATATTTAAATATAATCTAGACAAACACTATGAGGATGGGAGTGAGGTGCATGTGTGGGGATGGAGGGGGAAGGACATATCAACTTAAGTTAAATGAAATCTCTATTGTTCTATTTAAAAGATCAAATATAAAACTTCATACAATCTACAAAGCCTTATTAATGTGCCTATAAGAAAAAACCTGGCAAGTTAAAGAGACCGCTTATATATTTTGCCTTTATAAAAATAAAAAAAAAGAAAATGTAAACCAAGAGGTAAGAATTAATCCAAAAGTAAAATTGCATCAGCAATTTTTTTTTAAATTTTCACGTGCTCAATCAATGTGAAACACACGATATGTGCTAGATCAGACGAGTATGCTTAATTAGCACAGTTTTTGATACGATTTCAGGGATTCAATAGAAACACAACCTTATTAAAGTGCCTATAAGGAAAAACCTAGCACGTTGAAGGCGCCGCCCGCTTATGTATTTCGCCTTTATATATAAATAAAAATAAAAAAAGGAAAAAGGTAAACAAGAGGTAAGAACTAGTCCAAAAGTAAATTTGAAGGCGCTTGTCCTTTCCTTGGTGTTGCAAACTCAGCAAGGTCTGGACTTGTGTTGACGGCGACGGTTAGCCGGACGGAGATGGAAGTAGAAGGTCAACAATTGAAGAAAAGGAAGCAACTTGCCCAACATTCAATGCACGGCTCTTCCTCATCTAGGGATTATTATCAGCGATATCACAATAAACCTCCCACATTTTTCGATCGTTACAGCCTACCCAAAGGTTTCATTCCTTCTTCTTAACTTCACTTAACATCTCAGATTTATATTCACTTCACATTTTCCTTCCATAAATTTTGTCAATTTTGTATAATTTTATGCAATTGAAGGGTTTAATATTACAATCAGGTTGATTGAAAGGAACTAGAGATTGTATATATAACTAGAAAAAAGTAAACAACATTTTACAACCAGTTAAACTACAAGGCTCAATTCTGATGAACTCCCTAAGCTAGATCTTGAAAAGGCGTATAACCATGTAAGCTGGTAGTTCCTTGATTTCATTTTTTTTTTTTTGATGACCGTGGTGTCAGGGCCAGCTTTCGCGCACCTCGACTAAATTCACGCGATACCTGCCACTTCCCACCAGCAACAGGTACCAGGTAACTCTGTCCACCAAGGCTAGAACAGATGAGAAGAATCACCTAGTGTTTTTTGCCTCTGCTGGGATTTGAACCTGAGACCTCAAGCCTCAAGGCTCTTTAATCCACTTCATTGACCACTAGGCCACACCTGGAGATGGACTTTGGGGATTAATGGAGAAATTGGATAAGTTTTTGTACCTCAGTGTTGAGGCAAGGGGATCCTTTATCACTAATGCTCTTCATTTTGGTGATGGAGGCTTTGAGTAGGACGATGGATATAGTTGTTTTGGGAGGACACGTTAAGGGGTTCAATGCTGCAATTGGAGGTGGTGTGTTCTTAACTATTTCTCACCTTTTATCCGCAGATGACACCCTTGGTTTTTGTCATGCAGATGGGATTAAATGGATTTTCTAGGCCAAGTTTTAATTTGCTTTCAGGTGGTGTCGGGCCTTAAAATTAATCTCGGAAAATGTGAAACTATTTCCGTTGGTGAGGTGGACAACATTGAATTGCTCGCTCAGGTTTTGCATTGCTGGGTAGGGGCACTCCCTACTACTTATCTTGGTTTACACTTGGGGGCCTCGAATAAGGACAATAATGTTTGAAATTCAATACTTTAGAGGGTTGAGAAAAGGCTTCCAGGTTGACAAAAGAGGTACTTGTCAAAAGGTGAAAAAGAAGTGCTTATTAAGAACACTTTATCGAGCATCTCCACTTATTTTATGTCTTTGTTCCATGCCTCTGCCAGTGTCACTGAAAAATTGAAAAGACTTCAAAGTAACTTTGCGAACGGGGAAAGGAAGTATGATTTGATACGATGGGAGACCGTGACAACTCCTAAGAGTTGGGAGGGCTGGTAGTAAAAAAATTTGATAACTTTTAACAAAGTTTTGTTGGAGAAATGGCTATGGAGGTTTGGGGTGGAGGTCCAATCCTTATGGAGAGGGGTGATAGTAGATAAGTATGGAGAGGGCTTTTGTGAATGTGAGGTTGAGACAATAAACCATCTCTTTCTACATTGTAGAGAGACTGTGAAGTTATGGCAGATTTTCATCAGCTTAAGAGGAATCAGCTGGACTATGCCAAGTAGTATCAAAGAGGCTCTAGCTTGCTGGAATAGAGATGGTAATCAATCAGGACACAGGGAGAGATGGAAGATTTTCCCAACATGCATATGGTGGACTATCCTCTCCAGAGATGCTTTGAGAACAAGAGTTGTTCAATGCAGAAGCTGAGAATGAATTGTCTGGTCCTTTTCTTTTTTTGGTGTAAACATGAATATCCTCATAATGAAGAGGATATTCCTAGCATTTTAGATTACTTATGAGTTTCTTTAGGAGGTTTAGTCCTTTGTAATTTTGGCTGTAAGTATTCTGGAATACTCTCTTTATATTCCTGTGTTTATAATACAAGTTTTGTAAGAGAAATGGTTGTGGAGATTTGAGGTGGCGGTCCAATCCTTATCGAGAGGGGTGATAGTAGATAGATATGGGGTGATGGAAGGGGGTTGGAGAACTAATGATATCCACATTGGCTTTTGAGTGTGAAGTGTGGAGGAATATCATGAAGGGATGGGTGGATTCTTATGATAACATTTCTTTTAGGTTAGGGGATAGGAGAAGAGTTAGTTTCCGAGGAGATAAATGGTGTGGACACATGTTGCTAAAAGAAAAGTTTCCAAGCATTTATAGGGTTTCATGTCAAAGGGAGGGACATGGAGGCAATAGTCTAGCATATAAGGGGGACACAAGGGGAAAAAATGTTTTGGGATTTGAGGATTGGGTGAGATTTCCCAGATTGGGAGATGAATGTGTTTCAAAGGATGCTAGCTTTACTCCATTAACATTCAACACTGCGAGCTAGTCGATAGACCCAGAGGCAGATCCACATGGAAGGGTAAGGTGCACGTGCACCCGTTAATTTCGGAAAAGATTATGTAAATATATGTATATATACCTTGACATATGAAAATATATTTTATTAGTCACCCTAAGACACAAAAGAAGGTTAGGTGCACGGGTCAAAATCAACTTGGTTCGAATCTCGTTTCCTTCTTTCCTTAGTATTTTTTACGTTGGGGCTGGCAAGTTTCAAACACACGAACTCATGGATGCAAAGTGGAGTTCACAACCATCACTCCACAGGGCAAACTTTACTAATCAAAGTCATTTTTAATCATATTTATTGGTTAGTACACTAGTACTATGTGTGTTTAATAAAATTATCGCACGAAGCGGGATTGCATGACATGCTTTAACTAATGTGAATATGCCCTTGGTGGTGCCCCCGTCATCTTCAAATCATGGGCCTGCCTCTGGATAGACCTGATTCGATGAGATGGAAGTTGGGGAACATTGTTCATTCTTTGTCAAGTCCTTTTATGAGAAGCTTTTGGTGAGGGCCAATGAGTTTTTTCCTGCAAAGTCCATTTGGATTTCTAAGGTGCTGAGGAAGGTGCTGAGGAAGGTGCTTTTTCACATGGTTAACTGTTACAGGAGCGATCTTGACGGTGTTGAACCTTAGCAAAAGAAAAGTTGTTTGTATCAACCGGTGTTACTTATGCAAGGAGGCGGGCGAAGATGTAGATCATCTTCTTCTACATTACTGTGGTGGATATGTTCAACTGGTTTGGTATGTCTTTAGCAATGCCGAGATTTGTGAAAGATGTGTTGGTTTGTCGGAAAGCTGGAAGAAGCAGAAGGAAGTGCAAGGCATGGAATGTTGTTCCCATGGCATTGATGTGGATTGCCTGGAGAGAGAGAAACAAGAGGGCTTTTGAAGGGGTAGAATTGAGTTTTTTGTCCGTTGAGGAGTAGTCTCCCATCCCTTATTTATTTTGGGTGCACCCATGTATTTCTGGACTCTGGTTGTATAGAGAGGATTGGGTGTGTTGTAGAGAACTATATATATTTGTAGGTTCTTTATTTTTTGGTATACTTCTTGTATACGACCTATTTTGGCCCTGTGATGAATGAAATATTTACCTGCTCAAAAAAAAAAAGCTCTTTGCTTCAAGTGCTAAAGACATTATCCGTTATTCTGATTAAATTTAGTTTGTGTGTTAGAGCCTGTTTATTTTGGCTTATTTAAGTGCTTTTAAGCATTTTTATAGTATTTGGCTAAAATAAAAAAGTGCTTCTAAGCACTTGTTTTTAAGCCAAAAAGATAAGAAAAAGCCAAAAGCCATAAGTTAGAATTCCTAACTTATGACTTTTGACTTATAAGCCAAAGCTATAAACCCATCCAAAACAGGCTCTTAACCTCCAGCTTAAGTTTTGCTTCTTAAGTAAACTGTTACTGGTAGGTGATTACATAGTTTCAAAAGTTTTTGAGTGGATTTAAGTGTACACTGATAGCGTAAAAGTTTCACAACATAGTTCTTTTCATTAACATGCAATTTTCTTTTATATTATAGTTTTGTAGTATAGTTTAAGCACCCAAAGGGGGTGACCTAGTGATTAATAAAGTGGGTTGAGAATTATGAGGTTTTAGGATCAAACCCCGGAGGACATTAGAACACTAGGTGATTTCTTTCTTCTGGCCAAACCTTGGTGGATAGAGTTACTTTGTACCTATACTGGTGGGAGGTAGCAGGTACCCGTGGAATTAGCCAGGGCGCAAGCGCCCGGACACCATGGTTATTAAATAAAGTATGGTTTAACCGATTATAGTAGGTTATTTGCTTTCTTTCTAGGTTTTACGGTTACCTGCAGTTGTAAACAACATGATAGCTTCTGAACATTCAGTATTTACAATTAGATAGCTTTTACTTTCTTTTTAGTTGTAAATAAAAGATGTTCCACTGTTGGCGGGTAAAAATCCCATCTGATAACCTCGTCCCCTTTTCCTTCCATGTCATTTTATGCCAGCTGTTTTGGTCTTAAGACCTGAAGGGGTGTACTAGGTTCTTCAATTTTATCTTCAGTCATCTGATTGTTTCCACAAGCATGCATGTCCAATAGCTTGTTACTGTGTGATAAGGTGGATGTCTTGATGTGCATAAGCTGTCATCTTGTTTTTTTCCATGAATGATTGCATTTGCTTAGTTTTTACTTTAAAAGAGAAACATCTTTTCCATTCACATAAATCTTTCTTTAACCTTTTCCTGATAAGAGTGTTTTTTACAGGTTGGTTATATTGTCCTCCATACGGTGATAAGATTGGTCTTATTATCCCATCAAAAGTGCCTCTAAGCGAGTCATTCAACAAGAACATCCCTCCTGGAGAAAGTTACACCCCAAAAGATGTAATCCAGAAGCAAAGATGTTTAGGGAGAGAAGTAAGTGGTGTGGTGACAAGATTTTCTTCTGTTTATCTCATTTACTATTTGCTTCATCTCTTCCTCCCCACCCTTGACACTTACAAATAAGGTTAACTTGATGATAATTGTCTTGATACTATCTGTGCTGTTTTATTGGATATATAACCGGTATCTTTCTGCACCAATTTGTCTCCTTAATTGCCATCTGAAGAGTCATTGCATTGTAGTTCCCTCTTCCGTCTCTCTCATCTCTTACACTCTTTTAATGCTTCATTAGTGGCTTTTTGTTTCTGAGTTGGTTAATTCCTGAGAAATTCAAACTGATTTTATTTTGATATGCTTTGACAACGGGTTATATCTATGTCTGTTTGTTTACTGTGTTTAGTTTTTTTTTTTTATATATATATTTTGGGGGCAGGAGGGGAGGGGAGCTCATATGTTTGCCAACTCACTATTTCCTATAGGGATTGACAGCAGTCATTTGACATATCTATTGAAAGTTAAGTAATACGAGTAATCCAAGTATTCTTTTGTTTTTTCGAATGGAAATTAACCCAGTATCTTTATTAAACAGAATTATCCAAAGGAAAAAAGAAAAACCTTTTTCTTTAACAAAAAAGAAAAAAAGAAAAACCTTTCCATCATCAAACATCCTTTTCATCAAAAAGAAAAACCTTTGGCTGGATCCAGTAGTTTTTGAGTCAAGTCTTGTGAGTTCTTAAAATAGTTTGTTCATAAAAGGGATTGGCTGTTGTATAAGTAAAGAGTAAAAGAAAGGACTTTCAAAAGAAAGAAATTGAAAGGAAGTTACCTGCACGTATGGGGACCTGTGTAAAAGAAAGGATTTCAAAAGAAAGAAATTGAAAGGAAGTTACCTGCACATATGGGGACCTGTGCTCTCTTATACAACCAAAAGATTTTGGAGGACCTAACGTCTCTGAATTTACAGGACAAGTAGATATGTGTTCACTGTCGTCATTCAGATAGATATGGCTCAAAAATGTTGGCTGCTGAGACTCCTGCCTATTTATTTACTAGTTCTGGTAGTGAAGCACTGAAGCTAGGATTCTGTTTGTGTGTGAGTTGACAACTTGTAGAAGTCTTACATGAGAATGTACATTACCATCGCAGCACGTCATGTGTGGGTTAGCGCATATCACAGGTTCAAACCCTTCCACAGGCAAAAACATGGTATTTAAGTGGAGAAGGGTAGAGGCATGCCTATTATCCACTGTTTTATGAACTATGTGCCACTGGCATGTGGGGATTTTTCAGTTAGAGAAAAAAGGGAAAACAAAGAAAAAAGGAATGTACATCCATATCAGATTTTCTTTGTGTGATCATCTCTTAATCTTGCCGACAGCTAATCGTCTTACTAGTTGGATTTTCAATGAATGTCGTATATATTCGATTATCATCTTATTTTTAGCTGAATAGCTGTCATCCATGTCTGGCATTACTAACACTCATTGCAGATAGGACTTGTGGTTGATTTAACATACACTGACCGTTACTATCCAGAATCAGATTGGACCAGTCAGGGTATTAGACATGTTAAGGTAAATATGAACAGTTTTACATATGTTAAGGTAAATATGAACAGTTTTACATATCCTATTCGATCTCATGGTAAATGGCCAGTTGTATGCTATGTGTTTATCCAGATTAAATGCCCCGGGAAGGACTCTGTACCTGATGCTGAGTCCGTAGATAGATTTATTTCTGAGGTAATTCGCCTTCTGCTGTCACATGCATGTCATCCATCTTTTGTCATGCTCTGCATATCTGGAAAGGGTGCCTATGGCAGTGTGAAAATTACTTTTTACTTTGCTGAGATTCTCATCTTCAGAACTTATATTGATTGCAGATTGTGCAATCTACATCTCAAGAATCTCAAGCAAGTAAGTATGCTGTTGTCCACTGCACGCATGGTCACAACCGAACAGGCTATATGATCGTACATTTTCTTGTACGTAATCGGTCAGTTAGTGTTAGTGAGGTTAGTAACTTATTCATCTCACACCAGATTTTACTCTTCTTAGGATTCCAACATAATCTAGAAAATTCGTGTCTTATCTTCAGGCAATAGAAACGTTTGCCCAAGCACGCCCTCCTGGAATTTACAGACAGAAGTATGTTGAAGCGTTATATGACTTCTATTTCCAATCGAAACCTGAACCTTTTGTTTGTCCGCAAACTCCCGAATGGAAGAGAGACTCTGATCAAGATAGTGAAGCTTTTGCTCCTTCTTCTGTAAGTATTTCTTTTGAGATTATTTGGTGAACCATTGCTGCATTGATATTTGAAAATTCTCATAGGTTCAATAATGGAGCACTTAGTGCACTATTTTGAAATGATGAAATATTGCGGTTTGTCTTCGACGTGACATCACTATTTGTCTTCCACTCCATATCTGCCAAGTCCGGTAGGAACATGAACTCTATGCTTCCCAAGTTTTTGTATAAGGCTGTGGACAAATATAACATGGAAGAAAGAAATGAAGAATGTATATCCTGATTATTCTCCCAAGATAGTGGGTGTATAAATATTACACACACCTATTCTAAACTAGAAAAGAATCAAGTCTATATAATTACGACTAATCCTAATTGATAATAACTAATTTTCTACACAATATTCTCCACACTTCCCCTCAAGTTGGTCCATTCAAGTTGATTACCATGCTTGCTACAAATGTAACTAATTCATAGACCGGTAAGGGGCTGAGTGAAAATATATGCAAGCTTATAATTTGACATCAAGAATTTGTGACAATGTTTACTGAGAGTTCTTTTCTCTAACAAAGTGACAATCTATCTCTCATGTGTTTGGTTCTCTCTTTGATCATCAGATTGGATGCATCAAGGGTGACTGATTATCAACACAAGTTTCATCTGGATAATTTGTTCAAACTTCCATTCTTTGAGCAACTGTTTGATCCAAACCATTTTGCATTTCACAAGTTGCCATAGACATTGCCTGATAGTTTGCTTTTGCACTAGACCAAGCAACCATATTCTGTTTCTTGCTTTCCAAGATACTTCATTTTTGAGAATGGTAAGGTTATCTTGCTTTTTACGAGATAGTAAGTTACCTCCAACAAGAATGTGATGTCCAGAAGTAGATCGTCAATCATAAGGTGTTCCTGCCCAATCTGCATGTCACGACCCAACTACCTGGCCGTGCGGGCACCTACTCTAATCACCTAGATAGGAGAACCATTACCACCCCATCTAAAACGGGCCTGCGGAAATAAATAAGAAACATGAAAATTGCCTTTAATATTTAAAAACAGTTACAAAAACTTTGAGTACAGTGAAAACTTTTACAAGTACAAAGAAATATGACATGAACCCTCCCTAGGAAATAGTCTAAACAGGTACAAGAGCTCTAAGAAGAAATACAAGGTAAAAGTAAGACACAGCTCCCACCATAGGAAAAGAGGAGTAGAAGCTGCTGGAGACTGCTATTCGCATCACCTGAGAAACAACAACTAATCCTGTAACCAGACTATACCCAAAAAGGTATAGCAAGAGTAGTATCAGTACAAACAACACGTACTGGTAGGCATCATTGGTCGACCCGAATTCACCACATAATATCATGTAAAATAATCAGAAGAAAACATACAACTTGAAAGTTATACGGTCCAGGTCCTTTATCGACAACCCTTACTACCTAGGTAAATCATCCATGGACCTTCTACATTCTTTCCCAAGCCTCCCTACCTCATTCCGCTGCCAACTCCACCATTAGCAGGCATTCTACCCTTGTATCCCGGTCATAACCTGACCCCTTATAGCACTAAGACTCTCGAAGCTTACCCATCTTGCCAAACACTAGAAATACCTTACCAGTTTCAATCCCGTAATCAAATTACTAACTACCCCTATTAGCAGGTCTGTCACTCAATTTAAGATCCTAAGTCAACCACCTTGACCCTTAGCCCTTAGCCAAGACAATGGACTACCTGTGAGTTCTGCGTATTCAACCCCCAAGGTTCCTTACCCTTGACATTCCGCCGGTTCAGGCACTCACATAATACTAACCTTGCTTCACTAAACCAGTCAAACCTGACTCCCTAGGAACCTTAGTCCCTCCAAGCTCACCCATCTTGGACTCATCAAGAAATACGCCTCACAACCCTTAGTCCTGTGCCCAACTAGCCCAGACATTACCGCTAGCTGGCCTGCCACTCTTGCCAAAATGGGAATTGCAAATGTACAACATTAACATAATATTACCGGACAATATGAAACAACCAAGTCCCTATGACTATCAATAAGACCCCTAGTCAACAACCGGACTCAATAACCATATAAGCCATGCCCAACTATGCAAGTAACCAGACTACCTATAACTGTGTCACAACTTGCAAGTAACCCGGACCACCCAAGGATCCCTAGGACATCATCTAAGCCATTTAACATGCAACCCCGGTTTACAGAAGAAACCACCTTATCACTTAAGCACACCAAAACCCGGCCCCTCAAGGACCAATATGTATGTCAAGTAATACTAAATCCCGATCCTCTTAGAAAACCAACATGTAGTGAACATCACTAACAGATAAATCCGGTTCACTCAAGGAACCAACATGTAATGCGCATCAATAACAGATAAGCCCGGTTCACTCAAGGAACCAACATGTAATGCGCATCATTAACAGTTAAGCCCGGTTCACTCAAGGAAACCAACACACAGAGAAATCAATCTCGTACCAGGCGTGGTACCCGAGCCAACCAATATAGAACCTGTACCAGGAGTGGTACCAGAGCCAACCGATAGATATCCCGTACTAGGCGTGTTACCCGAGTAAACCAATAATCTGTACCATGCGTGGTATCCGAGCCAACCGAAGAATCACATATATCATACAATCACAAACACAATGAATACAACCACACTTGTAAGACCAACAAGCATATAAAACAAGTTCATTGCATGAGATTGACAACAAGATATCATTTCATATTCATTCCCTTATTCCCTAAACACGTAATGTACAGGCAATACTAACGAGCAATTAACATGTACATAACGTAAATTGGGAAACAATTCCACCCATCACCTACACAAACAGACCTGGTTCATTATTCCAACCTTGATAACCTGTCCGAAGACCAACCCTCGGCTTATTCAACTAAGCACATGAATTTAATTACCTCGAATTTTAGACCTCTTAGGAGTATACACACATTCACAGGGAATTCACCCCTAATACCAAGAATCCCGGACCTTCCCTGTTCATCCCTTTCCCCTCATTTACTACCCGGGGAAAATTCGCTAAGACCTAGCCACACCTTAGACTTTAATCATTACCGGTGCCATGAAACCACCCCAAATCCGATTACCCAAAGATTAACAACCATGAAATAATTCCCATTGTTAGTCATAGGGTCAACATTATTTACCACAGTAATTTTCCACCCTAAACAACAATAAACAACACGTTTCAGCCATCCAGACTCCGTGCCCGAAGGCCTAAGCATGAAATTTCCCGTCAATCTACAAGATATTATGAAATTGAAAACAGGTCTACTACTCAGTAAAACCTAGCCTACCTGAACCCCAAGCATTTGCTGCAGAAGTCTGCATACGAACTTCTGGCTCCGTGGAGGCGAATCCTGACGAAATGTGAGCCTGGAATCCATGAGTTTTACCCCATCCGAGCCGGAATCCTTCCTCTCCATTGCTCCCAAGCTTTGGAGCAGCCTAGGAGGGTTTTTGGAGCAACCCTCGTTCTGTTTTCAGCTGAAGAGGAGAGAATGAAATTATAAAACCCGTTTCTAGGTTACCGGTCCCATCATCCCGCTATAGCGGCCGGCAGAAATTATAAAACACGTTTCTGGGTTACTGGTCCCATCATCCCGCTATAGCGGCCTGCTGGCCGCTACAGCGACGCCGCTATAGCGAGAAAATTCCCGCTATAGTGGAATGACGTCAGCCTGACCCAAAATTTAATTTCCGAAAATTTTCTTTTGGTCACGTCATCCCATACTAATTTGAGATGGTACATTTGAAAGTTCCCTAACCCGTTCCCATATCGAGGTGCCTGAACAGGTCGTTACACTACATCGATGTATCCAACAATCTGCTCATTGCCTCGATCCTGGGAAAGTATCCTTTTCCGTTGGCTGATTTTATGTATCGAGCAATACGGACAACAACATCCTAATGACTATCACAAGGGCCCATAAATTGATTTACAACACTCATCGGAAAGACAATGTTGGGTCGAGTCATTATAAGATAATTTACCTTACCAGCCAACCACTTATACCTCAGGATCATTATGAGGCGCCCCAAACCTGGCAAAGCTTAGCATTCGTATCAATGGGAGTTGATGGTTCTACAGACTATTGTTTGTCTCCTCAAGAATGTCTAGAACATAATGTGAGATGACAACCCCTAATATGAATTGAGCAACCACAATATATAGGAAATAGTCCAATATGCCTAGATCTTTAGTCTGGAAGTGCTGAGAAAGATGCTGCTTCAATTTAGTTGTATCATCTTTATCATTGTCCAAGATGACTATATTATAAACATAAAACTACCAAATAAATGTACCGATTTGGAGCGACATGTCGATAGGGTTGATCATTTAGTATCCCGTCGCTAGTCCCCTAAAAGTCTCTTGTTTTGCTTGGCTGGTGATCAGAAGAGCCTGTCTAACTCATGAGGTGTTACAAAGAAGAGGTTTACAGATTTGCTCAAGGTGTTTTATGTGTGATCAGGAAGTAGAGGTAAATAGTCATCTGTTCTTGCATTGCAAAACAGCTGTAAATTTCTGGAACATGTTACTACGTATACTTGGTGTAAGCTGGGCAATGCCTAGGATCACCTGGGAATTGATCAACAACTGGAAAGGAATTGGAAGAAGAGGGAAAAGTGAAGTTTGGTTGAAGAGCATCCCAATATGCATATGGTGGACTCTATGGAAGGAAAGAAATGATAGCTGCTTTGAAGGCAAAAACAGCAACATTCAGAAGATGGGTGGGGAGAGAGCAATAGTGAAGTGCCTTAGTCTTCTTTATTTTTGGTGTAAACAGGAAATGGGCGGGGAGACAGTAGCTTTAGTTGATTTTATAGGAAATATGTAAAGCTTTTAGTTTTTTGGAGGATGTTTCCCACTCTTTGTGGCTTGTAAGTTCCCACCTCATCATCATCTTTTGGATGATGATTTTTGTGAATATAAAGTTACCTTTGTCTCAAAAAAAAAACACTTGAATAACTGTGCTAAACTTACCTAACCACGCTCAAGAAGATTGTTTAGACCCATGTAGGGACCATCACAATTGTCCTATAAGACCATGGTGACTAGACTTTCCTTGAGCAACAAACTAGGTGGTTGGTTCATATATACTTCATCCTCGAGATTGACGACTGATAAAGAGGCCAAATGACAAACAACCATGGATATAAAAACAGAACAATGAAATTTTAGCCAAGAGAGAGAATGTGTCAATGTAATCAAGCCCAAGAAATTTGAGTATAACCTTTGGCCACTAGATGTGCCTTATGGCTTATGTTACCGTGCGGCCAACTTTATAGTAGATTTAACTGAAGGTCAAGGAATAACTTCCCAACTACTACTAGAGTGTAAAGCAAATATCTCCTTAATGTCTTTATCCTTGAGGAGAGAGGGTTTTACCTGTAGACTTAGGGACACTAATAGAAGACAAAGATGACACAAAGACATAATGATGATAGACGATGACACCTCAAACCAACATAACTGGGATTAGGATTAAGAGTGGAACGAATACCTTTCCAAAGGGTAATTACAGGAATTGGAGAAGACAAGTGTACTACAGGTGCAGGATCTGATTCAGTGCGTGGATCATCTGAAAACGATGTGGAGAACTTGCGACGATGATAAGTCAAGAGAGGCGGAGGTGGAAAATTGGTAGAGGAGATGAAGGAGAAGTACTAGTAGGTGGTGATGTTGATGAAGAGGGGATACTAATAGGATTCCTAAGCAAGTATGTTGGATTTAGTGGAAACCTAAAATTTGTAATAAATTATTGTAAAGCTGATGCGTCTTGAAAACAATCATGTTTTCATTTTGTGTAGACTCTTGTTACTTCCTTGAAGGAAAAAATTGCTTTGTCCTTAATCATTCACCTTGTATTGATGGTTATATGACTTGAATTGGTTTTCTCGTTGTTCAGCTGATAGTACTCTTTTAGATTTATCTGGTTAAGTAAAATGTAATCTGCCTATTAAACAGCACACAGTATTTGCTCAACAATCAGGATTTATGTATATCCCTATTGTTTTCTTCCCTTTTTATTCTTCATCTTTATTCAAAAAGCCAGAACCTCGTTATTGCAGGGGAATCTTGCAAGAGCAGGTGCGGTGTCAGAAGCAGATGCAGATTTTAGGGGCGAACATATCCCACTTGTTGAGCTTCAGATGATGAGGAACTTCTGCTGTGACATGCTTAAATTGCCTGTACGGGTTCCAGTTATTCAAAAGTTCATTTTTCACACACATCATCTCTATTTTAAATTTTTTAACTATATCTTATATGAATTGGAAAGCTCTTGTTTACTCGTACCTTTCTGCATGTTTAGTGCCGAGATTGCCTACTCATCCATTAAACTTTACTGTTCTGTTGTCTTACTCGTTATAGTTCTATAGTTCTTTAGACTAGTTAGACTCACTTCAAGTATTCCGTTCGTTCACTTTGTAATGTTGTGTTTAGTTGTGTGGCTGGTCTATGTGTGTGTAAGCTTCCTATTTGATGTATTCCCATGGAAAATTTGCCTGTGTGTAGCATCAATTTTGATGTCGAACATTCTTCCACATATTTATCCCAAGTCCCAGATGAAACATATTACATACAGTTCCTGAATGATAGTCATGTACTCATGTTCTTGCTTTGCACTGTCCAAGTGTTATCCTGTTTGCTTAGGTGGTTGATTCGCGCTTGATGTAATGTTTGTTATTGTTTCTTTTGATTTCTTTTGGTGCATAACTAAATCTTTTGGTCCTTAGGCCAGGAGAAATACCCAAATTCCAGGATCACACCCGGTCTCTCTCGACAGGTTGACTATAAATTCTTCTTTTTGGATATATTTACATGAGACAAATTTGAGAAAAACCTGTCTCTCTCTTATTCCTGAGTTATACTAATATTTAGGCAATATTTTTCAGTGGGGCTTGAAATAGCCAAACATTGTACTCCTAAAAGATACATGACAAAATTTAGGATTTGATGACCTTTTCCTTTCTTATTAAATATCATCTTCACGCGAATAGCATCCTTTTCTAGAATCTCATTATTAAGAATTTTAAAGCATCTCTTGAAGTACAAAAATTGCATGCAGTGCATAAGATCTGGGAACTCTTCCATTGACTGGAAGAGTGATCTACAGCTGTCTGTACACGTTAGGATTGGCAAGTAGTTTCAGCTGCATGTGCCTATCACAAAAAATGTACATGCTTTATATAATTTTGAAGCGTAGGTCAGGGATTTTTCTAGTTTCACTGGGAAAGGGATATTTTGAGCACTGTTACAACAACAACATACCCAGTGTAATCTCAGAAAAAAAAACATACCCAATGTAATCCCACAAGTGGGGTCTGGGGAGAGTGAGATGTACGCAAACCTTACCCCACCTTTGTGGGGTAGAGAGGCATTTTGAGCACTGATATGAAGCTAATTAAGAATTATTTTTCATTTTTGGTTTTTTTATTCTCATAATATATTTAAGATTTTAAGTGGCAAACAGCGAGTACTGTTATAGTTTTTTGCCTTTTGGGCATGATAACATTATTTCTTATTAAGAAATTAATGTACTTTTATGTCTGAAGTAGATTATTAGATTTCCAGGGTTCTGAAAGCATAATTTTGGATTTGTGTCAAACAGTATTCACTCATCTCTTGATTCCATTGTCTGCACCTTTGTTGCTTTGCTTCAAATTGTAGGGACAAATTGCATCTTCTAAGCCAACAACTCTACCATGTCACCTGGAGTGCTGAGGTGCCACGATGCATGATGCTAATATCTAGGGAGGGTTGTTATTTGATTGATCCACCGTTCTATTTCAGGAAGGTCCAGATGCGATTTCCATGCAAATATAGCCATCAGGTACTTTGTCCATAAAGGACCTCTTGTGCTCCATCACGTGGGATACTGGTTCTGCAACTTTACGATTTCAGTCTTTTTCTGCTGTAGAATATTTACGAGTTTCCTGTAGGATAAAGCTTACGTTACTCATGACTACACGTTACTGGATGGTGAATTGATTACTGAGACTGAGCCAGAGACACAAGTGAAAAGGACTATTTACCTCATCTATGATATGATAGCAATTAATGCATCCTCTATTACAGAGGTATGTCTTGGCTTACATATTTATCAGCCAAAATGACTTGAACTAACTTTTTGTGATGCATACCTCTTATCGTACAAGGATGAGATGCAAATATGGATGGTACTGTGGCCACAATCAACTTTTCCAAAAGAGTGTAGAGTAATAGGTGCTTCTTAGGTTGTAATTTGTCTGTTTTGTGAATGTCATGAGGACCATCAATCCTCCGACTTCTGCAGTTAATCATGTGTTCAAGAATCAAGAATACATGTTTGCTGGGAGTAGTTTTATGATATTAGATATGTGGACTATTCTTTCATGGGCATTTTCATCTTTCCTTTCAATTATGTACAGATTGGCCTTCTGTGGCAATCTCCTTACTGTTTTCTTTCAACAGTCAGCACTTTGGCATATAATTTGATTGGTTTTCCTGAAAAGTTTCTTATTTTATGATTTGTGCATCCAAATACTTTTGCAGCAACCTTTCTATCATCGATCAATGCTCATTGAAGAAGCGGTGATCCGTCCCCGAAACTATGAACGTGAATTTTTATCCACATGTGTAAATCCGTACTACCAATATGGCCTGGAACCATTTGAAGTATGTATGATCTCAATAAAGGCTCTCTAATTTATGTAAGTTTATGATCCTTTCTGCATTGATGATTGTTTTGCGCATGCCAGGTGAGGAGGAAGGATTTCTATTTGCTATCTGCAGCTTCTAAGCTCATCAAAGATATAATGCCAAGTCTTCCACATTCAGCTGATGGTCTTATCTTTCAGGTTCTATGGGATCTACATGTGTCTGCTTTAATATTAACAATCAAGTTTGTCATATCAAGATCATATAGATACAACTTAAATTGTGACGTTCAGTACACCCTAGTACACCCTACAGGAGCTTAAAGAAATATTGCACAACCTTATGTTCTTATTAGGAGGGTCCATCGTTTACCAGCTTTCTTCGTATCTCATTTAGATATCGGTACATTTAAAATTGTGCTAGTGAGCTCTGCAATTTTATTCATCCTAGAATTAGGACAGTGGGAGACACAGGGACATTAGGCTGGAATCTGATAGATCAAGCTCGTCATTTGGCCAGGGAAGATCTGTTTAGCTGCAATATTCTGTTACTTTAGCTAATATAATTCAATTTAATGAACTGAATGGATTTAATAATATTGGAGATCAAGAACTTTAATTGACAGATTTAGCTCATTAGAAGTTAGGACTGCTCTGTGTGTGTGAGAAGTCAATTCAGACAGGGAAGCTACTTAAAACAAATTTTCAAGGACAAAAGCTGTAACTTGACTTTTATGCAAAGAGCTGAATCTGGATTACATGAAAATTCTAAGATAGCAAAGAAAAGAATAGAAAAGAAAGAGACCCGGTTGTGGTCTTGAATGTAATAATGAATAGAGAAACAAAAAGAGAATCAAGATCTAAAGAAGGAATAAGAACCTGATAGGATCTAGTGCTAAAGAAAAAGGGAAAAAAATGGTAAGAGAATGATAATTTTGAAGAGAAATAGGATGGAATGATTTCTTCTGCAAATGCACTCAAGTGTTCACTCTCATAGGTATGATTTGACAGAACTAATTTTATCCACCACAATTTAGTGTAATTACCTTCACTTACATGCTGGTTGCCCCCTCTTGAAGTGTCTGTGCGTGCACGTTTTTTGTTTTAATGCAAAGTTGTTGGGACCAACAACTCACTTTGTTATGGTTGGTACAATATGCTTTAGACATCAAATTGCTTGCAACTTTGCTTATCTGGATTCGGGCTTCTGATAATATATAATACAGGCCTGGAATGCAACTTATGTGCCTCGGAAACATGATGGACGCTTGAAATGGAAATGTCCTGGAATAAATACTGTTGATTTTCTCTTTGAGGTGGTTATATTTTCTGTCATCTTTAGATCTCAAATTGCTGTATATTATGAGTGTATATATGCTCGAGCTTTTTCCTGTCTGCACATTAACAGTAGGAGATATCATCACATAATGGTTGTGATGACTTTAGTACCAGGGTAATCTGATTAACAAGTTGACATTGGCAGGTGGGAGTTGATGGTTGCAATTTGCTTTATCTGCAAGAACACGGAAACAAGAAACTAATTGAAGGTTGCAGAGTGATGTTTAAAGGTTTGATTATCTGCTCTTTTCTCCTTTCTATGAACTCGATCTCCTTCTAGGAGTTTCTAGTGGTAAAAGGATCTCTCCTTTTCTTTCCTTTATTTGCAAGGCCCATCTGTTCCAGCTGGCAGTAAGAATATGAAGATCTATCCCTTGAACTCTATTAGGAAATGTTTAGCCGAATTTGCTACTTAGATAATATGACTGCTGCCTCAACTGTTCTTCAAACTAAGTTTGGTCTGATTGTTACTTTCTCTTGCAGATGGAACTGATTTATCGTTGTACTCGGGTAGGATAATCGAGTGTTCCTGGAACTCTCATGAAGATGCTTGGATCTTTGAGCGGATCCAAACAGACAATTCAAACCCAGATTATATTAGTGTCTACGAGGAGGTTTGTTATATAGCAACATCATCTTTCATTTACAGCTTTTCCAATTATTATTGACTCAAGAAACATCTTATGGACAGGCAAAACACAACATAGAGGGCAATCTTACAGAGCATATCTTGTTAGAGGAGATTGATAAAGTTGCAGGTCTACCTATATATGCTGACTGGGTAAAACGTCTCAGTGGTGGATCTTTTAGAAATGTCTGGAGAAGGCAGTGAGGGATTTGCTGCTGTTTGTTTCTTTATGCTTGTTCTTCAATTCATCTTTTCGTTTTCACCATTGAGGGTTGAGGTGAGGCGGAGCAGTAGGTTATAGTCTAGTTAAAAATGACTGCAGGTTCTTTGCAGTCGTCATTCATCATTTGGGCTTATTTTTCTTCTCAAATTCTGATTTGCCAACTTGAAAGAGTGACAATATAGCGATTTATCTTCTTTTTTTTTACCCACCATTGAGGGATTGAGGGAGAGGCAAAGGAGGAGGTTATAGTCTAACTAAAAATGACTGCAAGTTCTTTGCAGTCATCATTCATCATTAGGGGGTGTTTTTCTTCTCATATTCAGATTTGCCAAGTTGAAAGAGCTGTATCCGGATTATGACAGAGACAAGTATTGGGCATAGAACTTTTGCTTGCTCAGTTAATCAGAGGTCTGGGAATGTCAAGGCAATATCAATTAAGAGGTGTAGGTGGTGTTTGGAAAAAAATTCTAGTAAAGGTCAGCACAAAATAGGAACATGTTTTCTCATTATTTTTTTCTTTCAAATTTATTTCTCCAAAGTGGAGCCTTGTTGTGATTTCATATATCTACTGTAAGATGGGTCAAAGGATACTGTATGATAATTGTCACATGTAGGAGCTGTGATCTATAAATGAAATATTGACTCTTGTTGTTTTCTGTCACAATTTGGTAGCCTAGTAAATTAAATTATTTTGTATATATATCATTAGAATAGTCAAAAACAGCATGCTTTTATTTCTTGTGTAATTAAAAAAAAGGAATTACTAAAGTTGCTATAAGATCAAACCTAGTAACCTATATTGATTCACATAATGTCTGTATCACATGTTGAAGACAGATACTTGTAGGCAAGACGAGCAATTGAAGTTGTTGGACTCACCCGGGAAACAAATATAAAATGCAGCTAAGAAAGCAACAATGGTAATATTCCTTAATGCAGCTTCTTTGGCAAAAGTTTCAGTCACTGCTTTGAAGTAGGTGTTTACATCACAGTGCAAGGATTGGCAGTGCCTTTGTTCCTTCATTTTCTTTTGGGGTGATTTGATATTCGGAATAATGTGAAATGTCTTAGGATTAAGTTTTGAATTTATATTGTGTTTGATTGATGGTATAAATTTATCCAAACACAACATAAATTTAATCTTATACTTAATCATGAGTATCTCATCTTATCCCATCCAACTTGAAATTATTTTTATCTCATCTCACAAGTGGGATAGTTTAGAGATTATAATTTCAAGACAATTTAGTGTGTGTACCAAACGACCCTTTACTGTAGGGATTGTTTGGCTCTTGGGTTAAATGAGATTAATTATATGATTATTTTTATTTCATATTTAGTATAATTTTTATTTTGATTAGCAGTTCAGAGTTGTTTATACTATAATTATGGTATTATTTTATACTACGCTCTACGTGATATAACAATTTAAAGATAATATAGCAAAATGACATATCTGTTCTTTTTCAAAGATTTTCTTCCAAAGGTTTTAGAGAAAACAAGGTTAAAATTGAAAATAATAGTTTAATCCAATTTATTCGGATTAAATCAAACACGTGTTTTATATTATATCCTCTAATTTTAGTTCAATAAACCAAATATTCTCTCATAAACATGTATTCATTGAATAATCTCGTCATTGTTATACCTGTATTTTAATCGTGGGGTAACTTGTTTCCCAATCTAATGAACTCCTTAATTGGACTAGGGAGGTTGTGTTAAGGAAGAGTACATTGTCATTTCTCTCAATGGATTTTACTCTAGTTATGCCTTTTAATTAAGGAAAAATTACGTGGGTGAACATCTTTTATAAAATATTTACTATTTTTAGACTAACTTTTTAATTATTATATCTATAGCAATAGATGACAATACTTTATCGATTTACTACTTTCAGGTTTATTTTTTTTAATTAATTTACTACTTTTTAGACACGCTTTTCGCAGTTTTTTTTAAAAAGCTGTATTCAACTCAGCTTTTCTTCTACTTTCTCCGATGCTTTCTTAGGGGCCTTAGGACTTTCTCCTTCATCAATTTTATCCGTTTTAACATTGTTTAAGTTGATTCGCCTTAAAAGAATATGTTTCATGGATGAAACGAAAAATCTCCTAGGCGAAGCCCTAGAAATCGTATCAATGTTTCCTAGGGAAGTGTGTGTGTGTTTAAGATGAGGTTGTTCATCAACCACTTGAAAAAACTTATAAAAGGAGTAGGCTCCAAAAATCTACTAGTAATTTTGATGTACTTTCTGACATTCCTAGTTTTGATTTGGGTATAACCTAATCTATGAAAGTTAGTTAGTGAAGAGACAGAAAAAATTGAGAAGTTGAATGAATTGCAAAAGTTAAAAAAGGGAATTGAGGTGAAATCTAGCTCTAAACATGTTATTGATAGTGATGATGATTTTGTGGAGGTTCCTTCTGTCTCTAAGGCAATTTCTTTTAATAATAATGTTATTTTGAAGACCAAAAAGAGAAAGAGAAATAAGCTTTTTCAAAGATATCATTCTTCCAGAGGATGCATACATGAGATGTCAGTCTTTTAATACATTTCAAATTCATGTATAATTTATTTTTTAGAGTATTGTACATTAACATATGTACTACGTATTGTTATGTCATCTGAACTAAGTAATTTTAATTTATATACAGGATCGTGAATTTTGAAGACATTTTGATGTTGCATATATCTGAACTAAGTAATTTTAATTTATATACAAGATCGTAGATTTTGAAGACGTTTTGGTGTTGCATATTATACAAGTAGGTGATCTTTATACACAAATTATAAAGCTATTGATAAAATATTTGTCTTACTTGATAAACAATTAAAATCATTTAGAAAGACATATTTTAGGCCGTTTCTTGATATGTACGTAAACACACAACTTTGACTTATTCATTACCTAATGAATAAGGAGTTGAAACACACTCTAAATGATGTGTTTGCTATTGAGTTAAATAGTCAATAATTTTTTCTAGTCTTAGAGAATTTGTCATAGTCATTGAATTAAATTCTGTTAGTAAAGGTGATTTTGAAAAATATTTCGAAGTTCAGTTATAAATTGATGAACTCGTATTCTCTGGATTAAACAGGTGTTCAAAAAATATCGTCGGCGTGCATGATTTTTGAGTAGAAAATTTTGACATGACGATGTTACTGTTTGTTTGACTATGCTATTTTTATTCATAACTTTTTGTTCTCTTATGAAAATAATGAATAAAAAAATAATTTTTTTTATCCTATTGAGACTGGCCAATTCAACTCATATCATTGTGGCTTAAATATTATATTGAAAGTTGCTTGAGTCCGTGAGGTATTCTCTTAGGTCATCTAGCTAATACTTTAGAATTGATGATTCACTTCTTGCTCTTCAAATTTAAATTTATGTGTGTTATTCAAGTGTTGATAAAGAGAGCCATTTATGTTTCGAGTTCGATTTTCAAAATTTTGAGGTGAAAAATTATTGCTGAAAATCCATGGCAAAAGCATATTGAGAATGAAAATTTTCTTGTCATAAAAAAATAAAATTAAATAGTTACTACTTCTCCCATTTCATCCCTTTTTCAATCATACGCACTATTTGTACTAAATATACTTAACTGATTCGGCTGTTAGTGTATAACTGAGTGAGTTCATTATTAATATCTTTTGGTGAAATATGCTAAGAGTATTATTTGACTCGCATTAATTCCTGCTTTCATGTTCGATTCTGTCCCTATTTGAATGATCCAATTCACTAGAATTGCTTATTAAAATATGAAGAACATAATGGTAGTAGTTTATATATCATTACCACATTTTATCAGGCGTCCAAAAAATCAAATCTCATTTGATTGTTATGTTTACTTTTGAATTTATTGTGTCATAAGCAAATGCATTTACAAGTAAGAAACTTTAAATTGAAATTTGATACAATTTCTATAATTACAATTACATTTACAAGTAAGAAATACAATTTGTCAAATTTAAATTTAAGTTTTTAACTTATAAATACAGTTGCTTATGATATGTTTAAGCTTTAGGCTCCATAGACGAAACTCTATTTAGGTATTAGGGAGGGAAGGACACCACTCAGCACCGCTCCGTGGGGTGGGTGAACCTAACAAAAAGGGTCAAAAGCAAAAAAGGAATGTATGGCTGAGGGGAGGAGAGAAAGAACGCATGCATGAAGATTCCGTCTGTCGGAGGTTCGAGAATCTATGAAAGGACATCTAAGACTAAGGTTAAGAAGTAAAGGAAGTCCATTACTCAATGAATTCAAAAGTAAACATAACTACCAAATGAGATTTGATTTTTTTGGACTCTTGGTGAAATGTGATAATGATATATGAACTACTACCACTATGTTCTTCACATTTTAATAAGCAATTCTAGTGAGTTGGATCATTCAGACATGGACAAAATTGAACATGAAAGTAAGGATTAATACGTGTCGAATAATACTCTTAGCATATTTTATCAAAAAATAAAAATAATGAACTCACTCAATTATATACTAACAACCGAATCAGTTAAGCATATTTAGTACAAATAATGTGAATGATTGAAAGAGGAATATGA
Source organism: Jaltomata sinuosa (assembly GCA_003996215.1). NCBI lineage: Eukaryota > Viridiplantae > Streptophyta > Magnoliopsida > Solanales > Solanaceae > Jaltomata > Jaltomata sinuosa. The sequence continues at coordinate 509,299 of QJPP01007515.1, read as the reverse complement.
AATGGGAGAAGTAATAACTACAAACAATTTTATCTTATTTTTTATGACAAGAAAATTTTCATTCTCAATATGCTTTTGCCATGGATTTTCAACAACAGATTTTCACCTCAAAATTATGAAAATCAAACTCGAAACATAAATAATTCTTTCTTTATCAACACTTTAAATTTAAATTTGAAGAGCAAGAAGCAAATCATCTATTCTAAAGTATTAGTTAGATGACTTAAGAGAATACTTCACAGATTCAAGCAATTTTCAATAAACATTTAAGCCACAATAATACGAGTTGAATTGATCAGTCTCAATAAGATAAAAATCTTAATTACTGATTTGTTATTCATTATTTTCATAAGAGAATAAAAAGTCATGAATAAAAATAACACAGTCAAACAAACAATAACATTATCATGTCAAATTTTTTTACTTAAAAATTGTGCATGCCGATAATTTTTGTTTGAGCACTTATTTCATCCAGAGAATATGAGCTCATCAATTTATAACTAAGATTGTGCATGCCGATGATTTTTTTTTGAGCATTTATTTCATCCAGAAAATATGAGCTCATCAATTTATAACTAAACTACAAAATATTTTTCAAAATCACCTTTACTAACACAATTTAATTTAATGACTATGATAAATTCTCTATGACCAAGAAAAATCGTTGACCACTCAATAGCAAATACATCATTCAGAGTGCATTTCAACTGCTTATTTATTAGGCAATGAATAAGTCAAAATTGTGTGTTTGCTTTCTGCATATCAAGAAATTGCCTAAAACATATCTTCCTTAACGATTTCAATTGTTTATCAGATAAGACAAATATTTTATTAATAGCTTTATAATTTATGTATAAAGATTACCTACTTGTATAATATGCAGCACCAGAATGTCTTCAAAATCTACAATCCTGCATATATATTAAAATTACTTAATTCAAATGACATAACACTACGTAATACATATGCTAATGTATAATAATCTAAAAAATAAATTAGACATGAATTTAAAATGTATTAAAAGACTACATATCATATATGCATCTTCCAGAAGAATGATATCTTTAAAAAATTTATTTTGCCTTCTCTTTCCCCCCCTTAGAGACAGAAGGAAACCTCCACAAAATCACCATCACTATCCTTTAGAGGCAGATTCTGCCTCAACTCGTCTCTTTTTCAACTTTTGCAATTCATTCAACTTCTCAATTTTTTCTCTCTTCACTAATTAACTTTCGTAAATTAGGTTATACCCAAATCAAAACTAGAAATGTCATGAAGTACTTCAACATTACTAGTAGATTATTGGAGCCTACTCCTTTTATATGTTTTTTAAGAGGTTGATGAATAACTTCATCTTCACCCCCCCCCCCCCCCCCCCTTCAGAAAACTTCGATACGATTTGTAAGGCTTCCGCCTAGAACATTTTCTATTTCATCCACGAAACCTATTCTTTAAATGGACGAAATCAACTTAAACAATGTTGAAATGGACGGAACTGATGAAGGAGAAAGCCCTAAGACCCCTAAAAAGCATCAAAGAAAGTAGAAGAAAGAAGAAAAGAGAAACTGAGTTGAATAAAGTTTTTTTTTAAAAATGCGAAAAGCGTGTCTGAAAAGTAGTAAATTAATAAAGAAGTCAACCTGAAAGTAGTAAATGGATAAAGTATTGCTATTTATTGCTATAGACGATAATAAATAAAAAGTGAGTCTAAAAATAGTAAATATTTTATAAAAGATGTTCACTCATGTATTTTTTTCTTAATTAAAAGGCATAACTACAACAAAATCCATTAAGAGAAATGACAATGTACACTTTCTTAACACAACCTCTCTAGTCCAATTAAGGGGTTCATTAGATTGGGAACAAGTTATCCCATGATTAAAGTACAAGTATAATAATGACAGAATTATTCAATGAATACATATTTATAAGTAAATATTTGTTTTATTGGACTAAAATTAGAGGATATAATATAAAACACGTGTTTGATTTAAACCAGATAAATTGAATTAAACATTTATTTTCAATTTTAACCTTATTTTTTTCTAAAACTTTTGGAAGAAAAGCTGACATATATGTCATTTTGCTATATTATCTTGAAATTGTTATCTCACGTAGAGTGTGGTATAAAATAATACCATAGTTATAGTATAAACAGCCATGAATTGCTGATCCTGAAATAAAAATTACACCGAATCTGAAATAAAAATAATCCTACAATTAATCTCATTTAACCCAAGAGCCAAACAATCCCTACAGTAAGGGGTCGTTTGGTACATAAACTAAACTGTTCTAAAATTGTAATCTCTAAACTATCCCACTTGTAAGATGAGATAAAATATTTTCAAGTTGGATGAGATAAGATGAGATATCTCATAATTAAGTATAAGATTAAATTTATTCTGTGTTTGAATAAATTTATTCCATCAACGAAATACAATATAAATTCAAAACTTAAACTTGAGATACCCCACCTTATCCCGCGTACCAAATCATCCCTAAAGAAAATGGAGGCACAAAGGCACTGTCAATCCTTGCATTGTGATGTAAACATCAATTTCAAAGCAGTGACAAAAACTTTTACCAAAGAAGCTACATTAAGGAATATTATCACTGTTGCTTTCTTAGCTCCAATTTATATCTGTTTACAGGGTGAGTCCAACAACTTCAATTGCTCTTGCCTACAAGTATCTGTTTTCAACATCTGATACAAACATTATGTGAATCAATATAGCTTACTAGGTTTGATCATATAGCAACTTTAGTAATTACATTTTTTTTTAATTTCACAAGAAATAAAAGCATGCTGTTTTCTACTATTCTAATGATATATGTACAAAATAATTTAATTTACTAGGCTACCAAATTGTGAGGACAGAAAACAAAAAGAGTTAATATTTCATTTCTAGATCACAACTCCTACATGTGACAATCATCATACAATATCCTTTTACCCATCTTACAGTAAATATATGAAATCACAACAAGGCTCCACTTTTGAGCAATAAATTTGAAAGAAAAGAATAATGAGAAAACATGTTCCTACTTTGTGCTAAACTTTCCTAGAAAGTTTTTCTAAACACCACCTACACCTCTGATTTGATATTGCCTTGACATTCCCAGAGCTCTGATTGACTAAGCAAACAAAAGTTCTATGCCAATACTTGTCTCCATCATAATCCAGATACAACACTTTTAACTTGACAAATCTGAATATGAGAAGAAAAATACCCCTTAATAATGAATGACGACTACAAAGAACTTCCAGTCATTTTTATTTAGACTATAACTTCCTCCTTTGCCTCTCACCTAAATCCCTCAATGGTGGGTAAACAAAAGAAGATAAATCCCTATATTGTCACTCTTTAAACTTGCCAAATCAAAATTTGAGAAAAAAAATAAGCCCAAATGATGAATGACGACTGCAAAGAGCCTGCAGTCATTTTTAACTAGATTATAAACTTCTGCTCTGTCTCACCTCAACCCTCAATGGTGAAAATGAAAAGATGAATTGAAGAACAACCATAAAACAACAAGCAACAACATATTCCCTCACTGCCTTCTCCAGACATTTCTAAAAGATCCACCACTGAGATATTTTACCCAGTCAACATATATAGGTAGACCTGCAATCATAGAATTTTCATGTAATCCAGATTCAACTCTTTGCATAAAGGTCAAGTTCTGGATTACAACTTCTGTACTTGAAAATGTTTCCTTTAAGTAGCTTCCCGATCTGAATTGACTTCACACACATAGAGCAGTTCTAACTTCTAATGAGTTAAATCTTCGTCGATGAAAGTTCTTGATCTCCAATATTATTAAATTTATCCAGTTTATTAAATTGAATTATATTAGCTAAAGTAACATAATGTTGCAGCTACACAGATCTTCCTAGGCCAAATGACGAGCTTGATCTATCAAATTCTAGCCTAATGTCACTGTGTCTCCCACTTTACTCATCTTGGATGAATAAAATTGCAGAGCTCACTAGCACAATCCTAAATGTACTGATATATATATATATATATATATATATATATATATATGAGATACAAAGAAAGCTGGTAAAATATGGACCCTTGATAAGGACATAAGTTTGTGCAATATTTCTTTAAGCTCCTGTAGGGTGTACTGAACGTTACAATTTAAGTTGTATCTAGATGATCTTTATATGACAAACTTGATTGTTAAAATTAAAGCAAACACAAGTAGATCCCATAGATCCTAAAAGATAATACCATCAGCAGAATGTGGAAGACTTGGCATTATATCTTTGATGAGCTTAGAAGCTGCAGATAGCAAATAGAAATCCTTTCTCCTCACATGGCATGCGCAAAACAATCATCAATGCAGAAAGGATCATAAACTTACATAGATTAGAGAGCCTTTATTGAGATCATACATACTTCAAATGGTTCTAGGCCATATTGGTAGTACGGATTTACATATATATGTGGATAAAAGTTCACATTCAAAGTTTCAGGGATGGATCACCTCTTCTTCAATTAGCATTAATCGATGATCGAAAAATTGTTGCAAAAATTTTCAAATCATAAAATAAGCAACTTTTCAGGAAAACCAATCAAATTATATGCCAAGTGTTGACGGTTGAAAGAAAATGGTAAGGATATTGCAACAAAAGGTAAATCTTTACATAATTGAAGGGAAAAATGAAAATGCCCATGAAAGAATACTCCACATATCTAATATCATAAAACTACTCCCATTAAACATGTATTCTTGATTCTTGAACACATGATTAACTGTAGAAGTCTGAGGATTGATGGTCCTCATGGCATCCACAAAACAGATAAATTACAACCTAAGAAGCACCTATTACTCTACACTCTTTTGGAAAAGTTGATTGTGGCCAAAGATCATCGATATTTGCATCTCATCCTTATATGATAAGAGGTATGCAAAATATAAATCAGAAAAAGTTAGTTCAAGTCATTTTGGCTGATACATATGTAAGCCAAGACAAATCTCCATATTAGAGGTTGCATTAATTGCTATCATATCATAGATGAGGTAAATAGTCCTTTTCACTCGTGTCTCTGGCTCAGTCTCAGTAGTCAATTCACCATAAAGTAATGTGAAGTGATGAGTAACATCAGTTTTATCCTACAGGAAACTCGTAAATCTTCTACAATAGAAAAAGACTAAAATCATAAAGAAGCAGAACTAGTATCCCACGTGATGGTGTACAAGGTTCTGCATCTTTACAATTTAAGTCTTTTTCTGCTGAAGATTTATGAGTTTCTTGTAGGGTAAAGCTGATGTTACTCATCACTACACGTTTCTTGATGGTGAATTGATTATTGAGACTGATCCAGAGACACAAGTGAAAAAGACTATTTACCTTATCTATGATATGATAGCAATTAATGCATCCTCTATTAAAGAGGTATATCTTGGCTTACATATTTATCAGCCAAAATGACTTGAACTAACTTTTTGTGATTTATATTTCGAATACCTCTTATCATACAAGGATGAGATTCAAATATGGATGGTACTATGACCACAATCAACTTTTCCAAAAGAGTGTAGTAGTATGTGCTTCTTTGTAATTTATCTATTTTGTGAATTTCATGAGGACCATCAATCCTTCAACTTCTGTAGATAATCTTGTGTTCAAGAATCAAAAATACATGTTTACTGGGAGTAGTTTTATAATATTAGATATGTGGACTGTTCTTTCATTGGCATTTTTATCTTTCCCTTCAATTATGTACAGATTTGCCTTCTGTGGCAATCTCCTTACCATTTTCTTTCAACAGTCAGCACTTTGGCATATAATTTGATTGATTTTCCTAAAAAGTTACTTAATTTATGATTTGTGCATCCAAATACTTTTGCAGTGACTTTTCGATCATCGATTAATGGTAATTGAAGAAGAGGTGATCCGTCCCCGAAACATTGAACGTGAACTTTTATCCACATGTGTAAATCCCTACTACCAATATGGCCTGGAACCATTTGAAGTATGCATGAGGCTCTCTAATTTTTGTAAGTTTATGATCCTTTCTGCATTGATGATTGTTTTGAGCATACCAGGTGAGGAGGAAGGATTTCTATTTGCTATCTGCAACTTCCATGCTCATCAAAGATATAATGCCAAGTCTTTCACATTCAACTGATGGTCTTATCTTTCAGGTTATATGGGATCTACTTGTGTTTTCTTTAATATTAACAATCAAGTTTGTCATATCAAGAATATATAGATCATATAGATAAAACTTAAATTGTGACATTCAACACTCCCTACAGGAGCTTAAACGAAATTTCGCACAACCTTATGTCCTTATCAGTAGGGTCCATAGTTTACCAGCTTTCTTCGTGTCTTTAGAATTGTGCTAGTGAACTCTACAATTTTATTCATCCAAGAATGAGTATAGTGGGAGACACAATGACATTAGGCTGGAATTTAATAGATCAAGCTCGTCATTTCGCTAGGGAAGATCTGTTTAGTTGCAACATTCTGTTACTTTAGATAATATAATTCAATTTAATGAACTGAATGGATTTAATAATATTGGAGATCAAGAACTTTCATTGGCAGCGATTTAGCTCATTTGAAGTTAGAACTGCTCTGTGTGTGTGAAGTCAATTCAGATCGGGAAGCTATTTAAAATAATTTTTTAAGGATAGAAGCTGTAATCCAAAACTTGATTTTTATGCAAAGTACTGAATCTGGATTACATGAAAATTTTAAGATAGCAAAGAAAAAAATAGAAAAGAAAGAGACTCGGTTGTGGTCTTGAATGTAATAATGAATAGAGAAAGAGAAAGAGAAAGAGAATCAAGAGCTAAAGAAGGAATAAGAACCTGAAAGGATCTAGTGTTAAAGAAAAAGAGACAGAAATGGTAAAAGGATGATATTTTGAAAAGAAATAGGATGGAATGATTTCTTCTGCAAATGCACTCAAGTGTTTATTCTCATAGGTCTGATTTAATAGAACTAATTTTATTCACCACAATTAAGTGTAATTACCTTCAATTACATGTTGGTCTCCCCTTCTTGAGGTGTCTGTGCATGCACGTTTTTTATTTTAACGCAAAGATGTTGGGATCAACAACTCACTTTGTTATGGTTGGTACGATATGCTTTAAACAACAAATTGCTTACAACTTTGCTTATCTAGATTCGAGCTCCTGATAATTTACAATACAGGCCAGCAATGCAACTTATGTGCCTCGGGAACATGATGGACGCTTGAAATGGAAATGTCCCAAAACAAATACTTTCGATTTTCTCTTTGAGGTGGTTATATTTTCTGTCATCTTTAGATCTTAAACTGCTGTATATTGTGAGTGTATATATGCTCGAGATTTTTCCAGTTTGCACATTAACAGTAGGAGATAACATCACATAATGGTTATGATAACTTTAGTACTAGGGTAATTTGATTAACAAGTTGGCATTGGTAGGTGGGAGTTGATGGTTGCAATTTGCTTTTTCTGCAAGAACACGGAAACCAGAAACTAATAGAAGGTTGTAGAGTGATATTTAACGGTTTAATTATCTACTCTTTTCTCCTTTCTATGAACTCGATCTCCTTCTAGCAGTTTTCAGTGGTAAAAGGATCTCTCCATTTCTTTCCTTTATTTGTAGGTATCGTCTGTTCCAACTGGAAGTAAGAATATGAAGATCTATCCCTTGAACTCTATTAGGAAATGTTTAGCGAAATTTGCTGCTTAGATAATATGACTGTCGCCTCAACTGTTCTTCAAACTAAGTTTGGTCTGATTGTTACTTTCTCTTGTAGATGGAACTAATTTATCATTGTGCTCGGGGTAGGATAATCGAGTGTTCCTGGAATTCTCATGAAGATGCTTAGATCCTTATGTGGACCCAAACAGACAAATAAAACCCTGATTATATAGTGTCTACGAGGAGGTTTGTTATATAGCAACATCATCTTTCATTTACAAATTTTCCAACTATTATTGATTCAAATAACATCTTATGGACAGGAAAAACATAACATAGAGGAAAATCTTACGGAGGATATCTTGTTGGAGGAGATTGATAAAGTTGCAAGTCTACCTATATATCCTAACTTGGTAAAACGTCTCAGTGGTGGATCTTTTAGAAATGTCTGGAGAAGGCAGTGAGGTATTTGCTTCTGTTTGTTGATTTATGCTTGTTCTTCAATTCAACTTTGCTTTTTCACCATTAAGGATTGAGGTGAGGCAGAGGAGGAGGTTATAGTCTAGTTAAAAAATGACTGCAGGTTCTTTGCAGTCGGAAATCGCTTTCACATCTCATATGACATCTGTACCAACAGACTTCTTCGGACACCAGTAAGGTAAGTAGCTACTCCAGCCGATCTAACTCCAGAGGATCCAGCTTATTTGTCATTCATCATTTGGGCTTAGTTTTTTTCTCAAATTCTGATTTGCCAAGTTGAAAGAGTGACAATATATGGAATTATCTTCTTTTTTTCCTCACCATTGAGGGATTGAGGTGAGAGGAAAAGGAGGATGTTATAGTCTAATTAAAAATGATTGCAGGTTATTTGCAGTCATCATTCATCATTAGGGGGTGTTTTTCTTCTCATATTCAGATTTTCCAAGTTGAAAGAGCTGTAACCGGATTATGACAGAGTCAAGTATTGGGCATAGAAATTTTGTTTGCTTAGTCAATCAGAGCTCTGACAATGTCAAGGCAATATCAAATAAGAGGTGTAGGTGGTGTTTGTAAAAAAATTCTAGGAAAGTTTAGCACAAAATAGGAACATGTTTTCTCATTATTCTTTTCTTTCAAATTTATTTCTCCAAAGTAGAGCCTTGTTGTGATTTCATATATCTACTGTAAGATGGGTAAAGGATATTGTATGATGATTGTCACATGTAGGAGTTATGATCTAGAAATGAAATATTAACTCTTGTTGTTTTCTGTCCTCACAATTTGGTAGCCTAGTAAATTAAATTATTTTGTACATATATCATTAGAATAGTAGAAACATGCTTTTATTTTTTGTGAAATTAAAAAAATGGAATTACTAAAGTTGCTATAAAATCAAATCTAGTAACCCATATTGACTCATATAATGTCTCTATCACATGTTGAAGAGAGATACTTGTAGGCAAGACAAGAGCAATTGAAGTTGTTGGACTCACCCTGCAGATATAAAATTGAGCTACAAAAGCAACAGTGGTAATATTCCTTAATGCAACACTATTGCTTTCTAAGCTCCATTTTATATCTGTTTCCATGGTGAGTCCAACAACTTCAATTGCTCTTGCCATCAAGTATCTGTCTTCAACATGTGATACAAACATTATATGAATCAATATAGGTTACTAGGTTTGATCTTATAGCAACTTTAGTAATTCTTTTTTTTTTAATTTCACAAGAAATAAAAGCATGTTATTTTCTACTATTCTAATGATACATATACAAAATAATTTAGTTTACTAGGCTACCAAATTGTGACAGAAAACAACAAGAGTAAATATTTCATTTCTAGATCACAGCTCCTACATGTGACAATTATCATACAATATCCTTTTACCCATCTTACAGTAGATATATGAAATCACAACAAGGCTCCACTTTGAGCAATAAATTTGAAAGACAAGAATAATGAGAAAACATGTTCCTATTTTGAGCTAACCTTTACTAGAATTTTTTTCCAAACACCACCTACACCTCTTATTTGATATTGCCTTGACATTCCCAGACCTCTGATTGACTAAGCGAAAAAAAGTTCTAAGCCCAATACTTGTCTCTGTCATAATCCGGATACAACTCTTTCAACTTGGCAAATCTGACTATGAGAAGAAAAACATCCCCTAATGATGAATGATGATTGCAAAGAGCTTGCAGTTATTTTTAATTAGACTATAACCTCCTCCTTTGCCTCTGACCTCAATCCCTCGATGGCTGGTAAAAAAAGAAGATAAATCCCTATATTGTCACTCTTTTGACTTGGATAATCAGAATTTGAGAAGAAAAATAAGCCCAAATAATGAATGACGACTACAAAGAACCTGCAGTCTTTTTTAACTAGACTATAACCTACTGCTCTGCCTCACCTCAACATTCAATGGTGAAAACAAAAGGATGAATTAAGGAGCAAGCATAAAGCAACAAACAACATCAAATCCCTCACTGGCTTCTCCAGACATTTCTAAAAGATCCACCACTAAGACGTTTTACCAAGTCAACATATATAGGTAGACCTACAACTTTATCAGTCTACTCTAACAATATATCCTCTATAAGATTTCCCTCTATGTTTTGTTTTGCCTGTCCATAAGATGTTTCTAGAATTAATAACAGTTCGAAAAGCTGTAAATATAAGATGATGTTGCTATATAACAAACCTCCTGATATACACTAATATAATCTGGGTTTGATTTGTCTTTTTGGATCTGCACAAAGATCAAGCATCTTCATGAGGATTTCAGGAACACTCGATTATCCTATCTGAGTAAAACCATAAATTAGTTTCATCTGCAAGACAAAGTTACAATTAGACCAAACTTAGTTAAAAGAACAGTTGAGGCGGCAATCATATCTACTAAACATTTCCTAATATAGTTCAAGGGATAGATCTTCATATTCTTACTGCCTGCTAGAACAAATGCGCCTTGCAAATAAAGGAAAGAAATGGAGAGATCGTTTTACCACTAGAAACTCCTAGAAGGAGATCGAGTTCATAGAAAGGAGAAAAGAGCAGATAATCAAACCGTTAAATATCACTCTGCAACCTTCAATTAGTTTCTGGTTTCCATGTTCTTGCAGATAAAGCAAATTGCAACCATCAACTCCCACCTGCCAATGCCAACTTGTTAATCAGATTACCCTGGTACTAAAGTATATGCACGAATTATGTTTAAGCACATTTTAAAGCATGTTTTCTCATACTTATGCATTGCTCACATACTTAGTACATTCCATAGTACTAACGCATATTGCACTGCATCCTTTGATGATGCGGATTCAGGCATACCTCCTCAGGTTTGTGGCTAGAGTTCCAGGCCACTCCCTCAGTCAGCTTTGGTGAGTCCTCATAGTTCGAAGACTAGACCTTATTTTAGTTCTTATGCCTTCTTTATATTTTAGATTGTCGAGTTAGTTGGAGTATTGTACCATCAACTCTCTATGATAGTATTAGAGGCTTTTCAAACATAGATGTTATGGGATGACTTCTGAGTTGTATTTCCTATTCGACTCTCCTTTTTATATGATTATGCTTCCTTCTGGATTCCCTTATGAAACTTCCGCTATGTTTTCCTTATGTTTACTTGAGAATGCTATGACCAAGGGTTAACTTGGGACCCTTGTGGTCCCAGGTCCCGTGTTACATCTAGGGGGTAACCTCGGGGCGTGACATTAAACTTAATGAAAGTATTTTTTCTTCTTATTATTGAATTGCTAATTTACTTTTACGCACTGGTTTTGAGCTATTAGAATGGTTAAGTTCGGGGAAGTAATAGTTCGCTCACCCTGGGGTTGGGTGAGTGCCACTCACAGTGGTCTGGGTCATGACAAGGGTTCAGTATACCCTTAAGGTCCCAAAACTACGTGCCAACATAGGTTTATAAGTCCCCTCTGTTGGGCATTAGATTTATTGATCACGCCACTATCTTGCCTTTATACCCTGGCAAGGTATATTGGGTCCTCTCGATGGGGCGTATGCATCGAACTCCACGTTTAGCTCACGTGATTTATGTCAGTTAATAGGCTCTCCCACAGTGTTAGTTTCAGTTAAGTGCATTAGGCCCTCAGTTATATTTACTTTCAACTTTCACCATGTCTTTCATATTACTCTTTCATTCCAGCTGTTCATGCATGATTATATTTTGGGCCTATGTACTACAATTTAGTTCAGCTTACAGTTTTTCTTACATTTTTGCATATTTACTTTTTAGTCAGCATTGCATATCCCTCATACTCAGTACATTCAAAGTACTGACGCATACTCTATATGCTGCATCATATCATGATGCAGGCTCAAGTTCTCAGCTTCAGCCTCGCAATTAGCTCATCGCAGTGCCACATCAGTGACAGACAGTGGTGAGTCCTCATCATTCGAGGATGTATATTTTACATGCTTTTGAGTAGTCAGTTGCCTTTACTTTCAATATTTTAGAGTTAACTGGGGACTTGTCCCAGCAACTCATCAGTATTAAAGGCTTTTCAGACACTCAGTTGATTTGGGTTGTTCTGCTTGTAGACAACTATTTGTTCAGATACTCTATTCTCAGTTGAACTCTTTTTAGATTATGCTTTTTATTCAGTTATGCTTTCGATTGTTCAGAATTATATTCAGTATGCTTGTGATATGCCAGTTTCAGGGTTAGCTTGGGGGTCACTCTAGATCACAACTTCTGTCCTTGAAAAATGGTTTTAAATACCTTCCCAATCTGAATTGACTTCAAACATACAGAGAAGTTCTAACTTCTAATGAGCTAAATCTCTGTCAATGAAAGTTCTTGATCTCCAATATTATTAAATTTATTCAATTCATTAAATTGAATTATATTAGCTAAAGTAACATAATGTTGCAGCTAAACAGATCTTCCCAGGCCAAATGACGAGCTTGATCTATCAAATTCCCAGGTCACTGTGCCTTCCACTCTCCTCATTCTTGGATGAATAAAATTGCAGATCTCACTAGCACAATTCTAAATGAACTGAAATCATAATGAGATACGAAGAAAGCTGGTAAACTATGGACCTTCTGATAAGGACATAAGGTTGTGCAAAATTTCTTTAAGCTCCTGCAAGGTGTGCTGAACGTCACAATTTAAAATGTATCTATATGATATTGATATGACAAACTTGATTATTAATATTAAAGCAGACACAAGTAGATCTCATGTAACCTGAAAGATAAGACCATTAGGTGAATTTGGAAGACTTAACATTATATCTTTGATGAGCTTCGCAGATAGCAAATAGAAATACTTCCTCCTCACTTGATATGCGCGAAACAATCATCAATACAGAAAGGATCATAAACTTACATAAATTAGAGAGCCTTTATTGAGATCATACATACTTCAATTGGTTCCAGGCCATATTGGTAGTACAGATTTACACATGAGGATAATAATTCACGTTCAAAGTTTTGGGGATGGATAACCTCTTCTTCAATTAGCATTAATCGATGATCGATAGGTCACTGCGAAGGTATTTGGATACACAAATCATAAAAAATAAGCAACTTTTCAAGAAAACCAATCAAATTTTATGCCAAATTGCTGACTGTTGAAAGAAAACAGTAAGGAGATTGCCACAGAAGGCAAATCTGTACATAATTGATAGGAAAGAAGAAAATGCCAATGAAAGAATAGTCCACATATCTAATATAATAAAACCACTCCCAGAAAACATGTATTCTTGATTCTTGAACACATGATTAACTGTAGAAGTCGGAGGATTGATGGTCCTCATGACATTCACAAAACAGATAACTTACAACCTAAGAAGCACCTATTACTACACTCTTTTGGAAAAGTTTATTGTTGCCACAGTACATCCATATTTGCATATCATCCTTGTATAATAAGAGGTATGCAAAATATAAATAAAAAAAAAGTTAATTCAAGTCGTTTTGGTTGATAGATATGTAAGCCAAGACATACCTCTGTAATAGAGGATGCATTAATTGCTATCTTATCATAGATGAGGTAAATAGTCCTTTTCACTTGTGTTTCTGGCTCAGTCTCATTAATCAATTCACCACCAAGAAACATGTAGTGATGAGTAACGTCAACTTTACCCCATAGGAAACTCATAAATCTTCAGCAGAAAAAGACTGACATTGTAAAGTTGCAGAATCTAGTACACCGTCACGTGGGATACTGGTTCTCCAGCTTTACGATTTAAGTCTTTTTCTGCTGTAGAAGATTTACGAGTTTCCTGTAGGGTAAAACTGACGTTACTCATCATTACACATTACTTGATGGTGAATTTATTACTGAGACTAAGCTAGAGACAGGTGAAAAGGACTATTTACCTCATCTATGATACGATAACAATTAATGCATCCACTATTACATAGGTATGTCTTGGCTTACATATTTATCAGTCAAATTGACTTGAACTATCTTTTTGAGATTTATATTTTGCATACCTCTTATTATACAAGGATGAGATACAAATATGGATGATATTTGGCCACAATCAACTTTTCCAAAAGAGTGTAGCATAATATGTGCTTCTTAGATTGTAATTTATCTATTTTGTGAATGTCATGAGGACCATCAATCCTAAGACTTCTGCAGTTAATCATGTGTTCAATAATCAAGAATACATGTTTACTGGAGTAGTTTTATGATATTAGATATGTGTACTATTCTTTTATGGGCATTTTCATCTTTCCCTTCAATTATGTAAAGATTTGCCTTCGGTGGCAATTTCATTACCGTTTTCTTTCAACCATCAGCACTTGGCATATAATTTGATTGGTTTTCCTGAAAAGTTTCTTATTTTATGATTTATCCATCCAAATAATTTTGCAACGGCATTTCGATTATTGATTAATGCTAATTAAAGAAGAGGTGATCCATCCCCGAAACTTTGATCGTAAACTTTTATTCACATGGGTAAATCCGTACTACCAATATGTCCTGGAACCATTTGAAGTATGTATGAACTCAATAAAGGCTCTCTAATTTATGTAAGTTTATGTTCCTTTCTGCATTGATGATTTTTTTGCGCATGCTAGGTGAGGAGGAAGGATTTCTATTTGCTATATACAACTTCTAAGCTCATCAAAGATATAATTCCAAGTCTTCCACATTCAGCTGATAGTCTTATCTTTCAAGATCTATGGGATCTACTTGTGTTTGCTTTAATTTTAACAATCAAGATTGTCATATCAAGATCATATACATACAACTTAAATTGTGATGTTCAGTACACCCTACTGGAGCTTAAAGAAATATTGCACAACCTTATATTCTTATCAAAAGGGTCTATAGATTACCAGTTTTATTTGTATCTCATTTAGATATATATCAGTACATTTAGGATTGTGCTATTGATCTCTACAATTTTATTCATCCAAGAATGAGGACAGTGGCAGACACAGTGACATTAGGCTGGAATTTGATAGATCAAGCTCGTCATTTGGCATGGGAAGATCTGTTTAGCTGCAACATTATGTTACTTTAGTTAATATAATTTAATTTAATGAATTTAATAATATTGGAGATCAAAAACTTTCATTGACATAGATTTATCTCATTAGAAGTTAGAACTGCTCTGTATGTGTGAAGTCAATTCAGATCGGGAAGCTACTTAAAATAAATTTTCAAGGACGGAAGTTGTAATCCAGAACTTGACTTTTATGCAAAGAGCTGAATCTGGATTACATGAATATTCTAAGATAGCAAAGAAAAGAATAAAAAAATAAGAGACCCGATTGTGGTCTTGAATGTAATAATAAATAGAGAAAGAGAAAGAGAATCACGATCTAAAGAAGGAATAAGAACCTGAAAGGATTTAGTGCTAAAGAAAAAGTGACAAAAATGGTAAGAGGATGATATCTTGAAGAGAAATAGGATGGAATGATTTCTTCTACAAATGCACTTAAGTGTTACAGAACTAATTTTATCCACCACAATTAAGTGTAATTACCTTTACTTACATGTTAGTTGCTCCCTCTTGAGGTGTCTTTGCGTGCACATTTTTTGTTTTAATGAAAAGTTGTTGGGACCGGCAACTCACTTTGTAATGGCTGGTACAGTATGCCTTAGACAGAAAATTGTTTGCAACTTTGCTTATGTGGATTTGGGCTCCTGATAATTTACAATACAGGCCTGAAATGCAACTTATGTGTATGGGGAACATGATGGACGCTTGAAATGGAAATGTCTTGGAACAAATAGTGATGATTTTCTCTTTGAGGTGGTTATATTTTTTGTCATCTTTAGATTTCATACGGCTGTGTAATGTGAGTGTATATATGCTTGAGCTTTTTCTTGTCTGCACATTAATAGTAGGAGATAACATCACAACCAACTTTAAATGAGAGTTCATGAAAGAGTTCATAAAGCTTATAAAACTTGCAAAAGACAACATATGTGGGAGTTTCTTATAACCGACATGAGACCATGTGAGCTACATGGAATCTAACTATCTAACCCTAGTTAGCAAAACTGACTTAGAACCTTGCCAAGGCACAAGTCACCATCTCCAACTATCTCACCCTAGTTGGCAAAGCTGTCCTATACCCCGCTCAGGTAAGGACACCATTCATTAAGACGTGGATCCACTCTCATAATCCCATTGGGCACATTTCATTTCATAACCTACGCTGGCAACATAGTTTATGGGACTAAGGGAAATCTCACCCCATCCAACTACTCCCAAAACATGCATACATATAGCTCATAATCATATCATAAGGGCATACTCTCATGCCAAATCTTTTTATAAAGCATAAAAACACATCGGGTATCATGCATCTTTCATATCATTTCATAAAGCATGAAAACATATCATGTATCATGCATCTTTCAAAACATAGTTCATAATGCTTGACATAGCCATAATTCAAATCATGCTTTTCTTTCTAAATTCATACTTGAAGAAGTAGGCAATGCAATTTCATAATACATGGAGACCATGATATCTAGTCATGCCTAATTTCTCTTAAAATCATGCAAATTCATGGAATCATGTTAGAAATCAACTTTCATGCTTGGGCTTTTAAAACCAATAATAGAATCATAAATAATCAATAGGAAACCATTAATTAAAACATAGAAACTGATTTCATAAACTTTCCCCAATTTTAGATCAAAACCCTATTTTCATGAATTCATAAATCAAAATAAGAATTAGCCTTAAAATCATGAATAGGAACCAACTTGTAAGAATCCATGCAAAACCATCCAATTTAGAGTTGGAATCCATAGAAGAATCACGAGGAAACAATTTATAAAGAACCCATGAGAATTGGGTAAGAACCCTAATTTAGAAATTCATAATAATCAATTTAGAAGATGGGGTTTTGGGCACAAGGGTGAAAGGAACCCATGTTGAATACCCACATACCTTGGAAGAAGATAACCCACTTCAATAGAAAAGATTTAGGAGGCTTGAACTTGAAGCTTGGAGACTTGAAGCTTGAGAGGATGAAACTCTTTTTCTTCTCTTGAAACTTGTTTGGAAGAATGGGAAAGAACTTTTGCCAAGTGGGAATAAAAACCCTTCTAAAAAGGCTTAGAATGACTTAGTATAGGAGTTAAAAGAGTGGGAAATTACAAAAATATCCCTGGGAAATTAAGTTAAAAGCTGCTGAAATTTCTCGGAATACCGAACCATGGATTGGTTTGACTGGCCGTCGTTTCAAATGACGAACCGTCAACTGAGTTGTGGTTCTGCCTTTTCAGTTATGGGGCTCTCTCAAGGTGATTCTACGAGTTAAAGGATGGTCCGTCATTTGGCTGCTGCAAGATTCTCTAATCCAGAATTCCAGCCCTTAATCTCTTAATTTTTTAAAGTTATATTTGTTTTGACTTTAAAAGGTTTTTATAAGTTTTTCTTGGTTTTTACTTTCCTAAAAACTAAGTGGCGACTCTTGCTTTTAATTGAAATTGTTTTGAAACTTTAACTTGAGATTTTCGAAATGATTTTTAGAAAACAAGTCATTTTCCCGTACACCAGGTAAAACGTCTCAGTTGTGAATCTTTTAGAAATGTCTGAAAAAGGCAGTGAGGGATTTGCTATTGTTTGTTGCTTTATGATTGTTCTTCAATTCATCTTTCCATTTTCACCATTGAGGGTTGAGGTGAGGCGGAGCATGAGGTTATAGTCTAGTTAAAAATAACTGCAGGTTCTTTGCAATCGTCATTCATTATTTGAGCATATTTTTCTTCTAAAATTCTGATTTGCCAAGTTGAAAGAATGACAATATAGGGATTTATCTTCTTTTCTTTCCCCACCATTGAGGGATTGAGGTGAGAGGCAAATGAGGAGGTTATAGTCTAATTAAAAATGGCTGCAGGTTCTTTGCAGTCGTCATTCATCATTAGGGCAAATATTGGGTATAGAACTTTTGTTTGCTCAGTCAATCAGAGCTCTGGGAATGTCAAGGCAATATCTAATAAGTGGTGTAGGTGGTGTTTGGAAACAATTTCTAGGAAAGGTTAGCACATAATATGAACATGTTTTCTCATTATTCTTTTCTTTCAAATTTATTTCTTAAAAGGGGAGCCTTGTTGTGATTTCATATATCTACTGTAAGATATGGCAAAAGATACTGTATGATGATTGTCACATGTAGGAGCCGTGATCTAGAATTGAAATATTAACTCTTGTCGTTTTCTGTCCTCACAATTCGATAGCCTAGTAAATTAAATTATTTTGTACATATATCATTAGAATAGTAGAAAACAACATGCTTTTTATTTCTTCTGAAATTAAAAAAAATATGGAATCACTAAAGTTTCTATAAGATCAAACCTAGTAACCTATATTGATTTATATAATGTCCGTATCACATGTTGAAGACAGATACTTGTAGGCAAGAGCAATTGAAGTTGTTGGATTCACCCTGGAAACAAATATAAAATGGAGCTAAGAAAGCAACAATGGTAATATTCCTTAATGCAACATTTTTGGTAAAAGTTTCAGTTACTGCTTTGAAGTAGGTGTTTACATCACAGTTCAAGGATTTACAATGCCTTTGTTCCTCCATTTCCTTTAGGAGTGATTTGGTATGCGAGATAATGTGGGATATCTCAGGATTAAATTTTGGATTTATACTTATTTGGTTGATGGTATAAATTTTATCCAAACACTGTATAAATTTAATGTTATACTTAATCATGAGATATCTCATCTTATTCTATCCAATTTAAAATTATTTTATCTCACTCACAAGTGGGAAGTTCAGAGATTATAATTTCAGGATAATTTAGTGTGTGTATCAAGCGACTCCTTACTGTAGGGATTGTTTGACTCTTGGGTTAAATGCGATTAATTGTAGGATTATTTTTATTTCATATTTGGTATAATTTTTATTTCAAGATTAGCAATCCAGAGTTGTTTATACTATAACTATGGTATTATTTTATATCATATTCTACCTGAGATAACAATTTCAAGATAATATAGCGAAATGACATATCTTTCCATTTTCAAAGTTTTTCTTTCAAAAGTTTTAGAGAAAAACAAGGGGAGAAGTTTCGAAAACACCCCTAAACTTGGCGCGAATTATTACTTTCGTCCCCAAACTATCGCCAGTTTTAAAAATACCCCTATACTTGCCTAAGTGAATTTAAAAATATCCCGTTTTGCCACATGGCATAACAAATGATCTCAAGTCTTTGTGGGCACGTGAGAGGTTAGATAAAAATGCCACATAAGCGTTTAAATGTCCCATAGGCGTAGCAATCTTCATTCAGAACGAAGATAAATTCAAGCTTATGGGTTTCAAGAATTTCGTGCATAGCAGTCCGCGTTTTAAATTTATTCATAGTTAAATGCTTCTATCACGTAGAATTTTTGTGCGGCGATGCTACCAATACTGCTCGTCGCTTTTCTTAGGGGCTTGGTATGCAAAATCTGATCTTTCTACTTTAAAAATCCGCCTATGCTTCTTATCTCCTTCGTTCTTCTTCTTCCCAACTTCAGTTCTATTCATCACTCATGATTCCCCTACTAGCTCTATCCCTTCTTCTTCAACGTTTCCCACTTTCTCCATCTCTTCTCATCGCTCATTCACGATTATCCATAATTTTGGTTGAAATTCACATAAATGTCACAAAATTTTGAATTGGGATCGCCACATAAGAGTTCAAATATTTTTTCTCTTTTTTTGGCTTTATTTATCTACGTGTATACACATATATAACATATCAGCTGATAAGTACAGCTGGAATGCGAGTGCACAAACATCACTTATGTATGACAAAATGGGGACATTTTAAAATTCACTTAGCCAAGTGTAAGGGTATTTTTGATACTGACAATAGTTCGAGGAAGAAAGTAATAATTCAGGCCAAGTTTAGGGGTGTTTTCAACAATTCACTTGAAAAACAAGGTTAAAATTGAAAATAAATGTTTAATCCAATGTATCCGATTTAAACCAAACACGTGTTTTGCATTATATCCTCTAATTTTAATTCAATAAACCAAATATTTACTCATAAACATGTATTCATTGAATAATCCTGTCATTATTATACCTGTACTTTAATCGCAGGACAACTTTTTCTCCAATCTAATGAACCCCTTAATTGGACTAGAGAGGTTGTGTTAAGGAAGAGTACATTGTCACTTCTCTTAATGGATTGTACTCTAGTTATGCCCTTTAATTAAGGAAAAATTACATGGGTGAGTATCTTTTATAAAATATTTACTATTTTTAGACTCATTTTTAATTATTACCATCTATAGCAATAGATGGTAATATTTTATCAATTTACTATTTCAGGTCCACTTTTTTATAAATTTACTACTTCTCAGACATGCTTTTCACACTTTTTTTTTAAAAAGCTTTATTCAATTCAGTTTCTCTTTTCTTCTTTCTTTTACTTTCTTCGATGCTTTATTAGGGGTCTTAGGGCTTTCTCCTTCATTAATTTTGTCCCTGTTCAATATTGTTTAAGTTGATTTTGGCCATTAAAAGGATAGGTTTCATGGATGAAATAAAAAATCTCCTAGGCGAAGCCCTAGAATCGTATCAAAGTTTCCTCGGGTGGTGAAGATGAAATTGTTCATCAACCTCTTCAAAAGACTTATAGAAGGAGTAGGCTCCAAAAATCTACTAGTGATGTTGAAGTACTTCCTGATATTCCTAGTTTTGATTTGGGTATAACCTAATCTATAGAAATTAGTTAGTGAAGAGACTGGAAAAAATTGAGAAGTTGAATGAACAAAAAATTCCTAGGCGAAGCCCTAAAATCATAACGAGGTTTCCTCGGGTGGTGAAGATGAAGTTGTTCATCAACCTCTTCAAAAAACTTATAGAAGGAGTAGGCTTCAAAAATCTACTAGTGATGTTAAAGTACTTCTTGATATTCCTAGTTTTGATTTGGGTATAACCTAATCTACGAAAGTTAATTAGTGAAGAGAGGAAAAAAATGAGAAGTTGAATGAATTGCAAAAGTTGAAAAAGAGACGAATTGAGGCAAAATCTACCTCTAAACATGTTATTGATAGTGATGATGATTTTGTGGAGGTTTATCCTGTCTCTAAAGCAAAAATATTTAATAATAATGTTGTTTCAGAGACCAAAAAGAGAAGATAAAATATAATTTTTAAAGATACTATTCTTCCGAAGGATGCATATATGATATGTCAGTCTTTTAATACATTTTAAATCCATGTATAATTTATTTTTCAGATTATTACACATTAATATGAATTATGTAGTATTATGTCATATGAATTAAGTAATTTTAATTTTTATGCAGGATCGTGGATTTTAAAGACATTCTGGTGTTGCATATTATACAAGTAAGTGGTCCTTATACACAAATTACACAGTGATTGATAAAATATTTGTCTTATTTGAAAAGCAGTTGAAATCATTAGGAAGACATCTTTTGGGCAATTTCTTGATATACAGAAAGCAAAGACACAACTTCAACTTATTCATTGCCTAATGGATAAGGAATTGAAACACATCCGAATGATGTGTTTTCTATTGAGTTAAACGATCAATAATTTTTTTCAATCTTAGAGATTTTGTCATAATCAGTGAATTAAATTGTGTTAGTAAATGTAATTTTGAAAAATATTTCTGAGTCTAGTTGTAAGTTGATGAGCTCGTATTCTCCGGATCAAACAAGTGTTCAAAAGAATCATTGGCGTGCACAATTTTTAAGTAGATAGTTTTAACATGATGATGTTGTTGTTTGTTTGATTGTGTTAATTTTTATTCACGACTTTTTGTTCTCTTATGAAAATAATGAACAACAATCAGTAACAAAGATTTTTATCTTATTGAGACTGGTCAATTCAACTCATATCATTGGGGTTTAAATGCTTACTGAAAGTTGTTTGAGTGTGTGTGGTATTCTCTAGGTCATCTAACTATGTTAATTTGAAATTGACAATTTTAGTATTTGTGATAACAATTCAATTCAGTGAATTGCCTCTTTGATACATGTCTAAGAAAGTATTTTAATCTTTTTGCAGCACATTGATATCGTGCATGATCTGTTTTGTTTATGGGTCTTTAGACTTAGGTAGATTTGATCATCTTGGACATGTTTGATTTTGATATTATTATGAGTATGACTTGGCTGTCTCCGTATCATGCTATTTTAAACTGTAATACTAAGACAGTGACTCTAGAAATACCAGGTATGAGTAAACTAGAGAGGGAGGGTGTGTACAAGTTTAAGCCGATGAAAATCATATCCTTTATTCGGGCTAGAAAACTAGTGGAGCAGGGGTGTTCAGCCTTCCTAGCTCAAACTTTGAGATATACAATAGTTTGAGATCTAAAGATGACAAAAATTATAATCACCTCAAAGAGAAAATTAACAATATTTGTTTCGGGACACGTTTTACCAAGTCAGCATATATAGGTAGACCTGCAACTTTATCAATCTCCTCTAACAAGATATCTTCTATAAGATTGCCATCGATGTTGTGTTTTGCCTGTCCATAAGATGTTTCTTGAATTAATAACAGTTGAAAAAGCTGTAAATGAAAGATAATATTGCAATATAAAAAACCTCCTTGTAGACACTAATATAATCTGGGTTTGATTTGTCTGTTTGGATCCACACAAAGATCCAAGCATCTTCATAAGAATTTCAGGAACACTAGATTATCCTACTCGAGTATAACGATAAATCAGTTCCATCTGCAAGAGAAAGTAACAATCAGATCAAACTTAGTTTGAAAAACAGTTGAGGCGGCAGTCATACTATCTAAGCAGCAAACTCTTCTAAACTTTTCCTAATAGAGTTCAAGGGATAGATCTTCATATTCTTACTGTCATCTGGAATAGACGGGCCTTGCAAATAAAGGAAAGAAAAGGAAAGATCCTCTTACCACTGGAAACTCCTAGAAAGGAGATCGAGTTCATAGAAAGGAGAAAAAAGTAGATAATCAAACCTTTAAACATCACTCTGCAACCTTCAGTTAGTTTCGTGTTTTCGTGTACTTGCCGATAAAGCTAATTTCAACCATCAACTCCCACCTGCCAATGCGAACTTGTTAATCAGATTACCCTAGTACTAAAGTTATCACAACCATTATGTGATGTTATCTCCAACTGTTAATGTGCAGACAAGAAAAAGCTCGAGCATATATACACTCACAATAAACAGTAGTTTGAGATCTAAAGATGACAAAAAATATAACCACCTCAAAGAGAAAATCAACAATATTTATTCCGGGATATTTTCATTTCAAGGGTTCATCATGTTCCATAGGCAATAAGTTGCATTCCAGGCCTGTATTGTAAATTATCAGGAGCACGAATCCAGATAAGCAAAGTTGCAAGCAATTTGTTGTCTAAAGCATATTGTACCAACCATAACAAAGTGAATCGCCGGTCCCAACAACTTTTCATTAAAACAAAAAATGTGCACGCACAGGCACCTCAAATAGGGGCAACCAACATGTAAATGAAGGTAATTAATCTTAATTGTGGTGGATAAAATTAGTTCTGTCAAATCAGACCTATAAGAGTGAACACTTAAGTGCATTTGCAGAAGAAATCATTCCATCCTATTTCTCTTCAAAATATCATCCTCTTACCATTTCTGTCTCTTTTTCTTTAGCACTAGATCCTATCAGGTTCTTATTCCTTCTTTAGATCTTTATTCTCTTTCTGTTTTCATATTTATTATTACATTTATGACCACAACCGGGTCTCTTTCTTTTCTATTCTTTTCTTTGCTATCATAGAATTTTCATGTAATCCAGATTCAACTCTTTGCATAAAAGTCAAGTTCTGAATTACAACTTCCGTACTTGAAAACATTTCTTTTTAAGTAGCTTCCCGATCTGAATTGACTTCACACACATAGAGCAGTTCTAACTTCTAATGAGTTAAATCTCCGTCGATGAAAGTTCTTGATCTCAAATATTATTAAATTCATTCTATTCATTAATTTGAATTATATTAGCTAAAGTAACATAATGTTGCAGCTAAATAGATCTTCCCAGGCCAAATGACGAGCTTGATCTATCAAAGTCCTGCCTAATGTCACTGTGTCTTCCACTTTCCTCATCTTGGATGAACAAAATTGCAGAGCTCACTAGCACAATCCTAAATGTACTGATATTATATATATATATATATACACTAGTTTTGGGCACGTGCCTTACACGTGTATTCCATGCTAATTAGTTTAAACTTCTTAAAACATTAGAAATAATATTCGAATAAGTGTGATAAATTACACAAAAATTGAAAGGGAAGGATACATGCTCAAATGATGAATAGTATAATCGGTATTCATTATCGTTGCAAAGTACAATCACAACAAAAGTTACTATAAATGAAGTTGAAATGGTGCCCTTCATTTTAAGAGAAAAAAAAGTTCATTTAGCATTATATTCTATTACTTCAATCTCTAAACTATAATCAACAGTTGTACACAATCAACATATATATTGTGTATGTTTTCTTATGTAGTTTTTTTCTAATAAATCAAATATTCGAATATAAGCATCATTACTTATGGTTACAAATACTTCATGTCTTAAGAGTTTGTGTCTTGTCTTTAAAAAATTATAACCTCCTCTTTTTTCCAATCGCGTACATATCAAAAAGTTATCATCGAATGAATGTAGTATTTTGTTAAAGTTGAACGGAAATTAGTTTAACACATGTCTTGATTAAGATGCCTAGTAGATCATTCTCAATTGATAGTGTACACCAGCCAAAAAAAAGTAACAATTACTTGTTACAGAGATACTTAATAACTATTAACATAAGAAAATTTATTTGATATAGAAAATTCATAATTGCACATATAGGTACCCTTTATCCGATTCACACTTATGAGTCCTTTCATCTATGAATTTGGCATAAAATATTAGTTGAATCATATATGCTTTATGTGAGTATGCAACACCATATTAGATAAAATAAATTCAAATTTCAAATCAAGCCTTCTAAAATACAAGTGCATCTAAAATATATTACCATCTCGACTTCTTCTTCTCCTTGTCGGCTGTTTTTGGTTTCATGTTTTTAATCTTTCACTCTCTTTAATTCATTGCTGCATTTCAAAAAAAAAATCTCATTCTAAAAAATTCTCAAAGAAAAAATGATATAAAATTATGATAGACAATATAAGTGAAGAAACTAACATAAAAGTAGTGCAATTTTATTGCAAAAAATATTGATAAATATAGTAAGCAGTGAATTCTTACAAAGAAGAAGCATATAATTTTTTGATAAAGTACAGAAGGATAAAGCCAATCACTTGGAGTGTTCCCTGCAAACGAAAATATATATTAGTGAAAATTGTGCATTATATAATGTATTATAATACTGGAACCAAACCGTCTTCATGCAGAGCATATAGATGTAGACTTTGCCTTTTACCTTTTTGGAGAACTCATTGAAACACCAAAAATACTCAAATAGCTATCTACTCTAAGCAACCTTCAATTTGTCGCAATTCCACCAGGAAACATCTATACAAACATAAAATAAAACTTATACAGAAGATCGAAGGGAACCCATTATATAGACAAAATCAAGATGTTTCATTATATAGAAGAATCAAATTAGGATGGATAAATATATCATATTAAAACGTGTGTATCTTAATTTATAGATGAAGCTTGTATGTATTATTATTTTATTAATTAGTGATGACAACTCTTTAAATTCCCTACTTTAATATTAAACAATGAAACCTGAATGTAGCCATTTAGAAGGAAATATTTCGGTAACTTTTCAAATTCTTCAGTTTTAAAATTCTTGATTAAAAGCATTGTTCATGCACTCATAATCAAGGAAATTAATAACTTAGTTTTTAATGGACTTAAAGTTATGTTTTATTTATAACATTTTATTAAGTGTAAGGGCAAAATTATAATCTAACTTTGTAGATAAGAGCTTCCCACTTTTAATATAATATGATTATTAAGTGTAAGGGCAAAATTGTAATCTAATTTTGTAGATAAGAGCTTTCCACTTTTAATTTAAGCTCCTGTAAGGTGTACTGAACATTACAATTTAAGTTGTATCATCTTTATATGACAAACTTGATTGTTAAAATTAAAGCAAACACAAGTAGATCCTATAGATCGTGAAAGATAATACCATCAGCTGAATGTGGAAGACTTGGCATTATATCTTTGATGAGCTTAGAAGCTGCAGATAGCAAATAGAAATCCTTCCTCCTCACATGGTATGCGCAAAACAATCATCAATCAGAAAGGATCATAAACTTACATAGATTAGAGAGCCTTTATTGAGATCATACATACTTCAAATGGTTCCAGGCCATATTGGTAGTACGGATTTACATATGTGGATAAAAGTTCACATTCAAAGTTTCGAGGATGGATCGCCTTTTCTTCAATTAGCATTAATCGATGATCGAAAGGTTGTTGCAAAAGTTTTTGAATGCACAAATCATAAAATAAGCAACTTTTCAGGAAAACGAATCAAATTATATGCCAAGTGTTGACGGTTGAAAGAAAATGGTAAGGAGATTGCAAGAGAAGGCAAATCTTTACATAATTGAAGGGAAAAATGAAATGCTCATGAAAGAATACTCCACACATCTAATATCATAAAACTACTCCCATTAAATATGTATTTTTGATTCTTGAACACATGATTAACTGTAATAACCCAATTATATTAATGAAGGGTTGATGGGTAATTTTAACCCAAAATAAATAAAGATAATTGTGGGCCAAGCCCATTCTCCTATTATGGTTTGTCACCTTTTAAGTGGAAGGAGCAGTAGAAATTTAGGGTATTCAATTTCTTTATTTCTGGTAGAGTGCAAGAAACTCACGTGAAGTGACCTTGGTGTAGAGAATTTATCTGGTATCCTTAGTTTAGCAAGGAAAAAAAAAGGAATTCCAACAGAGGGGTCTGAGAACAGTGACAACTCAAAACTTATAAGAGAACAAGCAGTTGATCATGATGGCTTGAAGATTTGAAATTTGATGAAATAGACCGTCATTTAAAATTTCCAGAAGCTAAAAGTCTAGTAACAGGTATCAACTTAATCTCATTCTTAGTATTTATTCTGAAATTGGGGTTGTCCTGGGTAATATACCTTATAATGAGTAGGCCAATGAATGAAGGATTAAATTAATTGGCAGTGATTAGTAGTTGGTTGAATTGGACAAAGATATGAGATATTGGAACTACCATAGGAAAAACCCATTTTTTTCCTTACTGATGCAATTTCAAACTTTCTATTGCTACCATTTTCTAAATAAATAAATAAATAAAATATATATCTCTATGATTAATCAATGAATGGTTAATGATGAGAGGAATGTATGGCTATAGGATGACCCCCCTTAATACAGAAGTATAAACATTGGTTCCATTAAACATGGGGACACAAATATTGGTCAGTAAATTGAAGTCTCTGTTCTAGCAATTTATCACTGCTGAAAAGTAGGACAGCGAATGATGGGATATTTTTACCTTTAATTTGTGGTTTAAGGTGTGAGATATTAAGGTCTAGCTTTAAGCGTGAAAGTTAGGAATATTGAGATTTGACCCCGACTAGTATAATTAACTTTGTTAATCAATTTGTTTGCATATATTGAGGCCGTTTGGTTCATGTTTTAGACATTGCAAGAGTGGAAAACTTATCATTAACAGGTAAGTGAGACTTTAAGCTTTGAGTACTTGCTTTTCAAATTCGTTTTGAAAAATATGTTTTGTTTGTCCGGTCCACGTGTTGGGACGAGCGTGTGCTTGGCAGAATCGGTGGTCCTCGAGGATAGCGGAATATATTTTATTCTCAAGTACACTAAGGTCCTTTGTAAATTTTTTGTGATATGATAAAATTGTGTACGTAAAGGTAGGGGCATTGTGTAGGCTTCCCTGTGCATTGTGTATGCTTCTTTATTTGATATGGGACATTGTGTATGCTTCCATGAGTATTGTGTATGCTCTTTGATATATTTGGCACATTGTGTATGTTGCCGCGAACTCGTGGTGTTGATTATTTACTTTAATTGCCATTTATGATAAGTCGTTGCTGTAAATTGTGTTGAGGCATATAGCTCTTGGTCAACGATTTGGTTGGAACTTATTGGATACTTTATTATGGTATAATTCATATAATTTTGTGCTCATGGTGTGTTTGTATTTTCTAAAACTTGTCCCAAGAGTATTTAAAGTGGCGAGTCAAGGATCTTACTTGGTTATATTTATATATAGCTCACTCCTTACTTGCATGTCCATGCAGATACTATTAGTGTGGACGAGGCTAGTGGCTGAAGAGTTGGTTGAGTGGATTCTATTGCTGAGGTGAGCCGCCTCATTGTTCGTGGAGGCCGTTGTTTCAGCTTTTCTTATTTAAAAGTCATTTATTCCTTTCCTTGGGTTTACATGCCCGACTGTTAAAGTCATATTACTCTTTTAGATGCTCCATGGTCTTATTGTGGGATTTGGGCTATAAAATTAGTATTTGAGTGATCTTTGAATCAATAGAGTGATTATGGATTTCTTTGAAATATTATTCTCTATTTATTGATTAGCATTTATGCGTTTAAACTTGCACATAATTGTTTTCTGTGCTTATACAATTGGGTAAGTGAATGGATATTTGGTTCGCCCGACAAGTGGTGTTAGCGGATGTCACTCACGTCTAGGGAGTACTTTGGGACGTGACATTAACTGCAGAAGTCTGAGGATTGATGGTCGTCATGGCATTCACAAAACAGATAAATTACAACCTAAGAAGCACTTATTACTCTACACTCTTTTGGAAAAGTTGATTGTGTCCACAGATCATCCCTATTTTCATCTCATCCTTGTATGATAAGAGGTATGCAAAATATAAATCACAAAATGTTAGTTCAAGTCATTTTTGCTGATAAATATGTATGCGAAGGCATACCTCTGTAATAGAGGATGCATTAATTGCTATCATATCATAGATGAGGTAAATAGTCCTTTTCACTTGTGTCTCTGGTTTAGTCTCAGTAATCAATTCACCATCAAGTAATGTGTAGTGATGAGTAACGTAAGTTTTACCCTACAGGAAACTCGTAAATCTTCTACAGCAGAAAAAGGCTTGAATCGTAAAGCTGGAGAACCAGTATCCACGTGACGGTGTACTAGGTTTTGCAGCTTTACAATTTCAGTCTTTTTCTACTGAAGACTTATGAATTTCTTGTAGGGAAAAGCTGGCGTTACTCATCACTACATGTTTCATAATGGTGAATTGATTACTGAGACGGAGCCAGAGACACAAGTGAAGGACTATTTACCTCATCTATGATATGATAGCAATTAATGCATCCTCTATTACAGAGGTATGTCTTAGCTTACATATTTATCAACTAAAATGACTTGAAATAACTTTTTGTGATTTATTTTTGCATACCTCTTATCATACAAGGATGATATGCAAATATGGATGGTACTGTGGCCACAATCAACTTTTCCAAAAGAGTGTAGTAATAGGTGATTCTGAGGTTGTAATTTTTCCGTTTTGTGAATGTCATGAGGACCATCAATCCTCTGACTTCTGCAGTTAATCACATGTTCAAGAATACATTTCTTACTAGGAGTAGTTTCATGATATTAGATATGTGGACTATTCTTTCATTGACATTTTCATCTTTCCCTTCAATTATGTACAAATTTGCCTTCTGTGGCAATCTCCTTACCATTTTCTTTCAATAGTCAGCACTTTGGCATATAATTTGATTGGTTATCCTGAAAATTTGCTTATTTTATGATTTCTGCATCCAAATACTTTTGCAATGACCTTTCAATCATCGATTAATGCTAATTGAAGAATAGGTGACTCGTCCCCGAAAATTTAAACGTGAACTTTTATCCACATGTGTAAATCCGTACTACCAATATGGCCTGAAAACATTTGAAGTATGTATGAGGCTCTCAAATTTATGTAAGTTTATGATTCTTTCTGCATTGATGATTGTTTTGCACATGCCAGGTGAGGAGGAAGGATTTCTATTTGCTATTTCAAGCTCATCAAAGATATAATGCCAAGTCTTTCACATTCAGCTAATGGTTTTATCTTTCAGGTTATATGGGATCTACTTGTGTCTGCTTTAATAATAAAAATCAAGTTTGTCATATCAAGATCATATAGATACAACTTAAATTATGATGTTCAACACACCCTACACGAGCTTAAAGAAATTTTGCACAACCTTATGTCCTTATCAGAAGGGTCCATAGTTTACCAGCTTTCTTCGTATCACATTTAGATATCAGTACATTTAGAATTGTGATAGTGAGCTCTGCAATTTTATTCATCCAAGAATGAGGACAGTGGAAGACACAGTGACATTAGGCTAGAATTTGATAGATCAAGCTCGTCATTTGGCCTAAGAAGATCTGTTTAGTTGCAACATTCTGTTACTTTAGCTAATATAATTCAATTTGATGAACTGAATGGATTTAATAATATTGGAGATCAAGAACTTTCATTGATAGAGATTTAGCTCATTAAAAGTTAGAACTGCTCTGTGTGTGTGAAGTCAATTCAGATCGGGAAACTATTTAAAACAATTTTTCAAGGACAAAAGTTGTAATCCAGAACTTGACTTTTATGCAAAGAGCTGAATCTAGATTACATGAAAATTTTAAGATAGAAAAGAAAAGAACATGAAAAAAGAGAACCGGTTGTGGTCTTGAATGTAATAATGAATAGAGAAAATGAAAGAGAATCAAGATCTAAAGAAGGAATAAGAACGTGATAGGATCTAGTGCTAAAGAAAAAAGGGACATAAATGGTAAGAGGATGATATTTTGAAAAGAAATAAGATGGAATGATTTCTTCCGCAAATGCACTCAGGTGTTCACACTCATAGGTCTGATTTAATAGAACTAGTTTTATCCACCACAATTAAGTGTAATTACCTACACTACATGATGGTTGCCCCCTCTTGAGGTGTCTGTGCGTGTACGTTTTTTATTTTAATGCAAAGTTGTTGGGACCAACAACTCACTTTGTAAGGGTTGGTACAATATGCTTTAGACAACAAATTGCTTGCAACTTTGCTTATCTGGATTCGGGCTCCTGATAATTTACAATACAGGCCTAGAATGCAACTTATTGCCTCTGGAACATGATGGACGCTTGAAATGGAAATGTCCCAGAATAAATATTGTTGATTTTCTCTTTGAGGTGGTTATATTTATTGTCATCTTTAAATCTCAAACTACTGTATATTGTGAGTGTATATATGCTCGATCTTTTTCTTGTCTGCACATTAACAGTAGGAGATAACATCACATAATGGTTGTGATAACTTTAGTACTAGGGTAATCTGATTAACAAGTTCGCATTGGCAGGTGGGAGTTGATGGTTGCAATTTGCTTTATCTGCAAGAACACGGAAACAAGAAACTAATTGAAGGTTGCAGAGTGATATTTAAAGGTTTGATTATATGCTTTTTTCTCCTTTCTATTAACTCTATCTCCTTCTAGGTGTTTTTAGTGGTTAAATAATCTCTCATTTTCTTTCCTTTATTTGCAAGGCGCGTCTGTTCCAGCTTACAGTAAGATTATGAAGATCTATCCCTTGAACTCTATTAAGAAATGTTTAGTAGAATTTGATGCTTATATAATATGACTGCCGCCTCAACTATTTTTGAAACTAAGTTTGGTCTAATTGTTACTTTCTCTTGCAGATGAAACTGATTTATCGTTGTACTCAGGTAGGATAATCAAGTGTTCCTGAAATTCTCATAAAGATGCTTGGATCTTTGTGCGGATCCAAACAGACAAATCAAACTCAGGTTATATTAGTTTTTTCGAGGAGGTTTGTTATATAGCAACATCATCTTTCATTTACAGCTTTTCCAACTGTTATTAATTCAAGAAACATTTTATGGACAAGCAAAACACAACATAGAGGGCAATGTTACAGAGGATATCTTGTTAGAGGAGATTGATAAAGTTGCAGGTCTACCTATATATGCTGACTGGATAAAATGTCTCAGTGGTGGATCTTTTAGAAATGTCTGGAGAAGGCGGTGAGGGATTTGTTGCTGTTTGTTGCTTTATGCTTGTTCTTTAATTCATCTTTTCAATTTCACCATCGAGGGTTGATGTGAGGTGGAGGTTATAGTCTAGTTAACAGTGACTGCATGTTCTTTGCAGTCATCATTCATCATTTGAGATTATTTTTCTTCTCAAATCTTATTTGCCAAGTTGAAAGAGTGACAATATAGGGATTAATCTTATTTTTTTTCCACCATTGAGGGATTGAAGTGAGAGGCAAATGAGGAGGTTATAGTATAATTTAAAATGATTGCAGGTTCTTTGCAGTCGTCATTAATCATTAAGGGGTGTTTTTCTTCTCATATTCAGAAATTTGAAAGAAAAGAATAATGATAAAACATGTTCCTATTTTGTGCCAACCTTTCCTAGAAATTATTTCCAAACACCACCTACACGTCTTATTTGATATTGGCTTGACATTCCCAGAGCTCTGATTGACTGAGCAAACAAAAGTTCTATGCCCAATACTAGTCTCTTTCATAATCCAGATACAGCTCTTTCAACTAGGAAAATCTGAATATGAGAAGAAAAAAACCCCTTAATGATGAATGACGACTGCAAAGAACCTGAAGTCATTTTTAGTTAGACTATAACCTCCTCCTTTGCCTCTCACCTCAATCCCTCAATGGTGGGAAAAAAAGAAGATAAATCCCTATATTGTCACTCTTTCAACTTGGCAAATTAGAATTTGAGAAGAAAACTAAGCCCAAATGATGAATGACGACTGCAAAGCACCTGCAATTATTTTTAACTAGAATATAACCTCCTGCTCCACCTCACCTCAACCCTCAATGGTAGAAATGAAAAGATGAATTAAAGAACAAGCACAAAGCAACAAACAGCAACAAATCCATCACCACCTTCTCCAGACATTTCTAAAAGATCCACCACTGAGACATTTTACCCAGTCAGCATATATAGGTAGACCTGCAACTTTATCAATCTCCTCTAACAAGATATCCTCTGTAACATTGCCCTCTATGTTGTGTTTTGCCTGTCCATAAGATGTTTCTTGAATTAATAACAGTTGAAAAAGCTGTAAATGAAAGATGATGTTGCTATATAACAAACCTCCTAGTAGACACTAATATAATCTGGGTTTGGTTTGTCTGTTTGGATCCACACAAAGATCCAAGCATCTTTATGAGAATTCCAGGAACACTCGATTATCCTACCCAAGTACAACGATAAATCAGTTCCATCTGCAAGAGAAAGTAACAATCAGACCAAACTAAGTTTGAAGAACAGTTGAGGCGACACTCATATTATCTAAGCAGCAAATTCTGGGAAACATTTCCTAATAGAGTTCAAGGGATAAATCTTCATATTCTTACTGCCAGCTGGAACAATCGGGCCTTACAAATAAAGGAATGAAAAGGAGAGATCGTTTTACCACTGGAAACTCCTAGAAGGAGATCGAGTTCATGGAAAGGAGGAAAGAGAAGATAATCAAACCTTTAAACATTACTCTGCAACCTTCAATTAGTTTCTTATTTCTGTGTTCTTGCAGATAATGCAAATTGCAACCATCAACTCCCACCTTCCAATGCCAACTTGTTAATCAGATTACCCCTAAAGTTATCACAGCCATTATATGATGTTATCTCATACTGTTAATGTGCAGATAGGAAAAAGCTCGAGCCTATATACACTCACAATATACAATAGTTTAAGATCTAAAGATGACAGAAAATATAACCATCTCAAAGAGAAAATAAACAGTATTTGTTTCAGGACATTTCCATTTCAAGTGTCCATCATGTTCCAGAGGCAATAAGTTGCATTTTAGGTCTGTATTGTAAATTATCAGGAGCCTGAATCCAGATAATCAAAGTTGCAAGTAATTTGCTGTCTAAATCATAATGTATCAACCATAACAAAGTGAGTTGATGGTCCCAACAACTTTGACTAAAACAAAAAATGTGCATGCACAGACACCTCAAGAAGGGGCAACCAACATGTAAGTGAAGGTAATTACACTTAATTATGGTGGATAAAATTAGTTATGTTAAATCATACCTATGAGAGTGAACACTTAAGTACATTTGCAGAAGAAATCATTCCATCCTAGTTCTCTTCAAAATATCATCCTCTTACCATTTTTGTCCCTTTTTCTTTAGCACTGGATCCTATCAGGTTATTATATCTTCTTTAGATCTTGATTCTCTTTCTGTTTTTCTATTTATTATTACATTCAAGACCACAACCGAGTGGCTTTCTTTTCTATTCTTTTCTTTGCTATCTTTGAATTTTCATGTAATCTAGATTCAGCTCTTTGCATAAAAATCAAGTTCTGGATTACAGCTTCTGTCCTTGAAAATCTGCTTCAAGTAGCTTCCCTATCTGAATTGACTTCTCACACACACAGAGCAGTCCTAACTTCTAATGAGCTAAATCTTTGTCAATTAAAGTTCTTGATCTCCAATATTATTAAATTCATTCAGTTCATTAAGTTAAATTATATCAGCTAAAGTAATAGAATGTTGCAGCTAAATAGATCTTCCCAGGCCAAATGACGAGCTTGATCTATAAATTTCCAGTCTAATGTCACAGTGTCTCCCACTGTCTGCATCTTGGATGAATAAAATTGCAGAGCTCACTTAAGCAATCCTAAATGTACTGATATTTAAATGAGATATGAAGAATGCTGGTAAACTATGGACCGCTCTGATAAGGACATAATGTTGTGCAATATTTCTTTAAGCTCCTGTAGGGTGTACTGAACGTCACAATTTAAGTTGTACCTATATGAATTTGATATGGAAAACTTTATTGTTAAAATTAAAGCAGATACAAGTAGATCCCATAGATCCTGAAAGATAAGACCATCAGCTAAATGTGGAAGACTTGGTATGATATCTTTGATGAGCTTAGAAGTTGCAGATAGCAAATAGAAATCCTTCCTCCTCACCTAGCATGCACAAAACAATCATCAATGCAGAAAGGATCATAAACATACATAAATTAGAGAGCCTTTATTGAGTTCATACATACTTCAAATGGTTCCAGGCCATATTGGTAGTACGGATTTACCCATGTGGATTTGTTCACGTTCAAAGTTTCAGGGATGGATCACCTCTTCTTCAATTAGCATTAATCAATAATCGAAAGGTCACTGCAAAAGTATTTGGATGCATAAATCATAAAATAAGCAACTTTCTCAAGAAAACCAATCAAATTATATGCCAAGTGCTAATGGTTGAAATAAAATGGTAAGGAGATTTCCACCTAAGGCAAATCTATACATAATTGAAGGGAAATATGAAAATGCCCATGAAAGATAGTCCACATATCTAATATCATAAAACTACTCCCAGTAAACATGTATTCTTGATTCTTGAACACATGATTAACTATAGAAGTTTGAGGATTGATGGTCCTCATGACATTCACAAAACAGATAAAATTGTAATTCCCCATACATTTGGACGTCTTTATAGAGCTTAAAATGAACTTACGTGATCCTTAGAATGAATAGAAATCAGTTGAGAATGAGTTTAGAAGCATTGGAAAGATGTAGAACAAGAAATAGGACCATGCATCGCATGGTGGGAGGCCACGCCTTGGCCCCCATGCCTCACGGGGCTCTGCCTCACTTTGGAGGGTACATATTAGGGGGTGGGCCAAGCCTTGGGGTGTGCACCGCAACCCCTGTTAGCCTGATGGATTTCATTTTTATGTGTTATCTTAAGGGCCCTTTTGGTATTTTCTTACCCAAAACTTTTTACCACCTATATAAATATCCCTAGACCCCTAAGACACAACATATTCAGTTAAAATACGTTATCCTCCTTTCAGAGCTCCAAGTAAAATAAGAACTCAGGGTTCAAGGTTCAAAGGTGAATAAGGCTTTCTTGAATTTCTCTCCATCAAACCTAGGGCGTTCTTCTCCAGAGTTTCAGACTTTAGATTTTTCTTCACGAATTTTCTTCTACCAGGTATGTGGGATTTCAATGAGGATTTTCTTTCATCCTCATGTCCAAATTTTTATACATCAGCATGATTTTTGCAAGTTATGATTCTAGGGTTCATACCCAAACATGTAATTGCTACGAAATCAATTTCTTGTTGAATTTACATGATTACTATCCTTGTTAGAATGATGTCTATATGAATTCTAGCAAATAGATTTCAAAACCCAAGATTTTAGAAGAAGTGAGTTTTAGCCTGTTTTTACACAACTTGCATAGATTTTTGTCATGATTTGAGAAGTCAAAATGTAGCTTGAAATTATATTATTTTCATATGAATTGAATTTTCTTCAAAATTTAACATAGTCTACTAGAACTCAATTTTAAGCATGAAATTAGTCAGTTTTCAACCTACAACTTTTCAAAAAATAAAGGTTTTCAAACTAGTTAAGTTCGGATGCAACATTCCAGAACTCCAATTTTAAAAGAGCTATCAGAAATCAGTTTTGGGAGTAGTACTTAGCAACGAGTTGGACTAGGGTTCAACGTACCCTAAAGTCCCGGAACTATGTGCCACTGTAGATTTATTTAGCCCACTGTTAGACATCAGAACTAGTGATCATGCCAGTCATGCCTCTATAGACTGGTAAGGTATATTGGGTCCTCTCGATGGAGCGTATACATCCGGCTCCACATTTAGATCACGTGGTTTATGTCGGTTAACAGACTCTCCCACAAAATTAGACTCAGTAGACAGCTTGTACATGGCCCTCAGTTCTGTTTTATTATTTTCACTATGTCTTTTCAGAATACTTCTGCATTATAGATTTTATGCATCTTATGTTTGGTCCATTGTACTACAGTCCAGTTCCTTGCACTAAGTTTGAATTTAGTACAGTATATCAATATTTCTAGCATGCTCAGTAGAAGAAAATGCCCTAAGGATTTACTTTAAACATGACTTTTGGCATGACTCATGATTTTCAGCTTAGTTGCACTATTTTATGACTTACAAACATAATTTATCTTTTCAGTCTATGGATCCCCAAGTAATAGCTTTACTTATCTTTAAATATCATGTTCTCACAGTTATAATTCAGAAACATGATTTACACTCCCTTTAATTTAAGAGTTTATGTTTTACAGTCTTGACTTATGCATTCTCAGATGTTTTACTTAGTCCAGTTTTCAGCTACGCACTCAGTATATACGTATTATCTTATGATTTAAAATTAGTGCATTATCTCACATGCTCAGTACATTCAAAGTACTGACTGCATACTTTCCTTGTGCTGTATCATTTCATGATGCATGTCTCAGTGCTAGCTCCAAGGATCAAGGTCAGACTGTTCACAACTTCTAGTTAGCAGGGAATGAGTTCTCCTTATTCGGGAACTCCAGTTAATTAGTAGTTATAGTAATTGTTTTAGTTCATATACATTTATTAGTGATAGTTGGGGGTCATGTCCAAACTAACTGTATTCAGTGTTAGTAGAGGCTTCATAGACAGCCAGTTAGTTAGTTGTATCAGTTTTCAAATGACTTTGTATTTTAGTTTATGAAAATTCATTTTATTATATTATTCTTCAAAAGCTCAACACATGTTTTAGCTTCCGCTTATCTCAAAGACTATATCTTAGTAGTATGCCAGGCTATGAGGTAGCTTGAAGTCACTTGTAACTCTAAGCACCATGTCGCGTCCAGGGTGTAGGCTCGGGGAGTGACAAAATCACAACCTAAGAAGCACCTATTACTCTACACTCTTTTGGAAAAGTTGATTGTGACCAAATATCATCGATATTTGCATCTCATCCTTGTATGATAAGAGGTATGCAAAATATAAATCAGAAAAAGTTAGTTCAAGTCATTTTGGCTGATACATATGTAAGCCAAGACATATCTCCATAGTAGAGGATGCATTAATAGCTATCATATCATAGATGAGGTAAATAGTCCTTTTCACTTGTGTCTCTGGCTCAGTCTCACTAGTTAATTCACCATCAAGTAATGTGAAGTGATGAGTAACATCCGTTTTACCCTATAGGAAACTCGTAAATCTTCTACAGCAGAAAAAGAGTAAAATAATAAGATGCAAAACTAGTATCCCACGTGATGGTGTACAAGGTTCTTCATCTTTACAATGTAAGTCTTTTTCTGCTGAAGATTTACGAGTTTCTTGTGGGGTAAAGCTGACGTTACTCATCAGTACACATTTCTTGATGGTGAATTGATTACTGAGATAGAGCCAGAGACACAAGTGAAAAAGACGATTTACCTTATCTATGATATGATAGCAATTAATGCATCCTCTATTGAAGAGGTATATCTTGGCTTACATATTTATCAACCAAAATGACTTGAACTAACTTTTTGTGATTTGTATTTCGCATACCTCTTATCAAACAAGGATGAGATGCAAATATGGATGGTACTGTGGTCACAATCAACTTTTCCAAAAGAGTGTAGTAGTATGTGCTTCTTAGGTTGTAATTTATTTATTTTGTGAATGTCACGAGGACCATCAATTCTCCGACTTCTGCAGTTAATCTTGTTTTCAAGAATCAAGAATACATATTTACTGGGAGTAGTTTTATGATATTAGATATGTGGACTATTCTTTCATTGGCATTTTTATCTTTCCCTTCAATTATGTACAGATTTGCCTTCTGGGGCAATCTCCTTACCATTTTCTTTCAACAGTCAGCATTTTAGCATATAATTTGATTGATTTTCCTAAAAAGTTACTTATTTTATGATTTGTGCATCCAAATACTTTTACAGTGACCTTTCGATCATCGATTAATGCTAATTGAATAAGAGGTGATCCATCCCCGAAACTTTGAATGTGAAGTTTTATTCACATGTGTAAATCCCTACTACCAATATGGCCTAGAACCATTTGAAGTATGTATGAGGCTCTCTAATTTATGTAAGTTTATGATCCTTTATGCATTGATGATTGTTTTGCGCATGCCAGGTGAGGAGGAAGGATTTCTATTTACTATCTACAACTTCCAAGCTCATCAAAGATATAATGCCAAGTCTTTCACATTCAACTGATGGTCTTATCTTTCAGGTTATACGGGATCTACTTGTGTCTGCTTTAATATTAACAATCAAGTTTTTCATATCAAGATCGTATAGATACAATTTAAATTGTGACGTTCAGCACACCCTGCAGGAGCTTAAAGAAATTTTGCACAACCTTATGTCCTTATCAGAAGGTCCATAGTTTACCAGCTTTCTTCGTATCTCATTATGATATCAGTACATTTAGAATTGTGTTAGTGAGCTTTGCAATTTTATTCATCCAAGAATGAGGACAGTGGAAGGCACAGTGACATTAGGCTGGAATTTGATGGATCAAGCTCGTCATTTGGCCTGGGAAGATCTGTTTAGCTGCAACATTCTGTTACTTTAGCTAATATAATTAAATTTAATGAATTTAATAATATTGATGATCAAGAACTTTCATTGACAGAGATTTAGCTCATTAGAAGTTAGAATTTCTTTGTGTGTGTGAAGTCAATTCAGATTGGGAAGCTATTTAAAACAATTTTTCAAGGACAGAAGTTGTAATCTAGAACTTGACTTTTATGCAAAGAGCTGAATCTGGATTACATGAAAATCCTAAGATAGCAAAGAAAAGAATAGAAGAGAAAGAGACCCGGTTGTGGTCTTGAATGTAATAATGAATAGAGAAACAGAAAGAGAATCAAAATCTAAAGAAGGAATAATAACATGATAGGATCCAGTGCTAAAGAAAAAGGGACAAAAATGGTAAGAGAATGATATTTTGAAGAGAAATAGGATGGAATGATTTCTTCTGCAAATGCACTCAAGTGTTCACTCTAATAGGTCTGATTTAACAAAACTAATTTTACCCATCATAATTAAGTGTAATTACCTTCACTTACATGCGGGTTGCCCCCTCTTGAGGTGTCTTTGCATGCACATTTTTTTTAATGCAAAGTTATTGGGACCAACAACTCACTTTATTATGGCTGGTACAATATGCTTTAGACAGCAAATTGCTTGCAACTTTGCTTATCTAGATTTGGGCTCCTGATAATTTACAATACAGGCCTGGAATGTAACTTATGTGCCTCGTGAATATGATGGACGCTTGAAATGGAAATGTCTCGGAACAAATACTTTTGATTTTCTCAATCTCCTTCTAGGAGTTTCCAGTGGTAAGAGGATCTCTCCTTTTCTTTCCTTTATTTGCAAGGCCCATTTATTCCAGCTGGCAGTAAGAATATTCTGCTTAGATAATATGATTGCCGCTTCCGCTTTTCTTCAAACTAATTTTGGTCTGATTTTTACTTTCTCTTGCATATGGAACTGATTTATCATTGTACCTGGGTAGGATAATCGAGTGTTCCTGGAATTCTCATGAAGATGCTTGAATCTTTGTGCGGATTCAAACAGACAAATCAAACTCAGATTATATTAGTGTTTACAAGGAGGTTTGTTATATAACAAAATCATCTTTCATTTACAGCTTTTCCAACTGT
The DNA here is from genome assembly GCA_003996215.1 of Jaltomata sinuosa. Lineage (NCBI taxonomy): Eukaryota > Viridiplantae > Streptophyta > Magnoliopsida > Solanales > Solanaceae > Jaltomata > Jaltomata sinuosa. The sequence goes on along the minus strand of QJPP01007515.1, from coordinate 468,715 downwards.
TATTGACTCAATAAACATCTTATGGACAAGCAAAACACAACATAGAGAGAAATCTTACAGAGGATATTTTGTTAGAGGAGATTGATAAAGTTGCAGGTCTACCTATATATATTGATTGGGCAAAACATTTTAGTTGTGGATCTTTTAGAAATGTCTGAAAAAGGCAGTGAGAGATTTGCTATTGTTTTTTGCTTTATGCTTGTTCTTCAATTCATCTTTCTGCTTTCACCATTGAGGGTTGAGGTGAGGCGGAGTAGGAGGTTATAATTTAGTTAAAAATAACTGCAAGTTCTTTCATTCATCATTTGGGCATATTTTTCTTCTCAAATTCTGATTTGCCAAGTTGAAAGAATGACAATATAGGGATTTATCTTATTTTCTTCCCCCACCATTGAGGGATTAAGGTGAGAGGCAAATGAGAAGGTTATAGTCTAATTAAAAATGAGTGCAGGTTCTTTGCAGCCGTCATTCATCATTAAGGGGTGTTTTTCTTCTCATATTCAGATTTGCCAAGTTGAAAGAGTTGTATCTGGATTATGATGGAGACTAGTATTGGGCATAGAACTTTGTTTGCTCAGTAAATCAGAGCTCTGGGAATGTCAAGGCAATATAAAATAAGTGGGGTAGGTGGTGTTTGGAAAAAATTTCTAGGAAAGGTTAGCACAAAATAGGAACATGTTTTCTCATTATTCTTTTCTTTCAAATTTATTTCTCAAAAGTGGAGCCTTGTTGTGATTTCATATATCTACTGTAAGATGTGTCAAAGGATACTGTATGATGATTGTCACATGTAGGAGCTGTGATCTAGAATTGAAATATTAACTCTTGTTGTTTTCTGTCCTCACAATTTGGTATCCTAGTAAATTAAATTATTTTGTACATATATCATTAGAATAGTAGAAAACAACATGCTTTTTAGTTCTTCTGAAATTAAAAAAAATATGGAATTACTAAAGTTTCTATAAGATCAAACCTAGTAACCTATATTGATTCATATAATGTCTGTATCACATGTTGAAGACAGATACTCTTAGGCAAGAGCAATTGAAGTTGTTGGATTCACCCTGGAAACAAATATAAAATGGAGCTAAGAAAGCAACAATGATAATATTCCTTAATGCAGCATTTTTGGTAATCACAGTTCAAGGATTTACAATGCCTTTGTTCCTCCATTTCCTTTAGGGGTGATTTGGTATGCGAGATAATATGGGATATCTCAGGATTAAATTTTAGATTTATACTGTGTTTGGTTGATGGTATAAATTTAATCTTATACTTAATCATGAGATATCTCATCTTATTCCATCCAACTTGAAATTATTTTATCTCATCTCACAAGTGGGATAGTTCAAAGATTATAATTTCAGGACAATTTAGTGTGTGTATCAAACGACTCCTTACTGTAGGGATTGTTTGGCTCTTGGGTTAAATGCGATTAATTGTAGGATTATTTGTATTTCATATTTGGTATAATTTTTATTTGAGGATTAGCAATCCAGAGTTGTTTATACTATAACTGTGGTATTATTTTATATCACGTTCTACCTGGGATAATAATTTCAAGATAATATAGCAAAATGACATATCTTTCCATTTTCAAAGCTTTTCTTTCAAAGGTTTTAGAGAAAAACAAGGGGAGAAGTATCAAAAACATGCACCCCTAAACTTGCGCGAATTATTACTTTTGTTCCCAAACTATAGCCAGTTTTAAATATACCCCTACACTTGTCTAAGTGAATTTAAAAATACCCCCTTTTGCCACATGGCATAGCAAATGATCTCAAGTCTTTGTGGGCGCGTGAGAGGCTCGATAAAAATGCCACAGCGAGTGCCTAATCGAATTGATCAGGTCATGTAGGAACAAGGTTAAGCGTTTAAATTTCCCATAGGCGTAGCAATCTTCATTCAGAACGAAGATAAATTCAAGCTAATGGGTTTTAAGAATTTCATGCATAGCAGTTTAAATTTATTCATAGTTAAATGCTTCCATCACGTAAAATTTTTGTGCGGCGATGCTACCAATACTGCTCGTCGCTTTTCTTAGGGGCTTGGTATGCCAATTGCTGCAAAATTTGATCTTTCTACTTTAAAATCCACCAATGCTTCTTATCTCCTTCGTTCTTCTTTTTCCCAACTTCAGTTCTATTCACCGCTCTTGATTCCCCTACTAGCTCTATCCCTTCTTCTTCAGCATTTCCCACTTTCTCCATCTCTTTTCATCGCTCATTCACGATTATCCACAATTTTGGTAGAAATTCACATAAATGTCACAAAATTTTGAATTGGGATCGCCACATAAGAGTTTAAATATTTTTTTCTCTTTTTTGGCTTTATTTATCTATGTGTATACCACATATATAACATATCAACAGACAAGTCCAGCTGGAATGCGAGTGTACAAACATCACTTATGTATGACAAAATGGGGACATTTTAAAATTCACTTAGCCAAGTGTAGGGGTGTTTGAAACTGACAATAGTTCGAAGAAGAAAGTAATAATCCAGGCCAAGTTTAGGGGTGTTTTCAACACTTCACTCGAAAAACAAAGTTAAAATTGAAAATAAATGTTTAATCCAATGTATCCAATTTAATCCAAACACGGGTTTTGCATTATATCCTCTAATTTTAATTCAATAAACCCAAATATTTACTCATAAGCATGTATTCATTGAATAATCCCGTTATTATTATACCTGTACTTTAATCGCAGGATAACTTTTTCTCAATCTAATGAACCCCTTAATTGGACTAGAGAGGTTGTGTTAAGGAAGAGTAAATTGTCACTTCTCTTAATGGATTGTACTCTAGTTATGCCCTTTAATTAAGGAAAAATTACATGGGTGAGTATCTTTTATAAAATATTTACTATTTTTAGATTCATTTTTAATTATTACCATCTATAGCAATAGATGGTAATATTTTACCAATTTACTATTTCAGGCCTACTTTTTTATAAATTACTACTTCTCAGACACGCTTTTCACATTTTAAAAAAAAAGCTTTATTCAATTTAGTTTCTCTTTTCTTCTTTCTTTTACTTTCTTCGATGCTTTATTAGGGGTCTTAGGGCTTTTTCCTTCATTAATTTTGTCCCTGTTCAATATTGTTTAAGATGATTTTGGCCTTAAAAAGATAGGTTTCATGGATGAAACAAAAAATCTCCTAGGCAAAGCCCTAGAATCGTATCGAAGTTTCCTCGGGTGGTGAAGATGATATTGTTCATCAACCTCTTCAAAATACTTATAGAAGGAGTAGGCTCCAAAAATCTACTAGTGATGTTGAAGTACTTCCTGATATTCCTAGTTTTGATTTGAGTATAACCTAATCTATGGAAATTAGTTAGTGAAGAGACTGAAAAAAATTGAGAAGTTGAATGAACAAAAAATCTCCTTAGGCGAAGCCCTAAAATCATAACGAGGCTTCCTCGGGTGGTGAAGATGAAGTTGTTCATCAACCTCTTCAAAAAGCTTATAGAAGGAGTAGGCTCCAAAAATCTACTAGTGATGTTAAAGTACTTCCTGATATTCCTAACTTTGATTTGGGTATAACCTAATCTACGAAAGTTAGTTAGTAAAGAGACGGAAAAAAATGAGAAGTTGAATGAATTGCAAAAGTTGAAAAAGAGTCGAGTTGAGGCAAAATCTACCTCAAAACATGTTATTGATAGTGATGATGATTTTGTGGAGGTTCATCCTATTTCTAAAACAAAAATATTTAATAATAATGTTGTTTCAGAGACCAAAAAGAGAAGACAAAATATGATTTTGAAAGATACCATTCTTCCGAAGGATGCATATATGATATGTCAGTCTTTTAATACATTTTAAATTCATGTATAATTTATTTTTCAGATTATTACACATTAATATGAATTATGTCATCTGAATTAAGTACTTTTAATTTATATGCAGGATCGTGGTTTTAAAGACATTCTGGTGTTGCATATTATATAAGTAAGTGGTCCTTATACACAAATTACAAAGCGATTGATAAAATATTTGTCTTATTTGAAAAATAATTGAAATCGTTAGGAAGACATCTTTTGGGCAATTTCTTGATATGCAGAAAGCAAAGACACAACTTCAACTTATTCATTGCCTAATGGATAAGGAATTGAAACGCATCCGAATGATGTGTTTTCTATTGAGTTAAACGATCAATAATTTTTTTTCAATCTTAGAGAATTTGTCATAGTCAATGAATTAAATTGTGTTAATAAATGTAATTTTGAAAAATATTTCGGAGTCTAGTTGTAAGTTGATGAGCTCGTATTCTCCGGATCAAACAAGTGTTTAAAAGAATCATTGGCGTGGACACACTTTTTAAGTAAAAAGTTTTAACATGATGATGTTGCTGTTTGTTTGATTGTGTTATTTTTTATTCACGAATTTTTGTTCTCTTATGAAAAGAATGAACAACAATCAGTAACAAAGATTTTTATCTTATTGAGACTAGCCAATTCAATTCATATCATTGGGGTTTAAATGCTTACTGAAAGTTGCTTGAGTCTGTCTGGTATTCTCTTAGGTCATCTAACTAATACTATAGAATAAGTGATTTGCCTTTTGCTCTTTAAATTTGAATTTATGAGTGTTATTCAAGTGTTGATAAAGATAGAGCCATTTGTGTTTCGAGTTCGATTCTCAGAATTTTGATATGGAAACCTATTGCTGAAAATCTATGGCAAAAACATATCGAGAATGAAATTTTCTTGCCATAAAAAAACAAGGTAAAACTATTTGTAGTTTATTATTTACTTCTCCCCCATTTCATCCATCTTTCAATCATTCGCACTATCTGTACTAAATATGCTTAACTGATTCGACTGTTAGGATATAACTGATATTTTTTGGTGAAATATGCTAAGAGTATTATTCGACTCGCATTAACCCTTCTAATAAAGTTATCAATGACACTCAGACTGATGATAGGTATTAGTTTTGTATTTTTATATTTAGTGTTGATATAGGCAATATAATTATCTTTCTTATAATTGCAGTCTTTAAAGCTTCTGCAGTGTTTGCTCCTGACATGTTGAATTATAAAGGAGTTACTGAAAAATAAGGTAAATTAGATTTTTAATATAATTATAATACATATGAAATATATTTTCAATTCGATTTTTTCATTCAAAATGTTAATATTTTGTATAGGTGAAGACCCTGTTGAAACTACAATTAGACAAGTATTATCTGAGGATGATACCAATATTAATGATATTAAAAGTGTTATAACATTTCAAATAAGATAATTTTTTATTTTTTTCTATAGAATTCTTATATACTTGACCTTTTACATAGTTAAAGAGCTTGATGTTGTTGTAGTTGGGGTGCAACTAGACAATTGTTGGTAACTCTTTTTGACGGATATTAAGCATAAACAATAAATTCTCATTCATTTAGTGTGTTTAATTATGTTTGGTTATTATGCAGATGTGACAAAAGTTGTCAAAAAAGTATTAAGTCTTGATGTTTTTTTACTGCTTGATAGTGACTTATCTCAGATTTTTAAGTCTAAAGCAGCTTATCAGAAGAAGAAAGCTCTTCTTGATAAAAAATAAAATAAAATCACAATCAAAAAATAAAAGAAAGTCTCACCTAAAAAAATAAAACAAAGTCACTCTAAAAAAACAACCAAAAAAAATTCAGAAAAGTTGATTACGTCTCCTTATTTATTGATGTTCGATTCTGGTGGGATTCTATGTGTAACACACAGATATTTGGGATAAAGCATTTATTTTTATTTGTCATTAAATTAGATATTGTGATTAGTTCATTCACTACTATGGCTTTATTTGGGATTGAACAACAGGTTTATTTTATTTCTTCTTTAAAATTTAAATAACATAATTTTTTGGGTAACTTATATAAATCTCATAACTATAGGAGCTAATTACTCCCTCTCTCATTACTTTCAAAATTACATAATATACCGCTCAGATACATCGCTACAGTCATCCACACCACTCAGATACATTACTGCATAAGGCATGTATTCGCTGTTCGGATACATGATTTAGTCTTATATACATTGCATCCGCATGTATATGAGGTATTACAGCATGTATCGCATGTATCTGAGAGTGTTATAACATGTATCGACATGTATCTGAGGGGTTACACATGTATCCGCATGTATTTGATACACGCGATGTATCTAGCGAATTTTTGATAAGATGTGGTATATTAAATGATTAAAATAAAGTAGTAGAAAAATTAGTAAATATGATAGAAATGTTTGGCTCTTTATGTAATTTTTCTAATTTTTTTTACAAATGCATTAATGGATTGAACTAAATCTATTTCGTTAATGTACTTATAAGATTGATGATAATAAAATCGAGTCAGGGTATGTATTAGGAATTTTCTAAGTGAATTGTAAAGATTGATTTTATAAATTGGCACAATTTGGACAATAATAGTGTGATGAGGTCAGTGAACTACCTTAGTTATCGAACAACCTCTTTTATATTTGTAATACCTTATCAATACATGTTTAATACTTTAAGATCTGTGAACTGTCTTAATAGTCAAGTTTTACCTCTATTTATGAAATTGACTAGCAATTTAAAAATATTTATCTGTACTTGTGTCTTGTGTTATGCTGATCCAATAAATAAAAACTGTGAAATGCAAAATATTTGGCCTAGAGAAGTGTTGGTTGTCAATGTTGGGGGGTCCTAACATACTATTTTTTATTCAATTATTTTCTTATAATAATTTTCCAATAGTGGAATTAATCTGATTATTTCTTTTATATTTTCCAGAATATATTCTAGACATTCTATATCTTGGGTCCTCTGATACATTTCTATATTTGCTTTTATCAGGTTTCCTAGTAAGGTTATGTCGACTTTAGTTTCGTACTAGTAATGTAAGTATTCGTAATTTATCATTAATATGAATCTAGTTCTAATTCATTAATATTAAACTTTTCTAATTCTGAGTCTAGTTCATGCAATCCTATTTGGTACCATTCTTGATTCATTAGTTCTAAATCTTTATTGTTGAATATTTTTTCCCATATCAGTTTTCTTAGTTCTATAATTTCTATATCTTTGAGCACATATAAGATTAATATCTTATAATCATAAATCATTTCATCATGCAAGTAGGTGAAGTAAGTGGGTATGATAATATTATCCATATTCATGTTTATGCTTTGCTTTGTTTTAATTAATTCCCTCATACCATAGCATAACAATAACATCATATTCGATCATTATAGACTAGATTATTTTAAACCATATTCTCCTGTCACTGTTAACACCGTACTTTCAAAGATAATTTCCTCCTAAACAGTGCCACTCTGTCTACTACCTTCATGGCTTCCTCGCCTTGGTTTCGACCTCTGGACATTATTTTCAGAAGATTTCTCTTTTTTCCTCATGTTAACAAACTAGAAAATATGATTCAAATAATTCTAGTAGATAATAACGAATATAAACTTATTTAATCATGCTATGATACTTAGGAATTAACAATTTTAGCTATGCATAATTATAAATGGATATACCTTGCCAGTATCTTCTTGCTCCATATTGCTAGAATTTTTTTTTTATCTTATTGAGAGAATATTTTTTGTTTACAAAGAAGGCTTGCTTTCCGTGTAGAAAGTCTTGCCTCTATCTGCTATAATGGTTAGCTATTTATAGGAGGATGCTTACACGTCCTATTCCTCCTTTTCTTTACTCCACTATGTTAATCTTTACAGTTGTCCCTATACTATTCCTACTTTTGTTAGTGGCCGTCCACTTAATCAGTGGCCGTCCTTCTCAACTATTCCTATCTTTACAGCTTTACAAAATTCCAAACTACTTTTCTTTACAAATGCTTTACATAACTACAAATGTCCAAAAATGCTTTATATCTTGTCGGCTTTATCTTTGCTTTTTATTTTCTTGGAATCTGCATGCTATCTCCTTTATTCCAGCTGTACGTCTGGGATTATATTATCTTCACCTTGGCATCTGGAGCATTGATGATCTGGATATTTGAGACTAACTGTTTTGCAGTATCTAGTCATCATTTCTGCTGATATAAAATCTTTTCTAATAGCTCTTGTTATAGGTTGCTGTTCCGGTCTTAACAGGCTTAGTGCCCATTGCCTTATCTCTTCCATATCTGTTATCCTTTCTTCTCTGCAGTTGGAGTAGATCATAGTTTGTTCGCGTGCATAGTAACTCCAAATTGAATTTTTGTTCAGATAATTTGACGTTAATTCGTTTAAAATTGTAGCTAGTCCAATAACTCTCTTTCCCGCATAAAACTTCGGTATTGATACTTTTGGTATCTCAGGAGTTAAAAACCCAAAAATATTAAATCCGACATACTATACAGTAAGTTATGAGCAATCTGACAAGCAAGACAGTATATGGAATAAAAGATTAAATAAAAAATGGACCCCAAAACCAACTAATCAGAATAGTAGTTTCTTAGATCTAGACTGTGTAACGGACATAAATAAAGCGATTCAACTATGGATAGGATATATAGCAAAACAGTTAATAGACAATAAAATAAGTCTGACAGAAGTACCAGGATATATAGAACGAACACTCTTAGGAACAGTAAAATTATGGTTACACAACTTATCAGAAGAAAGTGTAAGCACATTAAGAAGTAGTAAAACTATAGACGGTAAAACAGCAACTACAGCTATGAAAATTCTAAATAAATATGAAATGGCAATACGAAATGAATTTAGCAGCACAACCACAGAAACAGAAGAACAATATAAAGATAAACAATTAAACAGAAATTTAATGTTAAAATTAGCAATATGTAATATGTGTTACATAGATGAATATACATGTGTATTTAGAGAATATTATTACAAAGGAACATATACGCCAGAAGAAGCAAAAGAAGTAAGGAGATTATATTTTACAAAATTACCAGAACCATTTAGTTCAAAAATAATAAAAGATTGGAATGAAGCAGGCATACAAGATACTCTAGGAGCAAGGATAAGATTTTTACAAAAATGGTATTCAGATATATGTGAGAAATATAGGGAAGAAATGAAAATGGAAAGATCCATAATAAAAAATCTATCATGTTGTAAGGACAAAGTAGCACCCCAATTTGGATGTAAAGATAATTACTATAAAAAGAATAGAAAAAGAGGAAAATTTAAAAGATATTGTCACGACCCAATTTCTCGGTCATGATGGCACCTACAACCCCCGGTAGGTGAACCAACCCCCGTAGCCCAGAACAGCTAGTAATGGGCTACTATCTAGCAGATAAGGGAACAAGACAAATATAATAGATAACAGGGATATAAATATATACATATGCGAAAACTAAACCAAACCCCAAGACCTGGTATCATAGTACAGAGCCAAACTACATACATGGAGTGCAAATAAACCAAAACTATATATACAGATGTCTCTGAATGGTAATAGAGTACATGTAGCAAAAGATAAACTAAAGCTAAGCTCCGATCGCCAAGAGCTCACCCTCAGCCTGAAGTAGTCCCCAACAGATCTCCAAGCACGAATCGCAATGATCTAACGGCGATGGCCCACGCTAGGATCTGCACCCAAAGATGCAGGGGTAGGGTGAGCACCAAATGCGAAGCATAAGGTACCCAGTAGGTATCATAGGCCGACTGGGCACATATAAGATAAAACCGTAGTAATAGACAGAACAGAAGCAAGTAGTCACAGAAATCAACGAAAGGTACACAGGAACTAGCCCAGAGGGAAATCAACAGAACCACACGAGAGGCTAGTAAGCAGAATATAACACACCATAGGCACAGGTGAAAGTAAGAACACGCACCTGGGGTCCTTGCAACAACAGTGTATACAAAATAAGTTTACGATATGGACGGTATACCGGTAAACTCAAGTGTAAGAAGAAGAGAGAAAGAGTAATAATAGGCATGCTCAGAGACATGAATCAAACTCAACTAGTCATACCAATCTCAAATCCAGAAACTAACAGTCTAGCAGTAACCAATCTCGTACTTATCCATAATAGGGAATAATTCTACAAGTAAATAGAAAGAGTCTACCTACAGTCCCTCGGCCGCCCATACAACCGAGGAACACAAACAAGTGAAACCAAACCCTCCGGCATCCCATACTACCGGAGCGTACAATCAGCAAACAACAAACAAGGGTGGAACCTCGAACCATGAATGATATGATGCATGAAGATCTCAAGTGCCATAGTATCTCTGTATGTACCTCCTCCCGCGCCGATCCGGCCCAGCAGGTAGGTTCCATGGAAGGACTCTGCCCGTATACCTCTACTCCCCCGTATACCCCTCTTCCGGCACACGCAGCCCATAGCCCCTGGCTCGGATAGCAAGGTCCATGGAGGTCCAGACCCCATACTAAATCTCAGTAGCAGAACATGTATCAAGATAGAGACCCAGTCTCGAATATGCATGCCCAGACCCTGTTCCAGGACTAAAAATAGTAGGAAAATATCTCAAAACCCCTCCAAGGGTGCCCGGGCGTAGCCGGGTCTAAACAGTAAAAAGTCATCTCAGGTGCTCGGTCCGACCGAGGCTAAAAATCATCTCAAATAACAAGAAAACTCAACTAGCACCCCGGCCCTGCCGAGTCTAGCGATAATCATAAAACTGATGATTTTAAACATAATTTTACTTTCTTGCCCAAAAATCTCCACAAGTGAAATCAACCATTTCCAAATCATTTCCATCAAAAACGGGCTCCCCGAGCCATGCAAGGTTTAGAAAACAGTGTAAGTAGGCCCGAAGCCAAAACCATAGTAAAACATGGATAAAACCTCTTTATATGCATGGAAATGGTATGGTCACACACAATAGCTGCCCCGCAGCTCACAATCAACCTATCGACCCTGCACAGGCCCACAGCTACTCATCAAGCATAACCAGCCTAGAAGGGTATTTCTATGCCCGGGACTCGCGGACATTCCCAAATTCCCACCTTCTATGTTCCAGAGTCAATAAGGCCTCACAGGACCACAAGGGTAAATAAAATATACCGGCAAATACTACAAACAACGGAGAAACAAAAGTAGGCGGTTATGAATAAAGCGATCGAGGTTTGTGGTACCAACCTAATAAACCAACTCAAGGATGCCCATTAATACAATTTTATTTTATATATATGGAGTCTAGGGAAAATAAACCGTAACCTACCTGTCGTCCTACGACAAGCTTGAATCTCTCCGAAAAATCCCCAACACGAAATCAAACTCGATCGCGGGCTTGAATAACTCGACGTAGATAATTGAATTTCTTTCGGTGATCGAACGAGGTGTCAACGTAATTTCTTTCCACCAAATATTCTCCACGGTAAGAACATATATCTCAATTTGCAACTACTGCTAACCACATCTCACAATAATACCTAAGCTAAATTTAAGGATAAATACAAATAGTAAATATAAGTTAGGCAGAATGTATATATATGGAACATTAGTGGAACGCCTGGTGGCGTTATGCACCATGGTGTGCACTTCCCACAACTCCACGTGGAGTTGGTGTCCACCTTAAAGTATTTTATCCCGTTATATATATACTCGGGTATTGCGTAAATTCGTGGTAAAATAAATATAATATTTTAAATATACCATAATTCATAGAAAATTATTTCAAACAAAACCTACTATATTATAATAATAAATTTCAACATAACTAATTTTACTATCTCCGTTAAAATATTATGGAGTATGAAAACTTTATAAAATAAATACATATGCACTTATATCGTATCAAGGATATTTTTCATGAACCTTTAAAATATTTTAAAAAGGTAATAATAATATAATTTTTACCAATTTCAACTTTTAAATAAATATTTCAAATACACGCACGATGCTAATAAAGTTCTTAAGTTTAGGCTCGTAATTCGCCTACGCACGATTTCGATGTTCAAGAATTCTCTCGGGATCCTCCCTTATATTTTATCACTGTTTCGGAACTGAAATGGCATTTTAAAACGTGAAGTCGAGGCTTAAATCGAGTTTAACCCGACCCGATTCGCAACCCGGTTCGCAACCCATTTTCTGCCAGACAGTCCGCGGTAAAACAGTCATAACTCTTTACTCCGAGATCCGTTGGACGTGCGGTTTTGTGCGTTGGAAACTAGACTCGTAGACCTTCGATTTGGTATTTCGGGGGACTTCTAACTCTTTATATATTGGGAGAAAAGGCCTGATACGTTTGACCCAAAGTTCAGGAAATTTGTTAACGAACTTACGATAACTTTTGCCGATTTGCTTGACTTCAAAACTTATACGTGAAAATGACCGAAAGGGTCATTACAGATATAAATCCCAATATAAATACAAAAGGCCTAGACGAAGATATTATGTAAAAAACTTTAATAATAAGAGACCATTTAAACCAAAAAAGAAAATAACTGAATGTACATGCTATAATTGTGGTAAATTAGGACATTTAGCTAGAAATTGTAAACTACCTAAAAATCCTAAGAAAAAGCAAATAGCGGAAATAATAATAAATAATGAAGAATATATGCAATTAGAATATCTAGACTATGAACTAGACAGTGACGATAGTATATATGAATTATCTGAAAATGAGTTGAATGAAGAATTAGAAAAAGAAGAATTAGACGATAATGACTGAAAATGATATACAGATAATAGATAAAGAAGAACACATAAATGAAGAATCCTCAGAACAGAAAGTTATATTCGATGCAAATATATTTGAACAAATAAAAGGAAAAGAATTAGAGTTAAGTGTAGAAAAAATATTCAAAATACCAATCCTAAAAAATATATTTAAACGACAGAAAGAAGAATATTATGTAGTAAGTCAGAAAGAACATATAATAGATTGCAAATATACCAGAGGAAAAGCAAAAATACCTATAATAAATAAGAGAATAATAAATAAAGAAATACAAGCAATACAGGCTAAAGAACCAATAAAATATGTACATCTAGGAGGAACGGAAATATTAATAAAAGCATGTTTTAGAGAAGGCATAGATACACCTATAGAAATATATTTAGCAGATGACAGAATAATTGAATCTATAGAAAAAAGTATAATAAGTGCAGTAAAAGGAAATTTAATATACCAAAAATTTAAATTCATAATAAGCGCCAACTATTCAGTAGCAATAAATGACAGGAATATAGATAAATCATTAGTACTATATTGGAAAATGACAGGAATCGAACTAGCCCCAGGTAGTAAAATATTTACAGCAAGATGTAAAAATTTATATGTCTTGACAACAAAACATAAAATAACAGCAAAAAACAAAATTAATAGGATAAAAATAGAAAATCCATTCGAACAAATTGTTACAGTAATAGATAAAAATGATTATAGCTATAAGGAAATTGACATAGAAGAAGATCTAGAAATAGTAAGCGATAGGATAAGCACATCTAAAAGAAAAAGTTATAGTGAAACATCAGGAAATTCAGTAAAAATAAAAGAAATAGAGCCATATCACTATTATATAACTGGAATATTAGAACAAAGAAAATTTATTATAACAATAAACACAGGTCAGGAAGAAAATTATATAACAAGGGAATTAGTAACAGAAGAAGAAATAAATTCTACAGAACAGCCAGAATTACCAAAAGAATTTACAGCATTAAGAGAAACAGTAGAAAAAGAATTAATCATTGGCGGAATACCAATGATAATAGATTTTAAAATATATCACGGAGATAAAAATATTATATTAGGAATAAAATGGTTAGAAGGCATGAAACCATATAATTTAGAAAACACCCAGTTAACCGTTACATATAAAAATAAGAAAGTCATAATAAAACGAACAATATGAAATAAGAATGAAAATATATATACTTGCCAAAGTAATAGTAGAAAATTACTACAATAGATATTATACCCCGATGATAGATACAGGAGCAGAAGCTAATATGTGCAAACATAATTGTCTACCAGATGAAAAATGGGAAAAATTAACTACACCAATAGTAGTAACAGGTTTTAATAATGAAGGAAGCATGATAAATCATAAAGCAAGAAACATAAAGTTACAAATATGGGATAAAATATTAACCATAGAAGAAATATATAGTTATGAATTCACAAACAAAGATATGCTTTTAGGATGCCGTTTCTAGAAAAATTATATCCGCATATAATAACAAAAACACACTGGTGGTTTACTACACCATGTAAACACAAAGTAGGAGCTAAAAGAGTATATAATAAAAATAGAAAACCTACCCCGTGGATAAAAGGAAGTGAGAAAATTACCCAGAAATTAGAAAATATAAAAACAAACGAGCATAAAATAGAACTAATTATATTTGCTATAGATAAACTAAAAATCATTCAAGACCGATTAGAACCGTTATATAGTGAAAATCCCTTAAAAAAATGGGAAAAACATAAAACCAAAGTAAAAATAGAATTAATTGATGAAAATAGTATAATTACCCAAAAATCTCTAAAATACAATTTTGATGACCTAAAAGAATTCAAAATGCACATAGAGGAATTATTAGGAAATAAATATATACAAGAAAGTAATAGCAAACATACAAGCCCGGCATTTATAGTAAATAAACATAGCGAACAAAAAAGAGGGAAAAGTAGAATGGTTATTGACTATAGAAACTTAAATGCCAAAACTAAAACATACAATTATCCAATACCTAATAAGATATTAAAAATAAGACAAGTTCAAGGATATAATTATTTTAGTAAATTTGATTGCAAATCAGGCTTTTACCACCTCAAGCTAGAGGAAGAATCTAAAAAACTAACATCATTCACAGTACCCCAAGGATTTTATGAATGGAATGTATTACCATTTGGATATAAAAATGCACCAGGAAGATACCAGCATTTCATGGATAATTACTTCAACCAATTAGAAAATTGCATAGTATATATAGATGATATACTTCTGTATTCAAGAACACAAGATGAACACATAAAATTACTAGAAAAATTTATATATATTGTTACGTATTCAGGAATTAGCTTAAGTAAGAAAAAAGCTGAAATAATGAAAAACCAAATAGAATTCTTAGGAATAGAAATAGATAAGAATGGTATAAAAATGCAGCCACACATAGTACAAAAAATAATAAATTCTGATGAACAGATAGATACAAAAAAGAAATTACAGTCGTTTTTAGGGTTAGTAAATCAAGTAAGAGAATATATACCAAAATTAGCAGAAAGTCTAAAACCATTACATAAGAAATTAAAGAAAGATGTAGAATATCATTTTGACGGTAAGGACCAAGAACAAATAAGAAAAATAAAATTACTATGCAAGAATTTACCAAAATTATTCTTCCCAGATGAAAATAACGAATTCACCTATATAGTGGAATCCGATGCTAGTGAAATAAGCTATGGAGGAGTATTAACATACAGGTATGATAAAGAAAAACTAGAACATCATTGTAGGTATTACTCAGGCACATTTACAAATTCTGAAATAAAATGGGAAATAAATAGAAAAGAATTATACTCAATATATAAATGTTTATTAGCTTTTGAACCATATATTGTATATAATAAGTTTATTATTAGAACAGATAATACGCAGGTGAAATGGTGGCTAACGAGGAAAATACAAGATTCAGTTACAACCAAAGAAATACGGAGACTCGTATTAAATATATTAAACTTCACATTTACAATCGAGGTGATATGTACTGACAAAAATACAATTGCAGATTACATATCAAGACAAAGCTACTCAAACTGAGGAAACTACTATGGAAGATCTACTCAAAGTTATGACTACTCTTTGTAGAGAAGTCGATAACATAAATAAAGAGATACAACTAATCAAAACTAGTCAGCAGCATGACTGTAAAAATGCGGAGCTATGTCGATCGGAAGACACAAAACTTCCAGAGATACAAGGTGACGTTGGGAAACACCGAAAAACCCATAACAATTATCTACTTCATGCAGCTGCAGGCAATACCTCATCTACAAGCGAAGAGAAAAGATATGTCAATACAAATCTGAATAAGATATTTGAAGCACCATATACACCAAAACCTCACAATACTCCATTCATACCACCACAAGTGAGTACTTCAAAGATAGCCTAAACCAAGACAAAAAGACATATAATCACATAACCAAAGCATACATAGAAAACATTCATAAACTACAAACCTTCCTCAATAAAAATCCAAGATCCAAAGCTACCACCAATCCAAATGAGGACTATATTACCCAAAATCTACAAGGATACAATAAGTTAATTGCGCTACCAAAAACAAATGCAAATCTAGTAGCAAGTTGCTATAATTATGGTCTATTAAATACCATATATACCCAAACAGGCGACGAAATAGCTACATTACCAGAGTTACATAAAGCTTTTATGCATTACAAGAGGATAACTAAAGGGACATTATTCTATATAAGGATTTATTCAGCGCCAGCAGAGATATTGTATACAGAAATCAAGCCAGTTATACAAGTTATCAAGATAGGACTAACTAGGGAAATGATTATCCCAGAAAAAATAGAAGCACAAGAAGAGATACCAAAAGTATCAATACCGGAGTTTTATGCGGGAAAGAGAGTTATTGGACTAGCTACAATTTTAAACGAATTAACGTCAAATTATCTGAACAAAAATCCAGTTTGGAGTTACTATTCACGCGAACAAACTATGATCTACTCCAACTGCAGAGAAGAAAGGATAACAGATATGGAAGAGATAAGGCAATGGGCACTAAGCCTGTTAAGACCGGAACAGCAACCTATAACAAGAGCTATTAGAAAAGATTTTATATCAGCAGAAATGATGACTAGATACTGCAAAACAGTTAGTCTCAAATATCCAGATCATCAATGCTCCAGATGCCAAGGTGAAGATAATATAATCCCAGACGTACAGCTGGAATAAAGGAGATAGCATGCAGATTCCAAGAAAATAAAAAGCAAAGATAAAGCCGACAAGATATAAAGCATTTTTGGACATTTGTAGTTATGTAAAGCATTTGTAAAGAAAAGTAGTTTGGAATTTTGTAAAGCTGTAAAGATAGGAATAGTTGAGAAGGACGGCCACTGATTAAGTGGACGGCCACTAACAAAAGTAGGAATAGTATAGGGACAACTGTAAAGATTAACATAGTGGAGTAAAGAAAAGGAGGAATAGGACGTGTAAGCATCCTCCTATAAATAGCTAACCATTATAGCAGATAGAGGCAAGACTTTCTACACGGAAAGCAAGCCTTCTTTGTAAACAAAAAATATTCTCTCAATAAGATAAAAAAAAAAATTCTAGCAATATGGAGCAAGAAGATACTGGCAAGGTATATCCATTTATAATTATGCATAGCTAAAATTGTTAATTCCTAAGTATCATAGCATGATTAAATAAGTTTATATTCGTTATTATCCACTAGAATTATTTGAATCATATTTTCTAGTTTGTTAACATGAGGAAAAAAGAGAAATCTTCTGAAAATAATGTCCAGAGGTCGAAACCAAGGCGAGGAAGCCATGAAGGTAGTAGACAGAGTGGCACTGTTTAGGAGGAAATTATCTTTGAAAGTACGGTGTTAACAGTGACAGGAGAATATGGTTTAAAATAATCTAGTCTATAATGATCGAATATGATGTTATTGTTATGCTATGGTATGAGGGAATTAATTAAAACAAAGCAAAGCATAAACATGAATATGGATAATATTATCATACCCACTTACTTCACCTACTTGCATGATGAAATGATTTATGATTATAAGATATTAATCTTATATGTGCTCAAAGATATAGAAATTATAGAACTAAGAAAACTGATATGGGAAAAAATATTCAACAATAAAGATTTAGAACTAATGAATCAAGAATGGTACCAAATAGGATTGCATGAACTAGACTCAGAATTAGAAAAGTTTAATATTAATGAATTAGAACTAGATTCATATTAATGATAAATTACGAATACTTACATTACTGGTACGAAACTAAAGTCGACATAACCTTACTAGGAAACCTGATAAAAGCAAATATAGAAATGTATCAGAGGACCCAAGATATAGAATGTCTAGAATATATTCTGGAAAATATAAAAGAAATAATCAGATTAATTCCACTATTAGAAAATTATTATAAGAAAATAATTGAATAAAAAATAGTATGTTAGGACAGTGAGGAGTTATGAAAATTGTATGAGCTTTTAAAAAAACTAGTTCTGCGTGTGTCCCATGTGAATTCCTTTAGACTATTTAAAAGGATAGAGATAATATTAAACATGTATATAGTGAGTAATAAAAAATTTAATGGAAAAATTACAAGTTCAATTTGTAGAAGAGTAAAGTTTGTATCAATCACACTCCTTAACTATTTCCGCCGTTTGTTTCGTCCTTCTGATCCATTCCAATAGGTTGTTAGCTTTGATCTAAAAAAGACTAATGAGAAGTCTATAGTTACAACATAAACTATAAGCATGTGATTAAGCAACGTCACATTATAACATCCTTTCATATATGATGTGTTGGATGTAATAATTTCATTGTCCGAAGAAAGGTATTTTTTTGAGAAAAATATTTCTCTAATGTACAAAATATTCTAACATCGGAAATTAAGTATCTTGAGGAAAACATCTCATTAAATATTTTCAGTGTAATTGTCCCTAATTTTTCTCACCGCATCCCCTTATAAGACACAAAAGTAATTGTCAGATTATGATATCTAGGAATCCTGAATGCAACATATATTTTTTAATCAAAGTATCTTCTAATATCATATTTTTGTTTGTGTTGAAATATTTTATTTGGATTTTAAAATTAATTTCACCAATCACAATCTTTATTATAGAAGAAAGATCATTTTTTATACTACTGTGTATTACCTATGAAAGTAACTATCTTCAAAGGTGATTTAGAATATCAAAATCAGTAATCAAGATAAGGAAGTTGACAAGAGAATTAAAATAATAATCACACAATTTTAAACTACACAAACACACACAATATTAACTCACTGCTTTAATTTTTTTGTCAGTATGAACTTGTGCTCCAAATATAGTCCATTCCACAGTTCAAAGTTCAAATATGCAAAGGCATTCGCAGATCAACTTCTATCAATCTGAACTTGAGTTTTTTTTTGCAACTGATGCTTTTTCAAAATGTATATATAAGAAGTGAATACATTGCTAGCAATGATACAAAAAGTACTGAAGAAAAGTCAATATTTGTAACTAAACCAATTGAATAATTACACCCGAAGTGGACTCTTTTTTGGAGGAGAAATCTGACAGAAAAAGGCAAATAAAATAATGGGACAAACATACATTATTGTGCACTTTATAAAGTACGTTAAAGAATGTGAAAAGATGTCCAAAATAAATATCAGGGGAAGATAAAAATAAATACAATCAGTAATAACTAATAACCAAGAAATTTAACATTGATATAAATGAAGAATATAAAAAGGTTGTAAAAAGAAGTTATCATGGAAGATGAAAGAAAGAAAATGTAATGAGTGAATACATGCAATAACTAAGAGAATTTATACACATATTACTCTTACATAATGCCTTCCTGCTATTTTCACCAAACGTTTGTGTTTCTTTAAGCATATAGTGAAGGAGTCATTTAATTAGAAAATGAAAGAGCCAAATATAATTATGGCAGAAAACGTTTTTGGGAAACATTAATGTAGTATTTGGATTCGTTGAAATGTGAGGGGCTGAAGTATTAAGTATAATATGATAATGTAAAGAAAAAACTATTCAAATGAAAGTTTGCTCAGTGTAATTATGTCACGACTCAACCCACTTGGTCGTGTGGGCGCCTACTCTAATCACCCAGATAGACGAACCCTCACCCCCTGTCCAACAGGTAACATGCGGAATTAAAAGTAAAATGTTAACTCAAGCCCCTTTTATACATAACAGAAAATCCTTCCTTTAAAAAAATCCGGTTCAGAAAATAGTCTACAAAACAAATTGTGGAAAAATCTTTACAACATTTTAAAAACACCCTCCCCTAGGATTTGGTCTAAGCAGGTAGAAAAGCTTCTACAAGATGACAAAAAGAGATAAAAGACTCAACTTCCACCATGGAATCGAAGACAGAAGTTGTTGGAGACCCTCATCGCCATGAACCTATGAAACATCACCAACCTGCAACCAGACTATACCAAAAAGGTATAGCAAGAGTAGAGTCAGTACAAACACACGTACTGGTAGGCATCATCGGTCGCCCCAAATCCATTCCTACCATGATATAAGAAAAACAGGGAAGGACATGAAATAAACATTATAGCTCCCTCCTTCACCTTTAACCTTGACCCTGACATCTGGGACTTCCCAAGTCACCTTGTCACCTAGACTTCCCAAGTCACCTACCATTTTCCAGACTTTCCTAGACCTCTAGGACAGCTTTACCACCTAGTTATATTAACCAATAACCATGCCCAGACTCTCCATCTTCCTCTATATTTACAAACCACATGCAACTCACCTAGCAACCATTGACACTTTCAATGACCACAACAGAGTTATGTCTGAATCCCTTTCTCATCCCAAAACCCGGACCCTCCAAGGATCCTCTAACCACACCTAAGTGTTCAACAGGCTACCCGGTCTACCCCAAGACCTAACCTTATGCTTATTAACACAATTAATCCTTGACCGTCATTAGTACACTTAATGACAATAAAACATGAACTCATAACCTCTTTTACATAGTTCGGACCCACCTGGATCCCCCCTAACAAATCTAGGTGTTAACATGACAACCCGGTCTATACCAAGACCAAACCCATAACATGATGTAACAACTCGGCCTACACGAAGACCAACTAATAGCATGATACAACAACCCGGCCTACACTAAGACCAAACTCATAACATGATATAATAACCCGGCCTACACCAAGACCAACTAATGACATGATATAACAAACCGGCCTACACCAAGACCAAACTCATAACATGAGATAAAAACCTGGCCTACACCAAGACCAACTAATGACATGATATAACAACCCGGCCTACACCAAGACCAAACTCATAACATGAGATAACAACCCGGCATACACCAAGACCAACTAATGACATGATATAACAACCCAGCCTACACCAAGACCAACTAATGACATGATATAACAACCTGGCCTACACCAAGACCAAACTTATAACATGAGATAACAACCCGGCCTACACCAAGACCAACTAATGACATGATATAATAACCCGTCCTACACCAAAACCAAACTCATAACATGAGATAATAACCCGATCTACACCAAGACCAACTAATGACATAATATATCAGAATTCCCGGTCACTCAAGGACCACCAGCAATAGCACCTTTAAATAGACAACCCGGTCCACTCACGAAACCAATATCAAGTATCACATTTAGTAAAACAACCTGGTCCACACACGGAACCAATATCAAGTATCACATTCAGTAAAATAATCCGGTCCACACACGGAACCAATATCAGCCAATGCAATATAAAAATCAATGAAACAATGCAAGATGCAATAAAGTAAACCCATACCAGGCGTGGTACCCGATCTAATCGAATAGTAACTTGTACCAAGCGTGGTACCCATGCCAACCAATTAGTAACATGTACTAGGTGTGGTACCCGTGCCAACCAATTAGTAACCTGTACCAGGCATGGTACCCGAGCCAACCGAATGTCAACAAACCATAGTCAATATATGAACACACACAACTTGTAAAACCAACAAGTAAACACCGTTCAATCACAGACTGTAAACAGGAACCTAGACATTCCACATAACTTCCCTACGCAATGTAATGCATACAATCACTTAGACATGAGTACATGAATATACACATTCACAGAAAATCATAAGCCACCACAGAAAATCTGCCAGTTTTGGCCATTTTGCAACACACTTGCTTCTCCCGACGACCTGAAGCAACCCTTTCACATCAAACGCGATTCTGGGAGTTTTACTAACCCAAATGCAATTCTGAAAAGTCCCTCGAACTCCTTTATGTCTTGGCTACGCGGAAAACTAGCTTAACACAAGACACCTAAACCCATCCTTACCCGGATTTCCCTAGACTCTACCTCGCTCCAAAACCGATCGAGGCTAGCCTAGCCCAGAATTTCAAACTCCCAAACCCGGAGTTTTCTAACTCTAACACTTGGCACGATTGGACTACTCGTAATGACAAACCCAGTCGTTACAACAGATATCAATTTACCCATCATTCGTCCCCGAATGATTCTCTACGATGGAGGGAGAGAACAAGCCCGTCCCTCAATCTTATTGCTCTACCATGACAACGTAAATATAACCTTACGCAAACCATCGAAAAGCTCCCAATCCCTTGGTATACCCAACTCAGCCAAAATTTTAACGCACCTCCGCTCTATCAAGGAATTCCTTCCTTCGAGCTGCACAAGGCAACTAACTTACCCCTCCCCGAGGGTCCAAGAAATCTGGAGCCTTATCGAAACACCGGAGCAGAAGAAACTCAACGAACTAACCCAAATAATTTCCATGCCAAGGGAACTAGATCCCACCACGGTGACCCCTTTCCCGCTATACTCGGAGTTCTACAAACCCGAACTTCATCCTAGCCTGAGAATTTGTGAACTCTCACCTTAGGGGGAACTCTACCTGGGCACTTACACCCTAGCCGAGGCTAAAACTGGTACACCCCTACATCTCAAAGAGCAGTAACACTGGGTATTATCATGGTCAAAAAGAGAGACAAAATGCTAAAGAAACCATTTTAATAACCTCATTCTTTCTATTGACCCTACCACTAAGGACCATCAATAATAAATCGGTTAATAATCACCCTCATAGCCTATGAATAGTGTCCAACACTACTCAGTTAATTACGGGTCATCTTACCAAATTCTACCTGGGTGACTATACCCACCAATGGTCAATCACAAACTCACCAATACCCCAGACTACCATGTCTACCCTATCATTTTTATCACGCAAGGATGCTAAATTTCAGGCCAAATGCCTTATATACATACTATATTAGTCCTATAGACTATTTCCTTGTTTCACATAGCAGCTCATAATATAACCATTGCCCTTAGATGCCTCGGGAATGGCATGAAAAACCAGGGAAAGCAGGGCAGGCATTCTGCCCCGCGCCTTTCCGCGGTAGCAGTAAAAATCCCGCTATAGCGGTCCCAACAGTAAACGCACAGGAAATTTTATTTCCAGCTAAAAGCACTCATTCCCCTTCCCAGCTACCACTGTCTAAACCTGTAAATTCCACCATGGTCTTAAACCACCCTCAAGACCATTCCCGGCATTATCGCATCGTAAATTAACATGATACCTCATCAAAAAAAAAATCACAACAACATGTACTTCCCGACAATATCTGCCCGCCATTACATACTAATGACTCCTTTGTTCCCTTGGTTCCCAACCAACTCCCGATTATCCTAAAACTGGAGCTTCCCTACATGGACAATCCTTTTTTATTCCCTTACCATCTATATAAATGGTAAGCCTATACCCGAACGTAATGCAAACAATTTCAATTAAGGCATATCACAATTTATTATTTAAAACAATCACAGTTTCCAAAGCTGGAACTAAATTTTCCTTACCGCAGTTCCTGCTATCAAGCAATGACAACCCTTTTTCCCCCATGGTTCCTAACCAATCCTGACTGTCTAAAATCGGAATTTCCCTACAGTCGTAAGCCTTGTCCTCTTACCATTTTTACCAATGGCACGCCCAATTTCGAAAAGTGACACCACTTTACTAACCAATTTTAAGTACACAAAAAGTAATTATCGACCAAAGCACACCAATTCAAGTTATGACTCCTCCCGGACCAAGACATTCACAGCAAATCAAATAATTGCACACCACACATTTGCAGTCATTCAATCAACATCAATGCACATAAGCACAACCTCAAGCCTCAAGCTTAAACAGTCAACCAAATCCATTTTGTTACTTTGTATTCGCCTCATGGATGACCATTAGCCGATCCATCCATACTTTTACATAGCCTCCCTGGCCAGATACCAATTGGAACCTTCCCGGTTCCAATCCTTCTTTCTTGTTTGTCGTACCCGGAGTCCAATGACATCCTTCACCTTGTTGAGATACCAATTGGAATTGAGAGATACCAGTTGGACTCAACCTGATAACGATCTCAATCGAGTGACTAAAATCGATACCGGAAATATAGAATTCAACAACACAAAATAAAGATAGTGGAGAAATTAAGATGAGAATTAGAAGAAATTGAGATGAGAATAGAAGAAAGAAAAGCTAATTGAATCAACAATCAACCAAGGGAGAAGAGAACTCAATCAAATGTATGAGAAACCAAATTGAATCTACAAGATGATAACTCGATGATCAATTAAGCAAAGAAGATAACACAAGCAATTCGGGAATCCACCCTAATCACTCATTCTAAACTAATAATTGGAATTGAACCCAATCAATATCCTAACCTAAAATATCAAGTCTATTCAAGACAATTCAATCATCAAAAATCTAATTATGAAAATGACTAAGACAACTATTTATAGTTATTGCCTTTACACAAATAGCCTATTACAAAAATAGCCCAAAGTGACTATTTTAGAAATAACCCACAAAGGCCCTTCTTGAATGCCCAAATGGCATCTTGATCGCCCATGGCCTTGTATATTTGTTGCTCCATGGCTTCCTCCGGGATCCAAGCTATCATCCATATGTGAAAGCCCCTCCAATTATGCTCTAAGCTAACCGTGATCGTATCATCCTCCCCTTCTTCAAAAGGATTCATCCTCGAATCCGAACATTGCAAAAATATGAGAAGGACAAACAACAAACATATCCTCATAGCACGAGGGTTAGCACATGGGTTATCAACCATACCAACTTGCCAAGGAGGCACACATTTGAAATACAACCAACTATCCTTTGTGTCAAATAAGATCAATGCATTGTAGAACATACAAAGGATCCGACTATGAGAAATATCATGAAATAAAGAGGGTTCAAACACTCATGAGGATTTACCGGGGTCAAAGATATGAAAAACCCACATAGTTTGATCACAAAAGCAAATGGACCAACCCAAGAAACCCCTACCTCTATATAAAATAAATTCCATACATACATGGACATCATCATATGCAAAGAGGTAGTAAAGAAAGGTGTTACTTAAATGAACTTCATTCAAGGTGTTCCCACATATAGAATCACCCTTTGTTCCCTAAGCATTAAGACCTTGATCAAGAATGGGGTCACACAAGAATGAAGGGGTCATTAGAGAACATACACCTATTTCCTTTTGACTACTAACCTCTCCAATAGACGTACTATCATATTTCAAGAAAAGAGTTTCGTTTTTGTAAAGTGTGTCATCATACCATAGTGGATTTTCAAACAATTGATAGCCTTCAAGGGTGGCTACACTTCCAACATTATAAGACGCACCACTATCTTCATCATTCACATTAGTCATGTCATCATTGAATAAGGGATTATCCCTAAGTTCATACTCTACCTCAAGATCCTCATGACAAGAATAAGAAATAGAATCAACACCTAAGAAATCATCACCTCTAAGTAAAGATCCTACATGACTAACTACATGACCAACTATATCATTACCATCACTAAATTGAGATTCATTTATCACATCATACAACTCCTCAATTAGTAGGTCATCATCACAAGCAAGTTGGTCCACACCACAATGAACACTAGTTGGTAGCATATCAAGCTCAAAAGAATCACACACATGATTACCATCATTATAGTCAACTAGCATTTGACTACCCCCATTACATGACAATATATTTTCACTCAAGTCACAAGTGTTAACACTAGATGGACTCAAATTGATCTTATTAGAAGAATCAATCAAGTCATCTATAGGATCAACTAGTGTTTGGGCACTCACAAGAATGTCATCATCATCATGCAATAAGGTGTCATCAAGATCATCACAAGGTAAAGGCTCTTTAAGCTCACACATATACAAGCTATCACTTACACTCAATTGTCTACTAGCCATACAACGATCTTTTACTTTCAATAAAGTGTAAGGTTTAGCTTTGTTACCTCGTAGCTCATATAAATAATTGTCTTCACCTTGGTTTCCAACATTGAAGCACAAATGCTCCTTTGGAAAGCTTTTTAACACCTCTTGATTCTCCACATTTTGAGGTGCTTTGCTAGGCTTGCTTCCAATAATACTTGCACAAGTATCAAGACAACTAGAGAAACAAGAAAAGTTACATGAGTTAGGATAAGATTGTGACAACTCTCTCACATCACTCCACACAACCTCTCCTTTTTCAACTCTAGAGTTGTCACTTATCACACCCTTACTCCTCTCAATCTTTTGTCTCTCAATTTCATTGGAATTCGGACAAGTGCCAAGTATCCCTTGTGAAGGGTTAGATGATCCTTTCACTTCAAGCTTCCACTTTGGTGCACAAGGTGTGGATGTTTTGACTTCCATGTTCAACTCCTTAGTGCTAGAATCACAAGGAGTAGCTTGCCTTGCTCCCAATGGCAACTCCTTAGGTTCATCTTCACGAGGAGTGGCTTTCTTCAACATCTTTTATAACTCCTCGGGCTTAAGATTGGCAACCCATCGGATGACCTTGTCAACTCCTCATTGTATGGCATCCCCTAATTCTTTAATTTTTAAAGATTCAAGATCCCTCACCGAAAAGGGCTCATTTGATTTCACTCTACTTTCATGGCCTATTGATCCTTCCATCCTACCTCCAACACCATTTCCATATTGTGAATAAGTGATACGCCCAAATTACACCTCAGTTAAGAAGCATAAGCGGTCGCTGTCAAATATAGAACCCAACTAAGGTTGGGGTCGATCCCACAGGGAATAAGGTGCAAATTAAGTCGTTAGTGACTTAGTTGACTAGTAATCAATAGTTTCCGGTAAATTGGGGGGTTTGTGTGATCAATATTTTAACAATGCAAATAATAATTTACGAGTTTCAAAGAGTATTAATCAATATGAGAATGAACTAGGGAAGTGTTCACCATGGTGTCACAACAATTTTGACTCAAAGCTTAACCGGATTCTTTCTAATGTATATCACGATGTGATTGAATTAATGGTATCATCTAAACTTTTCTCAACCAAATAGACGAATTTCCTTTTCAATTCTCTCGAACTTGAAAAGGTGAAATTTCGTATTTCAATCCTAAACATCAAGTAGATTAATCTAGTTACAACATTAATCATAAGACAAGAATTGGTGATCTCGAATCCTCGTAGTTAATCAAATTTCCCGGTTTTAATCTCTTTGGTCAAGCAAATCAAACCTAGGGATGTTCTAATGTTTACAACCATTAGAAAACGTAAATAACGAATGATTGTCAACATATAAATTGAACCCTACGCTACCCGGAATCTATATTGTTACTTTTGTCATGGCTCCCACAACCCTAGTTGCGGGAAGTTAGCCACTCATGCTTGCAAAACAAAATAATGAAGTAATAGTATTCATAATAATAAGAAAAGGTTCTTACAAAATAGATGAACACAAGCTTCAAGCTTTCCAAGAACAATAAGCCAAAATCCCAAGAACAATCAAAGAAGAAGAAGAAAACGTGTTTGTGTCGTGTTATATCCTCCCAAACTCGTCCAAAACGTCCCACCAATTATTAGTTAATGAATCATTAAAATAACCCTAACACTGGGTATTTATAGCAGTCCAGGAAATAAAGTCCAAAAATAGAAATTTTGGAATCCCGCTTCGCCTTGACGGGTCATCTGACGGACCGTCATGCATGTGACTGGCCGTCACTCCAACCGTCACCACTATCCAGTGCATGAAGTGCCTGGATGTCTCATCCTGACTTCTTGGCTGACGGTCAGTCACAGGTGTGATGGCCCGTCAGGCCAACCGTCACCCATATCCAGTGCCTCCTCTAGCTGCTGCCAGCTTTGGTGGCTCCCCTGACGGTCAGTCACCTGTGTGACGAGCCGTCAGGCCCTCCGTCATGCCTAACCAGTGTTACTTAGCTTGAGTATTTTTCACTCCTTTTCTATCCTTGTCTCCATTTCCTGCAAATACAACATAAAAACATCAAAAACCACAAAGGTTGCTTAAAAACTTGCGAGTATTCTTAGTTAAAGGCGTCAAATGTGCCGTAGAATACCGGCACATCAACACCCTCAACTTAAAACGTTCGCTTGTCCTCAAGCAACATGACAACACAAACAAAACTGATGACTCAACTACGATGCTATAAAACATGTTTCTAGCAACCATTGCTAATCAATGATTCAAGCAATTCAAACCAAGCTCCCCCGGTGCTACAAAAGTGTTCTGAAAACCTAACTCGTCAGGATCCAAAGGTGTCATTCCGATGTGACTGAACATTCTACATATACATGAATCGCTATCCCAACAATCAGAAAGTAATATTGAAATCCTGATGCCCTCACTACAAGGAAGTCCCACACACAGAGTTTCGGAACTAAGTAAGACGCTCACGCTCACAAATGATTTCAAACAATGCACATGCGATGCCATAGGCTTGCCCTTACTATTCTATTTCCATTGTTCAGAAAGTCTCTCAGGATCACTACAGGACTTGTTAAGGCATGTAATGAGGCTTCGGGTGTAGGTAGGGTACATTTAGGGATTAGTGACTAAGCCCTCCTTGGAATCACTGACACACTATTTACACTAAACTATCCTCATCCAACTTTATTCGCTTTTTATTTCCTTTTTCTCTAGCTACGGATACGGCCTTTTCATTTTGACAATTCCTTTTTCATTTCTTTTTCTTTCTTTTTCTTTCTTTTTCTTTTCTTTTTCTTTCTTTTTCTAGGCACGCACCCGCCCTTTTCCATTCTATCCACAACCAATATTTTCCCTCCTATTTTTCTTCTTATCACTTTCCTGCTACAGTAGCCACCCTCAACTTAGGTTGATTGCCTGAGTTGAGGTGCACGATGTCCAAAGGGGGACTGGGGCCAAAATAGGGATTCTAAGATTAAAAAGGGACGGTGATAGGGTATAGAAAGAACGGGGTCAATCAAGGCTCAAACAGGGGTCAAAGGGATTATTTACATATGGGCGGTCTTTTGGGATAAGTGGACTACACGCAAAAAGGGCATGTGATCCTTTCCTAAGCAACTAGCTTCCAACTTCAACAAAATAGACCGGGCAAGTTCTAGATGCATGCACAGAGTAAGAATTTCAACAAAAAGCTCACACACACTTCGCATCAGGAAACCATACCACTACCAATCATTGAAACAACAGTTCAGCCTAAACAAGATCGTTCTTCGCACATGCATACAAAGACACTCAAGGATCCATAACAGTTAATTTTCCACACACAAGTACAAAAATCAACTTTTTTGGAGGGGGCTCCTTTTTATTTTAACCATTCACATCTATGCTTGCTACAACATCGCCCAATAATAAAAGCAAAAATAACCTAAACATGCCGGTTCTACTAGATAGCACACCGAAGGAAAAGAAGCACGACAACAAAAACCTTCGGTTGGTAATGCCCCTACCCCCAACACAAGAATCTAGCATTGTCCTCAATGCTCATCGAAACTGATATACAGAACAAAGGAATAGGGGTACCTGTGAAGCCTAGGCTTCGGGATGAGGAACAGTGACACCGATTTCGGCCAGCGTACTCAGCTCATCAACATCTGGAGTCTCTCCAGACTCCGGTACTACACTGGATGATGCCCCACCTGCTTGGGAACGCACTCTTTCCTATCGCAGCCGCTCGTCTACCATCGACCGCTGCTTTGCAACCTCTAACTCGTCCTCCTCGGCTGATTTCTTTCTGTGCTTTCTCTTCTTTGACTTCTTTACCCCACTTTCACCTGCTTGGGGTTCATTAATTCTCAGTGGCCGACCCATCAAATCTACTATCGTGGTTTTTTCTTCCAAGTCCATGAAATCCGAAGTCTCATCATAAGGCGCTTTTTCTTGCTTAAGGACGGTGATTTCATCCTTTACCTTTTTCAGTTCCACATCAAATCTTGCCAGGTCCGGGATGCTCATTTCATTTAGCCTTGCCTCCATCCGGGTTTCCATAGCATTGACCCTTGCACGCAGCCTTTCAAATGGCTTCAGAGCCTTCCGTATTGCTTCAACAATGGTGGGCTTGAACAAGTCCGTCCAAGCGGCAATTTGTTTATCCATCTGTTTCTGCTTCTGCACCATTTTAGCAAAATTTTGGGGATTCATGTGATATTTTGGTGGTAGAGGGGGCCTTGCTGCAGTGCCAGAGCTTTTGGCAGTAGCTCTCGTTGTTTGTGAAGTCTTCGGATCAAACACCGCAAGTGGCATCTCTGTTCCTGATGGAGTGTCGGTCGCCTCGGAGGTGGTTGTGGTTGATTCCTCAAAAATCTGAGGCTTATGAATCCTCATGTCAAACTTAGTGTCATCTTTTGATTTGTCAATATTTTGCTTGGATGACGCTGTCACTTGATCATCAATACCATCCAATATCGGTACCTCCGCACGCCTGCATAACTCAGTAACCAGACACGGGAACGGCAAAGAAGAAGTAGTTTTCATGGCCCTGGTCCGCATCTCGTCTGCAATTATCATTCCGAAATTGATGACGTACCCGGCTATCAAACTTGCCACAAGGATGACTCTTCCCTCATCTAGATTAGCATCTCCACCTGTAGGAAATAGCCTGTACCGCACAACAGCCCACCAGAACTTTGCTACGAAGCTTAGTGATTTCTTCGATATTCGTCCCCTCTGAATTAGCCAAGATGGTGAGCCATCAGTCAATGTCCGTGCTAACCATGGTCTCTGCGAGTATGTGTTGGCAATCTTGTCATGAAACTCTGGCATATCAGGTAGAGGAATGTATTCAGGGCCGAAGAGGACTCTGTTAATCGTCTCTCGGGAGATGTTTACTTGTTTACCCCTAACTGGAACCCTGTCCTGCCTTGGTGCTGATTTAACCCCTTTTCCTTTCTCACATTTGCTCTCCAACAGTGCCAAATAGTTGGCATAGAATTCCGGGACTAGTTCTGGATAATAGAATCCCGGAGGTGAGCTCATCCACTCAAGCTGGTACCTCTGAAACTGTGTCTGAAGAACTGGGTATTCTGGCAGATCCGTGGTAATAATTTGCACTTCTTCAGCTATCGGTCTTTTGTGGCTCCTCGACATTGTTTTGGTAAGATCGTCAAGATAGTGCTTCCGGGCCCCCTCAAATACCCACTGGATCGATTCTCTATCCATGGATTCCCTCTCTACATTTTTGGTGGCTTCAGTACCACTTACATCTTCTGGACTGGGGCTGGAGCTACCACTTTCTTCAGATCCACTATCACTCCCCGACCTACTGCTAGATGACCCACTCTCCTCTTCAGACTGGGAGACTTGGGTGTTTCTTCGTTTGGATAGCCTAGTCTGGTAGGCCGGGGCTTCAACTGCTTCTTCTTCGCTACCTGATTCGTCTACTAGGGTCCGAGTGGTAGCGGCTCTTTCTTTCCTCTTTTGAGCTTGACCGTAAGGTGGTTGTTGTTGGGAGCCATGTACCTCCAAGCACACGCCACTGTCTCGGAGTGACGGTTTGGGTGACGGTCAGTCACAGGGGTAATGGACCGTCACACCGGCCGTCACTCTTAGACATTGAAACTGTTTATTGCTGACGGCTTAACTGACGGTTCGTCACATGTGTGATGAGCCGTCAGGCCAATCGTCAGACTGAGACAGCGTCAATCGTAGATGTTTCACTCTCTTTGAGGCATTTCCTCGAACACTTTGTGTTCTATTAGTGGTTTTCCCATTCTTTGTGGGATTTGGTTTCACAAAGTCACCACCCATCATCTATTTAATCCCATGGGTTACTCAAGACTTCACCCATGTCGAATTTACAATTTCAACAACAACAACACCCATACCCAACAACATTCACATCATTACAATTCCACAAATATACAAAACCAACGATTTCCTCCTTTTATTCCGTCATAATACTAATCAATAATTCAAACGAAGAAGAGTTTAGAATCATACCTTGGATTTGTTAGTGACACAAAAACTTCTATTCCTTTTTGATTTACACGAACCGATGGACAACACTATTCTTTGACGGGAAATTACTAGTTCTTGCGTTTTGAATGACTAGTGAAAAAGGGACGATGGGGATGTGGGATTTGCTTGGGGAAGAGAGGATTTTGATTTTAATGGAGGGTTGGAGTTTGAGAATAGAATAGGAGTGGGAAGATGAAGAAGATGAAGTAAGATGAAGGAAAGTGAGGGAACCGTTTCAATATATTTAAACGGGTTTAGGTGAGTAGCGGGTCGGGTTGGTTTTGGGTCGGGGCGGTACCAACTTTTAAAATATATATATATATATATATATAATACTTACCTGATGTGGTGACCCTTGTGACGGTCCGTCAACCACCTGGCGGCCCGTCACTTGGTGCGTCTTGCATAAACAGTGACCCCCTTTTTGAGTGCCTTGGTGACGGCCTGGAATGATAGTCCACCAAAGTTGTGACGGTCCTTCACTCTCACCGTCACCACCAAACAGTGGAGATAAATATTTGTTCAACTGTGACGGTTTGTGTGACGGTCCATCACTCAGTTGACGACCCACCAAAAGGACCCGTCACCCGTAGACAGAACACACTGTTATTTCTACCTTTTTGTACCTGCACACTCAACGCACAAATTAACCAATTCTAACAAAAAAAAATTTCCTAAGATCATAGTACAACAACAATTCATGGGTTGCCTCCCATACAACGCCTGATTTAACGTCGCGGCACGACGCGGGTATCTTGATTACTCAGACTTCATCAAGATACACCAAAGACAGACTATGTAACTCCTCCGGGAGGCCCAGATATTGCTTCACCCTTTTCCCATTAGCTTTGAACAACTCACCATCCGTATTTTCGAGTTCAACCACGCCAGATGGAAACACTTGGTGTACTTTGAATGGCCCGGACCATTTGGATTTGAGTTTTCCGAGAAATAATTTGAACCTAGAGTTGAACAATAATACCAAGTCCCCAACTTTGAACTCCCTTTTCTCAATTCTTCTGTCATGGTATAGCTTCATTCGTTCCTTGTAGAGAGCGGATCTCTCATATGCTCGCAATCGGAACTCATCCATCTCATTCAATTGTTCCAACCTTAGTTCCGATGCATCTTTCCAACTGAGATTTAACTTCTTGAGCGCCCAAAGGGCTTTGTGCTCAAGTTCCACGGGCAAGTGAAAAGCTTTACCAAAAACAAATTGGTAAGGAAACATACCTATTGGCGTTTTAAACGTTGTTCGGTACGCCCAGAGTGCGTCATCCAGCTTTCTTGCCCAATCTTGCTGGTTCACATTCACAGACTTTGCCAATATCTCTTTAATTTCACGGTTCGACACTTCGACTTGCCCACTTGTTTGGGGGTGATAAGGTGTGGCTACTTTGTGTTGCTTCACCCCATATTTTGCTAGAGCAGCCCGGAACACCTTATTGCAAAAATGTGACCCTCCATCACTTATGATTGTGCGAGGGGTGCCAAACCGAGCAAAGATATTTCTTTTTAGAAAAGCCACCACATTTTTCCCTTTGTTATCGGCCAAAGCAACCGCACTTTTCCCTTTGTTATCGGCCAAAGCAACCGCCTCTATCCACTTTGAAACATAATCCACCACTACCAAGATGTAACGGTTCCCATAGGAACTGTCAAAAGGGCCCATGAAATCTATCCCCCATACGTAGAATAACTCAACCTCTAAAATAGTGGACATTGGCAACTCTTGTCGACGAGAGATTGCTCCTCTTCGTTGGCATTGATCACAAAATTTGGCAAATTCATATGAATCTTTCTGAATTGTCGGCCAATAATAACCATACTGTAAGATTTTTCGGGCAATTCGATTACCCGCATGATGCCCTCCAACTGGGGACGAATGATAAGCTTGCAAGATGCTTGTCATTTCCACTTTCGGTACACATCTCCTTACTATGTTGTCAGCACACAACCGGAATAAATACGGCTCATCCCAGAAAAACTTATTTGCATCATGGAGGAATTTCTTCCTCTGGTGGAAGTTCAAATCTTTCGGGATCATGTCACTCACCACATAATTTGCGAAATTGGCGTACCAAGGCACCCTATCAAGTGACGCGGCCAACACCTGCTCATCCGGAAATGCATCCTCAATCTCCGGTTCATCTACTACTTTCTCTTCCCTCTGAAGCCTTGACAGATGATTCGCCACCTGGTTTTTACAACCTTTTCGATCTTTGACTTCAAAGTCAAATTCCTGCAACAATAACACCCATCGGATTAGTCGAGGCTTTGCATCCTTCTTGGTCATTAAATACCTCAAGGTTGCATGATCTGTGTGCACTACCACTTTTGTACCAAGTAAGTACGCTCTGAATTTCTCAAAAGCGTATACAACAGCCAGTAGCTCCTGTTCTATCACCGTGTAGTTCTTTTGCACCCCATTCAATGCCTTAGTAGCATAATAAATGGGGTGAAAAAGTTTGTCTCGCTTCTGTCCTAGAACATATCCAAGTGCAACACCACTTGCATCGCACATTACTTCAAACGGTTTGGACCAATCCGGGGCAATTATAATAGGAGCAGCCACTAACTTTTCTTTCAGGCACTCAAACGCCTTCAAACACTCAGCATCAAATACAAACTTAGTCTCTTTTTCAAGCAACCTGCACAAAGGGTTAGCAATCTTAGAGAAATCTTTAATGAATCTTCGGTAGAATCCGGCATGACCAAGAAAGCTCCTCACACCCTTTACTGAGATGGGTGGAGGTAGTTTCTCGATGACTTCTATCTTGGCTCTATCCACCTCTAGACCTCTCATAGATATCTTGTGCCCTAATACAATGCCTTCCTTCACTATGAAATGGCATTTCTCCCAATTCAGCACGAGGTTTGACTCTTCACACCTTTGCAATGCTTGACCCAGATTAATCAAGCAATCATCAAATGCATCACCCACCACAGAGAAGTCATCCATGAAGACTTCCAATGTGTTCTCCACCATATCAAAAAAGATAGACATCATGCATCTTTGGAATATTGCAGGAGCATTGCAAAGACCAAAGGGCATGCGCCTAAAAGCAAACGTACCGTAGGGGCAGGTGAAAGTGGTTTTCTCCTGATCTTCCGGGGTGATAGATATTTGGTTGTACCCCGAATATCCATCCAAAAAGCAGTACCAACCCCTGCCAGCTAATCTATCCAGCATCTGATCCATAAAGGGCATGGGGAAATGATCGCGGAGAGTCCAGGAGTTGATCTTCCGGTAATCCATACAGACTCGCCACCCCGTGATAGGTCTTAATGGAATTAGCTCATTTTTTTTATTAGCTACCACAATCATTCCTCCCTTTTTTGGAACACATTGTACTGGGTTTACCCATTTGCTATCAGAAATTGGGTAAACCACTCCAGCATCGAGCCATTTGATGATTTCTTTCTTCACCACCTCTTGCATTGGTGGATTCAGTCTCCGCTGGTGCTCGATGGTGGGAGTGCAATCTTCTTCTAACTGTATCTTATGAGTACAAATACCTGGCGGGATGCCAATAATATCCGCAATGGTCCAGCCGATTGCTCTCTTGTGTCTCCTCAGTATGGACAGTAAAGCTTCAACTTGTGTTTCCACAAGGTCTGTCGCAATGATCACAGGTAAGGTATCTCTATCACCTAAAAATGCATATCTCAGATGGCCTGGCAACTCTTTCAACTCTAACACCGGCGCCTCCTCAATAGAAGGCTTTGCAGGAGGTGTCAGCCTGTTCTTCAAGTCAAGATCCAATTTCTTTGGGGCGTAAAAATGTGACCCCATTCCAACCACAGCATTTACAAATTATTCATAATCCTCGATGCCATCATCATCGAAGTTCATCATAACCGCTGCCAACGTCTGTACAGCAAATCTCTCTTAAACAGAAACAATCACATCAGATTCGGCAACAACATCAATAACCGAGACGACATTCATGTCCCTCGGTTGCCTCATTGACTTGTACACATTAAACTTCACTATTTCATCGTTCAACCTGAAAGTCAACTCATTGCTTTCTATATCTACTAATACTCTTCCGGTTGCCAAGAGGGTCATCCCAAAATAATAAGGATTTCAAAGTCCACATCACAGTCCAAAATCACGAAGTCTGCCGGAAAGATGAACTTCCCCACCTTCACAAGCACATCGTACAAAATACCCACCGGCCGTTTAACCGATCTATCAGCCATCAACAATATCATAGTCGTGGGTTTGGGGGCTCCTAAGCCCAACTACCGGTAGATAGCTAACGGCATCAAGTTTATGCTAGCCACCAAGTCACAAAGAGCTTTTGCAAAGTTAAACTCCCCGATGGTGCAAAGAATAGTGAATGCACCCGGGTCTTCTTTCTTTTGGACTAGTGACCTTGATGAAATGGCGCTACAATGGTGGAGGTTGTCTTACGGTTCAAAACTTACCGACCTCTTCTTTGTGATCAAGTCCTTCATGAACTTGGCATAACCGGGCATTTGTTCAAGCGCATCCACCAGAGGGATATTCACAGAGATCTACTTGAGCATGGTGATAAACTTGTGGAATTTCTCGTCTTTCACCTTCTTTTTGATCCTCTGAGGGAAAGGAGGAGGAGGCTTTGGCATTTGTTTTGGAAGTTTTTCAACTTCCTTGCTCTTCTCCGTGAGCAATTTAGAATCATCATCTACCAAAGTGGGTTTTTCAACCTGAACACCCACACCCTCATCACTCACCTTTTCATCATCAATGAGCTCATCTTCGTCAATAACATCATCTTTCTGCTTTTGAATTATTGGATGTGCTTCTGGTAATGTCTTACCTCTTCTGGTGGTGATCGCCATACAATTCCCATCGTTTCTCGAGTTTTGAATGGTGTCACTCGGCAATGTACCAGCTTTCCTTTGATTTAGAGACGCCGAGACTTGACTCATTTGTTGCTCTAGCTTCTTGATTGAGGTGGAATGAGAATCCACCAACTAACTCATTGATGATAATTCAGATTTCATTTCCTTGACTCCGGAGTCAGTATATTCCACCTTCAACAACATCTTTGCCATAATATTCTCTAATTTGGATGTCCCTGTCTCATTGCTAGCTCTTTCTCGATTACCAGGTGGTACATACAACCCACCTCTATCAGTTTTATTTTTCTAGTTCCCCTGATCACTATCTCTGTAGCCAGATTTTTCATAGTAGTTGTCCTTCTGATAGTTCCGACCTTGGTTTCCCTGGCCACTGGCCTGGAAACCCCCGAAATAATTAGCCTCCTCATCAGATTCAAACTCTGTTGCTCTACCTTGGGAACCCACAACTTTCACTTTCTCCATATCTCTTGACAGCAAATCTTTTGTCAGTAGGTCCATTTGCGTTTTCAGATGGGCCATATCTTGATCCCAATCTTCCTCTTTCCTGCGCTGTTCCGCTGACATACCGACTGCATAAGGGCTAGCAGCCACCTCTGTATCTCGTGTATGCCAGGCCCTGTTGGTTTTAGTGAGACAGTCCAAAATAACTATGGCATCGGTAAAGGTAAGACCCATAAATGCTCCACCTGCTGCATTATCCAGTGTCGGCTTGGTAGCCAAATTCAGTGCCCTGTAGAATGTCTGCATTAGGAAATTTTTGGTCAACTGATGGTTCGGGCATTGTGTCAGCTTCTTCTTGAACCACAACAAAGTCTCATGTAAAGCCTCATGAGGTTGTTGTCTGAAGTTGCTAATTTCATCCCTCAATTGTATCATCCTGGAGGGAGGAAAGAACCTTTCTAGGAAACCTCCTTTCAACTCTCCCCGGGTTGTGATAGAGTCGGGGGTTAGCTCTGTCAACCATAATGATGCCTCATCATACAGAGACAATGGAAACAACCTGAGCCTGATCGCTGTCTAACTTACTCCAGGCAATTCGAACGACTTGCAGATACCCACAAAATTCATCAGGTGTCGGTTTGGATCATCACCAGCAACACCACGGAACAGTCCCTTTAAGTTCAATAGATGAATCATCGTGCTAGTAATGTTGAACTTCGCTCCAGGCGATAGCGGAGGGAGAACAATGGCGCCCGTAGCACCGACTCTATCTAAGTCGATATCCTCATCATCATCCAAAGCATACTGCCTTGGTTGTTGTCGACCTCTACCTCGCTGTTGTGGCCTCTGATCGGCTGGAGCATTGTTGTTAACAATATCAGCTGGTCTGCCCTCACCCACTACACCCTCTTCCTCCAGCCCAACATCATCTTCAATATCGTCAGCATTCAAATGTTGTTGGGCTCGTTGAGTTGCAGCGAGTCTCGCTGCCTCTTGTTGTTATGCATTCATGGTTTGCCTTAACGTTCTAGCAAGCTCGGGATCGTAAGGTAATATTGATTCACCCGAGCATAGTGTACTTGGCATGCACAACTATGTACCCTGTAACAAATAAAAACAACAAATAAAAGTAAAAATAGGAAATATGACTAAGAGTCAAATAAACACACTGGACTTAATGAACGACCTGAGTCCCCGGCAACGGCGCCAAAATTTGATACTCCCTAGTTACACCTCAGTTAAGAAGCATAAGCGGTCGCTGTCAAATATAGAACCCAACAAAGGTTGGGGTCGATCCCACAGGGAATAAGGTGCAAATTAAGTCGTTAGTGACTTAGTTGACTAGTAATCAATAGTTTTCGGTAAATGGGAGGGGTTTGTGTGATCAATATTTGAACAATGCAAATAATAATTTATGAGTTTCAACGAGTATTAATCAATATGAGAATGAACTAGGGAACTGTTCACCATGGCGTCGTAATAATTTTGACTCAAAGCTTAACCGGGTTCTTTCTAATGTATATCATGATGTGATTGAATTAATGGTATCATCTAAACGTTTCTCAACCAAATAGACGAATTTCCTTTTCAATTCTCTCAAACTTGAAAAGGTGAAATTTCTTATTTCAATCCTAAACATCAAGTAGATTAATCTAGTTACAGCATTAATCATAAGACGAGAATTGGTGGTCTCGAATCCTCGTAGTTAATCAAATTTCCCAATTTTAATCTCTTTGGTCAAGCAAATCAAACCTAGGGATGTTCTAATATTTGAAACCATTAGAAAACGTAAATAACGAATGATTAACAACGTGTCAACATATAAATTGAACCCTACGCTACCCGGAATCTATATTGTTACTTTTGTCATGGCTCCCACAACCCTAGTTGCGGGAAGTTAGCCACTCATGCTTGCAAAACAAAAAAATGAAGTAATAGTATTCATAATAATAAGAAAAGGTTCTTACAAAATAGATGAACACAATCTTCAAGCTTTCCAAGAACAATAAGCCAAAATCCCAAGAACAATCGAAGAAGAAGAAGAAGAAAACGTGTTTGTGTCGTGTTTTCTCCTCCCAAACTCGTCCAAAACGTCCCACAAAATATTAGTTAATGAATCATTAAAATAACCCTAACACTGGGTATTTATAGCAGTCTAGGAAATAAAGTCCAAAAATAGAAATTTCGGAATTCCGCTTCGCCTTGACGGGTCGTCTGACGGACCGTCATGCATGTGGATGGCCGTCACTCCAACCGTCGCCACTATCCAGTGCATGAAGTGCCTGGCTGTCTTATCCTGACGGCTTGGTTGACGGTCAGTCACAGGTGTGACGGCCCGTCGGGCCAACCGTCACCCATATCCAGTGCCTCCTCTAGCTGCTGCCAACTTTGGTGTCTCCCCTGACGGTCAGTCACCTGTGTGACGAGCCGTCAGGCCCTCCGTCATGCCTAACCAGTGTTACTTAGCTTGAGTATTTTTCACTCCCTTTCTATCCTTGTCTCCATTTCCTGCAAATACAACATAAAAACATCAAAAACCACAAAGGTTGCTTAAAAACCTGCTAGTATTCTTAGTTAAAGGCGTCAAATGTGTCGTAGAATACCGGCACATCAATAAGACACATTGAAATTAGGATAAGAAGCATAAGTTCTTGGATTACAAGAAGTAGAGAATGTTCTTTCCCTATGGTCCACACGACGTCTTCGACTTGGTTTCATCCACACATCTATACCCCCTCGACTAAGATAGGAAGTAGCACAAGACAAGGAAGATAATTCACCTTCACAACATCCCCTTCTATCACAATCTTCCTCAGAGGATTCATAAGATATATGGGAGAAAGCATCATACCTCATATCATCTTCATCACCATTGTGGGTAATATGAGAACCCCCATACCCTTCATCTTCACTATCGAATTCATCATAAGATATTTCTACTCCTTCATGTTCATGATAAGGGCCATAAGTCTCATTCATTTCATATCCATCTCCAAAGTAGTAGTTCTCATCACCACATGGCTCAAGATCATGGCTATTATCATAGCCTCCACAATCCCCATCATCATCATACTCATAGCCTCCATTGCTACAAGCATAGTTTCCCATTTCATCATCATAAGGATTCGAAGCTATAGAGGACATACTTCCTTATAGCTCTTTTTGTACCTACAAAACTAGCAAAAAAGTTAGTAATAAAATCCTCACGCCATTCTTTATGTGAACTCTCAACTCACCTTCTATGGCTTCTTTCCCAAATTGATAGTGTTACTAATTTTGCTCAATCAATTCAAGGTTATCTATCCTTGTGGAGGAATGGATCCTTGTGACTCTTGAAAGAAGGACGACTCAAATAAAACTAAAAAGACTTGAATCAAGAAATTAACTACGAAATAAAATGAGAAAAGCACACAAAGAAACGCACAAAGAAAAAGATGGACTCAAAGAAAACTAAGTAACAAAAGTAGAAAGGTTACTTATGTTGCTTAATTTTAAGAATCAAAGAGATTTAAAACTAGTTAACAAGTAATTAAAGATGTTTATTAGTTGTTAATTAGTAGAGAAATAGAAGAAAAATGAGTGTAGGAGAAGAAATGGACCAAATTTGACAAACAGAAAAATTCTGAGGGACCCAATCTGACAGTCAAAAAGTTCTGAAGGACCAAATCTGACACTTAGAAATAAGTTTGGGAGACTGAAATTAATTTTTGCAAACTTGGACAGAATGCTTCCAATTTGGGTCCCCAAAATTTTTCTAAGTGTTGGAAACACTTGGTCTCTGAAATTGGGCCACACGCGCCACGTGGCGCGACTGGGCTGGGCGGCTGACAAGGCTATTGTGTTGTTGCTGAGTTGGCTGCTGCGTGGCAGCTGTTGACTGGTCAACTACTGACGTGGCAGCTGATGTGGCATCCACGTGGACTTTCAGATTTTTTTTTATTTTTTTTTCAAATTTCAATTTTTTATTTTTTTTGAAATTCCACTTGTGGACCCAACAAACACCTTTGACCAACTTTGACTTGAGAAAATTGAATCAAAATGTACCTCTCACTTCTTCTTCTTCAAGAACACCAAGAACATTGATGAATTTTAAAAATTCATAACTCACTCAATTTAACTCTGATCTTCATCAAATTTTAAACACGAGCTCCTTTCAACACCACGAATAAACCCCAATAATTTTTAGCCCTCAATTTCAAGTCGAAAATAAACCCATTTTCTCTATCCTCAAGCTATGAAGAACATCATGAACAAGTGAACTTCAAATCTTCATAACTTCTTTGTTTTAGCTCCAAATTTCACGAAATTTGAGATTTAGGCTCCCCTTGCTATAGAGAACAAACCCCAATACTTTTCAAGCTCCAATTTAGCATCAAAGAACAAATCCACTTCACCTTCTTCAAGCTTTTTCAAGCTCAACAATGGTGAAATTTTGAAATACCTCCAAATCAACTCGAAATCGTCTCAAATTTTTGGAGAAGCTTCATCTTAAGCTAGAGAACAAATCCCAATACTTTTTCTAGCTCGAATCTCTCCTAATCTTCAAGATCCATTTTCAAGTTTTCAAACCTTCAAGCTCATTTAATGGTAGAATCTTCTCTACAACTCAAAATCACTTGAAATCTTGGATTTTGACTCAAAAAATACTAGAGAATACGAATCTAGTGTCAAAAATAACAAATCAAACACACAAAAAAATCAGGTTTTTTTTTGGACGAATTTTTTCAAATTTTTTTTAATTTATGAACCTAAGACCTAAGAATTGATGGAACAACTCTTAAAACCTAAGCTCTGATACCAAGATGATAACGATCTCAATCGAGTGACTAAAATCGATACCGAAAACACAGAATTCAACAACACAAAATAAAGATAGTGGAGAAATTAAGATGAGAATTAGAAGAAATTGAGATGAGAATAGAAGAAAGAAAGACTAATTGAATCAACAATCAACCAAGGGAGAAGAGAATTCAATCAAATGCATGAGAAACCAAATTGAATCCACAAGATGATAACTCGATGATCAATTAAGCAAAGAAGATAACACAAGCAATTCGGGAATCCACCCTAATCACTCATTCTAAACTAATATTTGGAATTGAACCCAATCAATATCCTAACCTAAAATATCAAGTCTATTCAAGACAATTCAATCATCAAAAATCTAATTATGAAAATGGCTAAGGCAACTATTTATAGTTATTGTCTTTACACAAATAGTCTATTACAAAAATAGCTCAAAAGTGACTATTTTAGAAATAACCCACAAAGGCCCTTCTTGATTGCCCAAATGACATCTTGATCGCCCATGGCCTTGTATAATTGTTGCTCCATGGCTTCCTCCGGGATCCAAGCTATCATCCATATGTGAAAGCCCCCTCCAGTTATGCTCTAAGCTAACCGTGATCGTATCACAACCCATACAAGCAAGTAATGAAACCGCACGAAAAGGAATGAAAGAAAAGAGATGTTTCCTAGAATGCTTCATAGCTTCTCTAAGATTAGATGTGGATGTCTACTCACCAATCCGCGGGATGTTAGTCGACATTTTGCTCTTGTACTGGGAGACCGGTAACCTAGGCTCTGATACCATCTGTCATGACCCAACCCACCGGGCCGTGCGGGTGCCTACTCTAATCACCTAGATAGACGAACCCTCACCCCCTGTCTAACAAGTAACATGCGGAATTAAAAGTAAATGTTAACTCAAGCCCCTTTTATACATAACAGAAAATCCTTCCTTTACAAAAATTCGGTTCAGAAAATAGTCTACAAAACAAATTGCGGAAAAACCTTTACAACATTTTAAAAACACCCTCCCCTAGGATCTGGTCTAAGCAGGTACAAGAGCTTCTACAAGATGACAAAAAGAGATAAAAGACCCAACTTTCACCATGGAATCGAAGACAGAAGTTGTTGGAGACCCTCATCGCCGTGAACCTATGAAACATCACCAACCTACAACAAGACTATACCAAAAAGGTATAGCAAGAGTAGAGTTAGTACAAACACACGTACTAGTAGGCATCATCGGTCGACCTGAATCCATTCCTACCATCATATAAGAAAAACAGGGAAGGACATGAAATAAACATTATAGCTCCCTCCTTCACCTTTAACCTTGACCCTGACATCTGGGACTTCCCAAGTCACCTTGTCACCTAGACTTCCCAAGTCACCTACCATTTTCCAGACTTTCCTGGACCTCTAGGACAACTTTACCACCTAGTTATATTAACCAATAACCATGCCCAGACTCTCTGTCTTCCTCTACATTTACAAACCACATGCAACTCACCTAGCAACCATTGACACTTTTAATGACCACAACAGAGTTATGTCTGAATCCCTTTCTCATCCCAAAACCCTGACCCTCCAAGGATCCTCTAACCACACCTAAGTGTTCAACAGGCTACCCGGTCTACCCCAAGACCCATCCTTATGCTTATTAACACAATTAATCCTTGACCGTCATTAGTACACTTAATGACAATAAAACATGAACTCATAACCTTTTTTACATAGTTCGGACCCACCTGGATCCCCCCTAACACATCTAGGTGTTAACATGACAACCCGGTCTACACCAAGACCAAACCCATAACATTATGTAACTACCCGGCCTACACCAAGACCAACTAATAGCATGATACAACAACCCGGCCTACACTAAGATCAAACTCATAACATGATATAATAACCCGGCCTACACCAAGACCAACTAATGACATGATATAACAACCCGGCCTATACCAAGACCAAACTCATAACATGAGATAACAACCCGGCCTACACCAAGACCAACTAATGATATGATATAACAACCCGGCCTACACCAAGACCAAACTCATAACATGAGATAACAACCCGGCCTACACCAAGACCAAACTCATAACATGAGATAACAACCTGGCCTACACCAAGATCAACTAATGACATGATATAACAACCCGGCCTACACCAAGACCAAACTCATAACATGAGATAACAACCTGGCCTACACCAAGACCAACTAATGACATGATATAACAACCTGGCCTACACCAAGACCAAACTCATAACATGAGATGACAACCCGGTCTACACCAAGACCAACTAATGACATGATATATCCAAATTCCTGGTCATTCAAGGACCACCAGTAATAGCACCTTTAAATAGACAACCCAGTCCACTCACAGAACCAATATCATGTATCACGTTCAGTAAAACAACCCGGT
Source organism: Jaltomata sinuosa (assembly GCA_003996215.1). Taxonomy (NCBI): domain Eukaryota; kingdom Viridiplantae; phylum Streptophyta; class Magnoliopsida; order Solanales; family Solanaceae; genus Jaltomata; species Jaltomata sinuosa. The sequence goes on along the minus strand of QJPP01007515.1, from coordinate 424,227 downwards.
CCACACACGGAGCCAATATCAAGTATCACATTCAGTAAAATAACTTGGTCCACACACGGAACCAATATCAGCCAATGCAATACAAAAAACAATGAAACAATGCAAGATGAAATAAAGTAAACCCATATCAGGCGTGGTACCTGAGCCAACTGAATAGTAACCTGTACCAGGCATGGTACATGTGCCAACCAATTAGTAACTTGTACCAGGCGTGGTACCCGTGCCAACTAATTAGTAACCTGTACCAGGCATGGTACTCGTGTCAACCAATTAGTAACCTGTACCAGGCGTGGTACCCGAGCCAACCGAATGTCAACAAATCACAGTTAATAGATGAACACACACAACTTGTAAAATCAACAAGTAAACACCGTTCAATCATAGACTGTAAACAGAAACCTAGACATTCCACCCAACTTCTCTAAGCAATGTAATGCATACAATCACTTAGATATGAGTACATGAATATACACATTCACAGAAAATCATAAGCCACCACCTACCCCTTTCCGGGTACAACTATGAACCATCAATTTCCGTTTGAAGACTATTTCCCGATTCACTCTTTTTATTTTAACATGTAACTAGCGATTTTCCTTTTTAGATAAACACGCAAGCATGCGACACGCTTCCCTTTTCTAACCTTAGCCATACCGCCGCTAAGTCTCAAGCAATAAACATTTCTGAAACCCCACCTAGGAGCTTCCTATTCCTATTTCCCGTGCTCCCAAGCACTTTCCCGATTCCCCGAACCTTTCTGACACGCTAGTCCCTCAACCCATAATTTTATCACGACAATATGAATAAGTTGAACACATAATACCATTCACAAGATAAGCCATTCCGTACATCCTAGAAACAACATAACTAATCCTGAATCTGCCAGACTCCGTGCCCGGATGCCTCTTTTTTCCTTTTGAAAGCCAGTCCTGGTATACATTGCAGCTTCTGTAACTCCAGGACCCAACCCTAGTAGCCCAGTACCACTAGACTGTGATATGTACCTTTGATTCTCATCACTAACTACCATAGAATAGGCTTGATTAACCATAGGCAGAGGTGTCATCAACAGAATTTGACTCCTAGCCTGAGAATAAGACTCATTTAGTCCCATCAAGAATTGATATAGTCTTTGCCTTTGCAGATACACCACGAAATCCCTTGATTGCACACAGTTACATACAGGGCAAGGCACCATAGACTTGAATTCATCCCATAAGGCTTTTAATTTTGAAAAATAGACAGATACAGATTGTACTCCTTGAGAAATCTGAGAAATTTCTTGATGCAAGTTATAAGTTCTTGAACCATCAATCTTATCAAACCTTTCTTTCAAATCTTCCCATACTGCCTGTGCATTTGAGGCATAAACCACCCCTCCAATCAAATCATTGGCAACAGAGTTCATTAGCCAAGAAAGTACTATGGCATTGACTCTTTCCCATTGTCTCCATAACTCGACTGGAAAGAACTCTTTCTTACAGGTTTCATCTACCAATCCCAACTTGTTTCGATCCAAAAAGGCGATTCTCATAGACTTACTCCACAAAATATAATTCTCACTACCTTTCAACTGGAACAAAATCACAAAAATACTACTTACATCTGTTGTAGACAAATGCAATGGATGATTATGATCGATTAGCGTTGGCACTTGAGTTGGAGTAGCTCCTTGACTGGTTGTTCCATTACTAGGCACTCCACCATTAACTCCGTCAGTTGCCATCGAATTTGTATATCAGATTTATATACTGATCTTTGTGAATTGATCAAGACTGCTCAAGAACAATTAGTGCACTTTCCACTTCAGATCTAACAGAATCGAAAACTAGTTGAATTCTTTCAGCAGTGCTCTGATACCATGAAGATTATCATAAGTTCATGATTAAGAACTCTAAGATGAACTAGTAAAGTAGAATGAAGAAGAAGAGAATAGAGGAGAGGAAGAAGCCAGATCAGAGAACAGAAAAATAGAGAGAAGTAGTTACTGAGATATTATTCATCTTGAGTAAATGGGAGCCATTGTGAGTTATTTATACATGTGTGATTTAGTATATATTAGTGTGGATTAGTGAGGTGAATTTAACTATGGTGAGCTAACTTAACTATGGTGAGCTAACTAACTAACTGATTAGTCCTAACAGACTTGTAACTAACTTACCTAATTTTACTAACAGCTTTTTATTCCTCAACAAGTAGTAATATCTGAAACAAGTGTGGAGTACGTTGAATCAATATTTATCAGCACAACGTCTGTAAAATTATCAGTATATTTGTTGGTATTAGAATTCCAACACCATTGAAGAACAATGCCACAACTAATTATATTGTCATTATTTTTAATATGTAACAGGATTTTTCTGCATATTAAATTATAAATGTATTAAGTATGACTTAAATATGAATCAATAAAATAACTTTTAGTAACCTGCATATTGAATAAATCATGAATTAAATATGAATTACAAATGAAATCAAATAAAGAACTCTTTATAATCTGCATATTAATTTAAACATGAACTAAACAAAGAAGTTATGTGAGATGTATAATTCAAAATTCAGGAAAACACTCTGACTTTTATTTGTTTTACATAATCATTAAAAAATTGTATAAAAATAGAGTGAAATCCTTCAAATCAACGACGAAGTTGAATCATGAAACTGTAATCAGCATTTAAAAAGACTTTTAAACGTTGAGCAAAATTATTTAAATCAGTGACAAAGAGAAATCACAAAACTGAAATTAACACTCACTAAATCACTCTGTTTTTTTCAATTGTTTTTCATAACCACACGAATTTATATACAAATTGAGCGAAATCATTCAAATTAAATTCGAAGAGAAATCACAAAATCGCAATCAACAATCTGAAAAAATTTCTGTTAGAATTTGTATAAACACCGAATTTGTATAATGTTTATACAAATCAAAAATTCGCAATAGAAAATCACAAAAATGACACTTTACCTCAACACAATTGAAGAATACAATTGAATGAGGAAGATAAATCACAAAATTTCAATCAACATTCTGAAAAACATTTGCGAAAATCAATTGAGAATCTGGAGAAAGGAATAGTATTGCATAATTCTGAAGAAAAAAAATCATTGTTGACAATAGTGATTTACGTGAGATTTATGGGAGAGAATAGTGATTTATGGGAGAGAATCGTGGTTGAAAAGGAATTTTAGACGAAATAAGCATGATTTTTTCAGAGAATATGGACACTATGTTTTAATTCAAAAAAAGCTGCTATAAATCGTTAAAAAAATATTCTCACTGATTATAAATATTTTCTAAATCGTTAATTTGCTCTGTTTGAATTGACTTCACAGTACAGATACACAAGGATAATTCCTCTAGTTTTGCAGTCAACCAATGTGTTGTTTCAATGCGTTCTCTAGTGTTATTTAAACGTTGAGTTCATTTGGTATGCAAATTAAATTATTCTAGAATTATAATTTGTGGATTATTTTATTCTATATAGGAAGTGGGATAAAATAATTCCATGCTAGATGGTATAAGATGGATATCCCAAGCCTAAATTTGGTATTAGATTCACATCATGTTTAGTTGATAGTATAAATTTATACCATTAACCAAACATGATATAAGTTTAATACCAAACTTAATTCTGAAATATCTAACATTATCCCGCATACCAAACGACTTACAAATATAATTATAGAAAAAATATTGAAGAGATAGTGTAAAGCTAAGATTGAAAGTGGAGGACATTTTCTTAGTTGAAAGGCATTATCAATACCTTGAGCAGCCCTGGGACGAATATGGGTGATTTTAACGCAATATTGTCAGCACAAGACAGAATAAATGGTGCTCCAGTTCAAGATGTTGAAGTCAGGGATTTTGGTGACTTTGTACATGACACAAATTTGATTGAATTGAAATTGTTGGGAGATACTTTACTTGGTCAGATAATTATGTTCTTAGCAAAATCGACAGAATATTTGTGAATGCAATATGGCTACAACATGGGCCACATTTGGAGGGGACTATATTGGAGGCTCATTTCTCTGATCATTGTCCATTGAGTGTGAGGTTTGAAAAGACACCAGTGATGAGAGCTAAATCTTTTAAATTTTATTATTATATCGCTGATCATCAGAATTTCATGAAATTTGTGGAGGAATGTTGGAGGAAATCTTGCAAGGGAGATATGATGCTAAGGATCTGGAACAAACTCAAAAATTATCCAGAGCGGCCTAAAACTGCTTGCTCAAAAGGAATTTAATGGGATGGATCACAGAGTAGCTAAGGCAAGAGCACACCTTCTAGACATCCAGGAGAAGCTAAGGGATCATACCAAGTTCTCTAAGTTAGTAGAAGTGGAGAAAGAATCCAAACAACAACTAGAGAAGTGGATTATGATTGAAGAAAGTATTGCACACCAGAAGTCAAGAGTCCAATGATTAAAGCTTGGTGATAAAAATACAGCCTACTTTCATGCTTGTTTGAAGAATAGGCAAGCACAAAATCACATCAGGAGACTGGTTACTAAGGATGGAACTGTACTACAGTCAGAACTGGAGGTGGAAAATAAAGTCATTAATTTCTACAAAGGGCTCTTAGGCAGTGCTGCTCATCAAATTCCTATAGTCTTACCTGAGCTATTTAAATGGCCCTAATCTCTCAAGAAAGCAGCAAGTGGAACTTATTAGACCAGCGACCAAGGAGAAAGTAAGAGCTGCTTTGCAGAATATAAATAATACTAAAGCACCGGGAAGGGATGATTTTAACGGTTACTTTTTCAAGAAAGCTTGGTCTATTATTGGTACTGACATTGAGGATGCATCTATAGATTTCTTCTGTTCAACCAAGATGTATAGAGCTATAAATTGTGCAGACATTACTTTGATTCCAAAGGTCCAAAACCCATCCTCTATATGGGATTTTAGGCCAATTTTCTGTTGCGCTGTCTTGTATAAGATTATTTCAAAAACACTAACTTGCAGGCTCCAACCCGTAATGAGTGGTCTGATGGATAATTGTCAAACATCATTTTGTACCGGGAAGATTGATCACAGATAACATCATAATGAGCCACGAATTAGTAAAAGGATATAATAGGAAATCAATCTCTCCAAGATGTATGGTGAAGATAGATATGAAGAAGGCTTATGACTCTATTGAGTGGCCCTTTATGGAACAGATCCTGAGACTTCTTAATTTTTCTGAAATCTTCACTCGATGAATTATAGAAAGCATGACTACTGTATCTTACTATGTCGTGTTAAATGGCAAACTAACTGTTCCCTTTGCTACAAGAAAGGGGTTGCGACTGTTGGGCTAAAGCCCATGTTCCAACCAAAGGCCCATGGCCTAATCCTATTCTCTTTTGGTTACCAATCTTATTTGGAATAGGAGTTGGATGTGTATTCCTATTTGGAATTGGATTATTAATCCTACTTAGAGTTGGTTTTGGCTTATGGAAAAGAAGCACAACTCATCATCTATAAATAGGACTACTTGAGAAAATTATTTAAGGCTCATTGGTATTTGTCTATGAGAGAAATAGAACATAAGAGAGATTTTTGAGAGAGCTTTCACCAAGAGAGAAGAGAGAAGAAAAGAGAGAATTTTGCTGCAGTTTTTTGCTCTCCGACCAGCCATCTTCAAATTGTGTTTGTCAGTTCGTTCACCCTTGGATCGAGCTGTATTTTTGACCGAGTATTCCTAACATCTTGATGTTTGATTTGAACGGTGAAGATCGAATTTAGAGGTCAGCCACATCCGATTTTCAGTCCTGAATAGAAGCTCTATTTCGGGTGATTTCTCTTGATTTAGTTTATTGGTGTAGCTAGTGTTATTCCGTGTTTGGAATTTGTTGTGTAGCCATTATTGGAGAATATTTGTAACCTTCTTATTGTTATAGTGGAGCTATTTGGGTCTTTGTGATCCCGTGGTTGTTACCTTTGATTTGAAGGGTTTTTCCACGTTAAATTTGGTGTTTTTTATTTTCTCTATTTTTGGATTTATCGCTTTTCATCACAACAAGTGGTATCAGAGCCTTGGTTAGGTATCAAGGATTTTTGATTGAGGCAAATATGAATAAGATGGTATATTTAAACGAGAGTAATTACAACATATGGAAAAGCAAGATGAAAGATCTACTCTTTGTGAAGAAGATGCATCTTCCCTTCGTTGCTCATAAACCCGAGTCTACGACTGATGAGAATTGGGATTTTGAGCATCAACAAGTATGTGGATATATTAGACAATGGGTTGAATACTATGTTCGCAATCATATTGTGAATGATACACATGCTAGAACATTGTGGGAAAAGTTGGAGACACTTTACGCTTCAAAAACTAGCAATAACAAGTTGTTCCTACTAAAGCAATTGATGACTTTTAAATATAAGGAGAGCAGTCTTATTCTTGATCATATCAATGATTTTCAAGGTGTCCTTGATCAGCTGTCTGGAATGAGTGTCAATTTTGACGATGAGATACAAGGACTTTGGCTTCTTAATACTCTACCAGATTCTTGAGAAACTCTTCGTATTTCTTTAATAAATTCAGCTCCTAGTGGCAAGATGACTATGGAATATGCCAAGATTAGTGTGTTGAATGAATAAGTAAGGAGAAAGTCTCAGGGCTCATCCTCACATTCAGATGTTCTATTTACAGAAGACCGAGGGAGAGATAAAATAAGAAATTCGAGAAATAGAGGTAAAAGTGGAAGTAAGTCAAGGTCATGGTATCAGAATCATTCATATTATCATTGTGGCGAGAAAGGACATATTAAGAGGTTCTGCAACAAACTGAAGCAAGAATTTAGAGAAGGGAAGAAAGAAGAAAATAGCGAAAACAATGTCGTAGCTGTTGTCCGAGAAGAACTTCTCTTTGCTTCTGATAAAAACGTCATCAATTTTGTATCCCAGGATGCAAGTTGGATAGTAGATTCTGGAGCTACATCTCATGTCACACCAAGGAAAGACTTATTTTCATCTTATACTCATGTTAGTTGTGGAGTGTTAAAGATGGGTAATGCTGGTGAAGTTAAGGTGTTTGGTGTTGGCACAATTTATTTGAAGACTAATATTGGTACAACATTAGTCCTTCAAAATGTGAAGCATGCTCCAGACATTCCTTTGAATTTGATCTCTGAAAGCTCACCAAAGGCTCATTAGTTGTAGCTCGAGGAAGAAAGGATTCTAATTTATATGTGACACAAGGTTCTATCCTTAGTGACTCTGTAAATCTAGTAGAAAGTGACACTTCATCAAAATTGTGGCACAAGAAGTTAAGTCATATGAGCGAGAGGGGTATTGCATATTTGGCTAAGAAGAATTTGCTTGCTGGTGTGAAACAAGCAAAGGTGAAAAGATGTGTTCACTGCTTAGCCGGAAAACAGAAAAGAGTTTCTTTTCACAGTCATCCTCCTTCAAGAAAGCCTGAATTATTGGAGCTAGTTCACTATGATTTGTGCGGTCCTTTTAAAGTAAAGTCAAAAGGTGGTGCACTTTACTTTGCTACTTTCATTGATGATCATTCTCGCAAGCTCTGGGTATATCCTTTAAAATCCAAAGATCAAGTACTTGATATTTTAAAGGAATTTTAAGCCTTGTGTGAGAGACAAACTGGAAAGAAACTTAAATGTATTCGCACTGATAATGACGGTGAATATATTGGTCCATTTAATAACTATTGTAAATCACAAGAAATTCATCATCAGAAAACTCCACCCAAGATGCCTCAGTTGAATGGCTTGGCAGAGAGGATGAATAGAACTCTAGTTGAGAGAGTTAAAAGTGTGCTTTCAGAGGCTAAACTTTCGAATTCCTTTTGGGCAGAAGCACTTAACACTGTTGCTTATGTTATCAATTTGTCTCATGCGGTTGCTTTGGATGGTGATGTTCCAAATAGAGTTTGGTTTGCTAAGGATGTTTCCTATGATCATTTGAAAGTTTTTGGGTGTAAAGCTTGTGTGCATGTTCTAAAAGATGAGAGATCGAAACTGGATGTTAAAACTAAGTAGTGCATCTTCATTGGTTATGGTCAAGATGAGTTTGGGTATCGACTTTATGATTCGATTGATAATAAGCTTATTAGAAGTCGTGATGCAGTGTTCTTTGAAGACCAAACGATTGAAGATATTGACAAGACTGAGAAAATAGATTCTCATAATAATGAGAGCTTAGTCAATGCTGATCCAACTCCTATTACTGATTCATCTATTGCACATGAAGGAACCCAAGATAAAACTGCAGATGATGAGTAGGATCAAAATGATAATCAGGGCGTAGAACATAGAGATACTCCTATTAATGATGTTGTGATTGATGAGCAACCATCTCTTGCTCAGGGCGCTACTTTGGATGCTCCTGAAACCTCTAATAGAAGATCTACAAGGGAGAAGAAAAAATCAACATGTTACTCTCTTAATGAGTATGTACTATTGACTGACATGAGAGAACTTGGAGATTATGATGAAACCATGCAAAATACTCACAGAGAGCAGTGGGTAGAAGTTATGGATGATGAGATGAAGTAACTCCATGAAAATGACTCATATGAGTTAGTGGAATTACCGAAAGGTAAGAGAGCTTTATCAAATAAATAGATCTTCAGAATAAAGCAAGAGCAACATACCTCTGCGCCTAGGTATAAGGCGAGGTTAGTTGACAAAGGATTTGTCCAGAGGAAGAGAGTTGACTTTGATAAAATTTTCTCTCCTGTTCTAAAAATGTCTTCTATGGTACTAGACTTAGTTGCAAGTCTAGATTTTGAGGGTGAGAAGATACACACTGATGACAATCCTTCAAATTTGCTAACGAAAGTGGTGATTGCAGACAAGAATGAGTTTTGTAGAACTTTGGCAGACATGAAGCCTGTCGAGAGTTCCTCCACTTGAAGATTCATTTGGCCGCTTGGCTGGAGGGAGGAGTTTGTTGGGCTAAATCCCATGTTCCATCCAAAGGCCCATGGCCTAATCCTATTCTCTTTTGGTTCCCAATCCTATTTGGAATAGAAATTGGATGTGTATTCCTATTTGGAATTGGATTACTAATCCTACTTGGAGTTGATTTTGGCTTATGGAAAAAAAGCACAACTCATCATCTATAAATAGGACTACTTGAGAGAATTATTCAAGGCTCATTGGTATTTGTCTTTGAGAGACAATAGCACATAAGAGAGGTTTTTGAGAGAGCTTTCACCAAGAGAGAGAGAGAAGAAAAGGGAGAATTTCACTGTAGTTTTTTGCTCTCCGACCAGCCACCTTCAAATTGTGTTTGTCTATTTGTTCACCGTTGGATCGAGCTAAATATTTGAGCGAGTGTTCCTAACATCTTGGTGTTTGATTTGAACGGTGAAGATCAGATTTGGAGGTCAGAAACATCCGCTTTTCTATCCTGAACAGAAGCTCTATTTCGGGTAATTTCTCTTGATTTAGTTTATTGGTGTAGCTAGTGCTTGTCCGTGTTTGTCACTTGTTGTGTAGCCACTGTTGGAGAATATTTGTAACCCTCTTATTGTTATAGTGGAGCTATTTGGATCTTTGTGATCCCGTGGTTGTTACCTTTGATTTGAAGGGTTTTTCCACGTTAAATTTGGTGTTCTTTATTTTCTCTATTTTTGGGTTTGTCGCTCTCCGTCGCAACAGCGAGAAGGTGGCTCCATATCTCCCTTATTGTTTGTGCTTGCTATGGAGTATCTAAGTAGACTCCTTAAACCTTTGAAACACTTGAAAGAGTTCAAATATCACCCAATATGTGCTAAAATCAATCTGGTTCACTTGGGCTTTGCTGACGACTTGCTCTTGTTCTGTCGAGGTGATGTACAATCAGTAGCTGCTTTCTATGATAAATTCAAAATATTCTCAGCTTCTTCTGGTATGATAGCCAACCCACTGAAAAGCTTAGCGTATTTTGGAGGGGTGCCTCTAATTGTGCAACACAAGATTCTCGACCTACTTGGCTATACCAAAGGAGAGCTCTCATTCAGATAGCTTGGTGTTCCCTTGAGCACAAAGAGGCTTACTGTATTACAATGTGAGCCCTTTATTGAGAAAATGTTGGGGAAGATCACTTCATGGACTGTTAGATTTTTGACTTATGCTCGGAGAACAAATCTGTTGAAGAGTGTATTATTTGCCATTTAAACCTTTTGGGCTCAGATATTTGTGCTACCCAAGAAGATCACTCAAGTTTATTGAAACCTTATGCAGGAGATTTTTATGGACCAGCAATGCTGAATTCTCAAGGAAAGCTCTAATTGCTTGGGACAAACTCTGTTGTCCCTTGGTTTCTGGTGGACTTAATCTAATTAATGTGCCCTTATGGAATAAGGTAGTAATTTGTAAATTGGTTTGGAAGTTATCCAAGAACAAGGAAAAATTATGGGTGCAATGGGTCCATGCTTATTGTATAAAAGGCCAAACAGTTTGGGAAACGTATCCAAAAAATGCATCATGGGTGATACAGAAGATTTTCAAGGCTAAAAGTTGCCTGGAAATAACTGGCTTTAACGAGCAAAAATTGTTGCAGATAGAGAAATTCTCTATTAAAGATGTGTATAAGAAGCTACAAGGGACTTATCCAAAGATGCATTGGAGGAAGCTCATATGTAATAACCAAGGTTGTCCCAAATGGATTTTTATCTTACGATTGGCTATTCTGAACAAGGTTAGCTTCAAAGAAGAGATTAACAAAGTGAGGACTCGATGTGGATCCATTATGTCCACTATGCAATCAGACTAACGAATCTTTGAGGCATCTATTCTTTCAGTACATGGCGCAAATTACTCACATGGCAAGGAATCCAAAAGAATGGCTTAGCTTGGCAGGAGGAAATAGAGTGGAATGTGAAATTTTGTGGTGGCCATAGTAGGGGGGCTGGAGTTTACAGGGTTGTCTTAGCTGCTACAGTCTACCAGTTGTGGATAGAGAGGAATAATGTGATTTTTCAGGATAGGAGAAGATCCTCACAAATCATCGTTAAGTTGATCATCCATGAGGTGCTCTTTAGATTTAGTCTAGTCCCTAAACTTGTAAACTATGTACAGCTTCTAAACTTTTATCCTTTGTAGTTATATTCTGTGACTAGAGAGTTGATTAGTTGAAGAGACGTTCGTAGAAGTTTGAGCATTCGAGTGGGCTTGTCTAGTTAAGCAGTGCATTTTGTCATTCCCTTTGAGCTGTAAATATCTATACTTGGTAATAAAATATTTATTTACCAAAAAAAAAGAGTATATATATATATAAAGATGTCTAAATGACTCATATGCTGAACCAAAAATTGGCACACTTGAAAGTAGTTAGCAAAAGTCATGCTCAGTTCAAGCTAAAGTCATTTAATTTGTGGTGGTGAACTTAATATAACAACATACATGTATACGAGGTTGCTTAATACTACTTTAGTTTGACGACTGTGTGCATACTCTGATGCCTAAATTGGTCAATTTGAAAAGTGCTTACATTATATACACGGATATAGAGTCTGTTTGGATAGGATTAAAATCTTTTTTTAGTTTTTTCAGGTATTTAATAAAGTAAAAAAGCAATTAAAAAAAATTAAAAACTGATTAAAAAAAGCTAAAAGCTAAAAGCTGGACCACCCCCAATTTTTTGCTTTCAGCTTAAAATTCTTTTTAAGTTTGACCAATACATTTACTCTTTTATCCCTTATAATTTTTCCTAATTCCAACACTACCTTCACTTTTCAGTCCTAAAATGTATGGAAGTACTCTTTTTTCTCTCATTCTCATCCCACTTCTCCATCTTTCCATTTCTCCTACACAAAAAGTGTTTAACAACACTTGTTTACCAAACACAGTAATAATTTTTTTTCAATTTCAACATTTTTCATCCAAACACTTATCTACTTATTTATAAGCACTTATTTTAGCTTTTAATCACATTACTTAAAAGCTACTTTTTTTAAACAAATCCAAACAGGCTCATAGTAGATAGTTAATTTAATCTCTCCGGATCACTTTACTTGTCATTTTAGAAAACTAAAATATAACTATTTTCTCCGTTTACTTTTATTTGTCACATTTGGACTTGATACGCCCATTAAAAAATAATGATTAACATGACTATTTTACCACACTATCCCTATTTATAATTGATGTCTACTATTAGGTCTTGAAAAATAATTTGAGGAATAAATAAGTAATGATAAGGGTAAAACATGAAAAAAAAATTGTCTTTTCTTGATATGTTAAAAATGACAAGTAAAAGTGAATATTTATTTTAAGAATAGTGGACAAGTAAAAGTGAATGAAGAAAATAGTTGTTTGTTTCTACTTTTATCCTTTTAGTCATAAATATGAAGAGATATTAATGTAGTGCAAAAGAAAGAAGTACTCCCTCTGTCCCATATTAGTTGGCCACTATACTAAAAATAGTTATCATATATTAGTTAGCTACGTTACTAATCAAGAAAGTATTAATTAATTTTTTTTCATATTCTCTTTGTAATTAATTCTTTTTTAAAGTGTTCACACTTGTTTGTAAACTTTCAAAGAAGTTCTTAAAGGGTGAATTAGTAAAACTATATTTTCATTTATAATTTTTAACATTAGTGTAAAAAGGAAAGTAGCCAACTAATATGGGACGGAGGGAGTATTAAATTGATAGGAATAATAAATAAGAACAATTTAAACAAATTACCATCTACTTAATATTTTTCTTAAGAGACGTGTAAATAAAAAATGTGACAAATAAAATAATTAGGAAGAAATGCATTATACTGTAAATTTAACGGTCATAGCAGATTATTCACCCTATTTTCATGTTTCTGTGTTATGATGAATACTTACATTGTTAGTACTTAGTAGTATATGGAAATTACAATAACATACCCAGTAAATTTTCACATAGTGGGGTCTGGGGAGGGTAAAATGTACGCAGACCATACCTTTACCCCAAAGGTGAAGTAAAGAGGTTGTTTCCGGTAGACTCTCGGCTCACAAAATCCAAGATATATATCCAAATAAACAAAGCAGTACATAATCACATAACAATAACATCAAAGTACTACTATAGTCTAACTACACGAAGCACTAGCAAAATATCTAAAGCGGGTGAAACAAAACTACAAGGGACACTCTACCAAAACGGGTCATAAGACATTGCACTCCTCCCTACTATGAAGCCAACCTACCTACTAACCTTCTACCCTAATCTGCGCCCTCCACACCTTCCTATCTAAGGTCATGTCCTCGGTAAGCTGCAACTGCGCCAAATCCTGCCTAATCACCTCTCCCCAATATTTCTTAGGTCTATCTCGACCTCTCTTAAAATCATCCATAGCCAGCCTCTCACACCGCCGCACAGGGGCCTCCTCGCATCTCCTCATAACATGCCTGAACCATCTCAACCTCACTTCCCGCATCTTGTCTTCCATCGAAGACACTCCTACCTCGTTTCGAATATCCGCATTCCTAATCCTATCTCTCGTCCTAAACCCACACAGCCAGCGCAACATCCTCATCTCAGCCACCTTCATCTTCTGAACATGTGAATTCTTGACCGGCCAACACTCTGCCCCATACAACATAGTCGGTCTAACTGCTACTCTGTAGAACTTGTCTTTCAGTTTAAGAGGCACCTTCTTGTCACACAAAACCCCGGATGTCAGCCGCCATTTCATCCACCCTGCACCAATACGATGGGCCACATCCTCGTCAATCTCACCATCACTCTGGATAATAGAACCTAGGTACTTGAAGCTACTTCCCTTTTGGATGACATGCGAGTCAAGCCTCACTTCAACGTCGGTCTCGGGTGATACCTCACTAAACTTGCACTCCACATATTCTATCTTGGTCCTACTCAACCTAAACCCTTTAGACTCCAGGGTTTGTCTCCAAACCTCTAACTTGTCATTAACTCCTTCGCGGGTCTCCTCAATCAAAACTACGTCGTCAGCAAATAACATACACCAGGGCATCTCCCCTTGAATTTGTCGCGTCAACACATCCATCACAAGGGCAAATAAAAAGGACTAAGGGACGATCCCTGGTGCAATCCCATCACTACGGGGAATTGCTCGGAATCCCCCGCCGTCCTAACACGAGTCTGAGCACCATTGGGAGAGTTAATTAAGCTGGTACATAATTCACAATCATCAAATATTGAGGTAGGATGATAAATATCTTTTCATTTTTAAATAGAGGTTTGGGGGTTCGAGTCCTGAAAATAGAATTGTCTTTAAAAAGAGCGTTTTGTCCTTCGAAATGAGTTTTTTCAACAGAAATTCAAATTAATCAGATTCCAAACTAAATACGTACATATTGATATTACAGATGAAAAATAAATAAAAAAGAAGTTGCTCAGGAAGTAAGTTTGTGTTACATACTGGCTTATGTTGTGGGCTATTAATAGTATTTACTATTGTTACTCAAAGGTGATGTCTACCTTTCTCATAAATGATGGCATTTCTCACATAATCGTTCATGTCCTCATCTTATATCTTACCTACCTAATATTTGACTTTTTTTTTTGAATGTATGGCTTAGTGTTAGGTAGGCCTGTCAACTGGGCCGGTCTGACCCGGACCGGACCGGTTAGACCGGCCCAAATAAGTGACCGGACCGTGGCTGGGCGAGACCATTTAATTGTACCGGTTTGGTGGGCCGTGTGCTGGGCTGGGCCGTCCAGGCCTGGCAACCCGGTAGATCGGCCCAGGTCCTGGCCCACCGGTGCCCCGGCCCCGCCCAGCCCAATTAACTGTTTAAATTTTTTTTTTTAATATATGGGCATTGGGGCTTGGGCCTTGGGCTGGCTGAGGCTGCTGGGCTGACAAGGCACGTGGGCCGCCTGTCAGCACCAGCAGGCCTACTGCCTACGTGAATAGCCTTTTCAGGCTACAATTGCAAAATGCAATTGTCAATTCACATTTCACATTTTCTGATTTTCACTCATGACTCATTGTTGAACGTTGGGCCAACGGCTACAATGCCGTTTGGCCAACGTTCAATTTCTCTCCCATTTTAAAAAAATCATCCATTCTTCATATATAAATACCTACTAATTTTTTTCATTTTTACTATAACAAATTTCTCATTCTCTCTCAATTTTCTCTCTTGATTTCTAGCAATATCAGAATATTATTTTATTATTTTGCTATCAACAACATCAAGTTGGAGAAAGTTCAAGTGTTCAATTCATCAATTTACGGTTGCTTAATTACTTCTTTATCTCCGATAATTTGGTATAATCGTTCTATCTCTTACTTTTAATTAGTATATTGTTTGTTGAATATCTTTTTGTATTAATTTTGTGTTTTTAATATTTATTAATTTAATTTATAAAATGGATAAAGTAAAACGACTTGGTAAAAGTGTTAAAAATTTATGTCCCGGAAGTAGTAGTGGTAGTAAGAAAAAAATCACTTCTGGTAGAGGTAGTACAAGCGGTAGAAATAATTATTCTCGTGTGCCTCCACCATCACCTAGTGAGATAGGAGAACGAGATATTCCTGTGGGTGCACATGATATGAATTATTTTGAGGCACAAGAAAATTATGGAATTGAAAAAGAAAATGAAGTTGACGTAAGTGTACATAATAATAATAATGATGATGATGATGGTGATGATGATGAACCCACTAGTCCCGTTATTGATAATGCTCAATCTCGTACTCCTAATTTTCCTCCACGGCCTAGAAAGCCCCGTAAATTAACTAGTGTTGCATGGGAATTTTATACTAAATTAGAAGGAACAACTCTTGTTGAATGCAATCTTTGTCATAAACAATATCAGCATAAGACCGGGGGTAATTCCGGAGGGACGGGTCAATTGATGAGACATTTGAGAACCGATCATGTAGGTTGGGAACAACTTTTAAAACAAGGTGGGGCTGGTGGAACACATAGACAAACTAAAATGAACCCACATACCGGTAAATTAGTTGGGACGTATAATAAAAAGAAAGACCGTGAAGAGTTAGCGAAAATGATAGCATTGGGTTGTTTGCCTTTCACGTTTGCTTCTTCTGATGCTTTTGTTCATTACATACAATCTATTTATAACCCAATGTTTACCGGTATTCCTAGAAGTACTTGTCGATCAGATATTTTTAGACTACATGGACAATATGCATTTTATTTACGTTGGTTATTAACAAATCTTCCATGTAGAGTTTCTCTTACTTCTGATCTTGGTCGTGCGGTTAATAAAAATGATTATTTAACAATTACTTGTCATTGGATAGATAGTAATTTTTTCATGCAAAAACGTATTTTGGCATTTCGATATGATGAAGATCGTAGGCATACTGCGGATTTTATTTCTAAATCTATCTCAGTGGTTACAGATTATTATGGTCTTAATGAAAAAGTTTTATGTATGGCTTTTGATAATGCATCTAACAACACCGCTGCTATTGATGATTTAAAAATTATGCTTACTCCTCCGTGTGTAGAAATTTTTCATGTTAGGTGTGCTTGTCATATATACAATCTAATTGTAAAAGATGGTCTTGATTTTTTTGAACCTGTGATTGAAAAAATTAGGCATGCAGTTGGCTTTATTCAAGGAAATAATAGAAAGCTTAGACTTACTGAATTTAAAAGAAAATGTAAGGACAATAATCTTAGACCAAGATTAATGCCTGAAGAAATAGACACTAGGTGGAATTCTACTTTTAATTTTTTAAATACTTGCTATATTTATAAAGTTCCTATTACTACGACTTTTAACCAATATGCTAGCGAATTTCCTGAACTTATGTTACAAGAAGCCGATTGGAGAAAAATTAAAGATGTTGTTGATTTTTTAAACTCATTTTATTTAGCTACTGTTGAATTTTCCGGTGCTTATTATCCTACTGCTTCTAATATTTTAGCTTATATAGCCGATCTCTCTATATTGCTTAGTGAATATAAGCTTAAAAGAGGTTACTCGGAAGCTATCACTAAAATGATCGAAAAATTCAAAAAATATTTTTTTCCGATTTCACCTATTTACTTAGTTGGTGCTATTTTAAATCCATGTATGAAATTTGTTAATATGTGTGAATTTGTTGCTATGATTTATAAAAATTTAGAAATTAAGAATGATGAAGTACCTTTTATATCTGATGCTACTATTAATGCGAATATTTACATGGAAAATTTATTTAATCATTATGTTACCTTAGTTAATAATGCTACACCGACTCATAATGCTCATTTATCTCATCCTTCGGACGAACCATCATCTTCCAAAAGACAGGCACAAGGTGTGCCTGCTTATGGTGTAACTAATTTATCTGTTTGGTCAAGATTACAGCCTACAGCGCAAGGAAGCATAAATCGCGATGAGCTTAATTTATATTTGAGATCACCCGTGGAGGACTATAAAAATCAAACTCCAACACTGGAGTGGTGGAAGAACAATCAAAGACAATATCCCGTACTTTCAACATTGGCTAGAGATGTGTTAAATGTTCCAATGTCAACCGTTGCATCAGAGAGCGCATTTAGTCAAGGAAGGCAGCAGCTCGGAGACAATCGACACTCATTAGGAAGCAATGCCATGAATGTTTTAGTTTGCCTCAGAGATTGGATTAGAGCGGAGCGAAGAAATCAAGGAATGACAATTGAACCGGATGAAGAAGAACCACTTGAAGAAATAATGTCAATTGGAGATCCTTCAACACAATCAAGTCCAGCGCATGGAGTTGTTGATTTTGAAAATTATGATCTCATTCTTGCCCATGTTAATACGGAAGAATTAGAGAAAATGATTCGAAATATGTAGATTTCTCAATTTATCTATTAAATTTTTATTTTCTAGTTTTACTGTTTTAGTTTATGAAGTTGGAGAAAAGTATTTGTAACCTTTGAATTTCAACTTTATTTTTCAATCAATATATTTTTAATAATGTCAAAGGCTCATTGAGTCTTTGCATTTTTAATTTTTTTCTCTCATAAAATTTAAATTTTAATTCTTGTCTATCATCTATTTTATATATATTTTATATATATTTGTTATATGTATATATTTTTTATATATCATATGAATATCATATTGTGAATATTCTATATGAATATTCTATATATATCACATGTATATCATATTGTGAATATTCTATATACATCATATGTATATCATATTGTGAATATTCTATATGAATATTTTATATAAATATTCTATATGAATATACTATATACATCATATGTATATCCTATTGTGAATATTCTATATGAATATTCTATATATATCATATTTATATCATATTGTGAATATTCTATATATATTCTATACGCATCATATGTATATTATATTGTGAATATTCTATATACATCACATGTATATCATATTGTGAATATTCTATATACATCACAAGTATATCATATTGTGAATATTCTATATACATCACATGTATATCATATTGTGAATATTCTATATACATTATATGTATATCATATTGTGAATATTCTATATACATCACAAGTATATCATATTGTGAATATTCTATATAAATCACATGTATATCATATTGTGAATATTCTATATACATCACAAGTATATCATATTGTGAATATTCTATATACATCACAAGTATATCATATTGTAAATATTCTATATACATCACATGTATATCATATTGTGAATATTCTATATACATCACAAGTATATCATATTGTGAATATTCTATATACATCACAAGTATATCATATTGTGAATATTCAATATACATCACAAGTATATCATATTGTGAATATTCTATATACATCATATGTATATCATATTGTGAATATTCTATATACATCACAAGTATATCATATTGTGAATATTCTATATACATCACAAGTATACTTTGAAAATTGAAATTTCAACTTTCAATGCATTAAAATTTGAACTTTAACTTTGAAATTTGAAGTTTGGAGTGTTTGGATTTAGAAATTTAAATTTTAAATTTTTGAATTTCAAATTTCATATTTTCAAATTACATGATTATAAAATATAAAATATTACTACACTAGTACACTACATTATTATAAAATATAAATATATAATTCAAATTTTAAATTTTAAATTTAAAACGATTAAAATTATATCACACTTTAAAATTGATAACACTACATTACATGATTAGAACTCAATTTTTAAATTTAAAATTAAAAAAAAAAAGGTGAAACCCATGGACCGGCCCCCAAACCCGGCCCATGAAGGCCTACATAATTAGACCGGCCCTGCCCGTGAAACCCGGTCCAAAAATGGGTGACGGGCCTGGGCTGGACTGGCTGAGCATTTTGCTCAAAACAGCCCGGACCGGATCGGCCCATTTATTCTGGACCCGGACCGGCCCAGTCCATGAAACCGGTGGGCTGAAACTTATGTGGGCCGGTCTGACCCGGACCGGCCCGTTTGACAGGCTTAGTGTTAGGACAACTAGGTTTTCAAGTTACCAATGTTGTCCATCGTGATTGTATCTAAGTGACATACTTATGTCTTGTTTCAATTATACGATGTTGTTGAAACTTAGGTTACCCCATTACTTCGACATGTTCTTCTGTCTAAATATTAAACGATTTAAGAATGTACAAAATGGTTTCAAATTTTCTATACATTAGACTTAATTGGTGAAATATCCCAAAAGTTGAAAAAAGGGAAAAACAATTGACAATGTTATCATTATAGCCTAGCCCAGTCGCCCTACGCGCTTGGCGCTTCAAAAGGTAAAATTATCGGTCGTAGTTTGATTATCACTTTTGGTCTCTCTCTTAGGGTGTGTTTGGTATGGTTTTCAGATACTCCCTCTGTTCCAATTTATATGACTCACTTTCCTTTTTAGTCAGTCCCAAAAAGAATGACACATTTCTATATTTAGTAACAATTTAACTTTAAAATGCTTATTTTACCCTTAATGAAATGATTTACAACCACACAAACATCTTTGACTTATTTTAGACCACAAATTTCAAAAGTCTTTCTTTCTTTCTTAAACTTTGTGCCAAGTTAAAGTAACTCATATAAATTGGGATGGAGGGAGTAATATTTTTCAATTTTCCTATGTTTGACTAGTTAAAATTTTGAAAATATTTTCTTTAGAAAAATAAATTTCTTAAAATGAGAAAAATGAAAAAAATGAAAAACAAGTTTCATAAGTGATATTCCATACTGATTATCTACTCCCGACTCTCCAACACACCTATACCTTCACCCCACCCCCTATAGCCCACATAAGGACCTCAAAAAAATTCTTTTCGTCGTATAACCCAATTGCTGCGAATTGTAATCTACCCTGACCGGAATGAAATGAGCGGACTTGGTCAGCCTGTCAACAATGACCCAAATTGAGTCATACTTCCTCAATGTCTTGGGAAGACCCACCACGAAATTCATGGCTATCCTTTCCCACCTCCACTCTGGAATTGGCATTCTCTGAAGTAGTCCTGCAAGTCTCTGATGTTCGTACTTTACCTGCTGGCAGTTCTGACATTTGGACAAAAAATCTACTATGTCCCTTTTCATCCATGGCCACCAGTAACGCTGCCTCAAGTTCATGTACATTTTGGTCACACCCGGATGAATTGAGTACCGCGAACCATGGGCTTCCGCCAAGATTCTCGGAATTATATCATCAACCCGAGGAACACAAATCCTCACCCTTAAATACAACACTGCACCCGAGTCTAACATGACGTCTCTGGACTCCCCGGATATTACCTTACCTCGTAACTTTCCCAGCTTCGGATCCTGAAATTGTTTCGCCTTAATTTCCTATATGAAGGTGGCCTTGACCTCAATGCTGGCCAACAACCCACCTTGATCTGAAACACTCAAGTGCATGAACTTGGCCTCCAAAGCCCAAATTTCCTTAGCTAATGGTCGTTTGGACACCCCCAAACAAGCCAAGCTACCCATGCTAACAGTTTTCTGGCTTAATGCGTCTGCCACCACATTAGCCTTATCCGGATGGTACTGAATGGTCATATCATAATCCTTCAATAACTCCATCCACCTCCTCTGCCTCAGATTCAAATCCTTCTGAGTGAAAACGTGCTGCAGACTGTGATGATCTGTGAATACCTCACACTTGACACCATAAAGGTAGTGTCTCCAGATTTTCAATGCAAAAACCACCGCTGCCAACTCTAAATCGTGAGTCGGGTAATTCCTCTCATGCACCTTCAACTGCCTGGATGCATAGGCTATCACATTCCTATCCTGCATCAACACAACACCCAAACCAGAATGTGAAGCATCACAGTAAACAATAAAGTCTTTACCTTCAACCGGCAAGGACAAAATAGGGGTTGTGGTCAAAAGTGTCTTGAGCTTTTGGAAGCTCTCCTCGCACTTGTCGTACCACACGAACGGTACCTCCTTCTGTGTCAGCCTGGTTAGGTGAGTAGCAATAGAAGCAAAATTCTTAACAAACCTCCGGTAGTTCCCTGCGAGCCCAATAAAACTCCTCACCTCGGTCACAGAGCTAGGCCGAACCCAACTTTTGACTGCCTCAATTTTCTGGAGATCCACCATCACCCTCTTTTCTGACACTACATGCCCCAAGAATGCTACGGAAGTCAACCAGAACTCACACTTAGTGAATTTTGCATAAAGCTTTTGGTACCTCAAGATATCCAGCACAATACGAAGATGATTAGCATGCTCCTCCCTACTCTTAGAGTAGATCAAA
Organism: Jaltomata sinuosa; assembly: GCA_003996215.1. Taxonomy (NCBI): domain Eukaryota; kingdom Viridiplantae; phylum Streptophyta; class Magnoliopsida; order Solanales; family Solanaceae; genus Jaltomata; species Jaltomata sinuosa. The sequence continues at coordinate 402,620 of QJPP01007515.1, read as the reverse complement.
AGATCATCGATGAACACGATAATGAAGGAATCCAAGTAGGACTTAAACACCCTATTCATCAAACTCATGAATGTTGCCGGCGCATTGGTCAAACCAAACGACATTACTAGAAACTCGTAATGCCCATACCAAGTCCAAAAAGCAGTTTTTGGAATGTCCTCCGGCCTAATCTTTAACTGATGGTACCCCGACCTCAAGTCAATTTTTGAAAATACCGATGCACCCTAAAGCTGGTCAAATAAATCATCTATACGGGGTAGAGGGTACTTATTCCGGATGGTCACCTTGTTCAACTGTCTATAATCTATGCACATCGGCATACTACCATCCTTCTTTACAAATAAAACTGGAGCACCCCAAGACGAAGCACTGGGACGTATGGATCCCTTATCTAGGAGTTCCTGTAGCTGAGTCTTAAGTTCCCTTAACTCTGCCAGAGCCATACGATACGGAGGAATGGAAATGGGACGAGTGTCTGGCTCCAAATCAATACAAAAATCTATATCCCTGTCCGGAGGCATACCATGCAAGTCCGCTGAAAACACCTCTAAAAATTCGGAAACCACTGGAACTGACTCAATAGGCGGGGACTCCATACTATCATCCCGGAGATGAGCCAAAAAGGCTAGACACCCCCTCCCCACTAGCTTCCTAGCCCGAACAAATGATATTATCTTAACTGGCTTAGGCCTGTACACACCTTCCCACTCTAGTCTATCCTTACCCGAAATCTCTAGAGCCACAGTCTTGGTGTTACAGTTCAACACAGCATGATAAGGAGATAGCCAGGTCATACCCAAGATAATATCAAAATCAGCCATATCCAGAATTACCAAGTCTACCCAAGTATGTAGCCCCACAAACACAACAGAACAGTCACGATATACATGAGTCACAACCACAGACTCTCCAACTGGGGTAGAAACATAGATAGGGGAATCAAGGATATCGCAAGTCAAATCCAGCCCCAAAGCAAAACTCACAGACACATAAAAATACGTAGAGCCTGGTTCAAATAATAACGAAGCTATTTTATCACAGACAAGAATAGTACATGTGATCACTGCATCTGAGGCTTCTGCCTCGGTCCTCCCTGGAAAAGCATAGCAATGAGCCCGATCATCAATCCGGGCAACTTCCCAAGCCGGCTGCGCCGCACCCCTGCCTGCGCCGCCGTTCCCCCGGTCTCCCCAGCCTCCCTGAAAATTACCTCGCCCACCCTGTGGACGACCCCTAGCATTACCGCCTCTGCCTGCCAGAACCACTACTCTAGTCTGTTGCTGACCCTGATTACCTATCTGCCTATGTAGACACTCCCTCTTAAAGTGGCCCAGCTCACCACAATGGAAGCAACCATGGTCAAGAGTAGGTCTGCTAGCTGATGTATAGGACGCTCCCTGGCCTCTAGGAGCTGAAGATTGAACTCCCTAACGACCACCTGTAGTAGCTGGCAGAGCTGACTGAATAGGACGGGTTGGATAAGCCTGCTGATGCTGGCCTCTGGAGTATAAACCACCATAGTTTCCCTCATTCCGAGGCTTCTTGGCTAAAGCCTTAGCCTGCCCCGATTGCCTACCTCCCTCAATCTTCTTCACCTAATCCACCACACCATTAAAGCCCTTTCCTGAAAAAGTCATATGCACTGACAGTACCTGCAGTTCACTATTCAGACCTTTGACGAACAACCGGACTCGTTCCTCCTCGAAACCCAACATTTGTGTAGCAAAATGAGACAACGCATGGAACTTAGCCTCATAAGCCGAGACTGACATGCTACCCTGCTCCAAGTTTAGGAAATCATCTTTCTTCCGGTCCCTCAAAGTACGAGGAACGTACTTCTCTAGAAACAACGCGTGAAACTGCTCCCAAGTCAATGGAGGTAGAATAGAAAATCGACACTCAACATGAGACCTCCACTACTGCTTGGCATCACCCTGCAGCTGAAAAGTGACAAACTCAACCCCATGCTGACGTACAATACCCAACTTGTGCAACCTCTCATGGCAATCCAAGATGAACTCATAGGCATCCTCCTTGTCTGTACCTTGAAACGTCGGAGGTTTCAGCTTAAGGAACTTAGTCAGCATCTCATGCTCATTACCTGTCATCACTGGGCCTAACATTGGCCTGAGGAGATCATTTGTGCCTGAAGCTGCGTCCATCCTAGGTGTAGTAGTAATCGTTGGCTGAGTGTCCAAGGCCTGATTTGCATAAGCTGCGGGTATGGCTCCAGCACCAACCAACCCACTCAGGATATCCCATGCCTGCTTAAAAGCTTTCGGTGTCATAGTAGGAAGGCCTGCACCCCCAACCGGTGCCGCCTCCGCTTGAGCCCCTTCATCCCCTACAACCACATCTTCTACGTCCACAGCCACATGATCTTGAGGTGGGGGAGGGGTTACCTCGCGTGCAGCAGCAGCTCGAGCTCCACCCATGGCGGGTGCGGCTCCAGCTCATCCCCTTCCCCTTCCCCTACCTCTGCCACGAACTGCCAGACCCGCCGCTGGGACCGCTGGCCTTGCTCCATTGTTCCTTGTAGTAACCATCTGCGGACAGAAGAGTGAATGAGGTTAGATACCAATTTGTATCACCAGATACCAATTGGAATCGAGTTATAGCACGAAGGAAAGAAGAAAGAGATAGTTTTTCCTAAAGCCTCATAGCCTCTCGAAGAAAAGTACGGACGTCTCCGCACCATTCCGCAAGACTCTACTAGACCTGTTTGGTACGACGAGATCAACGAACCTAGGCTTTGATACCATCTTTGTCATGACTCAACCCGTCGTGAGTGGCACCCACCCAACCCCCGGATGAACGAACCAATAGAGTTCAACCCTTGCCTAGACTAACAGCCTAAAACCAGCAAGTGAAAAGTAAACTAGCAATCAAACGAATCAAAAACTAATCATAATAATGAATCTGCGAAAAATCCCACCTAGGAACTGAAAGTCATCGTACCAAACATCAATACCAAATATCTAGAATACGGGGATGCAATCCCAAAAGATAAAATGAAATAGTTTTAAGTCCAAAACAAACGGACTGAAACTCTAAGGATAACCCAAGGTAGCTCGAATCAAGCAGCTCACCCTTGAAAGTCAGAATCGCCGGTGCTAAAGATGAGGTCGCGTCTCAGCCGCTGGAAGATTTCATGTACTCACCAAAAGAAAAGCAAGTGCAGTATGAGTACACCACCACTGTGTACTGGTAGAATCATCAGCCAATTTTCAAGTAAATAGTATATACATAGTACAACAAATTCAAGTAAATATATGGAAAACATGCAACAAGTCAACAAGTCCTAGACTAAAGTCTCCACCTGCCTTGTTCTTGCATGAAGTCCATCTCTTACAGTTCTATACCACAAACATGTACCAATAACCATACTTTTCCGTCTAGTCCGGACCCACCCTGGAATCCCCTCTAGATAATTACCAATAGTAATGATTAACTCGGCCTAAACCAAAACCAACACAGCAGTTATACAACAGTTCCCGACCACTCAAGGACCACCAAACAATAGCACCTTTCAATAAACAACCCGGTCCACTCACGAAACCAATATCAGGTATTACATTCAGTAAAACAACCCGGTCCACATACGGACCAATAACAATCAATGTAATACAAAAGTCAACATGCAATATGCAATAAAGTAAACCCGTACCAGGAGTGATACCCGTGCCAACCAATTGTTATACCCGTACCAGGCGTGGTACCCATGCCAACCATTTGTTATACCCGTAACAGGCGTGGTACCCGAGCCAACCGAATGTCAATAACCACAGTCAATAGATGAACACACACAACTTGTAAAATCAACAAGCAAACACCGTTCAACACAGGCTGTAAACAGGAACCTAGACATTCCACACAACTTTCCTAAGCAATGTAAAGCATACAATCACTTAGACATGAGTACATGAATATACAACATTCACAGAAAATCATAAGTCATCACCTACCTCGAAATGATCCAAGCTCTATTCAACCCGAGTTTTCCCGTGTTTCGGATTCCTCTCTCGTTCTTGGTCTAAAAACAACACATAGTACATACAATTAACACACAAGGCCTGCACATTACCCGAATTATACCAAATTCACAAACCCCCGGCCACCCATGATCATCCCACCCTTTTTCCGGGCTTTTCCACCGTTAATTCTCCTAGTTCTATCATTTTTACGGATAAAAACGGAGAATTTAACAACCTATGATCATTTTAACATACTTTTATCAACACCCAAGAACGTACATGCTTGGAACTCCCCTTCCTTCCCCGAATTCCACCATTCCTAGGTTATGCCAACCTTTCCCCAAATTCCCTCCTAGCAATTCTACCGCATAGGAAACGTAATACAAAGGTTCGCAAACGAAAACCTTACCTTAGGGAAGAATTTCGACGGAAAAAGGAAGAAAAACGTCTGGAATCGCCTAGCCCTTCTCCCAAAACGAAGTTGTGAAAAACTGAATGTTTTGGGAAATGTTTCTGCATTAAAATCCCGTCGGCCCGCTATAGCGGACGACTTCCGCTATAGCGGTCTTAAGTGGGGTTGACCGCCCTTGACCACCGCTATAGCGGTATTTTGCACCGCTATAGCGGAGGTCGCTATGGCGGACCATTGCGCTCGTCACGGACAGAATGTCCGGAAATCTCCCAGTTTTGGCCATTTTACAACACACTTGCTTTCCCCGATGATCCAAAACAACCTCTTCACGTCAAACGCGATTCTGGGAGTTTTACTTACCCAAATTCGATTCTGAAAAGTCCCCCGGATTCCTTTATGTCTTGGCTACGTGGAAAACTAGCTCAAAATAAGACACATAGACCAATCCTTACCGAATTTCCTTAGAACCTACCTCGCTCCAAAATCGGCCGAGGCTAGCCTAGCCCAGAATTTTAAACTTCCAAACTCGGAGTTTTCTAACTCTAAAACTTGGCACGATTGGACTACCCGTCACGACGGACCCGGTCGTTACAGTTGGTGAGTGAGATAATTGTATTATTAATACTTTTTATTAAAATATCATATTATAATTTTTAGATAATGTATTATCTAGTTCTTTATAAAATGTTAATTTTGTGCCGAACTTATGAGTATTTTAAATATTTTTTAGAATTTATGTGTATAAATCATATTTTATGTTTTTTTTTGAAAAAAATAAAACATGTTTCCCAAAAGTATGATCAAACACATATTGAAACTTCACCCAAAATTGACTTACCAAAAGTATTTGAAAAAAAGTAAGGCTTCGACGAGATTGGATTCCCTCCGGTAACAATGTATCCAGTAATGTCCAATAGTACACTTGATACAAAACACGTGTAGAATTATAATCTAAAGGCTTGGATTCAATTTAATTAGTTTTTCTATTTTTTTTATTATTTATACACCAATTGATATTTAAAAAAAACAGGGGAATGGTCTAGACCGCCAGGCAACTCACACACCATTTTCTTCCCTTTTTTGTACCATACTCCCACCTTCATACTACCTCACTTTGTCCTCTTCTTCGTCACTGGTGATCTTCATTCGCACATACGTATTAATCAAAATGCTTCATCCTCAAGCTAGAAAAGAAAACAATTCACGACTTTTTCACCTATTTTAGATGTATATACTTAAATATTATATTCTATTTTTTAAGTTCAATTTTTCTTTAAAAATCATCACTTTATTCAGAGTAAGTTCATTTTTTTCTCCCCAAATTTGATGACAAATGAGTTGATTTTTCTAAATTTTAAAATATACAAATTGATACATAATGTACGTTGTTATGCAACTATAAGTATATCAGTAGATTCTACAGAAAATATTTGTGCCTATCTATAATGGCAATGCAAAGTCTGCGAAGGAGGAGGGGATAGCAATAACAATGACCATCATTTCACCAATAAATGATTGAAAATATTTTACCGACAACCTAGAGAGTGTAATTAATTAAATGTCAAAAATAAATTCAGACCTTTAGATTTTAATTTTACACGTGTCTTGCATCAAGTGTATCATTGAACATTATTAAATACATTGTTATTGGAGAGAATTTAATTCCGGCTTTGACACTCCTTACTCATTTTTCTTTAAAATTTGATTATGAATTAACATAAATGCCCTTGCACGGTTGCACGTGATATTTTCTTTTATAAGTTTAAGAAAATACTAGGACTTAAAACTTCTAGCAACGATACATGATTATGAAACCAAAAAAGATTATTAGAAACTAAACTTACTTGAATTTGTTACTGATGCTTCTCCTACTGTTGAGCTAGAACTAAAATTTGGTCTTCATACTATGTTCAAGCAAGTTTTTCTTAGATTTTAGAGTGCTAGAGTTAGAAGGACAATGAAATTAGACGAGCTGTTTAACTAGGACATGTCTACATTAGGGGGTCGACGATTCAAATAAATTAGAATTTTAATTGTGTGTATTAATCTATATATTAGTAGGCTTAATTTGTGTGTCAATGCATACAAATGAGAGTTTTAATGACACTTTGACCTTTGACATGTTCACCTCTCTGGGTGATTTACACAAATAATTTTAGAGTTGGGAGTGGTCTTGAATGGACAAAATATAAAGTTTAACTACTTTTGTCTCATGGCAACACTTCTAACTTTTAATCTTGAATGTTTGAAGGAATTAATATCTCTTGACCATTTAGAAAATGAATAGAAGAACATAATTTTTTTCAAATATATCTCATGTGTAAACATGAAGATCTCTTATAAAAAATAATAAAATAAAAAAAATTGCAAAAGAAAGAAAGGATAGTACCTAACCCGAAGGCACCGTGAGAGGAGCTATCCAATAAAACTAGAACAGAGGACTAAAGTGAAAATTATGTGAACCGTACCGGAAGCGGTGATTCAATGAAACTCATAAAGTGCCTTCAAACTTTAACTAGCCAGATGGATCGAAATGAAAAAAAGTTCAACGCTCGGATAGATCAAATTTCTAGAGCCTCGTCGATCTTGTAAGGACTAGATTCAAGGAGACATGTTCAGTTACAACTCCCGCCAAGTGCCGCTTCAAAGCCAATTCAAAAGAGGTTCAAAATGCCAAGCATCCCAAAGTATGACAGAACAACAGACCCTCAAGAGCATATGCCATTGTATACATGTGTGGTGAGAGGCAACGATATGCAGCCGAATGAGATGAAGTCAGTTTGCTGACAAAATTCAAAAAAACTAAATAAAAAATGAGCAAAGACATGATAATTTTTATTGCCTGAACATTCTATTAAATCTATTGAAATGCTTGTAGATGCCTTTGTGAAAGCACACACCAAAGCAAAGAAAGTACAAGCAAGGAAAGTGGACATTTTAAAATTGCTTAGAGTGATTCAGTACTGTTTTTCTAAAGAGAAAGGATGTTGTTGCCATTGGTTCCAGACGAATAGGCAACTGAGACTTTCACCAAAGGACTCATCCTGAAGAGATCAAGTGCATCATTAAAAATAAAAGAATTTTTTTTGAATTTCCAACAAACAATATAATGTGGACAAATGTTCACAACAAGTACGAATCAAAAATTTGAATTGAAGATAATCAGCTAGCTCCACCAGTGTGAGGGATAATAATATCCACTATTATATTATCCCTGACAGCTTGAATCTTGAGATGATGGTGGTGGAAGAAACACCTTAGGTGAAGTTTAAGAATCCAACTGCTGATATAATTATAATCTTATATCTACATTTATAAGCCTTTATCATTTTTTGTTATTCCATGGCATATGTACCTTCAATAGACTTCTTAACTAGCAATCTCCTTCCTCAAAAAGATCCTTGGAGCGTGGGATAGGCGTGATCGACGTCGCTAAACGTATTCTAGTTCTTTAATTTTTGTATTATTGTCTATGTAAACATATATGTACCGATGGAGATATCTACTCTTAGTATTGCAATACCCGAAGACTTGAATGAATAGCCATCGCTTTTAAATAATCGAGATCCAATGAGAATTTGTGTGTAGCTCCTGATCTTTGACATCAAAATTGATCTCATGCAACAAGTTGTCTTGAATCATTTAACATGATCGGTCTGGTTGAGTCCCTGAGCCGTACTAGGCATGCACACCCCTCCCTCAACTATTTGGCTACTAAATTGAACTCATTTAACACTTTACTGAGTGCTGCTATTGAATTTATTGTGGCGAGCAATAATGAGAAAAATAGTGCTGATTAATGTTGTGTCAATGTCAATAGATAATTTCCTAAAAGGAATGCTACCTAGTCCATATAAAGTTTGTAATAGCAACTGCAATTATATATTGGGGTGAAGCATGAAAAGGTCGAGAATGTTTTTGTCTATAGTGTTACAATTATCATGAAAATTGAGATCATCAAAATTCTTTAATTTGAGATTTTGCTCTCAATGGATACAGTTATCATATATGCCAGACATTTCATTTATAACCAAGGTCTTCAGTCAAGATAATGTAAAATCTAATTATAAATAATATATATGTCTTTGAATTGTTGACATAATTTATTTTTTTTAAGTTTAAGAAAATATAAGGATTTAAAACTTCCAGCAAAGATACATGATTAAGGAACCAAAAAAAATTATAAGAAACTAAAGTTATCTGAAATTGTTACTAATATTTCTCCTATCATTGAGCTATAACTAAAATTTGATTTTCATACAATGTTTAAGTTTTCCTCAAATTTTAGAGTACCAGAGTTAAAAGGACTACGAAATTAAATGAACTATTCAAACAAAATTAAGAGTATTTATTGTGTGTATTAAGCTAGAATATGTAGGCTTAATTTGTGTATCAATGCATACAAATTAGAGTTTTAATGACCCGTTGATCTTTTTTCCTGTTCACCCTTCTGGGTGATTTACAAAAATAATTTTAGAAGTGGGCGGTCTTGAATTGACCTCGTTGTTCATAGGTAAAACATCAAGTTGAACTAGTTTTTCCCCATGGCAATACTTTTAATTTTTCATATTGGACATTTGAAGAAATTAAAATCTCTTTACTACTTACAAAATGAATATTAGAAAATAACTTTTTCCAGATATCTCAGGTGTAAACATGAAGATCTCTTACAAAAATATCATAGAATAAAAAAAATTGAAATTAGTCTAAAAAATCAGTTCATTCGAAAGTGTGTCATAAAGCAAGTGAAGATCAAAATTTTAAAATCACCATTTTCAAGGTTATTAGTCTCACGATTCAAATACCCGTGCATGGCACCCACACTGATCTCCGGTGGACAAACCATCTCTTACTAGCTACCCATGTCATAACAAATTTATTTAACACATTTTAAAAATATTCAAGTCATGAATAAGAGTTTTAAGTATCACTAGATCAAAAATACCTAGCTATTATATTTCTAAAAGCTGAAAGTCATCGTACAAAGAAACACTATAGCTAAACAATCTCTAAGAATATTCAAAATCTATGTATTATCTTATACATGATATAGAAGGTGGAATAAGTAATACTTGTATAATTAATACATGAATAACTAATCTCTACATAACTAATACATGTATAAATAATATATAGATTACCTCATAACTAATATCTACATTACTAATACCTATATAACTTTAACTAGCTACCAAACGACCCCTTAGTGTTATACACAATAGAAAAATAGTGATTATTACAAATATTTTAAAGGTAATACCGACATCCGGAGGTCGATTTTATTCAAAATAATTAAATAAAAGTAAAATACCGACCTCCGGAGGTCGGTATTACCTTTAATTTTAATGAAAATAAAATTAATTATGTTAAATAAATAATACCGACCTCTGAATGTCGGTATTAATATTATTTTTATTTTATAATATAAATAAAATAATTAAATAAAAAATAAAAAATAAATACCGACTTCGGGAAGTCACTATGAGAATAATTTAAGGTAAATAAAATCAATTATGTAAATTAAATATTACCGACATCAGGAAGTCGGTATTAATTTGTTTTTTTGTTTTTTATCTTTCAAAAAACCGACATCCGGAGGTCGGTTTATTTAAAAGTTATTAAAAATATTTTTTTTTTCATTTTTTTATATTTAATTGAGATAAATTTAAATTTTATTTTTTATTTGCTAATTCGATACCGACTACAAGAGGTCGGTTTTTCTTTATTTTATTTTTTTCTGGGAAAGTTTCCGACCATCGGAGGTCGGTATTTGGTTTTCCCGCATTTTTTTTCCAAATAAACCGACATCTTGAAGTCGGTTTTCTTAAGAAAATAAAATAATTTTTTGTTTTTAACAATACCGACTTCCGGAGGTCGGAAATTACCGACTTCCATAGGAGGTCGGTAATTTTGAGGTCGGTATTCGCAGTTTTTTTAGTAGTGAATTAGACATCAAGTACTAAGAAGATTCGTGGCAACCTGGATAGGAACAGTTCACCCTCGAATCAATCAATTGACGCCGCTAGATACGAAATCGCATCGAAGTCTCTGAAACACAGTCTCTACTCAAAAGAAAGTGCAGGAGTAGCATCAATACAAACACTATGTAGTTGTAGGTATCATAGGCTGACTCAAAGTAGTAGCAAATATATCTCATGAAATCAATAAAGCAAGTAGACAAGTACATCATCACATAATCAAACTCAAATAACAAGTAATCACATCAGCCAAGGAAATCACTGAAAATTCAGACATATCAATGTCAACAAGTAAAGGACATATAAGTCACCCAACAGATATAATAAGTCATTTTGAACTCTACAAATATAATGCAGTCACATCACAAAATGTGAAATCATGTCCATACTGATCTTACAGTTATATAGTCTTTGTATCTCATCAGTCTCACTCTGTACCATATCTGAAATCACAACAGTCTCTCATATGTACACACATGTTAGAGGGTCTTATTTTTGTCCAATTGATCATGATATGCAAGGGATAACCTAGGGTTCATATACCGTACCCACATGGTATTCGGTCCATAATATAACTGCTCGTTTGTAGTTACATCAAACTCGAGCCACTCATCATCAGAATAGTATGTATATTCTCAGCTCTTTGAACATAGCTCAATATGTTCTCGAAATAGTTATCGCTCAAGATAGTAATAACAAGTGCACATAATAGTCATGGGTCATTTATAAACATGTTTCAAGCAATTATCAGCTTATTCATATAAGCATTGCCAAACCAAACAAATATTCAATCACAGATTATATTGGAAGACCAATCAACATGCTTATCACTTCATAACACATACAAGAGACTAAATTAAGTTTAATTTCACATAAATCATAACCTAACTCAACCAAAGAATTTGAATCAAGCAAGTTAATTTGCAGAAGCTTTTCCTTTTTTCAATGCTTCGAAGCGTTCAAAGTCTAAAATAAACAATTATAAGAGTAATCAATTCTTCAAATATAAGCTTTGGAAATTCAAACACATCCATTCTATCCTTATTCAAGGTCTATAACATTATCCAATGGTCAATTAACCATCAACTAGTCTCACAATGTTCATATATCTCAATTTATGAAATTTCTACTCAATTTTCCCCCTTTCAAGCAGTTTTATGCTATAAGGTCCTATTTTTATGAAATTCAAGGTTCTCAATCACCATAATTCATGTTTAAGAACATTAAATTCATGCTAGGAAGTGTTAATCTGCAACCTAGAAGCATTGCAGATAATTATCACATCTACCCGTAGGTTTCCCACACTTTTCATGAACCTAGGATTCTAATCCCCCAATTTCACCATTACAATCCCCCTAGCGATTCTATGGTGCTAGAGGATTATTTGACGAAGAGATTGATGAAATAAACTTACCTCAACAAGAAAATCACCTTAGTCTTGGAAAAATTGTCTTTCTAAAACTCTGGAACAAAGTTTTAGAATTTATCATGAGATGAAACTCGAAATAAGTATCTTAAAGCGGGTATTCTGCCTTTCGTCATTCGCTCTAGCGAATCCGCTATGGCGAAGAAGGGCTCGCTATGGCGAGTCTTGACGATTCGCCTAGTTTCACTATTACGGGACCCCGACCGCTACGACAGTCTCACTGCAACGAGAATCCTACCGCTACAACGGTCCTTAACCAGTAACTCGGAAAAACTGGGCAAAAGCTTCATTTCACAACACAATTTTCATACTTAAGACATTACGAAACAAACTCAACGTGACAACCACTCTAAACACAAGCTACAAACTCGCTCGCAGTCTCAAAATTTCATATGGAGGTTTAGATCACTAGGTCACCCCCTCGCGAAACACAATAGAACGAAACACAATATGATTCATCACAATTAATCAAGAGTTTTTTAATTTTAAATTACCCTATCTTTGAGATTTTATTAGCTCAACTCACTAGGGGAACTCTAACAGGGCACTTTGGCCCTAACCATCCCATAACGACTGGAAGGATCGTTACAATTATGTGTAATTTTCTATAATTTAAGTATAAGAAAATACTCCCTCCTTTTCAAAATACTTTTGTAATTTTCTATAATTTAAGTATAAGAAAATACTCCCTCCTTTTCAAAATACTTTTCGCAACTATTTTTCTAAGAGTCCAACAATATGAATTTTGATCAATATTTTAAGGTGTATTTTTTTTAATCATATTGATATAACAAAAATTACAATTTGTAGTACTTTTAGTATAGTTTTTCAATATCTAAACTTTAATTTTAAAATAACGAATTAATCTAACCTAATTTAGCTTTGAAAATTAGTCAAATGAACTCTCAAAAAAATGAAACAAGACAACTATTTTGAAACAAAGAAAGTAAACACGATAAATTAGATTGTTAGGCCCTAATCAGTGGAGCCCGATTAGATTCCCCTATTTCTTTTCTTTTCTTAGGGCATAAGCCAAGCCACCCTCCTTATCTTAAAGCCCAAGCCACCAATTTCCCCCAATACTCTCCTCTTCCTCTCCCTATAGGTAATTTCCCACAACGACCACTCTAAAAAAAAACCCAAAAAGCAATCAGATTCTTCTCTTCAATAGTCCAATCATCAATATCAATGGCGAAGACAAGTTCGTTGAAATCAACAGCAGTAGTAGTGGGTGCCCTAGCTTGTGGGTGGCTAGCCATTGAGTATGCATTCAAGCCATTGCTCCAGAAAGCTCGCGCTGCCTTGAAAAAATCTGACCCTGCTCGTGCCCCCAATGACGCCGATGATCAGAGCTCTAAGTCACCCTTCGAGATTAACCCTTCCGAAGAAAGCCGCTGAATTTGAAATATAGTTGAATTGCGTATTTTATCTGGCTAATAATTTATTGTTGATAGCGAGTTTTTATGAATTACTATCAATTAGAAGTTGTCATAGTAAATTTTAATATAGTTTAAACTTTACTCAATCGTGTTTTATTATTTTTGATAATCTTTTGTGATAAATATTACTCCCAATCTTTTAACTTGACATAAAAAAAATTTAATGCCTTTTAATCTTGTGGATTTCAATATATGAAGTGACAAGTTAAAATTAAATAGTTATTAAAAATTATATATTGTTTCATAATATTGTGATAATATTTGAATAGAATGTATTATTTTTTATTATTATATAGTGACACAAATCATTTTGAAAGATAAATCTATACAAAGAAAGTAAGGTAGGGGTAAGATGCAACCACACCAACTCGATTTTTACATAAAATGAGACTTTTTCATTTTTAATCAAAACAAACATAAAATAAACAAATTGAAATGGATGGAATATTTGATAATTCGATATACTAATATTGGGGTTTTTATTTAAAAAGGCTTGTATTTTGTAGATATTTTCTATGTATGCTCTGGTAATATGGTTGTATGTCTTTTTATCTTGGTTTAGGCTGTCTCTGTATGTATTTACTTGTGGTGGTATAAATGAGGTTTTTTGGGATTTTGATATATATGGTGTTTCGAATAGTTTATTCAAATTTGTGTTAACATATCTTTTTTCTTCTTTTGTAGCTGATCTGCTTGTAGATGTGCTGCCTGCAACTGCATGAAGTAAATTATTGTTATGGGTTTTTAGGTGTTTCCCAACGTCACCTTGTAGCTCTGGATTTTTTGTGTCTTCCGATCGACATAGCTCCGCATTCCTATTGTCATGCTGCTGACTAGCTTTGATTTGTTGTATCTCTTTATTTATATTATCGACTTCTCTACAAAGAGTCGTCATAACTTTGAGTAAATCTTCCATAGTGGTAGTTTCCTCAGTCTGAGTAGCTTTGTCTTGATATGTAATCTGCAATTACATTTTTGTCAGTACAGATTACTTCAATTGTAAATGTGAAGTTCAATATATTTAATACGAGTCTTCGTATCTCCTTGGTTGTAACTGAATCCTGTACTTTCTTTGTCAACCACCATTTTACCTGCGTATTATCTGTTCTAATAATAAACCAAACTTCTTAACATACTAGCTATATCCAATATATTTTTTTAGGTATCCTATATCTTGAATTTCGTACATACAAAACTTCTTAAAAAGTTTACTTAATTTAGTTGGGTTTCTGATAACCTTTATCTTATAACTATACTTACTTCTTTTCTGCCAAATTTCAAAGTATTTGTTCATTAATCGGAACCTAATTCTAGTTCGTTAATATCCATCTTTCCTAATTCTGAGTCTAGCTCATGTAATCCTATTTGATACCATTCTTGATTTATTAGTTCTAGATCTTCATTACTGAATATTTTTTCCCATATTAATTTTCTTAATTCTATTATCTCTATATCTTTGAGCACATGTAAAATTAATATCTTATAATCATAAATCATTTCATCATGTAAATAGGTAAAGTAAGTAGGCATATTATTATTATTCATATTCATTTTTTATGCTGCTTTTTATCAATTAATTCCCTCATACCATAGCATGCAAATAACATTATATTCGATTATTACAGACTAGATTATTTTAAACCATATTCTCTTGTTAGTTAACACCGTACTTTCAAAGGTACTTTCCCCTCCTAGATAATGCCACGCTGTCTACTCCCCTCACGGCTACCTCGCCTTGGTTTCAACCTCTGGACATTATTTTTGGATTGTTTCCCCTTTTTCCTCATGTTAACAAACTCGAAATTATGATTCAAATAATTCTAGTAAATAATAACGAATATAAACTTATTTACTTATGCTATGATACTCAGGAATTAACAATTTTAGCTATGCATAATTATGAATAGATATACCTTTCCAGTATCTTCTTGCTCCATATTGCTGAAATTTCTTATCTTATTTCTGAAAATATTTTTGTTTACAAAAGAAGGTTGCTCTCCGTGTAGAAAGTCTTGCCCTCTATCTGCTTCCTTACTATCTATTTATAAGAGGATGTTTAGATGTCCTAATCCTCTTTTCTTACTCCCATTATTACTACTTTACACTTGTTGCTATACTATTCTATCCACTATCACTACTTTACACCTATTGCTATACTATTCTGTCAAACTTTTCACAAAAGTCAAAAATTTTACATCTTTTTCTTTACAGCTTTACTAATGGACAAACTACTACATAATTTTTCCACTATCTTCTGCTTCCACTATCTTCTGCTTTTTTATCTCTTGGAATCTTATATCTTTTCTTTTTCACTCCAGCTGTACGTCTGGAATTACATTGTCTTCACCTTGGCATCTAGAACACTGATGATCTGGATACTTGTGGCTGATTAATTTGCAATATCTCGTCATTAAATCTGCTGATATAAAATCTCTTCTAATAGCTCTCGTCATAGGTTGTTGTTCTGGTTTTAATAGGCTGAGTGCCCATTGTCTTATTTCTTCCATATCTGCTATTCTTTCTTCTCTGCAAGTTGAGTAGATCATTGTTTGCTCCCTTGCATAATAACTCCAAATGGGATTTTTATTTAGATAATTTGATGATAACTCATTTAAAATTGTAGCTATTCCAATAATTCTTTTTCCCGCGTAAAATTCTGATATCTCAGCTCTGGCTATTTCTTCCTGTTCCTCTATCTTGTCTGGGATGATCATATCCCTAGTTAATCCTATCTTTATGACTTGGATCACTGGCTTAATTTCATCATATAGTATTTTCGCTGGTGCTGAATAAACTCTTATATAAAATAATGTGCCTTTAGTTATTCTCTTATATTGCATAAATGCTTTATGTAACTCTGGCAGTGTAGCTATCTCATCTCCTGTTTTTGTATATACTGTATTTAGTAATCCATAATGGTAGCAAGTCGCTACTAGATTCGCACTTGTCCTTGGTAGTGCAATTAGCTTGTTATATCCTTGTAGGCCCTGAGTAATATAATCTTCTTCTGGATTGGTAGTGGTTTTAGATCTGGGGTTTTTATTTAAAAAGGCTTGTATTTTGTAGATATTTTCTATGTATGCTCTGGTAATATGGTTGTATGTCTTTTTATCTTGGTTTAGGCTGTCTCTGTATGTATTTACTTGTGGTGGTATAAATGAGGTTTTTTGGGATTTTGATATATATGGTGTTTCGAATAGTTTATTCAAATTTGTGTTAACATATCTTTTTTCTTCTTTTGTAGCTGATCTGCTTGTAGATGTGCTGCCTGCAACTGCATGAAGTAAATTATTGTTATGGGTTTTTAGGTGTTTCCCAACGTCACCTTGTAGCTCTGGATTTTTTGTGTCTTCCGATCGACATAGCTCCGCATTCCTATTGTCATGCTGCTGACTAGCTTTGATTTGTTGTATCTCTTTATTTATATTATCGACTTCTCTACAAAGGGTTTTCTATTTTTATTATATACTCTTTTAGCTCCTACTTTGTGTTTACATGGTGTCGTAAACCACCAGTGTGTCTTTGTGATTATATGTGGATATAGTTTTTCTAGAAACGGCATTCCTAGAAGTATATCCTTGTTTGTGAACTCATAACTATATATTTCTTCTATAGTTAATATCTTATCCCATATTTGTAATTTCACATTCCTTGCTTTATGATTTATCATACTTCCTTCATTATTAAATCCTGTTACTACTATTGGTGTAGTTAATTTTTCCCATTTTTCTTCTGGTAAGCAATTATGTTTACACATATTAGCTTCGGCTCCTGTATCTATCATTGGGGTATAATATCTATTTTAGTAATTTTCTACTATTATTTTGGCAAGTATGTAGATTTTCATTTTTATCTTACATTGTTCGTTTTATTATGACTTTCTTATTTTTATATGTAACAGTTAACTGAGTGTTTTCTAAATTATATGGTTTCATACCTTCTAACCATTTTATTCCTAATATTATATTTTTATCTCTGTGGTATATTTTGAAATTTATTACCATTGGTATTCCGCCAATGATCAATTCTTTTTCTACTGTTTCTCTTAATGCTGTAAATGCTTTTGGTATGGAGTGTTCTATAGAATTTATTTCCTCTTCTGTCACTAATTCTCTTGTTATATAATTTTCTTCTTGTCCTGTGTTTATCGTTATAATAAATTTTCTTTGTTCTAATATTCCAGTTATATAATAGTGATTTGGCTCTATCTCTTTTATTGTTACTGAATTTCTTGATGACTGGGGTGTGTCACTAAAACTCTTTCTTTTGGAAGTGCTTATTCTATCACTTACTATTTCTAGGTTTTCTTCTATGTCTATTTCCTTGTAGCTATAATTATTGTTATCTATTACTGAGATAATTTGTTCAAATGGATTTTCTATTTTTATTCTATTAATTTTATTCCTTGCTGTTATTTTATGTTTTGTTGTTAAGACATATAAATTTTTACATCTTGCTGTGAATATTTTACTACCTGGGGCTAATTCAATACCTGTCATTTTCCAATATAGTACTAATGATTTATCTATATTACTGTCATTTATTGCTACTGAATAGTTAGCGCTTATTATGAATTTAAACTTTTGGTATATTAAATTTCCTTTTACTGCACTTATTATGCTTTTTTCTATAGGTTCAATTATTCTGTCATCTGCTAAATATATTTCTATAGGTGTGTCTATACCTTCTCTGAAACATGCTTTTATTAATATTTTTGTTCCTCCTAGATGTACATATCTTATCGGTTCTCTAGCTTGAATTGCTTGTATTTCTTTGTTTATTATTCTCTTATTTATTATAGGAATTCTTGCTTTTCCTTTAGTGTATTTACAGTCTATTATATGCTCTTTCTGACTTACCACATAATACTCTTCTTTTTGTCGTTTAAATATATTTCTTAGCATTGGTATTTTAAATATTTTTTCTACACTTAGATCTAATTCTTTCCCTTTTATTTGTTCAAATATATTTACATCAAATATAACTTTCTTTTCTGAGGATTCTTCATTTATATGTTCTTCTTTATTTATTATTTGTACTCCTGCTTCAGACATTATCGTCTGATTCTTCTTTTCCTAATTCTTCATTTAGTTCATTTTCAGATAATTCATATATGCTATCGTCATCGCTTAGGTCATAGTCTAGATATTCTAGTTGCATGTATTCTTCATTATTTATTATTATTTCTGCTATTTGCTTTCTTTTAGGATTTTTAGGTAATCTACAATCTCTAGCTAAATGTCCTAATTTTCCACAATTATAACATGTACATTCTGTTATTTTCTTTCTTGGTTTAAATGGTCTTTTATTGTTATAATTTTTTACATAGTATCTTCGTCTAGGTCTTCTATTTCTGTATTGGGATTTATATCTTTTGAATTTTCCTTTCTTTCTATTCTTTTTATAGTAATTATCTCTACATCCAAATTGAGGTGCTACTTTATCTTTACAACATGATAGGTTTTCCATTATAGATTTTTCCATTTTCATTTTTTCTCTACGTTTCTCACATATATCTGAATACCATTTTTGTAAAAATCTTACCATTGCTCCTAGTGTATCTTGTATTCATGCTTCATTCCAATCCTTTATTATTCTAGAACTAAATGGTTCTGGTAATCTCGTAAAATATAGTTTTCTTACTTCTTTTGCTTCTTCTGGCGTATATTTTCCTTTGTAATAATATTCTCTAAATACACATGTATATTCGTCTATATAACACATATTACATATTGTTAATTTTAGCATTAAATTTCTGTTTAGTTGTTTATCCTTATTTTGTTCTTCTGTTTCTGTGGTTGTGCTGCTAAACTCATTTCGTATTGCTACTTCATATTTTTTTTTAAATATCAATGGGTGTAGTTGCTGTTTTGTCATCTATGGTTTTGCTGTTTCTTAGTGTATTTATATAATCTTCTGATAAATTGAGCAACCATAATTTTACTGTTCCTAAAAGTGTTCGTTCTATATATCCTGGTATTTCTGCTATGCTTATTTTATTGTCTATTAATTATTTTGCTATATATCCTATCCATAGTTGGATTGCTTTATTTATGTCTGTTACACAGTCTAATTCTAAGAAATTACTATTCTGGTTGGTCGGTATGGTAGTTGAATCCAAATTTTAATTACAGTTGCGTGTCATAGTATAAAGCAAAATTTACACTGCTTACTTGTGGTTTTTGTTCTTGTAGAAAATTTGGTCACCTAAACTCAGCTGTGACTTCTTTTAATTATATAATATTTTTTACATTATATTATGTTGGCTTAGACTGTCTAAGTTAGACACATCAGTACTTACAACTTACGGATAGTAGTTTATGTATTGATAATTCTTCCGATCCATCGTTTTTCACATTGCTCATACAATATGATTAGACTATGATTAGCCTATAATCTTTGAAAATAAACTAAAAAGAGCTACCTAGTTTGTGTATTGAAACCAAAAAAAATAATAAGTAATAAAGTAACGGACAATGAGGAATTAGATTCTTATCAAGGAATGTCAAAATAAAGAAAAGAAAACATATGAAAAAATTAAGGGGAATATATATTATTTTTAATACCAATTTACATAATATAATTTTTCGATTTTGCCATGATTAACGAGTAAAGTGGACTCTTAGTTATAACATAACACATACCTACAATACAAATAACAATCCCAAGGACTCGTTTGGTATAAGAGATAAGGGATAATTAATTATGGATTAATTATAAGATGAGTTTATCGCATGTTTGGTTGAAATAAGGTTGCAGAAAAATATGTTATCCTGAGATTATAGTGTTATTTTTATCCTACATTAAGTGTGAAATAACAATTCTGAAATAACTAATCATGGAATAATTAATTCTGAGATAATTAATCACGAGATAACTTATTCTCCAATCAAATGAACCCTAAGAGTGTATTTGGAATGATGTATAAATGTCTTCTTACAAAAGTTTTTTCATATTTGAATTTGAATATACGTCTAAATATTAAGATATTATGTTAAATATAAATATTGAGTGATTATGATTGTTTGCTTACTCGACATTCGAATATTTATAATTATCTATTTAAAGAATTAGTAAATATAAATTTTAATAAAATTTAAATATTTTATCTATAAATTATTAGGTTACAAGGTGATGGCTAGTTGTGGTATTTGACGGTGGTGGCGGGTGATATGATTGTCGTGCAGTAAGAGTGGTGGTAGTGATGGTTGTCAATGACGACGTTGATTGTATGATAGAGGTGGTTGGCAATGTTGGTAGTGGTGAGAGTAATTGATAATGATGATATCTGTGATGGTGAAGATGGTTGATATGATATTTGATGGTGGTAATGACGATGTTAAAAGTGGTCAGTAATTATAAATAATAGTAATGACTGACAGTGATAATTGATAGTACAATGATAGCGTGACTGATATAATGATTATGCAATAATCACGAACATTGATTACTGATAATGGTGAAAGATCATGTTCGCAATAATATCTTAATAATTTTAAGAGTTCGAATCATTCATATTCAAAATTATTTGAATTCACTAAGTGGTTAAGTTTTTTAAAATATAAACTTAATGATTGAGGTCTTAATCATTTAAATTTAGAGCTCCACTAAACAAAAAATGAATGGTAAGTTGTGAAATAAGTCCTCTCCAAGAATAATATTTTCTGTGAATTCTTCTAGTTTACTAATTCAGTAAACATTTAGACATTGATTCTAAAATGATAAAAGATATTTATGAAAACACTATTCTAATATATTATCATAATATGTGCCACCAACCATTATATCCAACCACTATATCCAACCACAACATTATAAAGTTTTTTTTTTAAAATGTAACTTATTTTCAATAAAAAGTTATTTTTCTTCTGCGGCTGACACAATCGATTTGATTCTAAAATGTATATAACACGAATAACAAATAGAAGGTAAGTCAATTTATTTGAAACAAAATTTTATAAATTAGATACAACATCAAGATCAACATTAATGGATAAAGATGCAAAGTCATAATCACATTGAAATTCAATAAATAGGTCAAACGCTTTCTTATGATATTTCAATTAATATTCTCATGGCTTGTTCCCTATGAACCAACTTATCAAGTCATCTAAATAATTAGTCTTATCACAATTCACATGTCCATCTTCTCCAAATTCACATAACCAAATGTAAGAAGTCAATGCTCAATATCTTTAGATTAAAAATATTCTTGAAACACAACATTGAATATTGTGTTTACAAAAAGAAAAGACGAGGGCAATCCATTAGCATCTTTAAAGTCATATTGTGAAGTACAAGTACAAAGATTGTCCTTAGTATGCTTGTAGTATTATTCACTTTATTTCAATTTAAGTGCTCTACTTTGACTATATATGGCTTTCATGTGATTATAGGTACTATTTTCTCGATCATATGTGGTATTCGTCAATATCTTGGTCATCTGTCCAAGGAGCATCACGTTGATTGAAGTCCCTACTAATTAATAAATAGAACGCCGGTTTGAAATTCGAATTCAAGATTTTAGAAAATAATTTTTTTAAATCTTATGATTTTGAACTAAAAATATGTGTAATATATTAAAATATCATTTGAATCTTAAATATATCAGGCAGAATATTAAAAGACAAAATACATAATTTATCTCCTGACCTTAAAATCAAATCTTTGTCTCACCTCTCAACACGAACAACCTTTTATACATACACCCAATCTTTTCAAAATGTTTTTTATACTCCACTTTGTGCTTGATCAATTTTCTACAACATGTGAATGTCACGTCACAATAAGATTATAACACGCATTATTAACTTTTTTTTAAAAAAAAACTAAAAGTTATAATAATTATACACCCATTATAAATTAGATACAACATCAAGATCAACATTACTGGATGAAGATGCAAAGTCATAATCACATTGAAGTTCAATAAATAGGTCAAAAGCTTCCTTATGATATTTCAATTAATATTTTCGTGGCTTGTCCCCCGTAAATCAACTTATCAAATCATCTAGTAGATAACTTGTCAATTTGCATGTTTATCTTTTTCAAATTCACATTACCAAATGTCAGAAGCCAATACTTAATATCTTTAAATTCAAAATAATCATAAAACGTAACACTGAATATTATGTTTACAAAAGAAAAGACAAGAAGGCAATCCACATTAGCATATTTTAAAGTTATATCATGAACTACAAGTCAATTAGACTTACTACAAAGATTGTCCCTACTATGCTGGTAATATTACTTACTTCGTTTCAAATAAGTATTTTACTTTAACTAGATATAAAGCTTTAAAAAATAAAGAACGTTTTTTGAATTTTAAGATTTTGAACAAAAGATATGTGTAATGTATTAAAATGTTATTTAAATTTCAAATATGCTAATAAAATATTAAAAGATAGAATAAAAGTGCAATCACATTGTTATATTAAAATTTTAAAATAAAAATTAGTTATGAAAAAATAAAAATTAATATTTGATAAATAAAGGCCTTTATAAATGATGTTAAACTAGGTATTTAAGATATATATTATCTTTTGAAAATATATTAATTAATAAACATATGTTCTTAATTAATATTATATAAAAAAATAATTGATTTTATATATATATATATATATATATATATATATATATATATAAAATTAGTAAACTAATCATAAAAACTAAAAGTACATGATTTTTTATAAAATCATGAAATGCATGTTTGACAAAAAGATAATTTATCAATTCTAGCTGAAAAAGAATGACTTGCAATGTGAAATATCAAGTCAATACTACTAAAATAAATAAATTGAAATCGAAAATATAACATAAGTTCAAAGTTCAAAACAAATTGTTTTATCATAATACTCTTATGTCAAATTTCAATATAACGTACATAAATATAATTCAAAATAACAGAAAAGCATAGGTCTATAACCTTATTCAACAATGAATTCTACTTTGATTTAAAATTTAAAATACTAACACAATTATGCTAAATAAAAAAATAAACAAAAGATAAATAATACGAACAAATGCATGAAATCACAAGAATTAAAGGTAGAAAAATGAGAAGTAAGGAAATGAAATATAAATAATGTAAAATAAAAATTATTTTTAAAAAATATTAGAATAATAAAAATATAAAAGAATTTAAAATAATAGAAATAAAAATAAACTAAAACAAAAAGAAACTAAAATAAAAATAAAAGGAAAAAATTAAAAAAGTAACCAGCTTGTAATTACACCATGTAATTACCAGCAATTCATAGCCCCCTGTGAATTGAAAAGTGTAATTACCTCCTGCCAATGACACCCAATTACCTGACCAATCAAACAGGCCAAACAGTGTAATTACACTCAATGGTCTATTTGGAAAGCCACCTGGTAATTGAAATTGGTGTAATTACTAGACTAGTAATTACCAACCAAGTAATTACACATCCTAGTAATTACATGACCTGTTTGTTTGCCACAATGTAATTACAGTATAATTACAAGTTTACTGTTTGATTGCACAAGTATAATCACATGGTTATATTAAAATTTTAAAATAAAAGCTAATTATCAAAAACTAATTTTTTTTATTAAACAAATAAGGACTTTTATAAATGATATTAAATTAAATATTTAAGATATACACACACACATATATATATATATATATATATATATATATATATTGTCTTTTGAAATATATTAATTAGTAAACATATATTCTTAATTAATATTATAAAAAAATAATTGAATTGTATTTTTCAAATTAGTACATTTTAATTAAATTAATCATAAAAAATTAAAGTACATGATTTTTAAAAATATCATGAAATGCATGTTTGACAAAAAGATTTATATTATAAATATAATGTCATAAAATTATTAAAATATTTGATAAAAAGATAAATCTACCAATTCTAACAAAAAATGAATGACTTGCAATGTGAAATATCAAGTCAATACTAGTAAAACAAATAAATTAGAACTGAAAATATAACCTAAGTTCAAAATTTAAAACAAAAAAGTTAACATAATACTCTTATGTCAAAAACGTACCTAAATATGATTCAAAAGAAAAGAAAAACCTAAGTCTATAACCTTATTCAACAATGAATTCTACTTTAATTTAAAAGTTAGAATACTAATTAAATTATGCTAAATGAAAAAAATAAATATAAAATAGATATATGAACAATTGCATGGAATTACAAGAAATAAAAGTTAGAAAACGAGAAGGAAATAAAATATAAATAATATAAAATAACAAATATTTTTTTAGAAATAATTAGGATAATAAAAATAAAAAGTTTAAAATAAAAAAAATAAAACAAAAAAATAAAAATAGAAATAAAAGGACAAAATTAAAAAGTAATCAGCTTGTAATTACACCATGTAATTACCAGCAATTCACAGCTCTCCTCTGTGAATTGGAGAGTGTAATTATTCTCTGTCAATTACACCCAATTACCTGCTGACCAAGTAATTACCTGACCAACCAAACAAGCCAAACAATATAATTACACTCAATTACACCAAATTCAATTTGCAGAGTGACTTTCCAAACTGACCCTAAATTTATTTTTCAAGGTGGCTTTTCACAAAGATTGGGCGTGTGAAGAGTTGCCTCTATTGTAAAGCTGTGTCACATGAATTTGACCTCAAAGTCTGAGACTAAGTTATGTATTATATCATATTGAAATTAAACTGCTATTAAATATAAAAAATTAAAAATAAAAGCAAGATACTTAAATTAAAATTAAGAATAAATTATTTTGCAAGAGAATATGATAACTCAAATTTTAATAGGATAAGTATTCGAGTAATAACTAAGGCTTTTAATTATTTAGTAATGCAAAATTTCACTTTTTAAGAAAACATTATACTAATGCTCAATTTTGTGATCCTCATAGACCCTTTGTATTGAAAGAAAAAGTTTTTTTTTTTAATTTCAAATAATTACAAACAATGAATTTGGGCATGTTAAAATATTGCAGATTCACAATATATATTTATTATTTGATCAATTTTAATAATTCGATTTGAGATCAACTATTTTAAAAAAGAACATATTTACTTTTTAAATAGATAAAATTTTAATTTTAATCTTTCATCAACTAAAGAGAAGAAGAAAAAGCCAGCAACAATTCCTCATTGCAAAGGTCATAGTAGACCGAGAATCATTCAGAGGATTATACAAAAAAAAAAAGAAGAAGCTCCTTTTTAAAGAAATTATCTATTTAGGTGGCATCACTTTAGGCCCTTTCTAATTTGGGAAAAGAATAACATTATTATAATTTGAGAAGTCAATACGAATTACTCTTCCGTTCATTTTTAGTTGTCTAGTTTATTTTTTTTAAGAGTCAAACTATATAAATTTTGATTAATATTTTAAAATATAATTTTTTATTATATTAATATGAGAAAAATTATAATTTATAGAACTTTTTGTGTAGTTTTTAAATATCTAAATTTTAATTTTAAAATATCGAATTAATCTAATCTAATTTAGCTTTAAAAATTAGTTAATATGACTATAAAAAAGCGAAACGTGATAACTAAAAAGAAACAGAGGGAGTACAATTTGAGTAGTCAATACAATTAATAGTCTTTTTTCTCCATGATTAATATTCTTAACTATATTTTTTTCGTACAAATATTAAAATTAATGTCTGAATATTTCAAGGTATATTAATATTATACTCTTTTCGTCTTAAATTGTCTATGTAATTTCTAAAATATTATACTCTCTTTGTCTCAAATTATCGTAATTTTTAAAAATCAAATTATTTGTTATTTTAAAAATTTATAATACAATTAATTATTGTTTTCTATTTTACTTTTAGTAATAATGGGAGTATTTGTGAAGACTATAAATATCTTAATTAGAGGAAATAACACATAAATAAAGTAAAAATTCAACAAAAAGAGATTATATCTTAAAATAGAAATAAGAATAAAATAATTAAAAAAATCTCTTAATTAGTACTTTCTTCGTCCCATATTAACTGAATTATTGAGATTTTTTTCATTGTTTAAAATAAGTGAATTGTTCAAATATCAAGATAATTATTGATTTTTTTTTTCATTTTTGCCCTTCCTTTAAAGAAAGAGTATTTTATATTTTCTAGGTACTTACACTCTTTACAAAGTTATAATTATGATTTTATATTGAAATTTCACATTTTCATACAGGTGAAATTTCCAAGAAACACTATTTTATAAATTGCTTTATTAAGTGTAATTATTATAATAAAATTTCAAGCAATGTTGAGTAATGACTAACTCTACTTTTGAGAATAGTGTGAGAATAATGAAAAGGGTAGTAATGAAAAATAATATTCAAAATATATCCTAAAAGAGTTTCTTAAGGAGTGTGCATTATCTCAATAATATAATTAATGTGGGACGAAGGGAGTATATTCTTATGAAGCATATAGAAAAATACAATAAATAATTTGAGACGGAATTATTATGATTTGCATAGTAAAATTCGTCGTCGGGGTCCAAATAAACTCTTGTTGTTGATGACTAATATACGTGGCAGAACAGTGGAGTTCTTGAATGTTGATCTGAAAAACCCAACACAAACGAGGTTTTTTTCCATTATTGTTTCGTATTGTTTCTCTACAAACTTTAGAGATTCATTTTATTGGATTATTATCCACACAATAATTACAAAGGGTCCTATAAAATAAAAATCTTGTTCAACTTTTATAGAAAGTGACTCCTGAACCCCCTCTTTGTCCCATTCTTTTGAATTTCAATTTTTCAGTACACTACTACCCCACTTGACAGAACTGGAAATTTGCCCAAGATTTTTTCTTTTTCCCCCTTTCCACTTGTATTTCTAGCAGAACAAGCAGTTTGGTGAACTCCCTATTTCCCAGGTGTGTTTAATCTTCATTTTTTTTGTTTTTATTTTCAAGTTTTTGTGCTTTTTCTACTTGGGATATTTTGTAGTTGTCTGATTTTTGGTTAATTTATCTGTATGTTGCTGAACTTGTTGAAATTCCTTGTTATTTTGGTTAGTTTTGTTTGTTATAGAAGTTACAGTGGTAAACCCAAGAAATTAATAAAGGCATTTGATTGGGAAATTGGTTCAAAGTTTCAGCTTTTTTTCTTCTCTAGGACTTCTCTTGGTTTTTCTTTGATGTTGAGCACTTAGAAGCAGTGACAGAGCCAGGATTTTCACCAAGACATTCAAAATATGAAAAGTAAATACACGAAGAAGTCAAAGGAGTTCAACATCTACTATATATGCATAAAAAATAATTTCAATTTTAACCATGTATAAACAATGTAATTTTTCGCTGGAGGGTGTTTGGATGCCCACCTAGCTTCACCTGCTTAGAAGGTCCCTTCTGCCACTAAATGCTTCCAAATTCTGCAACTAAACAATATTGTACTTAATGGGTTGTTTGTTCCTTGTCATGGTACATATAGGAGTACTTTTTACATGTTTTAATACTACCGTATTATTGAGGAAAAAAAGAAGAAGAAAAAGGCGGATTGGGGTGGGGGTGAGGAAGAGGTGTTTGTACTGATAGTTCTGTTTTCCTTCAGACACGTTGAACAGAAGGGAGCTCTTAGATTTGAACTTAAAAGACTCCATATTCAGGCGCAATTTAGCAATGAGTTTTGGGATTGTGAGAAAGCCTTTGACATTGACGATTTGATCATATTTTCTACTTTGTTTTCCGTAGCAAGGCAGCTGTTAATTTATTGAAGATTTTTTAGACAATAAATTACTTTTTCCCTTGCATTGAACCATATGTAGCTGAATTTGCCTATCATATAATGTTGGACTATATCATGACTTCATAGTCACAAGCGGTTTTGGCTTAACATTGATTATAGTGAGTTTGCAACCATGTTCGTAGTTCTAGATTAGGATAGTAGAACATAATTTGTCGCCATCTGCCCCTCAACTTTTGCACAAACTATTCAAGAAGGGCTTATGATAATGCTCTTAATAAGAGAAGAAAAGAGAATCGAAACTAAAAGGGAAGTGGAGAGAATAAGTTGGGGCTTGGGTGGGTCGTGATGGAAATTGGAACTTTAGCAAAAATGAATATAAATCTCCCCTTTCACCGACCATGATTAACAATCAGTGTCCAAGCTTTTCATATAGCGGTAATCAGCATACAACGTCTTGAGATTTGGCTATAAAATTCCTTACCTTGTCAGACTGCTACAGGTCTTCCTTCATTTACTTGAGTCAGAACGGAACGGACAGATATTGGCACTCGTTAGCTTATGACTGTCTGGTTTAATGATTGCTCTTATTAATGTAGTGCTTTTTGATTTTGAAAAGATCTTGAAACCAAGATTTCCTTCACTAACTAAAACTTGGGATCTAGTATATTTATTAACCACCCAGAAGCCTTGAAATATGTCAGCTTTTGACCAAAGTTGTACCCAGTTCTCAGCCAAGTTTTAAGTAGTTAAGAGGTACTTGATTTGAGGAGTTGCTAGCTGTGAAAGAGAGCTTAAAATAGAGGACAACAAATAATCAGAGTTTCCCTGAGAATAGTGTGAAACATGAAAATGTTTTACTCTAATCAACTTTGAGGTCAAGCATTGAAATTCCTTCTCTTATATCATCTTACAAAATGTGTGTGGAATTGGATTACCATAGCTAAAAGTGCAGCATCATTTATATCAATCAACTTTTGCTCAAGGAGTACTAATGTATTGCTATTCATATTAGAGATAACCTTCTAATATAATTACCAATGTGACTTGATAAAAAGAATTGCCTATCGTGATTTAGAACTAAGAGGAGTCTGATAGGGTCAATTAAGCTGCAATTGTCATAACTAATGTGTAGGTATTTATATTTGATGTAACCTTCACTTATAATTGCCAATGTTGATTTTGAAACAAGAGGTGTCTGATTGGTTCATGCAAGATGAGTCTGATTTGGTCATGAGTGTATTACATCCTTATAGAAGAAGAGGGGTATCCAGAGGGTCAATTAAGCTCCTAGCCCTTTACCATAAGATCGTACTAGTGAGAATAGAAAACTTTCTCGTGCACTCTGAAGGATAAAGTGATTGCTTTTACTAATGTAGCGCTTTTTGAATTTGGTTAGAAAATAACAATGCAAGACCACACCATATTTTACCTTTGTCGCCTAAAATGAACTCTATGATGGTTTTATGTTTTTAAAACTGATATGCGTACACAATCTCTCTCTCTCCCCCCCGCCCTTTTTTTCTTTGATGATGTACTATTTTTAGTCAGCATGTTATTTCAGAAGGTATGGTAAAATGTGGATTCTAGAGGTTCATGGGTTTCTTAGGGTTATGATATTCAAGGACTATTTACAATGTCATAAAATGTTCTTAGTATATGGATTTCATGGCATGGAGGAGAATTTTATGAAAGAAAGTGCAGATAGTGGAATTTTTATGGATCTTTCCTGTTTAACTATGGTGTATTACTTAGTCGGACTCGGCACAACCATAGTTGTCAATATTGAATCTTGTAATATATCACAAGTTATCCTAAGCTACATGTCATAACTCATAATAAAAAATGACCATTTTATGGATAACCAACCATGCCTTATTGATAGCTCACTTAAACAACTTTTGACAAAGATTAATGTGGATGAGGTCAAGATATAATAGTACAATAGTAGGAATTATGACAAATGGACCAAAAACCTTTGAACTAAGTTTATTGCTTTCTTTCAATATCAATATCAGCATTGTCACATCATGAGCTGACATGAATATTATGTTACTCGAGAAAATTCAGAATCACAAACATCTCATATAAGTAATAGGATACTGCCTGCCACAATTTTAAGATACGGATAAGATTCACACGTTGAATAGTTATAAGATACATACAGGTTGGGTGCTTGCATCAAACTTCAGTATTGTGCTTCATAGGATCCCAACAGCTATGGTTTTGCATTTTTAAGAATCTAAACTAATCCCTAGTTTACAAATCACATAATTGGGTCCCCTGTAATTCTATTGTTAAGTATCAAGTAATATGCTTTTCAAGAAAATGAACGTTGTTTCGCGCAAGAAGAAAGAGGAAAGAAATCTAAAATTTTATGAAACCAGCCATCTTTTCTTCGTAGCTTATTTCGTCCTATGTAAGATTACTCGAGAGTCTAACTGGACCTGAAGTAAAACTTGTGAAATTACATATATATTAGATTCTAACGTACTGTTGGTTTTCCAGATTTACAGAATGTTTGCGTCACATGCATGTCCGCAGGTGATGTATGATGGAAAAGTTTAACCTTGTATTGGAAGAAGAAAAGACTTCCTTAGGTTTTTGTGATACATGAATTATCTTAGTTCATGTATTAGTAATTAATTTACAGAATGTTTGATTCTTGCTCGATTAGTCTGTATTTGTTGCTTTAGTGGCTCTGGTGAATGATGGTAAACAAGGGTCATGTTCTCGATTGGGGACAGGGCCGAGGGTCAGGGGTGGTAAGTGGGTTAATAGAGCTTCTAGGTTGATAGTAGGGTCTTGGGTCTTGGAACATAGGGACTTTAACAAGGAAGTCCAAGAACTAGTGAAGATTCTCGAGAAGAAGAAGAAGATTAGTATAGCTCGTGTCCAGGAGACCAAATGGGTAGGAACTAAGGCGCATGATGTGGACGGGTATAAGTTGTGGTACTCACGAGGTTGGAGGAATAGAAATGGAGTAGGCATCTTAGTAGATAGAGAGCTATGAGAGAAAGTGGGTGAAGTTAGGAGGGTCAACGACATGGATGATGGCAATTAAGTTAGTCGTTAAAGGGTCCACTTTGAACTTTATTAGTGCATACACTCCGCAAGCGGTCTTGGGCGAGGGGGACAAAAAGTGCTTTTGGAATGATTTGGACGAGGTGGTAGGAGGTATACTGCACACAGAAGTTATTTGTAGGAGGAGATTTCAATAGACACATCAGGTCAGCTCCGAGGGGCTATGAAAATGCGCTTGGAGGTTTTGGTTTCGGGGACATGAACGAAGGAGAAGTCTCACTTTTGGATTTCGCAAGAGCTTTTGGTTAGTGGTAGCCAATTCGAGTTTCTCGAAGAGGGAGGAGCACTTGGTAACCTTCCGTAGATGGTGGCAAAGACGCAGATAGACTATTTGCTCCTTAGGAAGGATGATAAAGGTGTTTGTAAAGACTGTAAGGTTATCCCAAGTGAGAATCTTACGACCCAATATAAGCTCTTGACGATAGATTTGGAGATCAGGATTAAAATGAAGAAGAGGATTGTGGTCGATCGGCCAAGGATCAAATGGGGTAGCTTGACTATGGCCAGTGTTGGGGGAGAAGTTGATGGCTATGTAGGCTTGGGGGAGTAGTGGGGGGTGCGAACAGTATGTGGGATAGGATTGCTAGTTGCATTAGGGAAGCGATTGGAGAGGTGTTGAGGTCTCGAGAGGTAGATTGGGTGAACATCGCGAGGACTAGTGGTGGAATGGAAACACCTTGAATACACAATCAAATACTCATTTAATATTCAGCAGGTGAAATGAACAACATAGATATCAAAAGTGACCCTAGTTTGTGCAAATCGCACCAAATTCCCAAAACCGTAAATTTGGACAGCCTGACTTCCTTGTTTTGTGACTCAGTTTTGAATAGGTAAACGACACAACTAGGCTTTGTGCTTAGGCGATAGTTGTTTTCTATCGTAGGTGACGGTCAGGAGAATAATTGAAGATGACCACTGGAAGTAGACATTTTGGAGCTCTTAGAAGATCACATTTGCATATAGGCATCTATGTTTTGTAGTAATTTTGGGACTTGTACATTATCCTTATGTTGCACTTGTATATGTAAATCTTGGAGGCTTATTTTATTGTAGTACTGTAAATTGTAAACTTGAATTTGGTATCGTGTTGGCTATTTTGAGGTGTGTAAACCTAGGTCTTGTAATGTATCAAAGTTACATTTTGGTTTGTAATTAGCGTAATGGAAGAAACTAGTGTTTTCTTTAGTATTTTAGAAGTTCAAAGATGATGTACAAAATGATCTTGCAGTTGTGTTTAAATGAAAAAAAAAAGACTTCCCATAAGATACATGCTTGATTATTTTTGAAAGGTTCGCCATCGTGAATTGAAACTCCTATATGGTCTTTACTTGGAATTATATGAATTATTAGATGTCAAAATATTATACCTTTAACTCTTTTCGAACGGGCCTAATTCCGTTATATAAATAAAAATGATTAATATGTTTTAAATGGAGTCCCTTTCAAACGCTATAGGTATATACTCCCTCTGTCCCACTTTATATGACTCACTTTCCTTTTTAGTCAGTCCTAAAAAGAATGACACATTTCTACATTTAGTAACAATTTAACTTTAAAATGCCTACTTTACCCTTAATGAAATGATTTACCACCACACAAACATCTAAGACTCATTTTAGATCACAAGTTTCAAAAGTCTTCCTTTCTTTCTTAAAGTCCGTGCCAAGTCAAAGTAACTCATATAAAATGGGACGGAGGGAGTATTTGTTTTTGTTTCAAAAGTGGCATCCTCCCAAGAGGGTCACTACAAGTGTAAGAAGTCGAAGGGAAGGTGGAGGCCAAAAAGGTGGCATATGTGAAGTTGGTGGATAGTAAGGACGAGGAGGAAAATCAGACATATAGAGGAAGATATAAGATGACGAGGAAAGAGGTAAAGTTAGCCGTTACAGCGACAAAAACAACAACTTTTGCGCGCTTGTCTATAGAATTTGAGGACAAAGCTGGGATAAGAAGTTGTACTGGGTAGTCAAGGCGATAGAGAGGAGGGCCCGTAAACTAGATCAAGTGAAGTGCATCAAGGACGAGGAGGACAACGTACTAGTGGATGAGGCACTTATTAGATGGAGATATCAGTCGTACTTCCATAAACTCTTAAACGAAGAAGGGGATAGAGACATCATGCTGGTTGATTTGGAGCTTTCAAATCGGCCTCGCGATTTTGAGTATTGTAGGTGTATAAAGGTTGAGGAGGTTAAAGGTGTTATTTGTAGGATGCACAGGGGAAGAGCGATCGGGCCAAACGAGATCTCGATGGAATTTTGGAAGAGCACAAGCAAGGCAGGTATGGAGTGGCTGACTAGAATGTTTAATGTCGTTTTTAAGAGGACAAAAATCCCCGAGGAATGGAAGTGGAGTACAATGATTCCGTTGTAAAATAACAAGGGTGACTTTCAGAGTTGCAACAACTACAAGGATATCAAGCTTCTAAGCCACATTATAAAAGTTTGGGAGAGGGTGGTGGAGATGGGGGTGAGGAGAGGCGTGTTTATTTTTGAGAATCAGTTCGGATTCATGCTGGGCACTCAACTACAGAAGCCTTCCATCTTGTTAGGAGATTGGTGGAGCAGTATAGGGAGTGGAAGAAGGACCCACACACAGTGTTCATCAACCTAGAGAAAACATACGACAAAGTTTCAAGGGAGGTTCTACGGAGATACTTGGAGGTTAGAGGAGTACCTGTGGCTTACACTAGGACGATCAAGGACATGTACGATGGAGCCAAGACCTGGGTAAGGACAGTGGGAGGAGACTCGGAGCACTTTCTAGTGTTGATGGGGCTACACCAGGGATCAACTCTTAGCCCATTTCTATTTGCCTTGGTGATAGATGAATTGACGCGGAGAATCCAATGCGAGGTGTCATGGTGTATGCTATTTGCGGATGACATAGTTCTGATTGATGAGACCCACGACAGAGTTAATGCTAAGTTGGAGGTTTGGAGACAGACCTTGGAGTCTAAAGGATTCAGGTTGAGTAAGACCAAGACAAAATACTTGGAGTGCATGTTCAATGACGTAATGCCCGAGTCTAGCGTGGAAGTAAGACTTGATGCACATGCCATTCAAAAAAAAGAAAGTTTCAAGTATCTTCGGTCTATTATCCAAGGAAATAGGGAGATTGATGATGATGTCACATATTGTGTTGGTGCAGGGTAAATGAAATGGGGGTTTGCATCCAGAGTATTGTGTGATAAGAAGTGTGCCACGAAAACTTAAAGGCAAGTTCTATAAAGTGGTGGTTAGACCAACTATATTGTATAGGGCGGAGTGTTGGTCAATCAAGAACTCTCACGTTCAAAAGATCAAAGTTGCAGAAATGAGGATGTTGCGGTGGGTGGGTGAGCATACTAGGAGAGATATGATTTGAAATGAAGCGGGACAAGGTAGGAGTCACCTCGGTGGAGGACAAGATGCGAAAAGCGAGACTGGAATGGTTCGAGCATGTGAGAAGGAGATGCACGGGTGCCCCAGTGCGGAGGTGTGAGAGGTTGACTATGGATGGTTTTAGAAAATGTAGAGATAGGCCAAATAAGTATTGGGGTGAGGTGATTAGACAGGACATGACATAGTTGTAGCTTACCGAGGACATGACCTAAGATAGGAGCCATGAGGTTGTGGAGGACACAATTAGATGAGTTTGTGGAGGACACAATTAGGGTAGAAGGTTAGTAAGTAGTAGAGAGTTGTTTTACTTATCCTTCCATACCGGTAGTCGTAATACTGTCCAGTAGTTTCTTGTCCTTCGATTTTTGTTACTATTTACTATCTCTTGTACTTCGATTATCACACTATTTTGTTATAGTTACTGTTCCATTTTTTGAGAAATCTTTGTCATGCTTTCTATAGTATTTTGCCATGATTTCTTCACTTCCATTATTTCTTTTTCGATCTTCTTTGATATGCTTTTCCTTGAGCCGATGGTCAATTGGAAACAACCTCTCTACTTCCCAAGGTAGGGGTAATGTCTGCGTATAATCTACCTTCCCCAGATCTCACTTGTGGGATTACACTGGGTATGATGTTGTTGTCGTATATTTTGTTCATGAACTAGACCAGAAGAAAAACTTTATTAGTATTAAATTGATGAACATGTACTAGACTAGGTACATGTTAGAAATACCTATATATAAATACCGATGTGGTTTAACCATTTTGAGCTAGTCAAGTTGAGTGAAGTAAAGAAGAACTACTTCGAGATTGAGAGTACTCCTCCCCAAAATTTCTAACACTGTATTTTGTAGTGCATCCTAGATTAAAACTTCTTAAAAGTTGCTCTATCTTGAGCTTCTGGTAAGCTGTACATCACCTATTTATAATTCACAAGTGAAAAGCTTCATACATTATTTTAAATACATATTAAGCTTCACGTTGGTCTACTTCTTTTGATGCATAAATAAACTGGAGGGGGAAGTCAAAAAAAGTTGAAATAATGTTTTCTTCTAATATATGTTCTAGGATGTATGTACCCTCTCTTTTCTTGATAACCCATGGACTTAGCTTCTTTCTCCCTGTATTTTTGAAAGAATCCGCTGAATAACCAAGGAAAACTGGCAAATCCTACTGGCTTGTATGTTGTGGATACTTTGGAAAGAAATAAATTTAAGATGTTTTGAGAACGGGAAATAGCCGATTAGCAAAATCAAGCTTAATTGTTGATGTACATAGGAATTTAGCAGACACAGATGGCATCATATATTTTGTTAGCTCTCTTCAGAAGTAGAATGTATTCTTGTGCTTTTTGATGTACATATTCAGCACAATCTTTCTGCTGCTTCATCAATAAAGTTATACATGTAGCAATCCAAAAAAAAAAGAACTTCAAGTTGGAGGTGTCTCTGCCTTTATTTGTATGATGACCCGGGATGGACTACTTTTTGCATTGAGATGGCAGCTACTACTTCCTGGTTATTGAATAAGCTCGCCTGTCTTCGTCAATCTGTTTAATCTGCACTATCTGGTTTTATTTCAGATGACCTGAGAATTATGGCTACATCAGTTGCATCTGGTGAAAGCACGGGATCCTTAAGTAGTGATCTGTTCTACGACATACTCAGGCGTCTTGATGGTGCAACTTTGGCTAGTGCTGCCTGTGCCTGTGAAGCATTCTGCTCAATTTCCAAGGAAGAGAAGCTATGGGAAAATGTATGCTCTTCCATGTGGCCTTCAACCAACAGGGATGACGTCAAAAGTTTAATATCTTCAATTGGTGGATTTAAAAAATTCTATGCTGATTGCTTCCCCCTTATCGTGAACAAGGAAGTGCCTGAATGTCGATGGAATGAATATCTCGAGTACCCTGAAGAATTGACTGAAGCTGAATACTATGGTGACATGGATGAATTTGAAATTGTTGCTCCATCAGATTTTGTCTCTATTGTCGATGTAAGATACAAAGATAAAACAATATGCTCAAAAGTCCTTTGGGGCATTCCTAACGCAAACGGGTTCCCACATTGGTTTTACAGCTGTCCATTTCGCATCGATCTTTTAACGTACTCTACTAGAGATGGTGAACATGCAGGTGAAGTTACTCTATCAGTTTCTGATGGATTGCCTCCAATTACATCTATGGAGAAAGAGAGGAAAGATGGTAAGCTCTGGCAAGAGCTCAGGGACGGAATACGCCTCAGTTGGATTGTTGTTAATACCAAAATAAAACAAGCTGCTAATCTCTCGAGCTGGAGTCCCCTCGGAGGGCAAAGACACTGGCCAACAGATAAGGACTTTCTGCTTCGTTTCGGTTCAGTTCTTCCTGCCAAGGACATTCTTCCTTGTCAAGCTGTAGAGTGTATTGTTCTTATGAAGTTCAGAGTAATCTATACAGAAGAGGGAGGTGTATCGACAACTCTCAAACTGACAGAACTAAGCATGCAATTGGGAGACATGGAAGGGACTCATCTAAATGGTAGAAACAGTTTGCTTGTCCTCAAGGAAGCGTTTAGCTGCAAACGGAGCAAGAATTACAACGAGGCACTCGAATCATGTCAACTGTATTCAAAGGTGCAAAGTGAGCTAAGGGAAGAAAAAATGAGAAATGAGAGCAGGTTAGATAGACTTTATATATTAGGAGGCATTATGACCTGCATAACGGTTTGTTTCTATTTGTGGTGAGATGAGTTTTTATGTTTTTTTTTCTCAATATTGTTATGTGTAATTTTTTTTGGTCATCTTGACAGTTCTCTCCACTCTGATGTTGATGTAAATGCAATTTTGACCAGCAAATGACCTGCTGATTTTTCCAACCTCCCTTGCTTCGTAAATATATGTTATCGTTTATTTGGACCATTTCTCGATTTGTGCTTGTTATTCTTGTGTTTTTCATGTTAATCTTCTATGTATTTATTCCAAATTTATCACATGTCCCCAAAGCGATTAATTGTTACCGTTTATGCTGGCCCTACTATGATTGTCTTGACGCATTTTCGAAGGATAGTTTGAGTATTATGATTTATGAGAGATCAAGTTTTTACAGCCCTACCCCCTTCTTTACAAATTCATTGAGAGCTGTCTTTAACATTCTTGATACCACAGAGTCGATATGGTGGCAGGGGCGGGTCTAGGGTGTTGAGTGTGGGTTTCTGGGAGCCAAGTAACTTTCGCGTAGACCTTATATTTATATTGAGAAATCTATCAGATATATAAGAATTATTAGTGGGGAACCTAGTCACGTAGTAGGTAGTTGGTCCAGTGGCAGAAATGAAACATGCTTAAGCTTTGCAGCTCACTCTGGTGAGGGTTGAGATTGTTGGGAACTCATAAACTTCAAATCTTAGATTCGTCTCTGTATGGTGACCTTGTCCATGGTGGAACTCAACCAAATAAAAACAACAATTGGCTATGGTTCTTGACCCAAAATCCAGATAATGTAAAGTGTTTTAAGTGTAAGGGATATTATTGACGTGGGAGAAGCAAAGAGAAACTTGATAATCTCTAGTCCACAATCATAGGCAACTAATGTCATTGTCCAATTATATATTGTCCATCCCCTTGAGGCCTTAATCTCTCTCCTTTATGCATAAGATAATGATTTTTTGACTCACTTTATCAGAACGCATTAGGAATTTGAATTTTTTTGGAGCTATAATAGTGGCAATAAATAAACTTTCAAGACAACTTTATAAAGTAATTAGACTAATATGTCACACCGGTAGGGATGGTAAGGGGACGGGTGGGTTTTAGGGCAGGGCAGTTTCTAGGCTAATTGAGAGCTAAAGTTGTTCTTTTTTTCACATTCAACACTATAAATGTTGTAATTATGAACGTGAACACACAAAATGAAAAAAAGAAGAAGAAGAGATAAATGAAAAATGAAGTGAGGTGAAAATTTGGAACTTGAATTAAATGACTCAAAATTATGTATAGAAAGAACAAAAAGAGAAATATAAATCTGTTACTTTTTTTTTTGTATGACCCCGTGGAGAAAATGAAAATGGTAGATGCAAAAGTAATTTAGCATTAGATTTAGCTTTTCTGAATTTTAAAAGAAGAAAACTATGCGGGGCATGGAGGGTTTAAAGCACACACAAAGAAAATGCTATGTGGAGCGGGTGGATTAAAATTCTGCGAATTAAGGTTCAAATCGTCTCACTCGTCTCATTGTCATCCCTACATATCGGTGGATCCAAATTGTGTGTGCGCTTGCAATTATTTTTTATTTTATGATGGTGACCAATACCTCTCAATTATATATTTCATCGGATACTATTTCATCAAGCATGATCTACTATTTTGTATCAACACATGTATTGAGTAATTTTGCACCCAAAAATTCAGATAGACAAATAAAGAAAAATCTAATATTTTTTGCTTCCATTAAAATCTAAACTTGAAATCTCATTATTCTTAAAATATATAATTTAAATTTAGTTCCACACCCATTGTGTTACAGAAGATTCATAGAGATTGTAACACTCATATATTCAAATCAAATACTATGATTGTTGTGATATTTTTGATCCCGATTATTATTTTTTGCGACTTAAATTTTATTGTCTACAATTACAAAGGAATAAAAGATAGTAGCGATATTATTCAAGGGATAATACCTACTAAATTGTATTGACTTAAAATCTATATTTGTTGCTAGCACGTTATGATCGTTCCATGATTTTGTAGATCACACTTGTTACGTGTTATTATTATGCATTGGTAACCTAATTATATAATACATCAATCATTAAAGGGACAGATACGAATTTGGAATATTTTCTTTGATATATATTTATTTAGAGGATATATGATACATGATATAGTAAACACGTGTCATGTCATTAAATAAATTAATTCCGACTAATTTATTTGGTGTTAATTTTAATATGTAGCCTATTTAGACGCTTGTATTTAATCTCCAGATATAATGTTATATAAAATTGCATATTGAGCTAAGTAGCATGTGTAAAATTTTATATTAGACTTTTAATAACTTTGAAAATTTTCCCCAAAAAACTTACCAATGGAAAGAAGCCTCTCGTATTAATTGAAAAAAATATTAGACCTGTCAGAAGATGGTATGTTGGTTCTTGAATTCTTTAATTTGCAATATATTAGAGATATATTTAATAGAAAATACAAGAATCTTGAGTTGATAAAGTAATTCTTTAATCAAGTCAAGTAACTTTAGAATTTATGTGCATTCTAGGTCCAAAATTCTAAAATTCAAAGACAACTCCCGGTATTAAAGACTTTTACATTTTAAATATAGTTTTTAAACTTATTATATTAACTTAATTGTCTTACTATGAAAAATATTTTAAAATTATTTTTGAAGGTGAGTAGATAATATAAATATTTTTTTCCATATTCCGTGTATTGAAAATGTGGGTTGAGCCCACTTTGTCTCCACGAACCCCACGCAGGCCTACACGTCCCCCTCGTTTGCCACCTTGTCTTTTCTGCTTTTTTCCTTTTTTTTTTCTTTTAAAAAAGACGAAAAAAATTAGCAAATTAATTCAAATTTCCATCTATTTTACTATATACTTGTGTTAATTCTCAAGAACAAATACGAATAAAAATGATTCTTCATGTTTGAGGGCACGCATAAAATAGTCCCTTAAACTACTCTCTCGTTTCAATTTATTTATTTAGTTTTGATTTAATACAAAATTTAAAAAAAAAAAAAAATTTAAATTTTATAATCCTAAATTAAGCTAGCATTTGAACATGCGAATTCATCTTGTAATTTCAAATTAACGTCTGGACATAAGACTTGAAATCATAATTTGGAGAGAATAATTTTTAATAACAAATTTAAAAGAAACAAAACTGTTGAATTATGAGACTACCCTCAAACAAAAGAGACTATTTTTATCATCTTCTCTTATTCTGAATAGCAGAAATAAAAGGATCTTAAAAGATTCTAATGACGTTCAGAAAGTATGATGAGAGCAAAAATATACCAGAAAAAACTCACTTACAAATATTAAAGCAATAGCCAATCCGTTTTTTTTTTCCTGCATAAATACCTGTTTCTTCTTGCACTTGTTTTATTTCAAAGTGTTTGTGGTGACCCTACACCTCATCATTATCAACTTCTGTCCTCTCTTCTTCTCTCAGCCCCACATTTCTCTGCTCAACTCAAAAAAGTTTCTGTTTCAACACATTCCCCCATTCAACAATTATTTTTGAAAAAAATATGGTGGTTACACTAAAGTACAAGTTTCTTTATTGATTTAAAAAATTTGGGTTGTATTGTCTCTTCTTCAACCTTGTCTTCTTTTTAGACTTCCACTTTCTTGAATTTTACTATTCAGTGTTGTGTTTTGCTTCCAAAGTAGTTAGTTTTTTTCTCTACTCGAAAAACAGAAATGAGTGGAAACCCATGTCTAAGATTCTTAACTTCAATGACCCACTTTGAGTTTTTCAAGAAATTCAAGCGTTTGAAGCCTCATGAGTCATCAGTGGCACTTCTTGGATTTTTCTTTTTCATTTTTTTCTTGTACTTGTTTCTCTTCTTGTTGGATTATAGAACAGTGGACAACAACACTGGTGTTGGTTCTCACTTGCGTGGGCCTTCTTTTTTTGTTACATGGTTTGGCCTAAATGACTCTTCTTTAGTAAAAAATAATACTAGTACTAGTAGTAGCAGAAATGAGAAAGTGGGGTTTCTTGAAAATGATTCATGTGATATATTTGATGGGAATTGGGTGTGGGATGAGAGTTATCCACTTTATCAATCAAAAGATTGTATGTTCTTGGATGAAGGTTTTCGTTGTTCTGAGAATGGTAGGCCTGATAATTTCTATACCAAATGGCGTTGGCAGCCTAAAGATTGCAACTTGCCCAGGTTTGTTTCATTTTTGTTTCAATTATAATACTCTCTCTACTGTGTATTCATATTTTGCTTGTCATAGTTGATCACATAGTACTAAATTTGCAATTGCTTTGTGGACTCTCTAGTTAATTTAACTAACTAACTGGTTGCTTTTTAGCTAGAGACTCTACCTACTCGGTCCCAAAAAGATTGTCTTAGTTACTATTGGAAAAGTCAAAAGGATATTTTCAAATACTTACTATAGGCCCCGTTTGACCATAAAAACCAAATATCAAATTGGAGTTGAAGTTGGAATTGGAGTTGGAGTTGTGTTTAGCCATGAATATAAATTGGAGTTGTTTTTGAATTTTTGTGAGAGAAGTGGGAGTGAAAAAAGTAAAAACAAGTTTTGCTTGTTCTTCGAATTCCGGAATTCAACTTGAAGTTGAATTCTGGAATTTTCCAAAATTTTATGGCCAAACACCTTTTCCAAAATTCTACTCCGCAAAAAAGCAAAATTTTCCACTAAATGTTTTGAATTGTTACTTATTGTGACTTAGAGGATTTTTATGTAGTCTCTAAATATGTAACTTTTATTTCAAAAAAGCTAAAGATTCTATGTCCGAATTCGCATCAAACATTAGTTAGTTTGACCCTCATATTCCGAATTAAGACAGTCTATCATTGTTTCTCTTGTTCTTTGTTTTGAGAGGATTACTATGATTAGCTGTGGAAGGATTTTGCATAAGCATTTATCATAATTTTTGTTTTTCCTATGTCCTGAGAG
The DNA here is from genome assembly GCA_003996215.1 of Jaltomata sinuosa. Classification (NCBI taxonomy): domain Eukaryota; kingdom Viridiplantae; phylum Streptophyta; class Magnoliopsida; order Solanales; family Solanaceae; genus Jaltomata; species Jaltomata sinuosa. Next base: position 360,587 of record QJPP01007515.1, on the reverse strand, counting down.
GATTGTTGTGATTCACAGTAGAAGGATTTTCCTGATCTGATTGAACCTGGAAAACAAAATTATAAATGCTATTACTTACTTTTGGAACAGATTTGATGCAAAACATATGCTAGAAAAGCTGAGGAACCAACGGGTGGTGTTTGTTGGTGATTCAATTGGGAGAAACCAGTGGGAGTCTCTTCTCTGCTTGCTGTCTTCTGCAGTTTCTGATAACAGCTCTATATATGAAGTTAATGGTAGTCCAATCACGAAGCACACGGGTTCTTTAGTTTTTAAGTTCAAGGATTACAACTGCACGGTTGAGTACTATCGAGCGCCATTCTTAGTGCTGCAGAGTCGTCCCCCTGCTGGGGCTCCTGAAAATGTTAAGATGACCTTGAAGTTGGATCAGATGGATTGGAGCTCTGCTCAGTGGAAAGGTGCATATTTATTGGTTTTCAACAGTGGTCACTGGTGGAATTATGAGAAAACCATCAGAGGGTAAAGTCTTTTCTTTCCTATCATCAAAAGCCATTATTTTCTTTGGTTGATGTCTGATAAACAGTATATGATATAGTACTTGAATTATATTTCTCAAGTAGAATAGGCAAATCTACTAGAGTGGCTAGAAATAGTGCTGATTTTTCTTTGATGACCGAGAAATCCCCCATGGAAAATGGCGTTTGAGATTCTGTGAATCATAGGCCCACTCCTCTACCTCCAGGTTTTTGTCTGCGGCAAGGTTAAACCTGTGCGCTTAATCCACACATCATGTAATGCGCTCTTACCATTAGACCAAAGCTCTGGAGGCAAATAGGGCTGATATTGTTAGTATCTTTTATTGATGGTTAGCGTAGCTAAAAGCTCTACCAGTCACCTCTATCTTTATGTCATTAGTATCTTACATCTCCCTTCTAGAGAAGCTAGAAGCAGGAACTAGGGCCGCTTAATAACTATTCAATCATATAAAGGACTATGTTATGATAAAAAAAAGTTGCTAAAGTTTGGTGTCCATAAAGAGAGTACTTTACAACCATGATACATATAATAGTTTGAATGCTAGCAATCAAAATTTCATAGTTCGGAGTCCTCAATAGCCATTGAAACACTAAATAGCAAGAAGTTCCATAAATAGGTAATATGCCTCAAAATACCAGTAAGCATTAACAGAGCATTTCCAAGTATTGGATCTCTTCTTGTGCTTTCTTTGCACAACGTTGAAGGATTAAATGAACCGATGGTTAGGTTTTCCAATTTTCTTTTGAATTGTTCCCAAGTGATTAACTTGCTTCCTTATGTTAAAACTGAATTCAGCTAATTGATCTAATACATAAAAGTTCTTCAGTCAGCTCCCACTTGGTTCATAAGGTGTACTTGCATATTCCAAATTCATATTTGTTTGATGGAATTAACGGTAAAAAGGTCCGAAATGATATGCTAATTCGAATAATAATCTTTCATGGAAAATCTCAACGGGTGGCAAAAGGAAATAAACCAGATAGATTGATTTTGAAGGTGGCTAGCAATTCATTCTCTATAAATGGTGATAAAAGAGCTGCTTGATATGTTTATCCCCTCAATTTTGCTTTCTTGTCTTAGCTTTTCGATTGGTCTACTTTTTTTTTAATTTCCTTTTCCTTGGGATAACTAACCTAATAAGGCCTGTGCACTGGAGCTTAGTTCTCTCTCATTTTGATTGAAGCTCAAATTATTTGGATGTCTTGGTTCCCACCAATAAAATGTGTACGAACGTGAAGCATTTAAAGTGTATATCAAGATTTGTTGCTTTATTGGAGTACAAATACTTGATAATCTGTGGAGATTTACGACCTCTGCATTCCTTTCCATTGACAGGGGATGCTATTTCCAAGAAGGCGGAAAGATCAACATGACGATGGGTGTGGAGACAGCATTTCAGAAGTCAATTGTAACATTGGTTGATTGGATAGGTCGTGAAGTGAACATGTCCAAGACTAAAATCTTCTTTCGTACTTATGCTCCTGTACACTTCAGGTAATTCTTCTCTCCTTTTGTTTTGTTGTTGTTATGCTTTTTGTAATTCTCACTTCTGATCTATCAAATAAAGTTGACATACATAATGAAACACAATCAATCAATTATGCCTCAACCAACACGCATTGAACAAAACTCGAGGTCATTTTTGTAGTATATCTGTATCATATTAGAAGTGTGAAACGGAGAGTGGCTGAGACTCATCTAAGGTCCCCGATTCTTTCCATACTTATCCATTTGTTGTATTATGTGAGCCTTGAGAGAGTGAATGCATTTGTTGGTTACCGTGATTATACTTCGTTGATCTTCTATAGAGATAGAATGTGTTGAAGCTTGTGGTAAAACAGTAATAGGGAAAAAATTATTCTCTTGGGTACCTTGGTGGTGGTGCGCTATTTAAATGGAAGGATAGACCATGATTGGGACATGAGGTGTGCTATTTAAATGGAAGGATACACAGGCATTGACGATAGATATACAGCTTATAAAAAGAAAAGGAAAAGGGGGAGGGGTGGGGGGAGATGGGGGATATATAACTTATCTGTATAGTCAAGTAAAAGTTTATATGTATGCATGTGTATCCAGCGATCCTACTCCATCAGTCTCATTTACTTTTTGACTTAGTATAAAAGAAATTTCCCAGAATTAAGTGCCTTCCAACATATTTGCTAGACTCAGATAACCTTGCCAGTTGTTTTAATAATACAACTAACAACCTAGCTACTTCCAGTCATAGGTTGTTTTCAAGGATCAAATGGTGTATGCTTGCATCTTTTAATGCACGAAAGGCTTTTCTGGGATAAGTTGATTTGATAACTGGTGTGTTCCTGATTGTTTTATACTGACCAATGGCTGCAAATTGTTGGTATTTTGATTATCAGCTAATGAGCCATGCAAATCAGACTACACTTTGTTTCAGTAGATATTTAGTTTCTGTTGTCACTCAATAAGCAATAAATCAATCACTCTGATGAACAGAGGTGGAGATTGGAAGACTGGCGGTAGCTGTCACCTGGAGACGTTACCTGACTTAGGATCACCCCAAGAGTCATTGAAGAGCTCGTTTGAATATAAGACAGTGATTCATGTCCTATCACAGCTCTCTAAGAAATCAAAGGCTAGGGATATGGGCTTACTGAATGTAACAGGAATGACATCTCGGAGAAGAGATGGTCACTTGTCTTTGTATTATTTAGGTCCTAAGGTGGGACCAGTTCCTCTCCACAAGCAAGACTGCAGCCACTGGTGTCTCCCCGGTGTCCCTGATTCATGGAACGAGCTTCTCTATGCAATCCTTCTCAAACAGGAGTTAGCTCAGGAAAAAATCTCCAAATCCACTTCTCAATCTTCGGAATGACAGCAGAGAGGTTATCTCAACCATATATGTCAACATGTTTCCTCCAACATTCAAATGGTGTACCTAGTATCAAATGTAAGGCAAACTGATATCTTTTGAGTCGGAGGATTTGCTCATCCTGGTACTCTTGCAGAAGTTGTACCTTGGAGAGGAAACTTGAGCAAGATCAATCAATGTGCCAATGCTCATTGTATGAAATGAATGTTCCCTTCTTCGAGATCAATTTGGAAATACGAAAAGGGCATCCTCATATTTAGCTGATGAGATACTTCCTAGGTTCCAGTTTCAGTTGCGTTGATCATAGAATTGTTTTCCTGAGTCCTTTTTAGTCGGTCAGCACTCAGGAGTGTAATTTAGGTCTTCAGTTCACGAATATGTCAAGTGTAAAGAGCATCGTGAACTGTATAGATGAAGAGACATTATCCAGTTTGACAAATTCAGCGTGTAAATACTGATCCTCTTTGATAGTACAGAACACCTATGCCACTATCCCAAGCAAGTTGGAGTCGGCTCTATGAAGGATGAGGAGAAATATTGCGACAACCCTAGCCATTTCTTCACCATGTAAAATGTTTGTTCCAATTGCAATGATAATTGTATAGCCAAAAGTGGAACAGGTGTTAGAGGTGGTTTTTCAATTGGTTAAATATTCAATTCATGAACATAGAAAAGAGGGTTAAGAGTTGGAACAAATTTATAACTTACCCTGTTACCCAATTACAATGTATTAGTTAGTTGTTAATGCATCTTTGTTTTATCAAATCTCATGGAATCAGTCAAATCACATGGATTTATTTTATTGCCAGATCCTGAGTTCTTATGGATTCTCTTTGTTACCTACAAAGTTCTACATAAACAGACATTCGAACTTGGCCTCAACTGGTAAGTAAGCACTCCCAACTTTGAGAGTGCACATCTAGACACCTCAACTTTTCTCCACCATGTCAGTTGAACACTCCAACTTACAAAATGATCATTTAGACACCTCCAAAATTTATATGCCACGTCAGCATCGAGTGTCCAGGAGACATAGAGGGGACGAGTTGGAGTGTTTAGTTGTCAGTTGAGACCAAGTTGAGGTGTCTAGATGTGTACTCTCAAAGTTGGAGTGCTCACTTGCCAACTGAGGCCGTTTGAGTGTTTATTTGTGTATTATGCCGATCCTCTTTTGTGGTAAAAATTGCAGCAATCAAATTATTACTCATAAGGAAATCAAAAGAAACATGATGATGTTGTTGTCTAGTACATGTTGGATCCCTTTTTTCAGCCAGCTTAATTCTAAGTTTAATCATCAAAAGGGTATTGTTCATACCTCATTGTACAATCAACAAGAAAAACTCGACCACCAATTCTAGCATCACAACTAGTAAGCAAATCATCTTTAGCTGAAGCCAAACAAGTATTACAATCTTGTTTGGTTAGAGAACTAGCAGTGTTGTTGTTGTTGCAAGCAGCATGTCCATATGCAAATGCATTTGGATAGGGAGAAATGTTGTGGTAGTCATATCCGTGACGCGACGACGTGGTGCTCACTAGTTCTGCAAGAACATAAGCTAGACTTATTGTAAAGGGATCATCTTTGAAGTATTGTGCACTGTTGCACAGGGCTTTTATCAAGTTGGTGTTTGGAGTGCCTTTCACTGCTTGAAAATTTAGTCCCAGGATGAGAATTATCACAACTAGTATTAAGGGTGTCCTCACTTTTATCATCTTATTATGGAGAAAAGTGATAGTAAAAGTTTTGATTTTTCTGAGAAGTTGGAGTAATGATGAACTATGTAAGTTTGATGAATAATTGAACCCTCCGCCTGTTTGGACAAGGACAAGAAGTCTCTTTCTTGACTTTTTGTTTGTTTCAATTTTGGTTTAGTGAAGGTTGGTCCTAGCAATTTGTCTAGAGTTCTTGTTTGGCCTTTGGTGGCTAAGATTCCCACATCTAGTACGTATACACAATATGTGCCTTAGTATGTTAAATATGTAAATTTTCTTGGGTTAATTTTTCATATGGTCAATCAACTAATATCTTGTTATTATCTCAGAAAGTTGTCTTCCTTCTTTATTTCAATTTTCTTTAAGTTTTGCACAGACAGTTCCTATTTCGGGGTGGCCTTTAATTTTTGTCCAAAATTTATGGGCCAAAGTACCCTTAACTATGACCTAGTTACGTTGGGCTGAACATTTTAGAGAATGTTTGCCCTGAGACATAAGTTTTGCTCTGATTCGCAAGGCAAGACTTAA